>OZ016553.1:1200000-1845664 GCA_963966675.1 Lasioglossum calceatum | reverse complement strand
GATCACCGGAGTCCTTTTCCCATCTAATTCCCTTGGGAAGGGTGACAAAGGGCGTACAAGGGCCGGTAGCTAGGAAATGCAAAGCAGGACGATTTTCTCGCGGCTGGGAGAGCAAACACGGGCGGGTGGAACTCGGTAGCTCCGTTTCCCGCTCGGTGAACGCGACACCCACGCACACACGGTGCTGTCCCGTTGGCACAGACGCGGTGTTCCGGTATCGCCATTTTTCTAGCTTTCCCATCCCCGTAATTTAATTCCTCGATCAAGTCGAGGAAACGAAGGTGGCGGCGGTGCGGGCAGAGATGCGAGGGAGGTTGTGAGATACGGTGGAAAAAGCAAAAAGAGCGATTCCAGCGGAATCAGGAAGGGAGTAGGACGTAAAAACGGTGGCAGGTACAAGGGACGTACGCTCTCTCTGGCTAGAAGCGGTGCGGAGCGGGTTGCGGAGCGGGTTGCGGAGCGGCGCGCCAGTACGCTCCCGTCTCGTATCGTAAAAATCGAATATTTCCACGAGCGTAGGCGAGCGCCGGCACACGCGAGGCGCACTAGAACCACCTTTATATCTATAGACGTGACTCCAGTCCCGCCGCCACCGCTGCCTTTAGAAATATATGGTGCTGTAACGGTCGCTGGTGCGAGAGCTCGTGCATGGGCCGAGGGAGAGACAACGAGGAGGATGAGGAGGGGACAGGCGACGACGGAGAGCGACGGAGACACCGACAAAGACAGGCTTACGCCTTCCTGTCCGTTGACCTACGGGACCCTCCTGGCTCTGGCAACCCTCGCGACCCTGTTATTTGCATACGCTGACCTCCTTTACCGATTTCCATGGACAAACACAGACATCCCGCGGAATCTCCGGCTGCCTCCTCCTACCCCGACACCCTCCTCCTATCACCCAGCCCCGTCGGCGACGCCGACGCCGCGCCGAGCCGAGCCGTTTTCACAGCCTGTGAAGTGTCGCTCGGCCGTGGAAAGTCTAAACGATGCGACGAGGTCGCCGGGAAAATACGTGTGCGTTACACTTGCGGGATTGTGGCACGTAGCTCCGAACACTTCTACAGAAACAGCCAGCCCGACGCGGACCGAACCATGGGAACCTAGAGATTCTGGCCCGAGTCCCATTCGAGAACCGGGTAATACTCTTGCCTCTGTTACATTCTATCCATCAAGAAGTGATCTACTGTTGGGATGATATCGGTTGCGCGTTAGAAGTTGCTTTCGTCTGGGTCAATTAGAATGTATGACATGGATGAGGGATGTTTGAGGTTTGTAGTCCCACGGTAGCTTTGGGTTAGGTACCGACCTGATCCATAATCGATCTAACACATGGCAGGTCTAATCGTGCGGATTTGATCATGTCGACCTAATCGTAGTGACATCAGGATGATAGACCTAACGCATATCGGGTCTAATGTAGACCTGATCCGTAAGGGGCTGACACATAGCGGGTCTCACGGTGGGACCTGACCATGGTGACATAACGTATTGTATAGTAGGTGTGACCATTCGGACCTAACACCTAGTGACTCTAACTATGTTGTCCTAACTATACTCGCCCAACCATGGTGGATATAATATGTCTAATATTGTATACAGGGTCTATCCTTGTGGATATACCATATAGCGAGTCTAATCGTGTGGACCTAACTATGCTGACCTAATCATGTGAACCTAATAACTAGACTGCGGATGTTCAATTTTCGTTGGTAAATTTTGAGAAAGTGGAATTAAATGAAATCAGTGGTCCTAGCCTTTTTAGATCTGGGATAAATAAAAATTGTACAAAATCCAAGCGAATTTTACATTCCAGCATTTTTTGAAAATTTTCAGATGTCATAAATAGATAAAGATCCGCAGTCTACTAATAACTATACTGACCTAATCATGCGTGTCCAACTATGCTAGCCCAGACCTGCTATTGTGTAGTGGGTCTAACAATGCGTCATCAGACTAGTAATGCAGGTAGAATTATATCCACATCTAGGTAGCTGTTTCTGACACTATTATTCTCATGTGAACTAATCTTATTCTACAGAAATTTAAACAAAGTATACAATATAGTATAACTGAACACAGGACAACTGTATCGAGCGATTGGCATAGAATATATTGTCCTCTTCTCAGTCAAGATGTACACCTATTATTTATTCAAACGGAGGGAAAAAATAACATCCGCGGTCCGCAGATCGTAACAAGATAACCGATTAATGTCGTTCACAGCGCTGACAGAGTAGTGCTTGTTACTTTCATCCATCAAAAAGTAATTCGCGGCGGACGACCATAGCCGAGAGACAATATTCATCGACAAACAGGGCTTCCTAGTTATTTTTCAATCCCTGAATTGATTGTAACCAATTCCGGTAGAACGGCTCAATACCTCTTACTTCGACGTCGACGTGCGCCGATTATTGGATCTGTGAAGGCTGGCTGCTGTAACTGCGGAAATTGCATCGTATTCGCGAAACAGTTGCCCTTGGTCGGCTATAAACTCGACGCAGTATAATTTCTTTCACGCAGATCCACGACCACGCGCCTGATGACTTACGTCGCGAGATCAGCGTTTCATGGTAACGTACTCGCACCGACGAAGAAAAGCATCTGAAATCGGATCGTGAATGAGCTCCGTCCAAGTGATGATACTTTTGTATTTGAATGTCGCCCAAATGATAGTGATGTTACGTATACAGACGTTTCCGTTTCTGACTTTTGACTCCTCCGGAGATATGTGCCGGAACAGAGGGCCTATTCAAGAACAAGGGCTTACCCAAAATTGAATAATTCTAGGGCTCTTTCGACGATGCAGCAAGTTGCACAAGCTTCAAGAATTCAATTCTAATCAAAAGAAACAGGTAGCCTCACCATCCTTCAAGCCGATTTTGTTGCTACAGTAAAGTCGCGATCGAGCTCCCTGAGGATCTCCACGATCACTGTTCCTTCGCCTACCACTTCCCTGGGGGGCATTCCCGCAAGGGGCCAAGAAGTTCGAACTGCCTCGGTCGCCGCGCGGTCCGTGTTTACATGCTGTCCTTTTTTACGTCCGGCATTGTACCTTTGTGTATCCTTTGTATAAAAAAAACAGTTTGCTCGGAACAGGCGATGGGTGCTAGATCGCGACACTACTGTATATAAGAGGCATGGATCCTTCTATTATTCGGCTTGATTCAAACGAACAAACGCAGTACGAATCGTTTTGCAACGCGAGTTATTATATTTCGAGCAAGATCGGGTGAACAAAGTCCTGATCAAGCAATTTTACCAAACAGTCCGCGACAAGTTACACAAACCAGTTGTATTGCCAGGAGTTCAATCCAGGATATATCACTCTACATATATTAAAAGAGTCTTTATTTATGACATACTTTCGAATTTCCAGTAGTTGGTATTCTTCGACGATACACCTTTGTCACTGGAGGTGCATCTAGTTAATTCTATAAGTTACGAGCCATCGGAACAACCGAACCCTCTCCACACGCGGCGACCCGGTGGTGAAACAGACATCGGCTAGTCCACTTGTTCCCTATATTGTGGCGACCCGGTGATGAAACAGGCATCTGCTAGTCCACTTGTTCCCTATATTGCGGCGACCCGGTGATGAAACAGGCATCTGCTAGTCCACTTGTTCCCTATATTGTGTTGACCCGGTGATGAAACAGGAATCTGCTAGTCCACTTGTTCCCTATATTGTGGCGACCCGGTGATGAAACAGGCATCGGCTAGTCCACTTGTTATTATGATACTAGCGTAAGCTGGTGTGCGTTCAGGAAGTGGGAGTGCCGATCACTCCTGCCCGGTCGAATTATTTACTACTACTACTACTACTACTAGTCCACTTGTTCCCTATATTGTGGCGACCCAGTGGCGAAACAGCCATCAGCTAGTCCACTTGTTCCCTATATTGTGGCGACCCGGTGATGAAACAGGCATCTGCTAGTCCACTTGTTCCCTATATTGTGGCGACCCGGTGATGAAACAGCCATCAGCTAGTCCACTTGTTCCCTATATTGTGGCGACCCGTTGATGAAACAGGCATCTGCTAGTCCACTTGTTCCCTATATTGTGGCGACCCGGTGATGAAACAGGCATCAGCTAGTCCACTTGTTCCCTATATTGCGGCGACCCGGTGATGAAACAGGCATCTGCTAGTCCACTTGTTATTATGATACTAGCGTAAGCTGGTGTGCGTTCAGGAAGTGGGGAGTGCCGATCACTGCTCCCCGGTCGAATTATTTACTACTACTACTACTACTACTAGTCCACTTGTTCCCTATATTGTGGCGACCCAGTGGCGAAACAGGCATCGGCTAGTCCACTTGTTCCCTATATTGTGGCGACCCGGTGATGAAACAGGCATCTGCTAGTCCACTTGTTCCCTATATTGTGGCGACCCGGTGATGAAACAGGCATCGGCTAGTCCACTTGTTATTATGATACTAGCGTAAGCTGGTGTGCGTTCAGGAAGTGGGAGTGCCGATCACTCCTCCCCGGTCGAATTATTTACTACTACTACTACTACTAGTCCACTTGTTCCCTATATTGTGGCGACCCAGTGGCGAAACAGGCATCGGCTAGTCCACTGTCCCTTTCCACGCGCAGCGACTCGGCGGTGAAACAGACATCGGCTAGACCATGTGTTCCCTATATAGTGGCGACTCGGTGGTGAAATAGACATCACCTAGTCCACTGTCCCTTTCCACACGCGGCGACCCGGTGGTGAAACAGATACCGGCTAGTCTACGTGTTCCTACCTAGTGACGACCCGGTGATGAAACAGGGACCGGCTAGTCCACATCGCAACAGTAACTTAACCCTGAAGAGTATTATCTACGACTCCTCATCTATAAACTTCGTTCAAAGCTTCAGACTATGTAAATTCGGAGATGCTTGTGTTTCTAGAGGATTTTTAAATTTCTGTAATTCCTAACCCGAACAGAACGAATGTTCAGTGTTAGAGAATCCGTTCAACTTAGCTACCCGTTTCTATGTTTAGATACATTAAGCATCTTAATTTCAATCAGCAGCATTGGGAACAGCGTACCCACTGTCTCTCTGAAGATCCGTGACATCCAAGAGAGTCGAGACACTTTCTCATCTAAAGAACACTGAGAGACCGCAGGTATCGAATAAAGAACCGCGAGAGACAGAGGGAGGATTGTCGTCCGAGCACAAAGCATTAAAATTTTGGAAAGAGGATGAGGATTCCGGGGGTAGGACGAAGAAAGAGTGACACAAAGAAGAGAGGTCTGGCCAGATGTAAAACGAAGCAAGAATCCCGCTAATGATCGAGTGATCGAATATCAGAACAAAGAGGGACACTTGGTCGCGTAGAAATCAAGAGAAGCGAGTGCCGCAGAGGCAGGACAGCTCAAGAGAGGTTGGTAACAAAGGGAGTTCGATACGGGAGCGGAGCGGGAGAGAGAGAAAGAGAGAGACGTTGCAAAAGGGAGGAAAGCATAGAGGAGTCAAGACAAAGGCGGGACTGGGAGAAGACGGTGGAGATTGGAAGACAGACAGAGACGGCGGAGTAACAGAAAGAGAAAGAGGCTGTGTGTGTGAGAGAGAGAGAGAGAGAAAGAGAGAGCGAGACGGGAGGATAATGTAAAAGCTCATGGGCCTATTGTGCGATAGACGGTGCTACAGCGTCTAACCGCGTGCACGTACGTACGCGCAGTCTGCTTTATTGTCAAGTGCATTCCGCTTACGACTTTTGGGTGACAAAGGCGCGCCACGGCGAATGCAAGGCATGGCGCGACTGCCAAAAAGCTGACGACACGCCGATACGAACGTGCGCTGCCGACACTCGCACAATCTCGTGTTCCCGACACAGTCTGCCTCTCGTTCCGGGATACGTCTTCCTCGTCTCCGCCGTGACGTAGCTAATTCATTGTCCGAAGCGAACTCACGGGCTCTGGTGGCCCGATTTCGGCCCGGGCTGTCGCCACGACGTAAAACCGCGGATTTCCGATCTCTCCGGCATGCTCCATCGAGTCCTTTCCATCTCGACTTGTTTCCAGTCACGGTACTCCATCGCGGAAACGACAGTTTTTATTCGAGCTCGGTTACGCTCGCTTTTACGAACAGTCTCCGCGGCGACCGGATGCCAGATTCGAAATCGATTCTCTGCCCCAGTCGAAAATCGTCGACTCGACTGATCGCCGAGATTTAATTGTACATCCTGATTTTATCAACAATTTATCAACTCACTATCTATCTTCAAAAACAACGCCAATGATTCCGTAGTACTGTTGAGCTAACAAGGAGAGGCCATAGTGGTTCGTCGATTTTAATGGAACTTTTTCTGCTGAATCTAGAGCAAAAATAAGCAGACCCATGTCTGAGCGTTTTTGACAATATTCATTATTTATAATGATAAGTAATATTGAATTTTATGATATCCAGAAAATATCTTCATTTGCTTCATTTCTTAAGCCTTTGTACTCGCAGCTATTTTAACTTGAGAAATGAACATTTCTTCCGACTTAAAATATTTTCATTCCCTCTATGATCTTTCAAATTTTGTGGATACGAAATTGGTAGAATACCTCATATAATAACTTAATGTTTAGTAATTGATTAGATATCGACACATTTCATGATGTAAACGATAGTTTGAATCATTTGTTAATCATATCTTACTTTTTCCGGGCTTCAGCCGATTTCAGTATTCTTGGGACGCAACGATATTGATATCCGATAGATCTATTTTTTTCTCACGTGAATCTCTCACGTGAATTTGCTTCCCGAATGATTACATAAAATGTTCATACTGCCGAAAATATTTACGGACTGTCCATTTCCTGTACAGAACATATAACTAGTTGCACTATTGACAACCGCACCAATAAATAAATAACAAGATCAGAAAGAAAGAAAGAAGAAAACATTTTTAAAGAAAAGAGAAACGAAGAAAGAAGGACTTGAAACTTAAAATTGTAACTAAAAAGAACGAAAATAAGAAAGTCCCATATAAGTAAAAAAAATGATTAATCGTAAGAGGGATTTGAACAGGTAACCAAGGTAGCCCAAGATAGTCCAAAGTAAACTAATTGTAAGGTAAAGCTTCTAGTCCTGGAGCCCACCTTTTTCTATTGGCCCTTAACTATTCGTAGAAATTATTAGAACATATAAAAACCCAGCCATGAATTATTCTGACGGCCGTTGTAATTTTAGGTGTATAAATATAAAAATATAAAAAATTATTTATAGATTTGAACACGCACCCTCGCTACCATAGCTGTTGCGATATGGTTAAGAATTAAAGTATTGTATATCAATTATCTTGATAAATAATGAGTATTGTCGATAACGCACGGAAATGCATCACATAGTTTTGCTCTAGATTCAGCAGAAAAAGTTTCATTAAAATCGACGACTCCGCCACTGTGACCTTTCGTTGTTTAGTGTCCTTTCGATCGGTAGACTGAATGTGTTATGAATAAATTGCTGGAACAAATTGGGTATCAGTTGGATAACCTAACAGGAGGACCACCGCGAGAACAAGCTTCGAGCTCGTTGTTTAAGCGGCGTTAGCGACCTACCGCAATTTCGGGGACGATTGTTCACAAATTCGATGCACTTTCCGCAATTGCCGCCGATAATCCCGGACAAGAAGCTCCGGCGACGGTCCTACTTGGACGCTTCGACAAGTTTCAGCAGCCGGCCGCCGCGCCGCGCCGTGATACCCCGTAAAAGGATAGGCTGTTCGCTGGAAAGGAGCCAGGACTCATTCAGAAGAACGTGCCTGGATGGCTACCAACTTGCTAATGTTCTGCGAGTCGCGTGAGATACGCGTATGCATGAATTTTAACTATTTTTCAAAATTTCTAAATAATTGTTTTCCCTGGCGAGACGATCTCCGATCAACAGTTCCGCCATATTTTCTGAGATACAGGATTTTAGACGGTCCCGTTGAAGCTATCACAACTCGAGGTCTACTACTAAAATCTCATAAAAGAAATGGCACGACCAATGCAAAATTAGCATACTGTTTTTACAATTGATCTAGCTCTCGTTCGTTTGAGTGTAGTTGGTGCAACTTAGAAAAATTCAACACTGCAATTAGAAGTTTTATCTCAGATTTGGAAATTATATCTTCGAATAGTGAATACATTTACAAAGAGATCCTTACATTAGTATACTCTTAGCTGAATCAAGCAAATTTTAATAAAAAGTGTGTACATAATTGTAATTACATTTTGAATTTTTTCTTTGGATTCTTTCTACATTTTTAAGTTTTCTAGAGGTGTACTACCAAAGTTGAAATTGCTGAAGACATTAGAAAGTTTTCAGGAAACTAAGAGTTAATATTGTATCATCGAACTTTTATAATAATTTATAATACTTATAAATCATAAATTCGAATAGTAAAGGATAGCACAATTAGCTGTTCAAATTACTATTATTTTCCTACCATATAATTTACCACAGTATAATATTGTACTGTATACTTTTCATGTTTCTCAAAATTTGACCTGTGAAGGGACTAACAAATACTACAGCCATCTAGTAATAATATAATAAAACAAAACATTATTACAAGTATATCGACGATGAAAATGGTAGTACACTTTAATTCTCACAGATGAAATAAAAGGTATCTAATATACCGACGATGAAAATGGAAGGACACTTTATTTCTCACAGATGAAATAAAAAGTATCTAGTATACCGCCGGTATACCGTCGGTATGCTGTCGGTATGCCGTCGGCTTTTCTACATACCGACATATGCAGACAAATAAATCCGAGCGTCGCGGTGGAGAATGTAACATTTGATGGTAATCGGAATGGTAACTATCGGTAACATGGGGCGCGACTTGTGTCGGTGGCTAGATAGAAAAGCCGTCGGTATACTAAATACCTTGTATTTTATCGATGAGAAATAAAGGGTACTACCATTTTCATCGTTGATATTACCCGTAGCAATTGTTTCGTTTTATTACATTACCATTAGATGGCTGTAGTATTTGTTGGTCCTCCCACAGGTCGAATACTTTACAAATAACAAATATTCCGATATTCCGAATTTCCCATTCTCGAATGTGAAAATTTCTTAAAAAAGTCAATTATGATTTTTATAAAATGCTGAAAATGCTTACAGTTAGGTAAAAAAAGAATATATATTAAGTACATATAAACTAGTATACAAATTGTATGTATTAATATAGTAAACTTATATCTAAATTATATATAGAATAAAAATGTATATAAATAAAAATATATATAATGTACATAATAAATAACAAATGTATTATAAATACATTGCGAAAATCAGTGATCGCTATGCAAAATGGCAAGTCACATGCTCAAGAAAAAATTCAGTATAGTTTTTGATTATGACCTACAAGATGAAATTTCTTTTCTGAATTTCATTTTTCCAAATACAATCTAACAATGTCGAAACGAAGGTTACGCGTAGGAACTTTGAATTTGCAAACGCAGATGTGAGAACCGTTGAAATCCAGCTGAATTCATGGTTGCTTCGCAATTAAATGCGTCTGACAATGCGAGCAGATGTCCCGTTCTTTGCGGAATGCAAACGGATTATTTCACGGAAGACTTTCTTCTTTCATTCGTTGGTTCTCCTACGCCCTACGCGAACCCGCGTAAACTGACGGCGTCATTGCCGAGCGGTTTTCAAAGTTGTTTTAACAATCCATTTACCCGCGACCACGGATTCACGGCATTTCCTTTTAACGATTTCACGCGTACCGGGCCGAGAGCATTTTTGCGTCAGACCGGTCCCTTTCATTCCACAGTTTTGTACTCCTGCGCCCGCCATTTGTGTCGTGGAAAACAATCGCAGAGTCATCTTTGAAATTGGGTGACGTAATGCTGTAAAAACAATCTTCCCGCCAAGGGATCGAGTTTTTAATGTCGTCATTAAAATTCTGCTGAAACGCGTGGATTTTGAAACATTCACGAAAGAAAATCTAATAAATTATAATTACATTGTCGAGTATATCAACTTTAAGTGTAGACTACATATTTCTGCAAAAGTAATTTATTCTTATGTATCTGTATTTTTTGTAATGGCAACAGTTTTTCAAAGTTTTCGATTTATCTAGCATTTATTATTTGATATTTTTAAAATTTATAGTTTTCTCGCTTCCATTATTTTATATGATGTATGTTTTTACAAAATTCATTGCTTATTAATTAAACTTTCTTCTGTCCGCCAGTGTGCAATATAATATTAGGTTGGAACAAAAGTTCGTAGCGTTTTTAAATCAAAATTTTTCTAAAATCAATATTTTCAATAATTGTGCTGTACCAAAAGGAAGCATAGGAATTTTCTTTTACATTGCAAGTTTAAATGAAACTATTAGATGACGTTATTGAGGATGACTTGTTAGATCACAATAAAAATTGATGTTGCTATCGAAGGTTCCATTAAAAAGTTGTTAATCATGAACCATAGATTTTTCAAAATTATGCAATAATCACCGTTCGGTAATGTGTTACGATATTTATTCCTAGGTTTATTCGAGAACATGGTAAGTCACCTAAAAAATGGCAAAAGGTAATAGAAGAGAATGGGAAATACGTTATTGAACAAATCTATGTAATTTTATCTTCGAGTTTTAATTTAAAAACGCTACGAACCTTCGTTCCAACCCAATATAATCATTTTAGAATTGTTATAGCGTCTAGAGCATCGTCGCAGTTAATTTATTCAAAAGTTCTACTTTATACGGCTAGTTTTTCAGTGGATTCACGAAGATAAAATGCGCTTCCTTAGTTTTATCGTCACAGAATTACCCATTCTGTATGCCATAAAAGTAACGCTTTTAAGCTAATGAGTTTCTCGATATTTATGACACAAGAGGAGTGCATGATTTGAATTTAATAGATGAGTATGTAAAATAGTTATTTAAGACAATGTTGAATATTTTGACCAAGATCTACAGCTGTATACTACATAAAAACTTCTTACGTAACAAATCTAGTTACCTTTATGACTATTAGATTTTATATGTTTTATACACATGCAGATACGTGAATTTAATTTTCATAAACTATTTATTCAGTAGTTTGGCCAGTGAGAAATAAACAGCACCAATTACTGAAGTTATAAAGTTTGAAATACAGTCACTGTTTCCTAAATTTTACGCACTTGAAACCATCACAAAACTAAATTTCTATCATACTAAGCCATTATGTATTTTAAGAAATCAGATAATAATAAGACCAACGAACACGTTTATAATATTTATATTAAGAGATAGCGTTTTGTAATCATTGCAGATAAGAAATTATACATAATGAGTAGACTGTGGATCTTTATGCATTTATAGCAAAATTGAGTAAATGAAATTGAAAATTGAGGGAAAATTTAAAAAATTGAACATGTCAATATATGATTTCTCATCTATTAAAATTATTGAGGAAAGAAATAACATTCTGTTTGGTTTCGTTTGGTCGGTTTGGTTTGGATAAAGATCCGCAGTCTAATAATGAGCAAGAAATTTAGAATTCCGAGCATGTTTAAAAATAATTACTGAAACCTTCAACTCATCAGCTTTTGTAAATAACTTTGTCAATTTTAAATATTGTATTTGTTGATATACTCAAAAGTAAATCTCATTTTATAAATAAACTACTTATATGTTAGTTATAGGAGGAGATTTACTCTTGAATACGATAAATAGTTTATTATAAATTTAATAATAATAATGGATAAAAGACAGCTTTCAGACTTTAAATTAATGTTTAATTATCTTAGAAAGTCTGTAAGTCTGAATAAATTATAACTTATGTGTATTTATCTTGTATGTTCATCCATTTTATTATTAAATTTATAATAAACTATTTATCCTATAGAGTATAGAAGATACAGCAATATACGTAGGTGTACTGGAAGGTTAATTAATCTACTCGTAAGTATTCTAATAGCATAATCTTGCAGTGATTATGCGGTAGTGGTAATACATTACTTAAGTTATCGATTCGGTATGAATTAAACAAAACGCTATATTAGTGAAAAGCTTATGGTTACCGTAGATTACGGATGCAAATGATTCATTATTTCGTAATAGGTGTCACATATCTGGAACGGGCGTAATCACTGTTGAACAAACGATATTCATTTCAACTATTTAATTATTCGTGCCCGTAAAAGTAGATGATTGCCGTGATACACGTCGGGCAGCTTAAACATAGTAACATTACCGAATATTGCGCCGTGTATCGCATATTGCGCACATGATTTATATTTTCAATGAATTTCGACGCGTTCGACGTGATGGGCACGCGACCACTTTGATTATGCTTAGGCGCAAATAAAGATAATTGCTAAAAATATGTGGGTTATCTAAATTAATGTGTATTTCCTAAAATCTACTTTACATTTTACATTTTGTCTCGAAATAATCTATTCATTATTAGCAGACTGCGGATCTTTATGTATTTATAGGAAAATTAAACAGATGAAATTTAAAATTGTTGAAAAATTTTCAAAATTGGAGATGTCAATATACAGTTAGGAGCAAAAGTGATTACACACACTTTAAATCAGAATAACTTTTTTATGAATGGACCAAACGACTTGAATTTCTCTATAAGGCTAGAAGAATTAGTTTAGTAAATGATAATATATACGTTTTGAAAATTTCATTGAAATTGGTTAATTGGTTTACGAGTTATAAACGATCAAAAGTGGTAAAAATTGCAATTTTTCAAGATTTTTGGTCTTTTTACCACTTTTGATCGATTATAACTCGTAAACCAATTAACTTCCACGTAAGTGTTAATTACAAACGAAACAGTCATTATTATTTATAGTCGTCTGAAGAGCGTCTCTACAATTATTGTTAACTTACTTAACGGCGGGAATAATTAAGGATTGCAGATGACTGGAGAGTGGAGATTAAAATAGAAACCCGGTTCGCGTGTAATTTTCGTCAATCAATAACTTGATTCCCGGGTTAGAGAGAGCATCACTATTTTATAGGTTCATTACCGAGTGGTTATTTGCACCCGTAAATATATAGACCGCTACACAAACATAATGAACTATGTACGAAATCATTGTATTACTGAAATTTATTTATTCTGCAACTTTGTTTCTATACAGGGTATCCCACTTTATTCATTAATGAACAAAAATGTCTCATACGAAACTTTTTCTGTTTCGTGGGGGATGTAATCCGCAGTGCCGCTATTTTATTTGTAAGTGTAGGCATGAAGGACGCATGAAGGACACATGAAGGTCATCTTGATTTTTTTTCAATAGAATCATACAATTTTTTATGCACTAATCGATGCAACTGAAATGATTGCTTGAAAAACGATTTATTGGAATCATTGATTTATTCAAATTATACTATGTTCGGTTTAAGATATAATTTTTCACGTGATCCTTCGAACTTAATTTTTCCGAGTTTCAAGTGAACTGAGCGCCAGCCAGGTTGAAATCATTTAATGAGCAATATGTCCCTTCCCATTAAATTAATTACCGTGGGCAACGGGTTATTAAGGCTGCGTATCGAAATTAGTAGTAACCGTTGCGCGATATTGCGGAGAAACACAATTAGCATCAATGATAACATTGATAACAAGCGATGATACGACTGTGAACCGGATTCCAGGAATACAAAGGTTTTCGGAGATCAAAGAGGAAGTTGAACGTCATGAGAATTGCAATCTGTGCCGCCATACATATACATATGAAAGGTTTAGTTGATTTTCTGTGTGGCAATACGCGTGGTGCTTGCACTAATTGCAATTGACAAGAATAGACTGGCGTGGTAAAAAAGCTGACGTACGTGGATATATCGATTAAAGACGATTTGACCATTTAAAAATCTCTGTCAATTTGTGGGTTGCAATTCCTATTAAAAGTATGAGAAAAAGAATTCCTTGAAGTCTTCAAATGACGATTATACGCACGCAAAATTACACGTTCTTTCGTAAAAACAATGTGGTGGAATTAATTCTGGACACTCTGAATGGTCATAATTTTGAACATTTAATTTAACATCATTGAAGTCGTCTTGAAATCAGCTACAACACTATGACCTTCAAAAGACCTTGAAAACGAGACTAATCAGAACATTTTTTCTATCTTGAATCCTAACAGAGTTATTTAGGTGATCCATAATAGAAACTATACTTTCTACTTGAGTCAAAATGTCTCAATATCTTTTACCAATAATCTTTAATAATCTTTATTAATAATCTTTACAATATCTTTGTGCCCTACAGAATTGACGGTAATTACCTAATTGAATTTCGTACAAAGGTGTCCTAATTTACAGAAAATCAAATGGTGAATCCCGTGTACGTCGAGCTGAGAAAATAACGGCCGCCGAATGGATTAACGGCGACATGGGTCGGGACATCAGAAATGTGTATTTAAAGTTCAATTTTATTATGTTCGTCCCGCAGCAGCGTGTAGTGGTATGCAAAGGAATCAGCTTCGTATGCATTTGGCACGTCATTTCAGATACGTAGTTGGTAAATGTCCCTGTGGCGTGCGTGTACTGGAGCAGCGGGAACAAGTTGGACTGTTATTAATTATAGACGCAACAGTGCACGCTTTTAATTAATGCTCTTTTAATTAAGGCTATAATTATGACTCGCGTACCATGGAATTTGTACTATGTTCCCGCAGCTTCGAATCATCAGGATCACATCTATGTATTTCAGATGTATACGATCACATCTGTGTTTCTCCGTTCTTTCTCGTGTTGCGAAATCATGTTTAGAAGCATCTAGGTTCAGATCATGTACTGTTTACATTCTTTTTCCGTGGGCACACAGATGGCAACAAGGTGGAAGCGAGTTCTTTAAATTGTAACAATACTCCTGGTTACTGTTTGGCAGAGTTTGGCATTAATCAACTAAAATTTTAATCAAGATTAATTGATTGATTGATGTGTACGATTATTAAAAAGGTAATCATTGAAAAATCGACGATTGATTCAATCGATTGATGAAGTTAATACCAAGTATTCCAATTATCACTTATATATTTTATTTTTGTTTATATCTGTTTCTCAATCTCTCTGTGTCATACGATACCTTTGTCTTGTGTGAC
Organism: Lasioglossum calceatum; assembly: GCA_963966675.1. Lineage (NCBI taxonomy): Eukaryota > Metazoa > Arthropoda > Insecta > Hymenoptera > Halictidae > Lasioglossum > Lasioglossum calceatum. The sequence goes on along the minus strand of OZ016553.1, from coordinate 1,830,625 downwards.
GTAAGGCTCGGTAGAGACTGTATATCGGTGTATCGATGTATCGGTTCCTTCAAGGTTCGCTTATGGTCCGATCAAACGTTTCGGTTAGTACACACTGTCGCGTCGGCTCACGGTCCGCTCACTACATTGATTTTACCATGGACGCTAAATTCAAATTGTAAACTGAAGCAATAATAAAAGATTGTGAACCGCTAAAATATTGATTTCACTGAACACTCGTGGTAACGTTCTTTAATAATTATATTTATACAAATTAATTGTAGCGCGTCTAATTTGAGAGGTATTAAAATTATTAGATGGTGCACATGAAATGTCGGATTTTTATTTCATGTGAATATATTTCCAAAATTTATAAAAATTATAATTTACAAGGTTACATGCAAAAATAAAAAAAGGCATTTTTAAAACTTTTTTATTCGGGCCTCCAATGAAAATTTAAAATATATGTTTTGTAGATCAATGTTGGTTATACACATGCTGAAAATTTTATCGAAATCGATTAACGTACACACGAGCTACAAGCGGTTAAAAATGGTGAAAATCGAAGTTTTACACGACTTACAAATCATATATTTTACATTTTCATTAAGGGCCCAAATAAAAAAAGTTTTAAAAAATGCCTTTTTTATTTTTGCTTTACCAAAACCTTTAAAAAACTTTACTTTACTTTATTTTGATTTACCAAAAAATCAGGTCGTTTGGTACAATTATAAAAAAGTTATTAATTTTTCAAAGGTGTACGAATGCTTTGTACACCCACTGTAGATTCACGCGTAAGATTATGTTCCTAAACCGAAGTCTACAATTCTCGTTTAACGAAAAATACGTACCGAAGCCAGAAAATTGAAGACAATATTGATGCTTTCATTAGCCCCCGAGCTGTATATGGTCCACATTCAGCGATTACGTATAATTAACGCTTTCTATATTTTCGTTTTAATATTTATCGCGTTTTTTAAAGTTATAATTTACTTTTAGACACAACAGTTTCTCTTCATAATGAAATTTAAATAAGGTAATAATTAAATGGTAATAACAATTGAATATATTGAAAAGTTTTCCTTTTGCAGAAAACATAGCAGGAAGTTTATAGATTAATGCTCATTCGGAAGTATAGCACAAGTGAAATCGAATTCATCTATTAAACATTTTATTGAAATTTTGCTGGTCTCTTACTAATTCCGTCGAGTTTCGTACACATGCATAAAGTCCGTCATCTAACAAACGTTTTACACAGGCGATTATTTTATGGTGTCAAAAATACATACATGAAAAACGCGCGACAGTAAGTGTGAACGATAATAGCGATTGTCACGCGACAGCAAAGTCGCCTGCAAATTGCTAGTGTGATACTGGTCTAAAGAATAAAGCCCACCTAAGGTGGATATAGTGAGTGGCGCGCTGCATGGAATGTATTTATGGTAATGTGACCAAAATGGCAGAATGTTCCTTTATCCGTATACGTGAGTTGGCAATTGTACTAAGCCATGTTGGCATATTCCATCCACTCTTACATGGAGATGTTCGTCATTTGCAGGATCAAATAATTGTTTTCTAAATATCGATCTTTTACGATCGTTGCAGAAAACGCATACGGAATAATTATTGTGGTACAAGAGTGCGTCGGAAATCGAGTCTTCGAACAACGAGGAAGAAGGAACGAATCAGAGGAGGAGTGCCTGATTCTTTCGAGAGAAAAATAAACGAAGCATAAAAGAAGATTCTGCTTCGAGAGGAACGTGGGGCGTACCGTGCTTGCAAGCCCCCAGAACTGACCAGCCCCGGTACCAGTCGCTTCATCATGAAGAAAGATGGCTAAGCAACGCCTCCATCCAGTAACCATTTCTCCCGCTGACCTGCCCCCAAGCAAACGCAAAGCGTTGAGAGGGTTTCGGTCGCCTGAACTCTTTACACTGCGAATTTTTGTTCATTTTTGTTACCAACAACCTTCTATCATTTTTAAGAATTTTGTTTACAATATACTTGAAAAGGAAGTTCTTGGATTGGTGTAAATGTTAAATAATTTTTTCTTATTGTAGTATATTGCTTATCTAAGTTAAATGGGATTGGTATCGTAAAATATAATGTGTGTTTAAGCTGGCAATTTTAAAATATCACACTCGACATAGGGATTCTGCTGAATAAAATTGCTGTCAAGATAGCCCAGGATAGCCCATGGTTATTGGATAAAAACATGCGAGGATTTCCCATGGGAACCTCAGAGAGTACAGGAGTAAATACGGATAGTGGGTCCCTGTACTACTCTTTCCCTGGATAGATAGAAGAGCGAGAAGGGTTTTTCGACTCTTGGGCGGTGGGGTTTTAGTGGGTATGGGTAGGGATATAGTCCCGTTTCCAGATTTCATCATAGGGAAGTGTGCGTAACAGCATTTCCCCACCGCCGTGAAACAAAAAAAAGGACAGCCCAAGGTAGCCCAAGGTGGCTCAAGGTAGCCCATGGTAGGCGAAAGAAGCCCAAGATGGGTCAAACTAAAATAAGATAAAGCGTCTAGTCCTAAAGCCCACCTTTTTCTATTAGCCTTTAACTATTCGTAGAAATTATGAAAACATTTACAAACCCAGCCATGAATTATTCTGACGGCCATTGTAAAATGTGGAAATACTGGCAAGAGCAATTTTCTTCGCAACATTTGCAGTTGGCATCAGTCTTGACAGTGACGAAATTATCAAACTACAGTAAAAGCTCCTTCGTTGTCCAAAGGCCGGGGGTTTGAGCGGACAACGACCGTGCCCGGACACTATTTTTGATTTATGACTGCGTCTTTAGTGAAACGGCTAGTTAAATGACAAAAAAAGCATTCGCAGTCAAAAGCAGTCAACTGTCTGGCTTTAAAAAACTCCTTATTTCCTTGCCATATTCCTTTCCTATTGTTCTCCGTTCTGCGCGGGTCTAGACAGTCCTGGGACACATCTGGCGACTAGATCCACGCAGGCCTAATCCTCTCGTTGACGGGCAGTGGAGTGGGTAGGCACTGGACAACGATCGTGCCCACGATTCAGGACAACGAAGGAGCGATTACTGTATTTAGTATCACAGTTTGAAAGTAAAAAAACAAAAATTAAAAAGTTATTTACGGATTTGAGCACGTAACATCTAGTATCGTCGCTATCACAACTGTTGCGATATAATTAAGAAATGAAGTGTATCAGTGAATTTTCTAGATATCATGAAATTAAATGTTAACTATCTTGAGGTACGTCGATTTTTAAATAGGTTTTGAATTTCCCTAAATTCCTAAGTAGGTCTATCCAAAAGTGTGATTCTACTGGAATAGATTTGAAGAAAATGTCAAATGTAGAACATTTATGCTCACGAATCTGCCTGAGTAAGTTATAAATGTATTAGCCCATAGTTAAAATAAAGTATATATTTAGTATACTAAAATGTTAATAATTGGACCAAATTCGTGGACTGTCGATAATATTGATCACTAACCGGAAATATACCTCGTCTGTGTTTACGTGATGATCGATTTATTCCTGTGCTTTTTGAAATATAGAAATAATATTTATGTTCAATTTAAATTGACACTACTATAATATATAATAGCATATAATAATGCACTGAAAATAGTTGCACAGTTACATAATACATTTGAATGTAAACATTTACACAATAATTACTTTTATTGATAATTTGTTTGAAATTGTAAAATTATTTGTAACCTGTTTTACGTTATCTAATAAAATAATCATGAAACAAATATATTACAACCAAATGTCCTTACAAAAAGTGCAAAATGCCTATAAAAGTAAATAAATAAGAAGGTTGTTAATATGCAATAAAAAATTATTTTTGAAGTTACTTGAAAGATTAATATCCAGAAAATAAAAGTGTCAGTCTTAAACAATAATCCCAAATAAAATAATATACATATTTTCAGAATTGAGACTGCACACAATATTGTTGTGTTTGGTAGTAAGTGCTCGTGAAAAGAGTTATTATATTTTGTCTTTTTAAAATAATCCGTTTATATATGGGCAAACGTTCACGGAGCATTTTCAAAGAGATTTCAGGCTGAAAGAAGTGTTGTGCAAAGACACATTATTCACGTATCCTTGTTTCACGATTCCTGCTACGAACTGGTAACAAAGAACAGAGAAAAAAAAACAGTATTATATTCCGCATCAGTCCTGGCACGTTGGGAAGGCTGGCAATTTAACTTCCCTACTCACTTCGCTGTAAAGTATAAAAAAAATCAAGAAATATGACGGAGGAAAGAGAAATTTTCTGCGATTTACATAAAACCAAGTGAAACGTTTTTACACTAAATTCTTGTGGGTATCATCCTCGCGTAACACTGTGCGAAGTAAACCGATAAGTATACAGGGTGTCTCATCCGAAGGAGGCCAGCTCTTCTTGAAGTAGTATCCTCAAAAACAAATATATTTTGTCAGTTCATTTTTCCTGTTTTTTCAAGGTCATTGGTATTTTTTACCTGGGAGACGTGTCTTTTTGCTATTACATTTTGTAGCCAATGGAAAAATGCATTTGAGTATGCCTGAAACATATATGTATGTGATAAAATTGTTGCAATGTTACGTGAACTTACTGGTTCGCGTTCCGGCTTGATGAACAGCTGCTACGAACAGAGAAATGTTACACAACTTTATTAAAAAATTATTTTATGAAATAGTTCCCATGTAAATCGAATTTTTTCATTTAACAGTGCCATGAAATTATGTGCGAGCTAAACTTGTTGAAAAGTGTAGAATTTTTCAAGGGTTTCGAAGCAGTTACGTGAACCGGAGGATCCCTCAAGTTTTATTTTCATTGAGCAATACATTTTTACAATCCATACATAAATCCACGACGCCTTCCGAAAAGTTTATTTTACGCGGTTTCAATTTCACGAGTTGTTTTCATTTCCTTCGAGCCTTCGGAGTGAAAGATCGAATAGTTTGCACTATAAACACGCTTTTATATTCATCGTTTTTATGCACGTAGTACTTGAATCAAGCAATCTTTTATTCATGTTTAAGTAAAAATTTGCTACTGATTCTGAACGGTGTTTCGAGATTATGAAATATTTCGATTTCTTTATTTCGTAGTTAATCTTTGTACGATCCAAGAAATAAATATGCAATAAACATTGAATATAAAGCGTGTTCACTTTATTTCAACACTTCCTTTCCAGAGCTTTCGGGGTGTCTCAACTTATACGGCAAAATCTATTTTTTGCCGAAAACATTGTCTTCAGAAAATTGGTTATAACTTTTCAGCCGTCGGCGCTATCATTATATACCTTCTCCAGGGAAAATGTAGCTGGCAACTATACCTTTCCAACTATAAATCTCTCACTCTTCTTGCGGAATGCTCTTCCTATAAAATTTTACCATATAGTTTCCCAACCTTTACGACAGTCCCTCATACCTATCCAGCAATCGGTTGGTATCTTACTAAAGCGAAGATGATTGACATTGGATGGCAGAGAGATTCAGAACAATCGAAATCCAGCAATGCTTCACTGACTGTCGTAGTCTCTGGACCGACAGGTGTCTCAGAAATTAACCACTGTTATCTGTTTTCGGCTTACTCACCTCTGAGTCGGGACGTCAGAGATGAGAGCGAGAAACAGTGACAGTGAGTGAAATACATTTTGTTAGTAATCTGCTATCATCATCAATTGCTGGCCACTGATAATGCAAATGGTAAGTACCGCTCCACGTGACGTGGCTGATACAGAATTTAATATTGCGGCGATGCATAGGGGAAAATTGTCAAATGCGTACTGTTCATCTAAACTTAAATATGATAATTTATAGTTTGTAATCTTAACTATTATAATTTATAGTTTGTAATCTTAACTATAATAATTTATAACAAGATGTATTGATGATCTCGGCGCAAAGGTTCGATCGGAGATACAAATTAAAGCAATTTTGCTAGTTTGATTAAACTTTCTACGTTTCGATCCTAATATGGATCCTTTTCAAGAAAGGTTGGTAATTACTGTATCTTAAGGTTTGTATTTAATTCCGTTTCAGTACATTAATACTGAAATCTCTATTAAAATTTACAGACGCAGTTTTTTCTTCTTTCTTGAAAAGGATCCATATTAGGATCGAAACGTAGAAAGTTTAATCAAACTAGCAAAATTGCTTTAATTTGTATCTCCGATCGAATCTTTGCGCCGAGATCATCAATACATCTTGTTATTAACAACCTTACGATCGATAATCATAATACATTTATAATAATTTATAGTTTGTAATCTTAACTATAATAATTTATAGTTTGTAATCTTAACTATAATAATTTATAGTTAACAAATACATTTGTTAATTGAATTGAAATTATTTCATACTTTTTAGTGCAGTTTTTTAGTGCGTTTTGTATGTGTAACTGCAATGTTAATAAAAAAAAATGTGTTTCTTCATTACTTCGAGTCTGCTTTTTTTATTGCGGTCCCCGAATTAATTTATAATACTTAATGAGGCCCTTGGTGATAAATGAGTTTGACATGCCTGTTGTAGGGCAAGGGGTTAAGTTTGTTACGGAAAATCATGTTTTCAAGCTTTCCGGTAACGTTAGACATAATTTGCCATGAAATTTCGGAGAACAATGAAACCGGTTGTCGCCGCTGCTGCACGCGTTTCGAAACGATGCTCCCGCGCCGTCCAATTTCGTAACGCACTATAAATTTTTATAACCTCCTCGTATAGAAATTTGAAAACGTCAACAAACAATCAACCCTTGAACCGTAAACATCAGTTTTAACGAGCAGTTTCTCGCGTGTAATTGTGTCCAGAGAGTATCAACAGTGCATATACAAATACCCATAACTATAAATTACAAGAAAGCAATTTCTGCATAGCCTCACAATAACGGCGGTGTCTGGGGAGAACAAACAATATGAACGGAGCTCGAGTGCAGATGTATGAATCGGTTTAAATTGCGCGCGCGTATTGCGAGGAGCACGATTACGCAGAGCTTACAAATTTTTTAATTCACGGTTCGCATCATTCGAACCGCGTAACAACAATCGATCCTGACGTCGATCAATATACGGAGTTGCCTGCAATTTAATCCTCACAACTGTTGGGGCATATCCAATAGTTAATGAATTTACAACATTAGTTTTCACTAACTCCAATATTATAAACATCGGCGTATCCAAGTTAGACAAGCTTCTCCTTTGTGAGGCTTAATTAAAAGGAAGCAGTTTTAATTAAAAGTTGTAGCAGGTTAGTAAAATTAAACGGGTCTTCAGACCATCTGATTGTAGACGATGGTCTGTTAAAAAGTAAGTGAAACGTCGTTTTTCCATTCATGAACAAGTAGGCGGCCTCCTAGAAGCTAATGCTTCCATGTTCCCTGAAAGAGATAACGTTTATTAGAGAAATGTATCTAGATGAGTATAATTTTAGGAAAGGTCCTACTTCGCAAAATTAAGGGCTCGCTACATTCTTTTTTCTCGTGAGTAAGCGAAAAATTGTCGATTGTCAAATTTTTTCTACATCCCGACTTTTATGTTTTTGAAATAAATTCGTTCGATCCTTTTTTTATTATATGTGTAGCAAAGACAGAGTTTCTTTGTGTTAAAGAGTTTTTCTTTTCAAGTTCTACTAATTTAAACGACTCTATAAAGTTAAAAAATTGTATCTGCATTCTGCAAAGGAAATTCCCTGAAAAATTGTTTATGGAAATTTGGACACGTAGAGTGGATACAGTACCTTGGAACAGTGTCGCCAGAATAAAACTAATGTCTTCACTCTACCTTCCCCTTCTTTCCTCTCTGAAAGAGGGAGGGTAACTTCTTCCCCTCAATTCGTGCTCCCTCCCCTCATCTGGCAACACCACCATATAAATATAATAGTAGACTGTGGATTTTATGCATTTATGACAAAAATTAATAGATTAAATGCAATACTGAGATGACGTTAGAAGAATTTAAGGATTTTCATATGTTATTTATGATTTTGCAAGATGATTAAGAGAGAAATTATTTATTCCATACAAAGATCCGCAGTATGTTTATAACAAGATCGTGTAAGATCAATTTGAAACAATAATAACATTAAAGAGTAACAATATATTCCTTCCCTCCTTTTATCTCTTGCATTCATCTTTAGATCAACGAATAATAAAGTTGCAGTAAATAATGAAAATGTTAAGTTAGTTTATCCTTTTAGAATAGAGAAGTTGATGATACACTTACATAGACGCATATTCTTTTTCCAAGCCAAAGATTTGTTTGGGCCACCATATTTGCCCCCATGAACAGCATAATTTTTCTCTCGGACATTATCTGCTATCTTCAATTCTAGTAGAGTTACAATGGGACATGCTGCTAGGAACAGTTTATACTGATAAAATCAGAATGCTATAAGGAACGCTGTTTTCTACTACTATACAATGTTTCATGATTGTCACTATGAAGATATTGCAGTGTTGGATATAATAAATAAAATATAAAATGTAAATAAAATTATTCCACTGCCATTTTTACCAAAAATAAAATCCGCAGTCTAGTAATGAGATTTAAAACATCCCTTTAGAAAAATCGCTGAAGTTTGACACTAAACCTACCGACCATCAAAAGTGACTGATGTGTATATTATTATAAAAATAACAAGATTAAATTTATTTATATTTCGCGCGAATTTTACTGTAATATATACTGGAGTCAAAAAATATATTCAATAAATTCCCATGAAAACACCTTTACAATTTCTATAATTGTCAAATAAAAACTTTAAAATGAGTCATTAATTTGACCCCTCGTGGTAGGTTTAGTGTTAAACAAGTGAAAATCGCAATAATGTTTGCAACAGTGTTCAATTCCAAGATCGAAATTGGAAATACAGTGCTCTAAAACTTTCTGGAGCCACTGCGTGTAAACCTTTGCTTATTGTTGTACATTTCAGTGCACGCTAAAACAGACGGATGATCTAACAAATGTGTTGGATATAATAAATAAAATAATATCACCTAGTCATTGTTACTAAAAATTAAATCCGCGGTCTAGTAATGAGATAAAGCATCGCTTTCGAAAAATCGCTGAAGTTTAAACAAGTGAAAATCGCAATAATGTTTGCAACAGTGTTCAATTCCAAGATCGAAATTGGAAATGCAGTGCTCTAAAACTTTTTGGAGCCACTGTGTGTAAACTTTTGCGAGCAACTGTATATTTCATTGTACGCTAAAACGAACGGATGGTCTAACAAATGAGGTTCTGAAACCAATTACGTTTATTCCAGCCATAGTCCCGTATTTAGGTGTTCTGTTTCTAGTGAATCATCCTCTACAATCACACCGCGCGGTCGCGATAACGTCATTATAGAGGACTGTGAATACGATTTCGCGATCGTTTAATTGACTGGCGGACGGTTTCTGTATATCCGGCCGGATAAAAACGGATGCCCTGTAGTTCTTTCTTGCCGAATTGATCCAAAAGAGGAGGAGTAACGTAGAACTGGACGAGAGATAGGAAAGGTACGAGTCCCCACTCATCCTATGGTCCGGCTGCCCACTGCGGAAACCCTGACGCTGTTAATAAGGTGCTCATTCAGTACTGTGCCGTATATCATGCTATTGTACCGTAAGCGGTGCTGTTTGTGAGAGCCTCTGCTCCATCATTTTCTCGGAACAGAAGATACGAGACTCGTAGGTCGCTCTGCGCTCTTATCTTTAGGCAGCGCATGCGCTCTGTTTAGTTCAATTCATTTCGCGGCAACTGGAACACGCTGTTTGCTCCTAATCCTTCATGTATAAAGGCTGAATAATTTGGCAAGCGCTCTGTTTACCGAATTAACTTTATTTTACTGTCGGAAGTGCCGAAAACAGATTGAATCCGACGATTGGAGTCACCTTGTTGTCACTGCTCGAGGGATTCTTGCAATCATTAGCATTCCAAACATTTTGCGATGCCATCAGCAACCCCCATTGTTACAGCGAAGCTCTTGAGATACAAATAGAGTTACAGTAGAATTTTGTTTATATGAACAAATTAATTGCAAACCTCATAAATACCACCTCGTAGACTTATGTGTAGGATTGCAAGGGTGCGGGATGCGCCTTCTTATTTCTCGATAATGCAAAGATAGAGTTTTTCAGTCGTCAAAAACGCTAGATAAAAGATCAATCTAGGACGCAATCGCCCTCAGAAGCCCTATTTTTACGTTTACAGGGCGTAATTTGCATTATTCGGCAGCATTTACCTGTCGCAGCTTTATGAAAATAGTTTCATGCGCAGCTTTATGCTTCCGAATAATGCAAATTACGCTGTCGATAAATGTTTTTGCACGAGACGAGCGTTTAGTCATAATTAGACTCCGGATTTGATGCTTTTATAACAAAAATGAGCACGTGCAATTTAAAACAGGGAGAATATTAAAAGACTTTAAGAGTATTAATATATTATATTCACCACATTAAGATTATTAATGACGAGTATTTTATATTCAGCTCCTGCGTCTTGCAATTGATGCACAGACTTTTTATTTAGCATCAATATCCGGAGTCTAATCATAATCAAAAGTTTTTCCTTTATATATTCCCATTCGTATAAATTTCATATTTATCGCAGCTTTAACACTAAACCTACCACCACCGGCCAAAATGACCAGTTCCAGATTTTTTATTTTACAATTATTGAAATAATAAAAATGATTTCATAAGGAATGGTTGTATAGATATCTTTAATAGAGTACGTATTACGATAGGGACCGCACAAAGTCTAAATAAAGTCAATCTTGTCATTTTTATTAGGGAACATGTACCAGTTACTTTTAAGGCTCGGTAGGTTTAGTGTTAACGTGAATGTGCCACGTCTTACCCTTATCCGATTAACTTCATCTTCTGCAAAAATTATTGTCTTACTCAATGAAACAATTTTAGAGGGCGGCGTGAAAAAATCTTGTAAGAAAAATTCAGTAAGTATACAGCCAAGATCCACCCTAATAAACAGAGACACAGCATACCCAGGTTTTTAACATGGAACAGAATCTATACTCATGTTCAGCATGTTAAAGAATAGTGAACGTGGTAAAAAAAAGCCCAGGCGTGAGCACTCTCATATTGGACAAGAACATGAGTGGAGCTCGCTCGCATAATAAACCAGACGGGAGAAATGCGAAAAGCGGGGCCCCGTCTGACCCTCCAGCGAGCCAGAAGATGAGGGTGGAAAGGGCATAAGTCCTGGACGTGTGGTTTTTTAACCGAAGACCTGTTTCCCCCGAGTCCCACACTACTCCCCTTCGGGGGTATACGCAAATTTTTCCACACGCCCTTAAACTAAAAAAAAGGCGTGAGCACTCTCATATCTTCTCTGACTGGGTTCAGTTTTAAAAATAAAATGACAAAAATTACAAATGCACTGCTGAACTCAGGAAACTCCTCAAGCTAGTCTCTCGATTTCAGGAATACTCAATCTAGATGTATTGGTTTCAGTGATATACGATGCAGGGATGGTGTGCACGTTTTTACGGTTTAGAAAAAATAAAAAAAATATTCAAGGTGACGACATCGGTCCGCAGATGTGTCTCATGTCTGCCCTAGTTCATGATACCACAACCGCTACTGAGAATCAAGAGGAGACCACAAACCCTACTTTGCTAAAGTTCGTAACTCTAGTGGCGATATATGGTAGTAATAAAGTAAACTACAAAATGTACACTGAAAAGTTCTGATCAAAACAATGGTATCGATCAGTCCAAAACTATCAGAATTAATTATCTCACCGCGTATGTAATTTTAACAAATCCAACTATACCAAGAGAAACACACTCATACTGTAATGGAATTCTACACCGTGATTTATAGTGTACGGAAAGAATTTTTGTCAGAGCATTTCGTTGGATTTCCTCCAAATGCTTTATCTTCTTTCTTTCGGAAACAATTCTTTATTTTCGTCAGTTCAACCAGCTCTTTTCCAAAACGAAAGTGACGTTTTAATGTCTCGTTGGCACCAATTGAAGGACCTTGTACAATTAAGTTACTTATAAATAATTTCTTAACAAGTTACGACTGTAGAGACGTAATTTTTAATTCACACAATTAAACTATTTCATTTACGGCATTCGCAACTTTAACAGAAATGATACCTGCATTGGAATTGTTTTTGTACATTTTGCCAGTTCCTAGAATATTTTCAGAAAAATTAATATAACGTTTAATGAATTATTATGATTGTATAAGTTTGTGCCCGATTTTCATAAATATCGCAAACTGCAAGCACGGCGGAGTGTAAAACAAATTGTATAAAAGAATGTCGACTATATAATATTGATTAATAAAGTATTCATTAGAATTTCATCCTTGAATTTTATTGTCAAATCGGGCACGAACTTATGCAATCATCTAATACTTGTATGGTTTCAAGTATTTATAGAAACAATAGAATTTTCAACGTGAATTTCAATTTTTCAGTTGCAACGCAGCATTTTAGATGTATTCAATGTTGTAGAAAGTTCCGCGATTGTGAAATCTCACGAAGTTGCATTAACGTGGATCAAATAGAAGTCAAATCGTTCAATTTTCAGACAAATGTTCCTGCCGTTAAGCAGATAGAACCAATATTAGGAAAATCAAACCGCTTCGCTTCCGCGGCGCACAGTGAGCTGGATCGAGAAATTTGATGGCATTTTATCATAACTCTCGAAGTATGAGAGATATCGGAATGACATTTGAACTAAAATTCGTTAAATAATTATGCTTTAAATAATTAAAATGCTTTGCATTGATTGTGAGAAGCAGGAACATCATGAAAATTGATTCATCCCTTAACGACTTTGTTACATTAAAAGCAACGTTATAACATTCTTAAATTTTTAAAATCTTTTACTGTTTTATAAAATTTACCCGACCAAATTCTTCATACAAATGCATAAAGATCCGCAGTCTATTTATCATTAATATATATATTTTTAATTGATTGTTCAAATTTTATTGTCTTAAAATAATATTTAAAATTATTCATTTGTGTTACTTATTCAGTACTTCTCCAGATAACATAAATCACAGATGTCTTTGGTTGTACGTTTTTTTGTATTTTTTGAAATATTCATAACATTACGAATAAATGTCAAAGAATAAAAAGAAATGTATAATCGATGGCCTCGGTGATTTAAATTATCTGGAGAAGTATTGATTAAGGACCTTCAATTTCCTAGCTGCTACATGGTGTAAAAATATCTTCTAAGAAAATGAACACTGCTCTGAGAAAGTAGATGCTTCAAGCTTTAAAAAGAGGCTTATGGTTATACTATTTGTTTATCGATAATTACTCGAGAATGGAAAATGTAAACTACTTTTCAGATCCAATGTATAAAAGCAAGAAGGCCAGACGAACTTAATAATTTTTCTCGGCACAAGAGAAATCCATTTACGTTCGAGAGAAGCGAAACGAAGCAGAATAAATTAATCGGTCTTTTTCCAGCGGGACCGTAGTTTTATTCGTGACGAATGTTACAATTGTGCGATCTCTGTACAGAATTATGCTGAACGTGGTTAAACGTTATTACGAGCGCTTCATAAACTGGCTTGCTGCCAATAAAATATAGCGAGGCGCAGTAAATCACAGTTCACCATGCTGAAGTATGTGTCGACTCATTCGCAAATCAAACATCATAAAGGAATGCCGACGTTCCCCGGCGAAATTCGATTTGTCTCTTTACCTTTCCTGGTTTTCCCTCTGTATTAAAAAACACATAGAAATTCTACCCCGAGGGCAGTTGGGGACAACGTTTAAATGTTCCACGACACCACCGCCGCTGTTCCAGTTTTCATCATACGATACGAAGAGCATGATGCTTCTCCGAGTATTTGCCGCGGGAACTTAATTTTGATTCCGATGTACAAACGTGAAATTCACGCAGCTGTGCTCTGACTATGAAATTGTGACCGAACGTTCAGAAATAACAGCACATTATTTGTTCATTGATATTGGGTTGGCAAATAAGTTCGTTCGGTTTTTGTGATTTATTCCACTGTAAAAAACCGAACGAACTTATTTGACAACCCAATATGATTATAGGAGCAAGGGATCGTAACGTTGAAAAATAAATCTTTCTTCCGGAAATAAAAAAAAGGAAAATTATTTTGAAGAAAGTGTACGTTCCTCGTGTAACACAGTAATTTATATTACAAACAAATATACATACATACACATATACAATATTTGTACACATATGCATATACATATATTGCAATATGTAATACATATTATTATTAACAAGAAAAATCAAATCTTGATATTATTACATATATTACAATATACAGGGTGGTTCACGCAACTTGCACACCTATATAACTCCCAAAGTATGCGTTGCACGGAAAAGTTTTGTATACAGAAGTTGCATGGTCTGAAGGGGTACATTCTGTAGTGCATTAATTTTTTTTACAAGTGGAAGCGTTTCGGAGATTTGATAGTCGACTTTGTTTTTTTAAATGGAATACTATATTTTTTATACCAAAATATAGAAGAATGTCCAATTTTGAGTAAAAAAGTATTGAACTTCATTAGCCCTAAACCTAATAATTAACGAGTAATTTCACTTTATTTCCTGAAAATTTCAGAAATATAACAAAATAAATATTTCACGCTAAAACAAGTACTGCACGTGATGCTTTTCTAATTGCATTATGGTGCTTACCACTTTTCATTATGATTAATAATAATAATAATAATAATATTGGAATAATAAAAACAATAATAAAAATATATATAATATATAAATAATAACGAAGAAATCACGTGAAAAAATGTGTGCACCTGTTTCCTAAATTGTCCACAGTTTTCTAGAAAAAGAAGTTTCCGAGACTGCGAGCTGAAACTGTGAATTGTTTAACTATAGTGAACGGTAAATGAATCCGCCAATGAAATACATGTAGAGATTTCAATCTAGATAGCGCGATTCTATCTTCATGGTAATCAGTACAGAATAGAATCAATTTATGTATCGAAATTTCGTTACCCTGAATATAGGTTATTAGAATTTCCCATGCAAAGGAATTGATCAAAATATTTATTTCTTGTCTGTGTGTAAGTGTACGTATACACACGTCACAAAAAATTGGTAGAAAATATCGTTGCCAATTGGCTATAATATTTGGTAAATTAATAATTTCTTGTTAAGCAGTAATTTCGCTCGAACTATTTTCCGGAGGACATCGTCATTTATTCAAAATGTGAAATTTGACGGAAAATACAATATTAAATTTTATTTTCAGGTCAGGTCAGATAACTGACACAAATAAAATATTCACTGCATTGATGTACATTTCCGTTAATGGATAACAACAAATATAGGTAACACAGGAGAAAGAAACCTGGTGAACGAATTATTAATTACGTTTCCTATAATATCACATTACTCGGTCTGTCACGCAAAGATCTGCCTGTTCCAGTATTCAGTTGTTTTATACTTTTCTTGTTTACTGCATTTGTTATTTAAGGTCGTTTCACCCATTCACGTGGACTAATGAGCACATTACCTTCGTAAAATATTTAAATGATGCATTTCATTCAGTAATTGACCTCGTATATATTCACAACTAATTAGGAACGCGAAATACAAACAATTCAATAATTATCTCGGAATATGTAAATGTAATTACTAGACTGCAGATCTTGATGCATTTATAGAAAAATTGAGTAGACGAAATTCAAAATTGTTGACAAATTTTCGAAATTGAAGATGTCAATATATGATTACTCCTCTGCGTATTTTATCGAGTCAGACTTGTGACGAAGATTGTAAACAAAGTCGAACAAATATGAATGTTACGCCTTTCTTTTTCAATGAAATCAAATTTGATTCGTTTGTTATCAATATTTAAGCATTAAAATAAATGTAGCCATACAAAAAATATAAATTTTCTCTTCTCTTCTACGATATTTTTAGAGATAAGGACGTTTTAATCACTGTAACTGTATAGAAAATGATACGGCAAGGGGTTAAGGGAAGAAATAACAATCAATTCAGTTTCTATTTCTTGCAATCGGTGCAGACAATTTTTATTTTGCACAAAGATCCGCAGTCTATAGTAATTACAAATACATGTGCTCCCAATATGACGTACAATACAGAGAATATAAAAGACTCGTGATTTTAAGAATAAGATAATTTGCAGTAGACTTCCGTATAAAACACGACTAAAAAAACTATTGAAAAAGACTTTATAATTGTATTTTACGAGACAGTAAATGTACAGGGTGTAGAAGACGTAATTACTCATTATTACAATAACTACATTATCGGACCGCGGTGGTTGTAAAATAATAATCGGCCCTGTTGGAGCCAATCCACATGCGTTTTTTGCCGGCTATAATGTCCTTTTCTGATATACATATATATAAGATTTTTTTCCATATTATTTTACAACTTCAAATGCAAAAATTATCTGATATGAGATGTTATATCAATTTCGAATCCAGAAAATGAAAAAATTATACGGAATGGAATTATTTAAAGCCGGAAAAAATGTTTAATTTTCGAGTTGAAATAGCTCCGATTGCAAAGGGTCAACAATTTCCGGGGAATCGGAAATTTAGTGTTCAGATAGGTTTCCGATTGACTGTGGAAATATATTTGTGGGAACGTTTAGTGTCCTCTCGTAACGTTTTATTTTTGTCAGCACGGTATGAATTAATTGCAATACGTACCGTGGAAATAGATTAATAAATCCATCAGGCGTAAATTTGTACGTCCGCAGGCTGTGCAACATTCACGATTGAACCGCATGTAGGCCGATTACGGTATTTCTCAGGAGAGCATTAAATTTCATTTTCAGAGGGAGAAATAGCGCGAGGTTTAACGTGTATCGTAACAGTTCACATCGTATAAATTTTATGATTTCTAGTGCCGCGGCAACTTCGTACAGCTTGAACGTTTCAATGAATGCATTACAGTAAATGATCCGTTTATCGATCATATAAGAAGCAGATTGTTTCATAGTACGCATTTCTTACCGAAGTTAAATTTGTTCAATTCATGATTAAAAAGTACCGCCTTCTAACTATTTAACTTGCAATTGAATCTTTCCTATCACTCAAGCTGTGAGTATATGTTTCAAACATTTTTATCCCAAAGTTCAGTTGACCTCAAAAGCTTTAGAAATATCATTTCGACTCAAGTTAATATTAACTAATATTATTTTAATGTTCGATGGGACACTGTAACGTGCTGCCCCAAATAAATGAAATCTTAATTACTGCATTCGATGATGACGCGTGCAATTAATATTACTATTTGCACTCTAAATATATTAATGTTGTTTCACAGGGATACATTTAAATTGCATTAAATCATTGTCAATATTCTTTCTACCATTAACAATTCCTGATGACGACAATGATTAATTCGATTCATTATTTGGACATTGACTATGTCCGTTTAATTACCTTTATAAAATAATGATAATTAGATATTTTATGTTCAAATACCTTTCGATCCATTGTAGATGCAGCCCTTATGACTAAACACATTTAAAAAAAACATGTTAAAAATCTAGATGTCTCTAAACTGAGCTCAAACTACGCAGCAAAAGGGGATTGAATTTGCCTCCTCCGACAAACGCTAACAATCTGTTCAACATTCTTGAATATGTATAATTCAATCAATCGTGCATCTTGTCGCGGCGACTTGTTCCCCGTTGCACGACGCGACGCAGCTAACGTTGACATTGCGTCTAATAGCAGCTTGCCACGAAGTACGACGTTTTCGATCAATCAGGCTATAGTGTGTGTGTGTGTGTGTCGGATTATACCGGACGTTAGCATTAAACGGCACTTCGACCCATTTTTCCTCGACACTGTGGGATCCGACGGTAAATTTTCCTAGGGCTCCGGTGTACTTCAATGAATATATTAATTGAATAATCCTTATGTTTCAGCTACTCAAAGACAGCCACTTATCCGGGCTCCCCTGCCTCCTCTTCTGCAGCCAGGGTCTCTGCTTGTGTTATATATGCAAATTCCTGGGCGAATTCGGTGTAATAGCCCCCCTCCGCTTCCCCCTCCCCTCATCCCTGCACAACCAGGGTTCCCTACATCGTCCCCTCTCCTCCTCGCTCTCACACTCTCTCGCTCTCTCTCTCGGGAGCGACGGGCTAATGCGAGCGCAGTTAGGCGGCACCGACCCCAATTCACCGTGTACCCCCGCAAATTCATTAAGCAATTGTGATTTCATCCGCCACCACTTTTACGGCTGGTCCACTTTTACGCTCCCTCGTAAAGCGCCTTCCCGATGGCTGTGTAAGTACCGCTTTCATCAGCGATACGATGCGGAGTCCCACGATGACCCTTTGCCGAGCTTGATCGCCGCCATTTTCCATCCTGTCGAACTTCGTTCCGAGACTGTTAACGCCGACTCCGAGCGCATTTTTAGCGGGACACACCCGCGGTTATGAGCCGAAAAACACAAGCGTTTTGTGTATACAGGGTGATTCAGTTGGGTTTGCCGTGTAAATCATATGCAAACTATTTGGTTATGAAGAAATTGAAAGTTGTATGGCTTCAAGAGTAGCGTACAATTCACTGGGCTTAATCCTATATCGAATCGTTACTGTACCTCAGTGGTGGACAGAGCCCCTCCAATGCTTGCTTCCCCCACCATCTTTAACGGGACACACCCGCGATTATGAGCAGAAAAAGAACATCGTTTTGTGTATACAGGGTGATTCAGTTGGGTGTGCCATGTAAATCATTAGTAACCAATTTCGTGATGAAGAAATGGTTGAAATGAAGTGTTAATCCTATATCGAATCGTTACTGTACTGTACATCAATGCTAGTTGCGGCTCCTCGAACCAGTGTCGCCAGAGAGGCGCCGAAACGGGCGCCTCTTACTCTCCTCCTTTTCCCCTTCCACTATCCCATTCCAGCAGCATACGCGCACTCCAACGTCCCCCACTAAGACGTAGATCACGGTGCCCGTGCCGTAGACTGGTCTGGACGTCAGAGAGGGGGTACCAGTACTCCCCTCGATTTTCTCGATTAGGCGACACTGCCTCGAACGCTTGCTTCCACCACCATCCTTTCTTGTCCATGTAGCGCGCACCTTCGTAGCTACTCGTGACCAGGGGAGCCATATGCGAGTCTCGCCAGGCCCCTTACGTCTCCGTCCCTCGCCTAGATGCATGCCTCCGCTATCCCCACTCTTACCACTACCGCTGGCGCGACCGAGTCGATAGCATGCTACCGCTCTCATGCTAGCACTCGGTCGCGGCAGCGGTAGTGGTAAGAGTGGGGATAGCGTAGGCAGCATCTAGGCGAGGGACGGAAACGTAAGGGGCGTCATATGGCAACCCTGCTCGTGACCAGGGTTGCCATATGCACGCCCCACCAGGCCCCTTACGTCTCCGTCCCTCGCCTAGATGCATGCCTCCGCTATCCCCACTCTTACCACTACCGCTGGCGCGACCGAGTCGATAGCATGCTACCGCTCTCATGCTAGCACTCGGTCGCGGCAGCGGTAGTGGTAAGAGTAGGTATAGCGGAGGCAGCATCTAGGCGAGGGACGGAAACGTAAGGGGCGTCATATGGCAACCCTGCTCGTGACAGGCGAAGCGCGTCCTGTCCCCATGGTAACGGCGCTTACTGGAGGGGGGGGGGGGCAGTACACACTATGGTGGGGACGATTTTGTCTCAATCGAAGCAAATGTGCACAGCTTAGCTGTACTTTATACAATTTGGGAAGAACAGATAGGCCTCTTTTTCAAATAATGCAATTACTCACGTTAATATTCTGACGTAATAATTTTTCTAGATTTTGTTGCTTTCAATTTGAGTACATCGAAAATAACAGAATAGTATTCTTCTATGCTTCTCATATTTTTTTATTCTTATATTCTCTTCTAGTTATGTTATGAATGCATAAAATAATTGTACTACACCGGCAGAAAATCCATGCTGATCAAAACAACTAATTAAAATGAAATTCAACTATAATACAATATAACTATTATGTAATTGCCTTTTCTCACAATGCCGGAGGTATTTAATGTGAAACTATTTAGATAATTTTCAAGAGAATGTATCTACTTACACAGGCAAAACTATGCCCTCTACTCAAGATTAATTAATAATTAAATTCACATGTTCGATTATTAATAACGGAGAATTATAATAGTAGGACAGGTTCAAGCAACCGACTCATATTAATTATAAGTGGACTGCGGTTCTTTATGCATTTAGGCTTATAAAAACGTTCGAAAAAAGCTAGAATATAAAGTTCGATAGAATTTTGTAGAATTTTTATTTGTTTTGGATCTTTCATTCCACTATCTTAAAAGTCTACAAAAATTGGATAATGTATAACCGTCTGCAGTCTAATCATAAGTTTCATTCAAGAGATTTAATAAGATTTAATCTTATTCAAACATCTGTACGTGCGCAACACTGTAGAAAATACAGTTCAGAGATTTAATAATAAAGTTCTGTCGTTGTTGACGAAACAATTTATATTATATTCTTCTTTGGGAAGTTCGCAATTGATTCATCGTATTCATGTTGAACAGTCTTTTTGGTCTCGTTGCGTACCCACAAAGTTACGGAGAGGCTCATGTAATAACAAACTACAGCATTCCTAGAATTTCCAGGTTCTCCTTGGGAATATTCATGATGAGACAGAATAATCCACAGAGAATCTAGAATTTCCCGCGAGCGTGTAGAATGCGTATTCCGGTTGTATCCTAAAGTTGCTTTTATATTAACAAGGATTATCGTCAAGAATATGGGATTGTGAGCACGTAATTAGCATGTTTCCCGCATGATTATCTGAGAGTTCTCTTTTAAACCCTTGGAAAATGCAAAGCAGTACGTATACAAGATTCATTCTTCCTTCCCGAAGACATATCACTGAAATACATACTGTGAATTACGGTAATATTCGGACACTTTTAAAGAACGATAACTTTCTTAAAATCGGAATGTGCGACTTGGATTATCCTGAGAAGTTGGAGCAATTACAGTTTACTAAAAGACGTGAAAAGAAAATTACAGAGAAAATACTAGTTGTTTACAACTTTTTCATGTGGGTCTGTATTGAAAATTTAATAAATACGTTTTGAAAATCTAAGAAAAAATCTCTTAAAGGTGTGAGTAATTTTGAATAAAAAGAAATGAAACTAAATTAATAACGGTGGAAATACAATATTCACTAATTTATTTAATTTTAACTGTACCTTTTAGTATTTGTTAATCCTAGTTTTCGAACAGTGATATAATTTAATTAATTGCTAATAATAATAACTGTGAATGTTTATGCAATTTTTAATTTTCGTAAACGAATTTTAAGAAATTTTCATAATTTTAGGAAAGTGGAATAAAATAGAACCTTATTTCCAACGGTAGTAGCCTTGGCAGATCTGAAATAAATAAAAATTGTACTATATTCTGTCGAATTTTATATTCCAAGCCATAAATGCATAAAGATCCGCAGTCTAATAATAACTATTTCTTCAACGTTTATTATTATCACCTCTTAATTAAACATAAACAGCTGCATGTTTAATAATAGAAAACGAGCTTTCATCTCATTTCTATACAGGTAAATGAATTCGTACGAATGAAATATTCTTGATAATAAGTGAAGCTGTTCTGATTTTGTAGTATAATAAACGTAATGTTTATAAACAATATATTCACACGCGGAAGATCAACATGAAATACATATGAACGGAGTGCTAAAGTGCACCATAAACCATGGTTGAACTTCTCTGTAGGTCGTAATGGAATCATTAAATATGTAGGAATCAAACGAACGCAGTGCAAACGCGGTAGCCAGTTTTCCCAGTCTCTTAATTATATTGTTAATTTGACCTCTATACAATATTTCTCCCGTTAACATTGTGGCTTAAATTACACATTCGTTCTTTGTTTATAATGAATCTTCATAATAACTATTTTACAAAATACCGCGAGCATCGCAGCATATTAAACATTTCAGTTGAGAGAGTTTTAATGTATATTAATTATAATGAAAGTTGTACTGTATGGAGTTAAATAATTCTATTGTATTATGATTCAATGTGTCCTTCACTGTTCGTTGCTTTGATGATTCCATTGTCAGGCAGAATGGACAAGTACGGAGAATCTTGTTATCGTTAGCTTACTTAGGTGCAACAGTGCATCGAGAATGATTATACATATACATTATGAATTATTATATGAAAGAAAATATTATTAATAGACTACGGATTTTTATGCAAAATAAAAGCTTCGTATATTAATTGCAAGAGAGAAGAGCCACATGAAAGTTGTATACTTTCCTTAATACTTTTCACAAGTCTATAAGTATTGTATTAAAATTCTGTCCAAATCACTGTTCATTTATCCACTATTTAATTGTGTCAGAAAGCAGAAACTCCTAGTTATTCAACAACGTATAATGCAACAATTGAAAAAGGATAGAATATTATAATTCATACACATACACAGATATATGTACGTTTTGGAAACGTTATCGAGTAAAAGTCATTGTGAACAAGTTTTTCATTTTTAAATCGCCCAATGTTCTCCAGCGCCATTTTAAAATCGATATGTCCTTAATAAATTTTCTTGTCTGTTATTTTCTACGTCTTGGGTGACACTTTCTTGCGCTCCCGCTTTTATTGAAATTAGTATCGCATAGATTACGCCGAACGTGCTATTTCCTAGGCAAAAATATTATATACCGATAACGTGTAGATACTGTATTATTTTTCCACTAATTTCACGGGACATGAAAAACTGGAGCGGGTGTTATCATATTATCCTATATCGTACGATTATGGAGTCGATTAGGGAGGTCTGTTCCCAGTTGATTGCCACTTCTTCGTCCACACTCTTCTTAATGACATACTGATCAATGCTAATAGGAAATGCTAAACAGAATCTTCTCGAATAATAAGAGGAGGACTTACACAATTAGTATGTTCGTGATATGACATTATTTTCAATGACAGGCTTCTAAAGGAGACACATTATTTTAAATGGCAAGCTTCTAAACGAGACTAGAATGTAATATGTACTTTGTGGTTTATGAATTATTTATTAATATATAATTATCTATATGTCTATCTGATGCTTTAAATATTCTTTCAAACAGTTCCTTATAATAATTAAATATAATTTCTCTTGTGCCACCTTCTCTTGTGCGGGACAGTGGGCGCTATGGTGGTGATGGTTTTATTTCAATTGAGACAAACATGTGCCTATCCCTGGCCTACAACGTAATGCTTAATCTACGACATGTACGTAGCATACCAGTTTGATTTCAATATAACAATGAGCACACAGCACTAAAGGATTGCACAATACCTTTTGGAACACTGTGTTTCGGTTCGGTGCTTCACTAGTGGGTTCTTCTTCTTGCGAAGTAAACCAATATCCTCTATTCCGCCTCGGCTGTCAAGAAAACCAAAATGCTAAGCATGGTGCCAGCTAGTGCCATCTGCGTCGGACGAGGGAATCGCTGTCATTAACTATTCTCGTTATCCTTTCATAACAATGACACTTGAAGAGGGTCTGAAGTCTGAAGTATAGTAGAAGCACTGTCCGTGGCCACCGTTGTTCTATCCACGTACTATATACATACATATATTATATGCTAGTTGGAATTGGTGAAATTGAATCGTTTCTGGCTAAAGCGGATCAGTAGAGATTTGTTTCAGAATCTTCTACAGTTAGCCTTTTACAAGGTTACTATATTTATTCCAGCAAGAATCCGAGCGAGAGAAGTACGAGGGACCAACGAACTGAAACGAAATTGCTACTTCGTACGACTTTGATGAGATCTGTAACTGTAACTGCTTAGATCTGTACAGTGGATCAGATCAAATAGCACAGTCTATTCTTTCCGAAATCACAGCATATACACGGTGTTCTTTTTAATTTTATACCAACATTGTCGTATATGCCTCCAAGATAAGTTTAAAATTGATTTATTATTACTAGACCGCGGATCTTTATACATTTATAGGTTATAAAAATTTGCAAAAAAATATTTATTTTAATTTAATTTAATTTTGATATAATTTTATTTGGTTCCCCCTTCTTCAAAATCGTCTCGAAAAATTGCAAATTGCACAAACTTCCGCAGTCTACTAGCAAGAGTATATCCGCCGTCAGCATAAACATCCGCCGTCTGATTATTAGAATTCCTTTGTAAGATTAAATTTATTAAAATAATACTTGTATATGCGACGTTCACAGTTCTGCAATTTATTCAAAGGAAGTCAAATTAATTACAATAAATCCTCTATAATCGCAAAAGCCTCGGCGAGGTTTGTTTGCAAAGTTCGTAGACGGACACTATTTTTTTGAGCTTTAAAGGCCGAGCCGAACGTAGAGAAGGACACCGCGTGTAAAGAGAGTAAAGAGTATTGTCGTCTAATTTTCGATGGATCTAAGATTAAAATAAGGTAAACACTTTAATACGAGTATTTTTATATAATTGCGAATGATAATATCGGCAAACCGAAGTACCATAGCGAGTTGAACAAATTCACGCTTGCATAAAATGTTAGCAAAATGCTTGCAATATAAAATATTTAACTGGTTCAATTATGTTGCTTTTCCAACTCATTAATTTGATTGTCGGTGCCACTGCTTTCTGTTAAAACTCATTTGGAGAATGTATTCCACAATTTTTTACCGTTTCAAACACCCGTCGCCTTTATTTGATTTATTTTGAAGATAGAGAGCTTTTATGGCAGCAGCGAGAGCGTTTCTTTTACTAATTGTAAGCTCGCAACGATGAATGCTCGTTCACGTTCCTCATTTTACGTGTGCATTTCGAAAATATAAAAGCATACACCGGGTGCGGAGACATTATTGATTCAGTAGCACAACAGTAGAACTGTTAAAACTTCCTCAACAGCTCTTTACCCTTCTTTATATCACAACGGGACTCCAGATGCTCTTTTCTCGCAATGTATTTTCCAGCTCGCTGGTTATGTTTACGCGTTAATTTTTTTCCACTGTTCATGCGACGCAGTATGGCCTCTTTCAGCCATTTCGCCCACTAACTTACAAAGCGAAATCTTTAAAGGTTTTTAATATAGAACACCTCACATCAAAAGCTTCCCCTCCGTGTTTAAACCATTTTGAGACACCTTGTAGACATGTGGAATAAAATAGCTTACGGAAATTTAAAGTTGTTTTTCAAGAGGACGGTTGTCTTTGAGAACTATAGTTTCTTCGAGACTTCTGTTCGTAGCGATGAGTACTGCTGAATGCAATAAGAAACCGATCCAGAAGTGCCAGAATCATGACATGGTAACGACATATTATTTTGAAACACTCTTACGCGATTATGTTTAAAAAATTTTAATTTTTTGAAATTAGAGTACAAAAGCTAATACAAGTGAAAATTCGAAAAAATGGTACAGTTTAATCTTGATTGTTTATCGAGAGTAATCGAGATTATTTGGTAAAAAGTTGAATAATTTTCCAATTATAACGGCTTGAAGGATGGAAAAATTGATTTTTTAGATGGAAATTAATAATTGATTGAATTGTTCATAAATATAAGAAAAATGTTATAATATGTATTAGTTATTATGTATTCAAAAAGTTTGAACAATGGGAAACAGAGAGGTTAAGAGTGAATTTCAAATTAATTTTCAATCAATAGTCAAATTAATTAAAAGTAATTGTTAATATTTTTTCTATTCTAATATAGAATTATAGTAAGATGGTTTATGTGTTTCTTATATTTTATATTTTATGTTTAACACTTCACATTAATTAAGTTGTGCAAACTATAATCCGTAAAGGAGGACAAAAATTGATGTTTGACGACTCTATTTAGTGGTAACTTCGTTTTATAAACAATTCAATCGTAACAAATATTTTACTATTGACTACTCACACGATTCTGTATCTCTATTCGAATTTCAAACATCTAATCATAGTTGGTGCACCACGAAAGGATAAGTTAAACTAAATTATCAATTTCCGAGTAGAGTAACGTTTGTTTCATGGAATGACTGAACTAGAATTGGAATTGTTTCGCAAATTGAAAGTGCCGAGATGCTGCTTCGAAATGCATTAATTTCCATTCTGTTTGTGGGAAGAGTAATTAATACATACCAAACGACAGTGTGAATTATTATTTATTTTATTATTTATTTTTAACGAATCGGGTGTATTTGACGGTATGTACTTTGATATAAACCGCATACAGTTGGTAAAAAACGAATGTTTCTGCGATTTTTGTTGTATAATAAATGATCTAATATCATAATATAAACACAAAAAAATATAGTTCTCTTTTTTTTTAAAGTCGTTCTTCTGATGCATTTTTTTCTATCATCAATAGTGTTGACAACTGCTTTAACACTTAGCACTCCGAATTATTTTTCAAATTTGCTGCCAACAAACTTATTTTAAACAATTTTGTTTACTAATTATATTAAATATAGCTCACAAACTTTGTTGTACTTTATATTTGTGGAACTTAGATTTCATTTTAACTAAAACATATAAATAGAGAAAGAACCAAATACATTTAAGAACCCATTTTATTTAAATTTTTCTTCCTGTAATGTCGAGTCACACTCGACAAAGGAGTGCAAAGGGTTAACACTAGGTTTACGGAGCTCTAGAAATAACTATTTCACATTATTCTATAAGCATAACAAGTATGTGTCTATCCAAATTTTTGGACATTTTTCCAATAATATATACCCAAAGAAATAATTCCTCAGGGAAGCATCTTCACAGTCTTAATAATCGCAAATTAAAAATATTAGAACCCGTCTTAAGAACCTAGTGTTAAGTGCACCACCCTGTACGTATGCTTTGACGAAGAGAAATTTTAGAACGTATCTTTTAACATAGCACAATGTATTAAAAAATAACACCGAAGAACATACGAATATTTACGTACAATATCTCGTATTTATACCTTTACGGTAAAAATGATTAAGCAAAATAACGAACTATACACATAATCTCTCACAATTAATTCAAGAAATATTTATCTTGCCGCCCACATTACTTCCCAGAATATAGAATTATTATTATAACTAGACTGTGGATTTTATTTTATGGGAAAAATGGTTATAGGTGAAACACGAACTAGATGAAACGTCAGCTGAATTTAATATTACTGGCTCCCTATTGTACAGCCTATTAAAATTATTAAGAGAAGAAATCAATTTTTATGTAGCATAAAGATCTACTCATACTATTTACAATAGTTGAATCTAAGCTTGAGACGCAAGCGACAGTAATTTGTTATTTTTACGACTATTTCGAGCAAGTTGAACTGAGCTTGAGCTACCTCAACAGTCGACAAATTAGCCGCAGGACAAGAGCTTCCAGACACAATTTGGCACGTCACTCGTTTTAACGTACACATACCTTTTTAGCATCCCGGTTTCCAAAACTAAATAGCGATGCCGTGTCATGAACCTCGAATTCTAAAGCAGTCCTCAACAGATCCGCTGGGCGTGTAACCGATGCGGGCCTCTTCATGGCGGATTTTCACCCCCATAGGCGGCGCGGTATGTGGTAACAACTAATTTCTGGATAGAGCTACGCTGAATACACAAAAAACAAATATATAGACGTAATCGTATGTTTAATTAAGGTAACTTGCGAAAACTCATACTTCAAAAACAGGAATCCAAAGAGTTCGAGCAGTTTTAACAGATAAAAATAAAATGGAACGTCATTCAAACGTTTTGAAGGTTTTTATCTCCCATGAAACTCGCATGTTCTATACATACACCAAATTTACAAGTTAATAATTACTAGACTGCGGATTTTATGCATTTACGATAAAAATAGCTACGCACAATTCAAAGCAGTGGTGATATTAAAAAGATTTAAGGACATCAGTGCATTAGTTTTAATTCGATAAGATAGTTAAGAGAATAAACAATTTTCTATTTGGCTCCTGTGTCTTACAATCAATGCAAACATTGTTTATTTTGCATGTAGATCTGCAGTCTAATAATTACAAATAAATTTAGATGAAAATATTTATATCGCGTTATCGCGTGTTTCGATAGCTAGCGTTATCAAGTGGTCGCATTTTATGTTTAATTTTCCTGTCTATTTTTCCCGATAGGGAAATTCGAGTAAGGGAATCATAGTCTACTCGATCGTGTTTTTGCGCAACGATAGTAGACGCCTGCAAACAATCGAATACGCACACGATTGCTGCGGCATCCATTGTACGCTTCCGAATGCTATATCACGACATTTATTCGCGTGGTAGAATTTCACTGGTTATCCACGATAACCGCAGGTTAATTCAACGCATGTGAGTGTAAATACGTGGCTCCCTTAAAAGTCTCCATCATTCTGCAGTTTAGATCGATACCTTGCTCCGCTGCTCGTCTGTTAAGGCTAAATTAACTGCACACAACTATTTCCGATAAAAAATAGTGCAGTAGGTCATCAAATTATAAGACCAACTTGTGTAAATTGAGTTTACATTAAAACAATTTTTATATGGAAGTTCAGCTAAGCTAAACGGCTCTTTTTATGAAGTATTCAATTGTAAATATTCGTGTAACCTTAATAAATATATTTTTTGTAATATGTATGTATTTGTATTGTGTATGTTACTGTATTTGTATTGTGCATGTACTCCCCCCATTGTATCTCCTTTTTGTGACGATATAAAAATATTTTGTGTGTACAATTTACTGGTAAGAAATTTTATGTTGATTTTTAATTTTGTAAATAAAAAAAGTGTACATTTACTGTTGATACTCAAATTATTAGAGTCATAGCACGAAATATATTTTTATTAATTATGTGCCAGATAATACTTCATAAAATACTTTATAGTTGAATATTTATATAAAAATTAATTGTATTAATGTAAACTCATCAATTTATGCAAGGAGTGCAAATAATTTGGTCACTCACTGTACTGTAATAAATTTAACTAATAAGATGTGACCTTAACAACATATTTGTAATGAAGACCAACTTCTATATAATTACTATTGATTAACAAATAGCCAAGCCGTGTCACACTACATTGAAATGAAATTCAAACTTAATTTTTTCTAGTACATATACAGAAAGTTAAAAAAATTGTATTTTAATTTATTCCTTACGTTGGTGTACGGCTGTGTTTTTATCAAAGTACATATTTTCAACTTGAAATTATTATTTTGCATGTCACATGTAATTCACAGTGTCAAAAAGGTACTCAAGAGTATAACTCGAATTCGAAACTACAGAGTGACAATTTTTCAGGTGAAATGTCATTTTCCATGAGGACACATTGAGAATTCATCGAGTACTATCGGTGGAACAAATAGAGTGACTTTCTTCGGTTCCTGTCAAGTGATTCTTCGAGCAATACCTTTTGTAGTCGAGAACCGACGAAATTGCTTTTCGCTGCTGGAAAATTGGCCGTTGCACGCAGGATTGTGAATAGTGCACCACGGACTTTGTAGCCAGCGTGTTCACTCGGTTTTCCATCAGTGTTATTTTTTTACTGGAAGTAGTCTCGCCTGAGCGTGTAGCTTTAATTTATTTAAAAAGACCGTATTTAACTTGTTAATAATACATATACAAATAATACAAATATAAATACAAGTTTACCCTTATCAAGTAGAAGCTACATAAACTAGTTTTCAGTTAAGTTAAGTTAAGATGCGCATTAAGCTATTATGTAATACGTTAATGTATTGTATATGTTACAAAAACCATATTTGGTTTAAAGTAGTAAATAAATAATAATACACCATAAAAAAAACTAACCAGAATTCAGTATAGATTGTCATAATGTAGAGTCATAATAATTTGATCGCCAACTATATACAATAATAAAAATGTTGGCAAATAATTAACAGAAGAAACGACAGAAAAGAATAATAACAAATTAAGCTTGAATAAATGTCGTCTATGTGCAGGAACACCTTTCAGAGCCGCGATATTGCCATTTAAATTTATCGTCCAGCGTCAGTAGTCTCCAGATATTCGATCATATAAATTTTCCACTTGTGAGAAACAAAAGGGTGCGACATTCTCTCACAAACATCTCGAGGACCAACTAAAACAAGGGTGGTTGAGCTATACTAACTGTTCAGACACAGTGTCCTTCGTTCACGGCGCGGGTAAATACTTGCCGATAGCTTGCAGATGTTGAAGTTGTAACTATAGATGAGCACTTCAGGCGAGGACACTTTCTCTGATCCACTTTTCCAAGGAAGAACAACGATCCTGTAATAGTGGGAATCGATACGTGGAGGATTGATCCTACCGGAAAAGGATTCGGAGCGGAGGGTATTCAATGCAGAGTATTTGAATAGGAAGACAAAGGTTTTCTTATGGGAATACAATACCAGATTATATAAACACCTGTAGAAAATATCAAGGATCGATAATCATCTTCTGTTTTTAACTCTTTGATTGCGAAAGGGTTAAAACTCTTAAGAAATTTTTATCAATAACCATATTAACTCTTTTGATATAAGTACTGTATGTAATAAATTACACCTAATTTGTGTAATTAATATTACAGTCTGTTTTACCTGTTCTTAATTAAATCACCAAATTCCATCGCTTTTGTAATAATCGCAACCCTGTTTGAAGAAAATGAACCTAATTTTTACTAAAACAATGAACACATGTGATTTCTTAAAAATTCCAGGAATTAGAAATGTTATAAACTATTATTAAGAACTATTATAAACAATATATAAGAACTATTACAAACTATTATTAAGAAGTATCAGATGATTGCATAAGTTCGTGCCTGATTTGAAAATAAAATTCAATGGTTGAATTTTAAAGACTGGGTTAAAGATTCGTCAAATTAAAATTAAAAAGTGGTGTTAAATTTTCTACAATTAGGAAAGAATGGTGACTACATGTATAATTGATTAATGAAGTTGTATTCTTTAAAATTTAACCATTGAATTTTATTTTATTAAAAATGCAATCATCTAATATCATGAACTGTTAACTATTAGAACTATTTTAGCTACAAAAATAGAATTCCTTGTAACATTTTTCAAATAAAACAAAACAGAAATCTCCACCAAGTTCTTACGGGAAACAAACTCACTGAGAAAAACAACACAATAGACTACGTACTCGTTAAAAAACCAAGAAGTTCTTGCAAGTTTAAGACCTTAAAAACAGAAAATCGTTTACAATCCAGTTAATTTTTATTGCAAATAACAACGAACTACGTGCATTACTAGTAAGAGCCTATTATGATACTAGACCAACGTTCCACGAATGGCCACGCAATTTATTAAAACTTCATCAAAACTTACTCGCTAACTTCTACACAACACATTTTACGTTTATACTTTTACAAATGGGACGTTTCTTCCTTGAAAACGATCTCTCTGAACACTTTTTTTTTGTCTCTGTCGCGAACAAAGTATGTAATATTGTTCCGCTAAACTTAGGTTAACACTATCAAGCGAGAAGCGCTGGAACGGCGCAACTTGAAGATTACGTGGCGATTATATTGTTTCGAGGGAAAATACGGGAAAATCTCGAGAGACTGTAGCTTCTCGCGAAATTGTCGTCGCTCGAAGTAGCTTGATGCTAATACTCTTATCATCTGTATAACATGCAACTGTCGGCCGTCGGAATCGCTAGTTGACTTAAAGCTCGTGCAGCTAAACATAGAATGTAACCAAATTACGACCTCGAAACGGCGGTACTTCTCTTGACGTGGCAACATGAACAAGAATAAGACATTAAGCGATCATTGCTAGCTGAAAATATGTATATGTCCAAACTTAGGCCATATACACTTATAGACTTGGCTTCAGATAACTTGCCTTGTTCCAAAATTACATTGTCTACCACATTTTTTTCACATACGAGTTTAGATACGCCATAACACTTTCTCTACTTTCTCTCGTTCATTCTTGGGGTTGGAAAATAGGTATTACTCCCTCTGTCCCATAATAATACATAGTAGCAGTTGATGAATTTAATTTGCCCCATAATAATTGTAGCAAAAGAAAATAAATATAGAACATTAAACAATAAATTAAAAATATTACTCCTAATTTTTATATTGAGTGTTCAGATAGTTTCTGGATTTATCAATAATTTCTCCTACCTTTACCGAGAAATTGTCGATATCTAAACTATGATAATTTCATGAAAAAAAAAATAGTACATCAATATACCTCGACTCATTTTAAACCTTGGACTCTCCACTTTTGCCATTCATCTTTCACTTTTGTCTAACATATTTTCACATGATACAGCGACTGAGAAACTGCAGATCTGCATTTTTCGTCCGAAATGTTACAGATTGAACCGTCTGTAAAAATAGTGAAAAATTTTTTCGTGATTGAAACCACCGAGGATTCGAAGACCGAAGCTTCTCCTTTATAACGAGTGCTTCAAACTTGAGCTAGGATTATTTCTGGTCGACTGATTGAGCTTTGAATGATACGTGTATCCCTGCAATAATATCGTAAAGGTCTTCCACATAAGGTATTACAGCCAAAAAGATCGTAGATGAAGTTTTAAGCATTCTGTGTGAAGAGGAACCTTCAGTTTTCAAATCAGTAATATGGTAGATTAATTCAGAAAAAAATTTCTCCATGTTTTTACAGGATAAATGCTATCGGACGTTCATCTGCTGTACCATGTGAAAATATTCTCGAGAAAAATGAACGATGGTCTAAAAGGAACGTTTATTGTTCTACTATCATTTTGCACAAAAGACAATTTCTCGAGAATCGGAGATTTATTGTTCAAACAATCTTTGGATCCACTCTATATATTATACAATAAATTCGGTTTTAAATTACTAATGCGCATAGATAAGTACAGATAAATTGCACACAAGGTAATTACGCTCATTAAAATTTCGTAGGAAATTATATCACTATTTGGGAGCCGTGTAGACACGAATGAAATCGTAGTTACAACTAACATCGACCGTTATCAAGCTAAAGAATCTTCTCTGTCCAAATGTAACGGTTAATTTAAATCTGATTGCGATTTAACCATGCCCCAATTCTAACGTTCCTTTAATTGAATCTGCAGTTAACGTCTACTTTATCACGACGCTAATTTCAATCCCACACCACCCACAATTTAGACCTCGGTTAAGGTTACCGCTACGCACCAATTAGCATACAATGCGAATGTTATACTTGGTGAGAAATGCGAAAATGTTTTATTACCGTGCGCTAAGCACGTAAAGATATTCCGGTACAAAACTAATTACTAGACTGCGGATGTTTATGCAAAATCAACATTTTTACCTGAATTACAACGAACTGGATTGGAGAAATTTATTTTCTTTCTTTTTCTGTTTAACAGTTACCAATAATATAATAGTATTCAATTTTTCTAATAGTTTTGCTATTTTATATTACACCGACTCATTTTTGTTATTGTCAATTATTAGAGGGAGGATCTTTATGCAAAATAAAAATTTTTTACCTGAATTGCAGCAAACTGAAGTGGAGAAATTTATTTTCTTTCTTATTCTTATTCTGCAGACTGCAAATAATATAATAGTATTCAATTTTTCTAATAGTTTTGCTATTTTAAATTACACCTACTCATTTTTGTCATAAATGCACAAAATCTACTAATTACCCTTTGCGAAGAATGCGAGAATTGGAAGAATTGCAAGAACTGCAAGAACTGCAAGAACTAATGCGTTCTAGCACAGATAAAAAATCTTCTGAAGCATTTCACGTTTCACATCACGATCTAACTGTGAAGAATTTCATTGGTTTTAATGAACTGCATCATGAGCCTTGATCTAACTTCAATCTAAACTAAAATATCTCCGAAGAGAGTTTCAGTGCAAGCTCCAGCTTAACAAGCTTTACCAAACTGACAGTAGGGTCAGTGTAAGCGTAGAAAATCTACTCCGGGGTTTAATCCTTTGACCCACAAGGAACAAATATGTCCAATGGAAAAAACTACCGGAAGAATATAAAATAAACTAAGAAAATTAGTTCAATACACAAATATTATTCCACAGTACACTACAACCTATGTTATTAACCGGACTAATCGTATTTAACATGGTCGAATAATTGAACGCCTTATATTAAAACTAATATAATGAATATAAACACATTGTAACAGTGAAATTATTCTGAAAGTTAAATGGAACTTTAACATCGTTTTTTAAGAGAACTGTTTACTTGAGAAACAAAATGTTTGACCTCGCTTTTCAACGTTTAGATCAAGGCATAATTTTTATACACCCTGTACAATCAACGTTAACAAATATTTAATATCGTCAGGTTCTGCCACATCGAAATTAACCTACTTTCAGCCTCAAAATTCACTGACACAAACATTCATGCTTATCTCGTTAAGTAAATTATGCAGTGCCTTGTTCTGCTGATATTCAATGTAGCAAGCCTTCATTAAGAGTCGTTCTATACGTACTTCAA
This sequence comes from Lasioglossum calceatum, assembly GCA_963966675.1. Classification (NCBI taxonomy): domain Eukaryota; kingdom Metazoa; phylum Arthropoda; class Insecta; order Hymenoptera; family Halictidae; genus Lasioglossum; species Lasioglossum calceatum. Next base: position 1,796,296 of record OZ016553.1, on the reverse strand, counting down.
TGTTGTTAACATTATATACATTGTAATAAGCATCGTCATAATGGAGTATACAAAATGATGTGGAAAACTCGAAAAGAAGCTCGCCGAATAATAACAGTAAACGAGAAGAAATCGTGGAACAAAATTTGAAAACTCAATACAAAGTAGATCAACAATTATATCGATTCTACGTACGCGTCCTTTTTGGAAACTGAGTTGACTTTGCGAAAATCTAATAAAATTCGATATTTGCCGTTGGCCTTCTTTACCATCACTATGGGGGCTTGACCACTCACTTCCGGATGGTTCGATAATTCTGTCGGCCAATAACGAATCTACTTCCATGTAGATCGCTTCCTGTACCTTCGGTGAAACGGAATAGTGCCTTTGCTTAATAGGCAGATTGTCACCGACGTCAATTCGGTGAGTGGTCAACGTTGTCACGCCCGGTATTTTCGCGAAGTCGCTAAGCAATTTTTCCAAAAATTCATGTGACCGCTCCTTTTCCCCGCTCGATAATATTTGCACGGCCGCAGCAGAGTGGTTCGCTCGATATGGGCCCGAAAGGGAATTCGATATTTGGTCGCGACGCGAAATGCCGTTTTTCCCGATGGTACTCGACAACGATACCAAATTGCGCGATTACGTCAATTCCCAGCAACAATAGGTATACGAGATTATCGAGAACACGAGAATGTCACGGGTTTCGTTTTCTATTTCTAAAAGCAGCCGAGCTTGTTCCGTGGCGCGATCTACGGCGCCGGTGGCTAGAAGAAAGTAGTATGGTCTTTCCGCGCTTTTTACTACTGCTCGAATTACTTCTGTGCTCGCGGACGATATTGACGAGCCAGACACAATTAAAGCGCGTGCTCTATACGTGCCGATTTGCGTATCGATTATTAGAAGCGCCGGTCGAGAATTTAGAGCCCGTTCAGACGCGGATCCGCGCGTTTTCGACCGCGGGATTTTTGTTTTCCATTGCTCGACCGCGCGGACACGTGTGAACGAATCCGTAGAGGCTAATGTTAACAAGGTCCGCGCGATTTGAATCGAAAACGCGCGGATTCCAATACTTCTAATTGATTATACACAATCAGGTCGTTTCGTACAATTATAAAAAAGTTATTTTGTTTACCCACTGTATATATAGATATATTTTTAGATTATTTTATTTTATTTTAATCAAAACAACAAAAAACCAAAAACAAAGAAACATCCAAAACTAAATGAAAAAGAAAAATTGCAATACAAGAGGCATTTCTTTTTTCATAATACATGTATAAGTATATTCATAGAATATCTCTGAAGTAAATTGCCTAGAGTATCTATCTTATCTTACTAGTAACCCTCTCTCTCTCTAGGCCCTAAAACCCGTTCTCTCCGGGTTAGTATGGGTTACAGAAACCTTCCTTGGTTCACCGGGTTCGGGTTAGGGTTAACCCGCGGTTCGCATCCCTGGTAGCACGGTCTTTCCGCGAGCGATATTTCCGCGCTTTTTCCTACTGCTCGAATTATTTCTCTGCTCGCGAACGATATCGACAAGCCGTAATCAATTAAAGCGCGTGCTCTATACGTGCCGATTTGCGTATCGATTATATTAGTAGCGCCGGTCGAGAATTTAAATTTGCGTTCGAATCGATTTCCGAAATACGGGCCGAGATTATTATTATTATTATTATATACGGATCGAGGTCCTTTTATACATGGGTTTACAGTCGTTATGTATAACTATATAATTATTGGTTGTGAGACCGTTCTCACTCTTCCGAGCGGCTCCCAATGAAGTATCCCAGCCTCTGCGCACACCGACGACATTTGTTCTTCGTTACACCGGGCTCGCCGCAACGATAACAGTGGATGCGCCGTTCCTCTGGACAATTCCGCGATCGGTGTCCGATCTGCTGACAATTCCAACACTGGCTGTCAGCTCGGCTAGTCTCGGGCGCGGTTGGGCTGTCTAGAGACTCTCGACTCGAATTGCCGCGCGAGCGGTTGATCGGCTGCGCGACACGTCGTCGCCGTCGCCGTCGCCGTCGCCGCGAGGGAGAAGGCCGCTCGGCGGCCGGGGCCTCGCGGGAACCAGACGGGCCCGCGCACTCTTCCCACTCTTCTTCGGTGACGTTCCCAGATTCGTACTGCGGGGGTCGGTACGATTTTTCGCCGCCCAGACCTCTCGGTCGCTGGGTACAACGGCGCGGATCGGTTGCGAAATCTTTATTGGAGAGATACGCTGATCTAAAACTCTCCCTTTCCGCCTCAAGCAATTCGGCTTGTAGTTCGGAAACCGTCGTCGCGAACTCTAACGAAATGCTGGTGCGTAGTTCGGCTCTCGCGCCCCAATAGATTCTTTTTACTTTTTTCGATTCCGGCCACGGGTTTTCCAATCGACTAATCATACTGTACATGCAGACTAAGTAATGCCGTACCGGCTCGTCGGGACCCTGCTCTCTCACGCGGAGGTCACGCTCTAGAAGATACTGGTAATCCGGGTCACGGAAGAACAAATGCCATTGCCGAACAAATTCTTCCCAGGTCGTCATTTTTCGGCGGCTCCGGTACCATAGGGCTGCGGTGCCGGTGAAGCAAATTGGTAGGCAGCGAATGAGATCTGTGTCCTTGAGGTTATATACCTTACGCATAACCGAAAGCTCACTGAAGAACTCTTCAGCATCTTCACCCTGCTCTCCCGCGAATGTTAAGTGCCACCTCCGCACGATCTCGCACGGGGGTGGATTTAGATCCGAATCCGAATCCGAAGTCTCATAGTCCTCCTCCGGCCACGGTGGTCGTTCCATTTTCGCACACCCGGTGTGTCAAGCTGGAATTTCGAATTTTTTTTGTACCCGAGACAATAAGGGACACTACGGTTACAAGGTCTCTCGACTCTCGACCGCGCGATGTTGATATTGGGCGTCCGGACGCTGCCTTCCCCCCGATACCTTAGCCTTCGATCGAAAATCTAGAAACCCGCGAGCATCTACCGAAACGCGCTTTTGTTCTCGATATTTGGACTATCCGACTTTGTTTCGTACCACACAGCACTTATCGCGAAAGTACAATAATATGGCTATTGTCTACGGTTAGCGATCGCGCTCCCGATTACGAACTACGGAACGTACACGAAAAGAAAATATCGCGCACGGACAACTGGACAAATAGGCAGGTATGCGACTTTTCTGGGCGGGAACAAGTGCGATTGTTTCATTAATTTCTACCGGCTTGGGAGACGAGCCCGATATCGAAAGAAGTACACTCCTGTTTTACACGATATACAATCCCAATAATCAATACAATTTAAATAATACCATTTAATACGAGTGCAATAATTCAACACAATTTCAGAACGTAAAATGCATCGCACTGATTCTTCGAAAGTTTCCTCCACGGGCAACAGGCCCGGAGAGAACGCAACATTCGCTTATGTTTCGTAGCGTCGGAATGAATAGCTCGGCTCTTACGCTCGCGATTTCGTCGATTTTTCGAGAACATTGTAGGGTAACTGCACCAGTAAATGAACGCTTTCGTATATTTCAACAAATTTTAAGCCTAAGACTAAGAATGTAGTGTTCATTGACTGGTATTTTTTATATTTTTTATTTAACGTTTAATAAAGAAAAATAATAATAATTTCATTTTATTTGTGTTCATTTATTTTTGACGAACGAAGTACAGGGAGCCATTTGGCATATATGAAATTCCTTTAATTCACATATTTTTAAAAAAAATAAAATATCTTCCTGAACAATTTCTTAAATGTTCATTCACTGGTGCTGTTACCCTACCGCGATTTCCGTTGATGCTACGAAAGCGTCGTACCGCGAGTACCTGTGAGAGTCGACCGTTATTCCTGTGCCTCGACTGTCCAACCAGGATGAAGGGGGTTTTTTGGGGGAGTCTCGACCGGAACACGAAAGCTGAAGTTCGGGCGGTTAGGTGCACTAGGAAGTACCACGCGAAACGCGACGAGTATCGAGCCTTCACGGAACGCGAACGAGAAACAATGACGCGAACGCCAGATGGTTCGAACACAGGGACAGTCCTCGCGGCAGAACGGACCTCACAGGTAGAAAATGAGCTAGACAAGATGGGCTCTTATTCCTTTCAATGGTGGTCAAAAGTTACAAAGGAGCGGCCACGTGGCCGCGACCCGGGATCCCGCGCTCCTTGTACACTCGTGCGGAAGATGGTCGTCCGCAAAGCGCGTTAGTCAATTCGAATCCTCGCGAGCGTACGGTACGACGATGCAAAATTGAATCCCCGCCGAAACGAGATTTCGCGAAGCTCGGATGAACGACGCAATTCTACACGGACTGTCGCGGTAGCCTCCAACGAGACGCAATTCGCCTCGTTGCGATTGACAATCCGCGGCCGTGCCGGCGCGAAGGGCACGTAGACGGCCGCGAGAAACACGGACGAGATTTACCGCGGTGCCTAATCGCTCGCCGAGTTACAGAATTTAAATCGAGAGCTATTCTTTTCCGACGCGACTCCTGAGAAAGACTTTCGGTTTCGAAAATGAGGGGAACGACCCCCGCGAAAACTCACAGCGTCCGCGTGAAGAGCGCGAGAGAAAGGCTCGAGACACCCTGCGCCTCGGCACACGCGAACTCTCCGGGGTGAAAACTATGAGCCACCGCGAAAATAAGATCGAAGAATCACAGGATCGACTTACCGTTGCGGTCTTGTCCTCCGGGCTCACGACAACTTCTCCTTGTGCCGGTACTAGTGCCCCGGGATCTGGTCTCAGGAATATTGCTTGCTAGCACGAAAGCCACTCGCGACGCGGAACTACTTGGTTGCACGTAGTATTCGCTGTATCGGTGTATTGTAGCACGATTAGTAGAGCAGGAATAGCAACTTTTCCAATCGCGAACCAGCGCGACAGTGATTCTTCGATCCGCATCGACGGAACGCATCGATCCTAGTTCCCCCCACCCTTTCCGTACTTCCGAATTTCCCTGATTGGCGCATCTAGCAACACGACTGGAACAGTCGCAGGACCGCACCTTCGAAAGGTCCTAGAGCCCCAGATTGATATAACGCGAAACGTTGACGATCACCCCTGGCGAACGGGGAAGATAAATCTTCCCAGGCATTCCGCCACACCACCCTCGCTGGGAGCCTTAGTGGGCGGGATGAGACCACGAAAAGTATGCGTGTTCGCAAAATGATTCCTTTTTCCCACGTCCCTCGCCTCCGGGTTCCTTCGCCCGTGTGTGGTGGCTCCTTTTAATTGGTTCCGGATCCGGATGTATTCTATTTTCTGGCCAATCATTCATCTCGAGTAGATCCTTTGACGCGGGGCGCCTTTTCGGGGCTAGTTCGGATCGGTGGTGCTCTAGGCACGTCCCTGGAACTTGCCGTACTCGACACGCGCGATAGGTGGCATTAAGAGCTAATTATCAAAAACGGAAGATTTTCCTCTGTCCTAAATCTTTAACGTTAACGAGATATTATCGAAACAATTTTCTTTCTTCTTTGGATAATATTATTATATTATATTATATTGATTAAACTATTAGGTTTAGGACATATGAAGGTCAACACTTTTATACTGAGAATTTGATACTCTATCGATCTATGTTATAAAAAATAGGAAATTTCATTTAAAAAAAGAAAGTTGACCTTCGGATCTCCTCCACCACTCCACCCACAAGGAAACAATTAATATTACATCATGTACCCCTTCAGACCATGCAACTTCTGTATACAAAACTTTTTCGTGCAACGCATACTTTGGAAGTTAATATAGGTGTGCAAGTTGCGTGGGCCACCCTGTATGTGTGGGAATATACTGTATACTGCACGGATGACGTCATCATCTAGGAGGGACTAAACCGATCCCAATGTACATGTTTAAAAAATTATGTAATACTACTGTCCCTTTCTGCCACAGAAGATATAGATGTACAATAATTTTAAACAATTTTTTCATACCGTTATATGGAAGTGTACTGTATACTGGATGCATGACAGCATCATCCAGGACGGACTAAACCGATCCCAATGTTATTACGCTAAGCCCGAGCTTATGTCAAAATTGTTCTCGTTGATGCTACGAGGTTGTTTAGCGATACCCGGCAAGAACCGGGGAATTTGCTTAAGTGCCACTAAGTAGACGCGTAAGGTATGAGGAATGACCGTGTATTCATCGATGGTACAGGCGAATGGGCGATACGGTGATAGCGTTGTGTACTGAGACGCGCTTATACACGTATCCAGGATGCTGTTTATCGACACAGAAGTGAAGCTAGATCGTGACTCCTGGGACTAACAGAGATGCAAATGACTGTCCTATATCACATCAAGGATATATTCATAGACAAAGGAAACGTATTCGGGCATTGCTATCCTGAGAGAGATTACGCGGAATTGCAATATACCGACCTATTGTCATTCCTTCATTTCTTTTCTCTGTAGAGTCTAGACAATGTTGCTACCGTATACATATAAGTCTCTCATACTGCACCCACATTGAAGCTACACCGAGCTACATTTGTTGATCCTAGGGTACATGTACCATTTGTGGCCAACGCCATATTTATTTCGATATACTTGGTTTCATTAACGCGAATATATCTGTCTAGTTGGCATCATTGTCTATTTCTTTTTATTCTCTCATTATTTTGTTTAGTTTAAAAGTAGCTTAAACGTTCATATCTTTCCATAGTCTTACACACGGTGCCTAGCAGACGACTAGAGAAGAAACAATTATAATTAGTATATTTTTATTGTATTAATATCGTAATGTTAGTGTACTATTAGTTTTTGTTTCATTAACGTGAATATATCTGCTTAGTTGGATCATTTCGTTAGTCCATTTCTTTACATAGTTGCATCAATGTTTTTTTTTTCACTGTCTCATTATTTTGTTTAGTTTAAGAATAGCTTAAATTTCCGAGGCTTTCATATCTTTCCATATTCTAACACACGGTGCTTAGCAGACGACTAGTGAAGAAACAATTATCATTATTACATTATTATTGTAATATTATTGTATTATTATCGTAATATTATTGTATTATTGTATACAGGGGGTGGCCGGACGGGTGGTACAACCGAGCAAGGGTTGATACATGTAAAAGTAAGTCGAAAAAAGGAACAACATTTTTTAAAGATCCGTCGGGTTCGCGTGCTTCAGTATACACAGGAAGTAGAATCGGTTGGTCATGATCAGACGCGTCAGACGATTCTTATGCAATAGCACGTGTGTTCGCTGCATTTTCAAACTCGAGTTTCTCGAAAACAAAATCTTCAAACAAAACAATGTTATTCCTTTTTTCGACTTATTTTTACATGCACTAATTATTGTATTTGACAAGAAAGTGAACCAAGTTTTATACGTGTTCATTTTATGTAACATACAGGGTGTCCCAAAATTACCTTAGTTTAATGAAATGGGAGGTTCCCGAGATCATTTGAAGCGACATTTTCCTTTGCAAAAATGTTATCCGCGGCTTTGTTTAGGAGTTATTAACGAAAAACACGGACCAATGAGAGCGCGACCTAGACGCGAGTTGGCACAGTCGGCCCGGCGCGCCAACTGTTTATTGGCCGACTGTGCCAACTCGCGTCTAGGTCGCGCTCTCATTGGTCCGTGTTTTTCGTTAATAACTCCTAAACAAAGCCGCGGATAACATTTTTGCAAAGGAAAATGTCGCTTCAAATGATCTCGGGAACCTCCCATTTCATTAAACTAAGGTAATTTTGGGACACCCTGTATATTCCTAGAATGCCAACGACATAACATCAAATATGTCGATATTAGGCATTGACCAGAAACGGTGCATCGAAACTGCAATTGTACCACTTTTCGCCATACTTGGCCCAACCATTTTTGGTCAGTAGGTGCGACACATATGTAGTGTGACAAGCCGTTTCACATCGAGACCTGCAATAGTTTCTGGGAAAACATATTTGCAAAATGTATTTTCTAAATTTTCATTACAGTCTCGTATAAAACAATTGTACACTCACAATCAGTATTTACTATTTTTGTCTGCAATTCCAACAAAATTGTGTGCGAACATCATTTGAATAAATGTTTTGAACAACACAGAATTTTAACCAAATTACTATTTAGCTTGCTTTCAAATAATATAGAACATAATGAACAACATAAAACATATGCACAATCACCTTTATAATTATAGTTCGTCATGTTTCCATCGGGATTTTCCGATTACATGAATATCATTTTGTAATACAGCATTTTCGAGTCGCGTTACTAAATGCACGTTCACCGGGCGCTCAGAATAATTAATCTTATTACAGTTTCGAATAACTTACTTGCTAGCAGTCATTCAGTTAGCTTCGCGTCCGTGTCGAAAGTTACGACGATTGTGTCGGAAAACGTACCGAGAAGTGTCGCGGAAGTCGTTCCATAACTTTTAACGAGAATAACGAAGCTTGCCCTGCGTATAAAAAAAGCACGAATCACTTTGGCAGCGCACCTGTTCGGTTGGGGATGAGATCGTGTGCGCTTTCTCGCCGGTGCAGGGTGAATGTTATCAGGGCTGGCCTGAATAAACGAATCTCCTATTCAGCTGGCAGAGCTAGCTGATCGTGTTACGTGGGCCCGTGAATGGATCGAAAAGTAACCTAGCAGAAAGCAAAAGTTGACTTTCAACGCAAGGAATTTAACCCTTAAGTGCGCGATTTGCTGCTGCTTTCGATTTCCATGAAATTAGCTCAACCCTCCGGACACATTCATCCTTCTTTACTCGTGTGCACGCATTGAACCCACGTGAAGCACCATTTCATCTGAAAGCATCGCCGGAATCGATCTTTCTCGAACGAATCGTACGTGTACGGCCGCGCAATACTGCGGGTGTAATAGACCGCGAATCTTTATGCGATTACACCACATCATGATTTTCAGACAGGAATAAACGTTCCCGTGGATTTTATTCTTTTACGTTTTCGATAACCTGCCGAATCTATCAATGCACACGATAAAATTCTGCTTTATCCGAGGCTCTCAACGTCTCAATGTCCGACTATGAAAATGTATAATAAGTCGCATAAATGTCTGCGGTATAATAAATACTTTACTGCATTCTATAATATCGGGTTGGAAAGAAAGTTCGTAGCGTTTTCAAATTAAGAATCGAAGATAAAATTAAGGTGTTTATTCATATGTTTATTCAATAACACGAGAAGTTACCTTGAAAATGGCAAAAAGTAACAGAACAGGATGGAAAATATGTTATTGAATAAATCTATGAATAAATATCTGAATTTTAGCTTTCAAGTTTAATTTATAAACGCTACGAACTTTCGTTCCAACCCAATACTATGCTGCGGTGCATTATGGGTAAATGTACCTATTACTGCGCGGCTGTACGTTTCACTGTTGTATTTTTTCCCAATTCAATAAGAATGTATTCTCGTTGAGGCAACAAAATTGTCGATCTTTCTCATATTTCAGTAATCTCAGGATTTGAAGAAATATTCTTCGTAAAAGGTAAAAATAGGACCATTTGTCTTCTATCTTAATCATCAAAGGACTGTTGATCACATGTTTGCGCATTGTTTATATTGCTTTAAATTGCATTTGGAAAAAAAATGAAGCCCTCAGCATTACGTACATCAAAGTGAAGGAGGAGCTCATTACTGCGGCACAAAAATCACTAGGAATGTCCCTAATACTGCGCTGTGAATTGCAACTACGATGAGAAACGAACTTATTATAGATAATAGAATATTATAGATAAAATAAAGTGAAAATTAATGGAAAAATCAGTAACGAAAATAAAAACAAAATAAATAGCATGAAAAGCTCTACTTATGGAACAGAATACTTAAGAAACGAAGAAAGAAGAATTGAGAAAGACAAAGGAGTTTATATTGTTAATGCAATTGTGAAATGTTGTAAACTTCACGATGTTTACTATGAATTTGTCAACGTGTTTCACAGTAATATTAACTTGTTAACGCTCAAGTGAACTATCTTGCTAAAGGTTCTGACGTAATAATTCTGATGTTTCCTACCTTTATCCTATATGAGAAAATATTGCCATCCCATCTTACTAGAAGATGTAATTTTGATCTTCCTGAGGTGTACGCACCTACTTCTCAACCACGACGTTCTCACATTGTAATTTACAAGAACAATATACCGCGAGAACGTAGATGAATCACATGGTTTAGTGGACGCGGCATTTCCATTTTTCACTCGGCTGCATCGACAAATTGTGTTATTCAGATCATTAACAAACTTCATCTCTTTCAGGTAAATGTTTTAGATGGGTGCTTGCTGCGGAATATAATGAGATCGTTAACGTTATTTCGCGACGAAATTCCCTGCTAAGTTATTCAAAACAACGTTAAATATGTACTCTTTACACGCACACATTTTCAATTATGTTTCGAATCTGCAAATTAGTGCAACATAAAACTACTGTGCACGTAAACTCGTATTTTATATGGATCATTGTTTTTCCATCGAATTATGTAACAACGACAATTGTAGTTGTCGATCTTGCTAAAATATTTTATCAGTTTTAATGTAAAACTCTCGTGTCGCGTTTTGTTCAAAATAAAAATGTCAATTATATTTTTATTATTTATAATTTGTTTTTTACAATTTTGTTTTAATCAATTCGTCCAATATAATAAATTAACAGCAATAATAAAATTCTCGAATTACATTGAAATGTGTTATCACAAGAATGATGAGAAAACGTTGCGAATTATACACCTTCTTTTTTTATACAATTGAAATTACAACTAATTTAATTATTCGAATTATACAAATTATAGAACGAAAAATATGTAGATAGAACATCTCGAAACTTCAGCATACGATTATTATATTTCTGTTATTGTTATTATCAGCAGAAATAGATCTCATTGTCAGTTGAGATCTGAAATGCTTAAAATAAAAAAAATCACTATTGTTAGTTCTACGGATCTTGTTAATAAAAAACTCAATATTTTTTACTAGATACTGTTCGTAATTATTCAAGTTAATATAATATTAACTTTGCAATTGACGCGCCGAAATTCATACAAGTGACCATTCTGGAAACAAAAGAAAAAATATATTTTTTCAGCTGGCAAAGAATATATTGTTATGCAATACGTGCGAATTGTACAAAAGGTAAAATTTAATTTCAGTACAATCCGAGTTTACGCAGAACTTTTTAATGAGCTTCTGAGGGATTGTAGCACTTGTTAGGACAAGCACGTCACCGTTCTGCTTTGAGCTGTTTTAACTAATTTGTTCAGAAAAAAATTAACAATTAAAATGCATGCTACCGGCTGCATAGCAGTAATATTTTTACCCACCATTTCGAGTTTCGTCGGGAGAATTATTCCATTTTCTAATTTCTATTATTTTTACTAGCTCCACTCATTTGTTCATGTTATTTATTCGATTATTATATCGATTATTCCATAAAAAACTCGTGTCATTTTTCACACGTTCCTTATTATTGGTTCACATATTTGTTTATGACATTTTCTAATGGTATATTCTTTACTATTCAATCACGAAACTGTTTTGTTGGCACAAGACTAGTAATAATTATTTAATAAACAATTGAATAAAATTCTAGAACGTAACACATATTTCTTCTTGCATGATATTGTCAATCTTTTTGTTGCACAAATAGATGTAATTCACCTGTAACAGTATTTATCTTGTTTAATTTTAATCAGTAATTCAACAAAATTCCTTTTTATTTATTTATATCTAAAATCCATTCCTTACATTAATTCTGTATAAAATCAAAACATCAAAACAATTTTAAATAATACGAACTGTGGGTTAGTTAATTTTTATTATTCAACTTTTCTCTGGAAGTATTGTATCCATTGTACAAGAACCAGATTTCATTAGCAGGTTCGTTTAATTATTATGCGGCCAAACACTCGCAAATTATTTGTACACTCGGTTGGCAAATAATTAACTGTATAATTAATTATCATTGCCTCACATGCTGGTCCCTTACTAATCAACTAATAGCGAATAATAATTAAGTTATTTCTGTTCGACGTTAACGAATAATTAAGTTACACTCGAAAACACATAAATTCCAGTCTCACAAGGTGTGCTGTTGTAAACAGAAATATTTATTAATTCTACACGGTAATCTGATTTTTTATTAAAGTAATTATTTCAGAATATTGTTTGAAAGCAAACATTATAATACGAAATGGGCACAAGCAACGAAATTCTTTAAAATATATGGTAAAAACAAACGTTCACACAGAAATAAATAAAACTAGTGGTACACATCTTACGGAGATTACAAGAAAATTGATTTTATGCATTTGTGACGAAAAAGAAAAGTTAAGAATATCGATATTCTGGTTTTAATATACAAGGTGTGACCGATCCGGTGGTAGAAGCCGCAAGGAGATGAATCTACATTAAAAATCAAGTCAAAACAAAGTATAATGTTTTTTCGTTTAAGATTTCGTTTCGAGAGAAATGCTTATATAAATTATTATATATTATTATTATAGAAATACTAGTTTTCTTGCGGCTTATACCACCAGATCGGTCTCACCCTGTATGTCAAAATCACAGAAGAAAGAAAAAAATGTTTATTTGGCTCCTGTCGCTTGTAATTGATGCAGAAAATGTTACTTTCACGTAAACTAAAGCTCTCCAGAAAATAAATGAAATGAAATAGCTCATCATCGAATAAAAATAAATGAAACAATTTAGGGAAGCCGCCGAACTAAATAATTACATTGTCTACCTCCACACAAGACGTAGGAAAAGCAAAATTATATCACTACAGTTGAATACACGTAACAAGCATCTCCGCTTCGATGAAAACCTTAAACACAAAGCCCGTCGCTGCTCAGGGAAAACCAGGACTTCGCCGGAACCATTTCACCCACACTATCGCGAGTCAACAAGATCCGATATGTGCCGCTTAACGTTCGGGGAACAACAGAACTGTCCTTAGATCGTATTATTTAGGCGACGGCCCATTTCCTACGTAAACTCGGGGACAATCCCCTCTCTGGGTTTGGCGTTGTGGTCGACTTTCGACAAGTTTTTCTACAAAACGAATATTCTCCTTTCGATTCTACCAGAAATTCTACCTTCCTATATTACTGGATAAAATAGTAAGACACTTTACATCTATCTAGATATATTGCATAATTCTTTTATTTGCGAAAATTATCTCCACTTCTTTATTAAAAAGGCATTAACGAAAAATGGGGACTAATCAGAGCGCGCCCACGCTACGGCGGGCTCCGGCTCGACCTATCCTCGAAACAGTATATTGATGTTGGGGGAAACAGTGCACTTATAGCGAGGGAACCGGTACTCTGGTAGTAGGGGAACCAGTACACTGGTAGTGGAGGAACCAGTACACTGGTAGTGGGAGAAACTGTAAACTGGTTGTGGAGGAAACTACATTGGTAGTGAGGAAACTACTGCACTAATAGTGGGGGAACCGGTACATTGGTAGTGGGAGAAACACTTACTCTGATTGTAGGGAAACCAGTACATACACTGGTAGTGGAGGGAACAGTACACTGCTGGTGGGAGAAACAGTAAACTGGTAGTGGGGGAACCGATACACTGGTTATAGAGGAAACAGTACACTGGTAGTGGGGGAAACAGTACACTGGTAGTCGGAGAAACAGTGCATTGGTAGTGAGGGAACCAGTTCACTGGTACTGGGAAAATCACTAAACTGGTCGTGGAGGAACCAGGACACTGCTAGTGGGGGAAACAGTACATTGGTAGTAGGGAAACCAGTACATTGGTAGTGGGGAACCCTGTACACTGGCAGTAGGGGAATCGATATTCTGGTAGTGGGAGTCGTGAAGCGACAGCGGAGAAAAAATTGCCCTGGCCTAATGTACATCAAGATATCTGGAGAATTTATAACTTTCCGGTGACAATATGTTTTCCTATATTTTATAAGGGGCTACGTAGGTTGTACTAAACAGAATGTTTATGTACCCATAGCATGATTACTAGACAACAAACTGGAGTGAAATAGAAATTAAGAAAATTATAATTAATAGAAAATTGTTGTAATGTTTCGACTGTTTTAAATTTCACTTAATCATTTTCGTCATAAATGCATCAAATCCGTTTTGTCTAATTATTACTCTTTTGAAACTCGTCATAACTGTTCAAAAAAGTTTAATGAAGTCATTATCTGTTTTTTGGAATATAGCAGGAGTTCTTCTAATACAAATTAATATTTGCCTAAAGATCAAGAGTCTAATTATAATTAGATAGCGAGATCTTTATGCAAAATAAAAATGTTTTACCAGAATTATTTTTCTTTGTCAATACGGATAAGAGGTGGAAAGCAATATAACAGAATTTTTAAATTCTTCTGATGTTTTCACTGTTTTAAATTACATCTACTCATTTTTGTTATAATTGCATAAAGATCCGCTGTCTAATTATAACTACGAAATTTGTCGGCACACCAAACGCTTATAGCGAAGTTTCGGATTCCCTTCAGAGGCCAAATTCACGGTTGCACTACTTAGCGACAGGTGCACGCTGATATGCACATAATTGGCTTCGGAAAAAGGCCGGAGTTTCGCCTCTCTGCGAATACTCTATCACTTCGTATACACTCGCTTCTTACTGTTTTGTCTACCGTCTAATAGAATGTGATAGCAGATTTTCTCGTGCATATAACCTACACGGATCCCTTAAGTAGTACCAAGAGGTCACCAAAATTGGGGCATCCAATTTCGAAGATTCTGACGGAGCAGTATGTAACGCACAATGACTCGCGTCAATATTCGTGAGTACCACAAGTTACGATACTATTTATTTAAAACGCAATAATTTTTTTAGAATCGTACGTCGAATGATGTTTCCGTGAAAAAGAAATTTTGAGACAATTGCAATTGGTTTAATTTTTCTCCTCACTGTAGTGAGCTTATAGATATAGTTTCATTTGTTCTTATTCAGTATTTTGAAAAAATTTCGTTGCTATGTTACTATTTTATTGTTTTATCTATTTATTTATTTCTATATTAGTAATTTATGTATTTGATGTCAGCGAGATATACTCACTTATCGGATTGGAGAAATCGTTCTTTATATAAATTTTGTGTAAATCATGATCATAAAAGAATATTTCCCGAAGGGCATTAAAGAATTTAATAGTATGCATTAATTGGAAAATACAGGAACTAATGTTTGGAATAACTAGACTCCGGATATTTATGCAAAATAAAAAATTCATCAATTGCAAGGCACAGGAGCTATATATGTATATCAATATATATTTTTCATTAATAATTTCAATGTAGTGAAAATAATATATTAATACAATTAAAATGTTTTAATCTGTTCACTGTTTTGAATTGCATCTACTTATTTTTGTTATAAATGCATAAAATCCGGCGTCTAGAAATAACATCAATATTTTAAAATTCTTTTACTCTCTCGAATGTTTTAAATTGCACTTACCTGCTTTCGCGTGAACAGACTGCGGATGTTTATGCAAAATGAAAATTGTTCGCATTAATCTCAAGATACAGGAGCCACATAGACGTCCATTTCCTTTCGTAGAGATTATAATAAGCTGGAAATAAATGTTTTTACTGTTTTACTAATTAGGTGAAAAATCAACGTTAGGTTATTATTCAGATAAAATTTCGAGGGTATGTGGAACAAAATTTGAACGCGGTATTCATTTTAGGACTATTCACTTTAACGTGAAAAATTATATAAAACCACGTAATTTCCACATTTTACCTCAAATTGTAAAAAATTGTAAAACTTTTTAATAGCCTTTATTTAAAACACGGATTTTTAATAAATATGTTCTCACATTGGGAACGTCAGTGAGAACAGATAAAAATAAGTTGCCAAAAGTAAAAATTTGAATTTCGAACATTAAATTTTCGAATTGCGGAAAATTGTCGATATTTGAACTATGTTAATTTCATTTAAAAGAATGTAACATAAAGTATCTTTCTAATGGTATTATACATACACAGGGTGTCTCAAAAAGGATGTACTCCCTACAGCCGCGCTCTGATTGCTCCGTGTTTTTCATTACGAACTCATTAACAAAGCAGCGGAGAACATTTTCGCAAATGAAAAAGTTACGTCACGATGACTTCACGAATCACCCCTTTCAAGGAACCCTAGCAAAATTTTCGTACACTTTTATGGTCTTGGATGATCACAGATTCATTTACACCCAGAAACCTACCTCGTGGTAGGTTTAGTGTTAAATAGTTTTCGCCAAGGGCGGTATAGCTATCGCCGCATATGAGAAATGACAAGTTCTGAAGGATTGCATTGGACGTCGTGAAGGTGGCTAAACTTCACGTTTTGATCTGGACGGCTTCATTGAACGCGACTGAACGTTGCAACATACTGTCACTCAGCCGTTCTTTTACCCGTTTTTTATTCTCCCCTTTAAAACGCAACAAGAAAGACGCGAGAGCAACTGTCGAACTAAATGTCAACCGAAGAAAAATGAGGAGGTAAATACAAACATGAAGGGAAAAGAGAGACGTGTTTTACTGGCAACTCGGTGACAGAAAAAGATGGCGCGACGGAGACATTCCGTGAAAAAACCTGAAAACTGTACATCAAATGAAAGAGGGCAGATTGTTTACGACGTAATTACCTACCACTATACTTGTCGAAGAACATTACAATAATGCAAAATGTATGTTTTATTTACATTATTTTGTAATTTTACTTTTCATTGTTTATTGTTTCTGGTTGTATTTATTGTTTTAACTAGTTAGCTAATTTATTTCATTAATAAATTGTGTGTGCGTATATTAATACAAATAAATTCGAAATTGATATTATCATTGTAAATATTAATATATCATACAGTAGATGTTAAACCTGTTAAAGGTTTCAGCAGAATGTTTTTACCTTTTACACTCCGAATTATTATTCAATTTTATTGCGAACAACTCCCTATATATACAGTGAACGAAAATAATGACTTCATGGTAACAAATTATTAATAAATTATGTGTCCATTAATAGAAATAAATTTCAAATCTATTGCATATCATCATTGTAATGTTGGAAGAAAAAACAATTTCAGCAAACAAATATGTATTATGTCTGTCATTCCATTTTTTCCAGTAAAATTTATGAATAAACACAGTATTTTCAAACAAACGTAAAAATATTGAAAATGTGAAGTAACATTCTTCAAAGTGTATGTAATAATTGGACTTTTGCATGCATAATAAAATTAAATGGAAATTAATTTCTTCCCTTAATAATTTCAGTAGGTTGAAAACAATGTAAATAACAGTATTTCTAACTTTTTAAATGCTTTCACATAAAATTATACTGAAAACAGTCTAGTTATGTTTATCGCGGCTGTTCTTTCACGAGATGGTCTCAGTTCAATAATCAGAGCACACGTGGAACCTTGTTGTATTTCAGGAGTGGTTGGTTCAATCCAGAAAAATAACAAAAAATTATTCTGTGCCAATACGAACGATAAATCGTATCAATCTCATCGGCAGTTATAACACGGACAAACTTTCAATGCAATTTTCCTTTGGCAGGATGACGTTACGACGGCTGGTTGCTGCTCTGAATTAGAACGATGAATTTTTATCGGCGATAGCAAAAATGTTTCGACCATGAATTCATTTACCTGGTTGGAGTGCGGTGTTATTGTATGGCGGCTTTGTGACTGCACCCGATGAATCCGAATGAACTTGTGGCTGAAACCCAGTAACAATTGGGTTGTTCATTCGTGTAGCAAAATAACCGATAGAACAATAGTTTCTCCTCTATTCATTTCAAATTATTCTGTTCAATCGAACAGGACAACAACCGGTCAATATTTCTGTTTAGCTAAATCCGAGATATAGTATGTATTGGACGTTTGTGGAAAAATGCCAGAGATTCGAAGAGAACTTCTCACCATTTAGTTTAGTCTATACAGAGTGCCTAATCGATTGTATTGTCTTCCCTAAGTATCAAGTCAGTCCACCACTTAATTTATATTTCAAACATAAAGTGCCTCCCACTAATATTCGGACACTTAAAAAGACAATAACTTTTTTAACACTAAACCTACCGAGCCTTAAAAGTAACTGTTACATGTTCCCGTATAAAAATGACAAGATTGATTTTATTTAGACTTTGTGCGACTCCTATTATAATGCATGCTCTACTAAAGATATTTATACAATCAATTCTTATAAAATCATTTTTATTATTTCAATAATTGTAAAATAATAAATCTGGAACCGGTCATTTTGACCGGTGATGGTAAGTTTTGATAATCTGGTCAGATGGTGGTGGATTTGAACTTTTTTTGAGAAGTTAGAACAACTGGTTTGCTACAAAACGTGGAAACATTTTTGAAAAATCATTGCAAGTTGTCGGAATTGCAGAAACAATACTAAAAGTTGTATTTCGCAACTTTTTTATGTGGGCTGATATGGCAAATTTAGAAAACACGTTTCGTAAATCTGTATCCGTTAAACATATCCTGAAAGTTTCATCAAAGTCGGTCGACGTTGCAATGAGCTGCAAACGTTTAAAAATGGTAAAAATTGCAATTTTTCTAACTGCAATAAATGTAAGGATTCTTACATTCTTACTTTCACTGTCCGCCTTTCTTTTCCGCATCAACCGATATCGATGAAACTTTTACAATTCATATAATTGACACAGATCTACAAAACGTATTTTTTAAATTTTCAATATAGGTTCGCACAAAAAAGTTGTAAAATAACTGCAACTTTTAGTGTTTCCTCCACAATTCCCACCAATTGCAATTTTTGGAAAAAGTTCTTTTCACATCGTGTATTAAACCAATTGCTCTAGCCTCTTAAGAAAGTTCAAATCGCATAATTGTATAATTACAGTTCAACAGGTTCAAGCAAATTTTGAAAATTTGATTACTGAAAAACACTACCAAAATTCTTCGAAACAAAAATGAAATAGTTTTATTCAAATAAACTTGGAAAATTATTTTGTATGTGTAACAGCAATGTTAATAAAAAAAATACGTTCCTTTTTTATTTCGTCTGCTTTTTTCTATTGCGGCCCTCGAATTAATTTATAATACTTAATGAGGCCCTTGGTGGTAAAAGAGTTTAACATGCCTGAACTAGAACATGTACAAAATATTTTCTGACAAAAAAAATGTAGTAAATATCAGAGAGAAGTTATAAATTCCTCGAATATCCTGTTACTCAAGTCACTATGAAATTAATGGAATAATAAATCGTGGTTGTCATATGTGACACTGGTAGCAAACCTGTTAGTCTTTTAGTTATTATTATAAACGCATAAAATACGCAGCCTGCTTATGATCATTCTCAAACCGATGAAAACATATGTAGAACAGCTCGACGACTTAGAGCTAGCGAAGATGAGAGGATCGAGGGATTTTTCCATATGGCAATTAATTGATCAGTACGCCAACAAGCATAATCTCTAGAGCTTATTGTTAGTTAGAGCTCTTCTCTCGCACTGTCACCGTTGACTCCTCCGTTTCAGTCTATTATTTCTCGTCCTCTGTTTCCGTAGAAGCAGTGCTACCTGTGCATGTTCTATACACACAGAATACGGTATGGAGAGGGGGCATAAGTGGGTCAGGTACCCCATTAATGGACAGCGCTGTTATAGTTGCACGCTCCTACACGCATGCACTGTTCAGAGAAGAGACTAACAATGAGCTATCGTTCTCCCACTGTAGAGCAGCGTCCTAAAAGGTTAAGCTGTACGCAGTTAATAAGTGCGACAATTTGTGCGAATCGCGGGCCTCCTCGGAGAGCTCTCTGTTCGATCATGCTTGTTTCATTAATATATGAACATCGTGTGCGTGTTCAACGGATGTGTGCTTACATTATAAAGTTATTGTGATTGAGGAATCGGACACAACAGGGATACTTGCGGTAATTCAATGAGATTGGAATAAAACGGATTAATATTGTCCCACCGATATTTTTAATTCTGATGCATTCAAATGTTTTTTCTTAACTTTCAACAAGTTGATAGCTGATGGTCTGTTTTCAAAATTATTAACCGGTTGTTCGGTAAATATTTGTATGACACTATCTGGTAATAGAAATCAGTATTATAGCATAATTTATTTCCGAAAGATCAAATTATTCTAAAAGTTTGCCGTATTTATTTATCATATGTATTGTAACATCTTCCCTTTTTCTTCAACTTGAAGACGTTTCTAAAGAGCAGTAGACAAATGAATCCCCAAGACATTTAATAATGTTCCTTCGATTTTATACCGGTCCATGCAATCAAGTTTGCGTGACATGACTCGACAGATTTAATTAGTAATTAGTATATCGTATTTAACACTAGGCTTACGAAATAAATTTTTCAGTAATTCCACGTGGATGCATCTTTACAATCTCAACAATCGTAAATTAAAAATATTTGAACCCGTCTTTCTGTCGGGACTCGTATAATTAGTGTTAAATGACGAGGACCATTCTTATTCAATTACATAACGTCTAAAAACACTATAGCAATTATACTGTAATTATATATAGTACAGCAACTATAGTCTCACGTTTAATTTAACCCTCAAGTGGTATAGTGATTAGAAAGATTATAATGTATCATTCTTGGACCTTTCTAAAATTTTGTATAAATTTCTTTCTCTGATACCCTTAAGCATATTATTTAAGAGTAAATAATCCGAATGTTCGAAAGAAGTTAAAAGATATTGATTGATTGAAATATTGACAGTATACCAGTTGAATTCCTCAATCATCGAGTCTGATGAATTGCGTAGCCGCAAAGAAAGCTAGTTTGATTTCATTCACTACTTTACTTGAAATTTATACATGAGTATTGTACATGAAATAAAGCGTTCTGCGCGAATCAGTGCAGAATCTCGACCCTAATCCGTCGCGACCGACTCATCGTCAATGATACATGAGAACGTATACACAGATAAACCAGTATGATACGATTTGTTTAGTCACTTGCTTAATTTAAACGTTATTCGAACGTGCTACGCGTTGCTCGAACGTCTCTCGTCCCTGTCAAAGGAAACACGATTGTTCTGTCAGTGTTTTGGGAATGAAACGGCTTCGATAATGCTCGATAGTCTTTCGGCAGTGAAATTGTTGCTTCCTTTGAGTAGTCCACTTGCTTGCATCAAGAACGCAACTTGTCTACGGTGCACAAACATACTTTTCCCACACGCGCAACGTATTCACTTAATTTTACAGTTACAATATTTTTACAGTGTGTCGTAACGATCACTTCATCGTGATGGCGTTTCTCGGACAATCATGGTCACGCTGACGATTAGACTGCGGATGTTTCCACTTTTAAGCACTGGTGCACCAAAGCAGGAATCGAAAAGAATTATTAAAACATTTTTTCGAAGTCTCATTAAACTCGTAGTTCTCATTCATCCTCACTCAAATGTACGCTTTTATTCTATGTATAGTTATTCTATACAGGGTGATTCAGCTAAGTAGCAAATACGATGGCGGAGATTCCATTAAAAAAAAATTACAAAATTAGAAAAGTTGCAATATGTTGCTTCGCTTGCATTAGTGCGAGTCTCTCCTCAGTGCGGTGGGAATAACATTTTAACAGTTACGGTAGAGACCGTTGCGACAGTTACAGAGGTAATACTGTAGAAAGCCTTAGTGGCGAGCCCTCTAGCATTTATAGAGAATGTCTCAGTAACTCTATTAGTTTTTCACCCCATATACCCCCATTCAGGGACCATAACTGTTATAACCAAAAAGGAAAGAAGTCATGGATTGTCATGGAATAACAAGTATTTCATCGACTAAAATCGTATTGGTTAGAAATAAGGATTAAAAGTAACCGAAAATTTTTTCTTAAATTTCAATAATACTCAACTTTTTATTAATGATTTTTATCGTAGAAAATTTTAGAATAATTGTTATTTTTGGTCCCTGCCCCCATAGGAATTCCATTCTCTCCTCAGCCACAACATTAATATTCACCCTTTACGATGAAGAAACTCAAGGCGATTTTTACATCTCGGTAAAAGAGCAAAATAGGAAAAAACTAATTATTACATTGTATGGTACTCCTGAAACCATACAATTTTCGTTTCAACCATTTTTTGTCAGTAGTTTACAACTAATTCGTGGTACATTTAGCTGAATCACCCTGTATGTATCGACATAACCAGTTGGAGATAGTTTTACTGTTATTACTGCACTATGTTTACATTTAAATTCGGAGAAATAAATATTAAAAATGTCAATTGAGCAGCTGGATATTTTAAATAAACCCTGAATGTTTTCTTAAGGGTTAGAGTTTTTATTATTTCATTGTATCTTGCAAGACCGCGCACGCCATAAATGCATAAAATCCGCAATCTATTGGTAATTATAGTGGTACAATATCGTGTCGTGTTGGAGGTATTGAAAACAGTTTTAACGATCAATAGATAACGTAATATAACTTTCTTGTCGCGTATGTGTCCTGTTACAATTTTATTACCGTGTGTAGAACGTTGTTCTGATTTAACAAAACTTATTTGTATTTAATAAGAGTTCATATATTACATAATGTAACGATAATATTACAACAAATGATATTGATCATATTTTAATCAACAAAAGGTACAGTTTACTATCGAGTAGAGAAAACTTACAAACATTGAGCAATGGCGAAATTGAACTAATCATTATATTAAAATCTATATTTACATGACAATATAAACTATCCTCTCTAATTGTAAAAAACGATTATCACCTTCATTGAAATATGAATCGTTTATTATAAAAATTATATAAGTCACTCCTTTGTTTTATTCTTTTTACAATTTTTGTAACCATAAGCAACTTTAACTTATTTCTCTCGATAAGTGACTTTCGCCATTTTCAAAATAAACGATTGTAGTTGAAATAAGTATATTCAAAAACATGCAACATACTTTTGTAAAAATACATATTACTTGCAACTTTTTCAGTTAATTAATTTTTTAGTTTCAGGATATACATTGGTACAATATGTTAATATAAGAAATTGCTGCCTCGTGTTGAAATCCTGTAATGTTAACACAAAAATGAATAATTAACGCATTTCATACTATTACAAAGAAGACACATTTATATGAACATGATTTATGAAATTGTTTATGTTTCTTTAGGATTAATATTGGATTAAGAGTCAGTCTCTGCTACAGAATTCATGATACAGTTTTTGTAACATGCCGCGCATTATCAAAAAATCAATATTACAAAAGTGAAACCTAAATAAGTATACATATGTACACAAACATTAAGTGTGCATAAGTGACGAAAGTACTCAATGTAATGTAAGGGAAAGACATAAATGTATTTATTTCTATATACATACGATTTGTATTAATCTAATAACTTATACATATTTTACAAATCAAAATGTTGTATTTACCATCATACAACGCTTCGTCACGTGGTAGAATAAAATCCGCTTCACATTCTCTTGTAGACATCGTTGCGCAACGTTAACGTAAATCGCGAAATAGTGTGATTGCTTTCAACTACTAATAAATAATTTATTTACAGTATAATGATAATACTTGATTGTAAGTTCAACGACGCTAGACACATATTTTTTTGTTTCTGAGACACTGCGATTCCAAGTTTCGAGTTTTTAATATTACATATCTATTTGTGGAAGAAAATAAAATCTCCGAGATATATACAGGGTGTCCCAAAAATGTAGAACTTTGGCAGGGGTGGTCCCTTAAATCATTTCAAAAATATCCTCCGAGGTATTATTAAGGAGTTAGTAACGAAAAACACGGACCAATCAGAGCGCGGCTACAACGGACGGACTCTGGCTCAGCTAATAGTAACGCGACTCTCAGCGGGACCTGTCGCCGACCAGGAATCCGTTCACTATAGCTGCATTCTGATTGGTCCGTGTTTTTCGTTAATAACTAAACAGTAGATATTCATGCAAAATAAACATTTTCTACCTGAATTGCGACAAACTGGAGTGAAATACATCATAATTTATAGGAGAAAGGCACAAATTTTGAGTCCGGTAAAGTAAAGTTTACCCATTTATTTTCTTTCTTAATATGATTAATAGATTGAAAATAATGTAATAGTACTTTGAAATTCTTCTAATGTTTTTACTGTTTTAAATGCATAAAATCCGCTGTCTATTAATAACGCTATATCAAAACCTCGGAGCACATTTTTGCAAAAGAAAAGGTTACTTCAAATGACTAAGTAACCGCCTCTTCAACCTCCTCCGACATTTTTGGACACCTTATATACTTACTTCTGCAACTGGGGATTGACGAAATGAATTATTCCAGAAATAGTACTTAAAAAACTTAGTATTCAACGTTCTATCAATCGATATTACACTGACCGATAGACTGTGGATTTTCTGAATTTGTAGCATATCTGAATACATATTAAAATTGTAATAAAGTACAATTTTCACTAATATCTAATTATGTCAGTTTGGAGTGAATGGGACCGTAAATGGAGAAAATCAGTTTCTGCTTACTTGTTAATGTCGAAAATCAATTGGTCAAGCATGAGTCTAATGAAGCATCAGTATCCTCAGCTTAATAGCGATTCAAAGAAATATTAATTACATTTCACGTAAACATTCTTTCGAAAATGAATAATAAATGTTTCGAACAGTTTCGTAGTGTTCGTCGGTGAGACTCTCGTTTTTCCTGTAGATTTCGTAGGTGACCATTTGCATTTGTTTTATACATGCATATGAATATTTGAATTCAGTCAATCCGACCTTCGACTTGTGTCAGTAATTACACATTTATCTGGACGTTCGCGAGTGATTGAAGTTCTACTACAAACATACTGAGAGACGCCAACACATTGAAGTAGTTTCCTCGACACAGTTGGACAGTGGTTCTAATGATTAGATTTAACGATGGTCAAGGAACGTTACAAACTCCTGAGCATGTGAGTACTATGGTGAGTCGACACATTCTCAACGTTGTTCAGATAAGCTTTACATTTGATTGACAAAATCGTTCAAATAATTCCGTCACGCGAATTGAGACACGAATATTAAAGTGAGGGGAGGGGAGGGAAGGGTTCAACTTCACCTTTGGGGCCCATAAATTTTTAACTCTTTTTTCATATAAACCTGTAAATTTTCACGACAGAATGCCGAAAATCCAAGTTTTAATGTTAGGAAATCACTGGTTCAGTACCGTGTGCTGCGGACAAAATGGCGGCGCCCTTACGTGTCCCAAACGCTTAAAATCGGTCAAGTTTAAACACCCATAACTTTTGAACCAGTAAATTCCCAACATTAGAACTGGGGTTGTCAGCATCTTCTCGACAAAATCAGCAGGATTACACAGAAAAAAATTATCAATTTCTGGATTCCTAAAGTAAAGTTTAGCAAGAACAAATAACAGTATTAATTCATTCGAAATTAGCCTTTAAATCAGTTCCAGCTTGTTGGAAGAAAATGTACTGTATGAAAAATACGAGTATTACTAGCGATCCAAATTAACTGTAATTTATAAATTAAGTCGACTTAATTTATGTCGAACCTAGGCGCTGGCCCACACTCGGATATTCTTCCCCAACTCACTGCATTTATTTGTCGGTGGAAGTTCGGGAGAGGTCAATGCACGCATGGAATTAGATAGTTCCATTAAGTCGCAGTCTCGAAATCAGTTTCGGAACGTTATCTTCGGAAACATACGGTCTCATTGCTGTCCAACTGTGCGCTCGGGAAACTTTCGTTAGGGAACGCGTCGAACTCGTAGCTGATGGTGCATGGAACATTTATTCCTTTCGACGCGCCACCTGGGAACGCAGCGTGCCTAGTCCTAGAACTTATCGAGTCTATTATACGTACACGGATATGTGGTGGCCTCGTATGTCGATCCAAAATCAACGATCCGCCTCGGTGAACCCGTTTAAAGGTAAGTCCATAAATCTCGCTGAATTTTTCTCGGCCCCTGCGCGTGTAATCCCACGTTTCGACCATAGGGGATATTAAAACGAAAATATAGTCCGTAGTTTTGCAACCATTCATTTTATTTACCATCCTACCGGCTCTGCTATACAAACATTCAAGTGTACCTGTGCGCTGTAGACTTTGAGTCTTGAAACGTCGGTTAGAAAATAAAACAATTAATAGACTGCGGATCATCATGCAAAATTTTCTACATCAATTGCGGCAAGCTGGTTAAAAATAGAAATACATTTTTAAAATAGAAATTCTTTCGTGCTCATGACAATCTGCAGTCTAGTAATTACGAATTGAAAATTCTAAGCAGGTTGAAACTCCTCAGTTTCATCGATGGGCGGTGAAGTATACTTCGAGTAACAATAATGCGACGATTTGTTAACACGTTAAATGTCGAGTATCGACCCCGAAAATTCCCATGAAGTGAAAGTAATGTAATCAATAAAACCGTAACCAGAAAGATAGAAATTATAAAAATTGGAGTACTCGTTATAGAGTAGAAAATGTTACTTTGCGATATTTCCCCCTCTATACCATGCAAGTTTTATGAATATGTACTTTGTTTATATTATTACAAGTGACGGAAATCTTTCAGTTGGTCAAAATTATTGGATGACCCGGTATTTACATGTATTTTGTCGTGATCTATTAGGTGAAGTAAAAAGTTCTGAGCGTTTTTCGCTTATATAAATAAAGCGAAAAACGCTCAGAACTCTTTTTACTTCACCCAATATGTTGGGAATATTCGTTCGTGGCTCATCCTTCCCAATCTCAATTAATTCTTTATGTATTTCATCGGGACCTGCACCAGCTTTCCATTTTTTACATCAACATCGCTCCGCGCTTCAATTACGAGTGTTTCGAAAATTCAGCGAATCGAGGCCACAAAAGGGCAACTCAAAAATGCTTGCGAAACGACGGAAATAGTCGGCACAGTTTAAAATTCTCTCCCGATGCGTGGCATATTATATAAATCAAATGAAACATGTTCGAACGTTTGAGGTTCCGTAAAAACGTGCGCGAATTTGGGACAACCCTCAATATTTATTTCTCTCCGCGTCAGCTCGCTGCAAAAAGGAAAAACACTTGCGGACTGGTGACCTAGAAATCAAACTAACTCTACGAATTTTATCTCGTCGGGCGGTTTACAGAAAAACAAGGCTGTAGTTTGTTTATCCGCATGAAGGGCAAACTTGAGGGATTTTCCCTCGAAAACTCTAGCCAAGAATATTTGCAATTTATTACGAAAAACGACGATCACCGTGTATTACGGAAATAGTGGTTTGCCGATATTTTGCTTCGGGTATGAATCAGAAGAATTTCGAACAGTGACTTTTTTTCGAAACCAAAGTGTTTTGTTTGCGTTAAACTTACTTTCGTCCGGAGAATAAAGTATTTCACAGCCTTCCCAGTTTTCTGTGTTATCGAATATACTATCTGGGGAACAAAATTAAATTAATGGAAGCGGCTAACATAATTTCTTGGTAAAATATAGTTTTTGACAAAATTAGATTGCGAATGTTTATGGAATTTTTTAATTTTGTAGACAAATCTTTACAGAAAAATGGGGTCAAATAAAATCTTCTATAGTCATAGCCTTTGTGGATCCAGAATAAATAAAAATAGTACTAAATTCTATTGAACTTTTTATTTGAGTGTTTTTTGAAAATTTTCATGAATGAATAGTAAAGACTAATTATTTTATATTTATGTTTTAATTCTTTTTGAGTTCATCATCTGGTACATCAGTTTTATCGTTAGGATATGAGAGTTCAAATAATTTTTAATAATTAATTTAATATATTGGACACATCAAAGGTAAATTCATTCTACAATTTTTACTTCGAAGAACAATTATTTAATATATGCAAAGGGAAGATAATTTTAATTAACATGCTACATTTGCTCAGGAGATATTGTATTCATTCATTTTGCTAAAGAACTTCATTATTTTATCAAAATTCATTAATAATAAATAAATAATGTGATATGGATCTGATGAAATGTTTTAGTTTTCCTCAATTATTGTTAAAGTGCATTTACCATACGTCATATTTTTGTGATGCAATAATTTTAGCTTTGATATTCATTACTGTATAAGAACATTTCTAGAAGTTTTAAAGAAGATTTTATGCAATTAATTTCACTGTAGTAATTAACAAATTGCTGGTGTATTTACAGAAAACACTTTCGAGCCTAATAAGTACTTAACGAAAGAAATTGAGACATTGTTTAATTCACATCACAGCAAATTAACCTCACTAACTACAACAGATTACGTGTAACGATCTAGAGTAGAAGACATCCTTTCATTTAGTTTCAATTTAATCGGCTTTCGTTTTAACTGGTCATATTTTGGTGGAGATTCCCTTCCGTAAATCGGATTTTTGGTGTTCATGTGGCGAACGAGTACGGTTTATTGATAACAATCTCATAACTTGTTGGATTTCGTTTCATGTCGGCTCTTTTTTCAAAACGAATGTTTAATTTATAAACATTTACATTTAACGTACATTGTTTCACAGTTGCCAGATTAAAACTTGTGTTCCCACTCTACCATCCCCTTCTACAACGCTATTTCCCACTCCGCCGTGGCCTGGTCACGTGACGCCAGAGTTGGGCATTAATCGATTAAAATTTTAATCAAGATTGATTGATTAATGTGTACGATTAGAAAAGGTAATTATTGAAAAATCGACGATTGATTCAATCGATTGATGAAGTTAATCGTCGATCGTGGATTAAAAAAGAAATCATCAAAAAATCGGAGACTGATTCAGTCGATTGATGAAGTTAATCGTAAATCGTTGATTTAAAAAAGGAATCATCGAAAAAAAAATATAAAAGCACGTAAACAGAGTTTGTATTAGAGACCAAATGACAATACACCTAAACTCAGTTTACATTTTTTTCAGTATTCATACAGTTTCGATTCCGTATTTCGTTTCGAAATTTCAGCAGTTAATCATTAATCAATTATCCGATTGACGATTACAATTGAAAGGAATGTAATCGTTAATCGCAATTAACGACTAAAGTAGAAATTTGACCGTTATTCCCAATGAACGATTAATAAGTATTTAATCGTTAATATAGTGGATTTGGATTTAAGTGTTTGAAATCCTGCTCTAGATCTCGAAACACGTTCAGGTACATAGAAATTGATTTGCCAAAGGAGAGAGGGACAATCAATATTATTATTAATCAAATGAAAAATAAGGCTCTGGTCGGATACTATTCTTCGAGCAGACAATGTTTCCAGGTTGACTGTGTTTAATATTGTAGAGCAATCATGATCAAAGATCATAATAGCGACCGCTTAAAACTTGATATACAGTCACGAAAAGAATTAATTTGTTTAGACTTTGCGCGGTTGCTATTGTAATATGTGCTCTAATAATGATATTTATTAAATCATTTCTTATGAAAGCAATCTAAGTAGTGTTAATCTTCAGAGGAATAAACTCGAATTGATGGGAAGAAGTTACCCTCTCTCTGCCAGTACCGGATTAGTCGCGTAACATCGTGACTCATGCACTCTGAATAGCGTGGTAGAAGGGGAAGGTAGAGTGGGGACACAAATCTTGATCTGACGACGCTGGGTCCCCTAAACAGCAATTTCGTGAAACATAAATGCACAGGTATGAAAAAAACAAGATCGTAAAATTTTTAGTGCAGAGATTCAGTCTCGGGAGAAACGGTGGGTAGAAAGAAACGGAAGAAAAATTCGCGCGTGTTCCACGCGTATAGCGTTGATTGCTCGCTCATCGGGGAATCTCGCGGCGAGCATAAACTCAATGAAGTCCGAAATATTTGTCTGTCGGAATTGTAGGCGAACACCGCGGCCGGAGGGTGGGAGAGAAGGTGGAGGAGGATGAGGAGGGGACAACAGCCCCGCTTCCGGCATTCGAGCGGAATTCCGGGCCGAGGTTTTGTTGTAATATTCGGGTCACGGTGGATCCGAAGCGCGGAAAATACGTTGCTTCTTATCCAAGAATCCGCGAAAACCGCAGGCGTTGTTCTCAACTTCGTACCGCATAAACGTTTCCAGTCATTCGGGATTCGTGTTTACGGCCGGCAAAAGGAATACCGAGGATAAGCAGGGTAATGCTTGCCTGCGTTGATGGCGCTAGGAAACGAGCCGTTCGCGTATTACCATTGGATATCCGTGTTCGACGCGTTCCCTTCGCCAATTTTCCTATCTTTCTATTGACGCCGTTGTTCTGTCGTCAACGGGAATCCCCGAAAGCGTTGATACCGTGCACCTTTCCGTTCGTGATTAGGATTGCCATCTATAAAATCGCGAACCCACGACGAACGGCAGAAAAATCCCGGACTTTTCCGTCTGAACTCTGCTAACTACTTTTTAAGTTAGATATGATACCATAAAGAAAAGTTTCGGACGGGAAATTCAGGCAACAAATATATATTATAGTGCAAATTTCATCCCGATATCTCTTATGGTTCAAGAGTTACGGTAAAATGTTACACAATTTCTCGCGGAACAGCGTTCACTTCAAATAATTTTGACTTCGTCAATTTTAAAGTGTCCGCTTTTTAAACAACAGGTCTGTAGGGAAACACTTGGGGCTAATCTCGATTTAAAAAATTTTTAAAAAGTTTTCTGCTGTTTAAAATAATTTCAAAATAAATGCTAAAAAAAGATACTCTCATGTTTTCACTATGAACTCCTAAACCTCATCCTCATCGGTTTGTTAGTTCTAGTTTCATAATTTAATGAAAGAAGAGTGCCACTTTTTTTGACACGTCTGTAAAATCAACAATTTTTAACGAAAAATCCTTTGAGATTCGTTCATAAGTCACTAGAGACAAACAAGAAACAAGACAATTTTTGTACTACTGTTTTATACATTTGTTCACTGAATATGTTAGTTCATTTTTACAATTCTTTCGATAATTATTTTATTACACATAATAAACACATTATACACGGTGCATACGTCAAATATTTCACTATTTTATCGAGCACTGTAAAATGGTAAAATGAATTCACGACCAAGCGAACATGAATAACAAAGAAACGCAATTAAGATACTGGAATAGCCCCCACCAGCTGAACAGATGACTTTGCCCCCACCTTTTTATTGTCTAACGACCCTAGGTCAATTATTGCATGTTAATTGCATATTTGTGTCCCATCAAATATTTAGTCTTTTTCAAGTTCTGTTCCGTAATCATGCTTGAAATGCAATCAAGCTATTGAAACGACTCTTGTTACGCTAGGTTGATTAACTGAATGCTTTGTAGATTAGTAAATGCTGGGTAATTAAGGATTTTATGCGGCATCAAACACGGATATTAAATTTTTCCCCGTTGCTATGATTGTCCGTTACATTCGTGTGAGGAACCTAATTAGGATATTGGGATGATGTTAGTTCCACGGACGAACCCATTGTTTTACAATTGTAGGTCATAAATTTCCTTTTAGCTCAGGATTTTATGCGAAATCTAGAGCAGGTATGTAATATTTTATACACACTTTTATCGCAATAAAAAAGTTATATAACACATCTAAAACATCTTGTACATTCATATAATATTTATACAGTGGGCATACAAAGTATTCGTACACCATTTAAAAACGAATAACTTTTTTATATTTGTACCAAACGACCTGATTTTTTATAATCAATTAGAAGCATTGGTTTATGAAATGATATGCGGTGACTTATGGGGGACCATATGTACACATGCAATTAGCAGTAGAAATGAGTCTATAACGATATTTTAATACCTTTAATACAAAACATTTGCAGTGAATAATGAACAAAATTATAGAATAATATAATGTCATATATATATATAATAAAAGTCGTTAAAACGTGATCATTTCAACAAAAAAATCTAACATAAATACTTCCCAAAGGGAGTATGTAGTCAGTCTTATCTTGTTCTACTTGGCTGAGCAACCATTGACTTATTCTACTACTTCGACCGTTCGCAGTTTACAGGCAACGAAACACGTCACAGAATTTAACTCAGTTGAGCAACAATTTATTGCATGCGATAATTATTACGCCAGCGAAGTGCTACCGGCGACAAAAATTTATTATGTAACATCAAATGGACCGAGAATAAATGATACCTATATCAAATGGGACATTAAAGTTTAAGAATGTCCTGAGCCGAAGCATAAAAACGGTGACCGTAAAACAAAAGGAGTTAGTACTTTCATGTTTTATTGTTTTTGCTCCAATTATATAATAATAATCATTAAATAATAGAATGAAAATCAATTTTACTACCTCGAAAATCGAAAAGTCTCTTGCATCATTAAATTAAGTAATTGGATTTTAGAATTGATTTTCATATGATAATTATATATAATTTACTGAATTGAACCATACAAAATAAGAGATTAATTAATACTCATTTCATAATTGTTAAAAACTAGAACGCACCCTAAAAAAACATAAAAATTTCAATCAAAAATGAAAATAAAGCTTTAAGTAAAATCACATTCGCCTTTAAAGTATTTACAACCTGTAAAACTTATTAATGGAAAAACAAATCGATTTTGTAATCTTGATTCATAATGTTAAACAATTCGCAAAAAATATTCCCAATCTACCAACGATATCATGTTTATAACAGGGAAAAAAGTAGAGCTTGTGGTAATTTTATAAATAGACATTGTGTAAGTAGAATGCAGAGTAACAATAGAAATTATTTTGCAGAAATAAATAGTAAATATCAATCATTGAAATTTGAGAATCTGTTAACTAGAATTATTGAAGTGTGTTTGCAGTTCGAGATGATGAAGGAAGGGTATAAAAACTCTGCGTTATACTGGCTTCTCATAAAAACAAGTAATGGCTGCCGTAAAAAGTTTCGTTTAGAAGTATTCGCGTAACCTGTTTTTATTGTATTATAAAAAATGCTCCGGCATGGAAGTTGCGAGATGATTCGGAAGCCAATGATTAAAACTAATTTTACTTTTAATTATTTCCGAGCAACATTTCTCGATCGAGGTGAGCAATTAACAAGGATCACTGAAAGTTATTGGTGCAGGTAGAAATAATTATTTACATTATTGAATAAATATTTTAAAATATTATATTAAAAAGCTTTTTTATTTTAATTTGACGAAAGTATTTTATACGCAATCTTCATGGAAGAAATAATTATTTACTTTATTAAAAAGCCATATAGCTTCCAGGAAGATCACTTAATAACTTATACTTTTTCTATATCTTTAGACGTACAGTTACGTAAGCTTAGTAACTCATTTCCATAAAAATGCAGCAGAAAGGTGAAAACAGAGTCGCGAGCTTCTGCAGCAAATAGTTGCTTTGCATAATTAAAATGCATCAGCAGGAGGAAAATAATACGATTTTAATTACCCCATAAATTGTATATAATGACTGATCAATTTTACCTGTCTATTCTTTCAGTTGTTTCGTGTCGCGGTATCAATATACTTAAGCTGCTTCTTTGCTTAAATGTCATAAATCAGGCTATCCCGCAAAGTAGACTCCCACAGTAGTCATAAATAAAGAAGGTAGGAAATTCTTAAAGCCATGAACATAATGGAAACAAAATGTCATCGCAGAACGCAGAGCGATATATATATATATAATCCAATAGATCATCAATTCTCATAATTTCCAAAGTTTTTCGTGGCCGTTCTATGGACTGAAACGCTGCGACTGAAGTACACTACGTTTCTGACGCGTAACGAGCAAAAGTCGGATGACATTTCAGCCGGCCGGGAGACTTACTTAAACCTCAAAGTGATCCATCGGGAAAAACTCGGTTATCCCGGGCACAAAGGGTTCAGGATCGACGGAGACAACAGTGCTAAACCAGCCCCTATTAATTTCTCTAGTCCTTTCGTAGGTTGGTCGTTTGTCACTGTCAGGCGATACTATTAACCCCGGGCGCGCCGCCGTGTGCCGTTTGATCGGGAAAATTATTGCGACTGCATGTGAAATTGTCATGGAACAGGTAGCGTTCACGAAAGACTGCTTTCATCATGATATCACCGCAGCGTGTGGGAGCGAACTTCAAAGCTGTAATCTCCAACAGCCTCATCGGAATTGAAAGTAATCTGTTTCACAAGAAATACACGATTTCGACTGTTAAGATTGGCGTCATTTTTTCTTCAAATCATAGAAGTGTTTTCTGATATAGTAGCCCTTTGCAGTCGGAGCTCTATTTTAACACTAAACCTACCGAGCACTAAACGCGATTAAAATATTTTAGAATATAAAAATGACAAGGCTCTACTTATTTATATCTTGTGCAATTTTTATTCCAATATGTGTTCGGATAAAGAAATTCACCGAATCAAGTTCAACGTAAGCAATTTCGTAAGTTCAATAATTGTAAAATGAAAAATATAAAAACGGTCATATGACCGGCAGTGGTAGGTTTTCTATTTTACAATTAGAAAAATAATAAAACTGATTTCATAAGAAACGATTGTATAGATATCTTTGGTAGCGCACGTACTACAATAGTAGCAGCACAAAGTCTGAATAAAATCAGTCTTGCCATTTTTATAAGGGAACATGTACCAGTTACTTTTAAGGCTCGCTAGGTTTAGTGTTAAACATTTCTTCGGGCCTGGAATAATTCCATTCTATATAATTTCTTTCATGATATGAAATTGATATATAAGCTGCGGATGTTTATGCAATTTTCAATTTTTATAGACGAATTTGAAGAAAGTGGAATAAAATAGAATCTTATTTCCAGCGGTAGTAACCTCTGCAGATCTGAAATAAATAAAACTCGGGTTGCTCTTTACTTTACCGGACTCAAAATTAGTGCCTTTCTCCTACAAATTATGATGTATTTGGTATGCAATCCAGTAGATTTGTACCCGGGGTTTCGATACTGTAGGATCAATGATTCAGGAGTTATGGTTGCTTAAAGATTAGCATTTTTCAGTGTTTTTGACAGGTAAGAGTGTCGCCGAAATCAGTTTGGGGTTTCGACATGCTCGTTGTTTTATCAACCAAACAAAAATTTGAACTGAAAATTTAGATCCCACAAATGCGAACACAATGTTAGCCTCTCAGTGTGGATAATTCCAACCATTTCAAACTCAATTATGTAAGTATCGCCGATACTTTCAGATGGAGGTTGTTATGGAATTTACATATCAGAGAATTACACTCCCTTTGTGCACAGAAAATTTTATTTCTATGTTACAAGCTCACAAATGAATTGAGTTGAATATAAGCTGTATTGTTAGATGAAATTGTCTAAGTGCTAACGAACACAAAAATACAATTTTCTTTATCTTTAGCAATTATCTTTAGCGTTTAAGAATTGTTCAAATAAGACTTACGATGAGATGGAACGTTGTAGAATATTTATTTATTCTAGGGAACTATTAATGTTTCATCCGTATGTTAAACAAACACGTTCAATAATTTAAATTAAAAAGAAATTCCGGTGTATTATTCCGCACAATAAGTTAATGCTTACTAAATCAACTGATAGTAAAGCATTATCCATGAAACATAAATTGAAACCATTATTAATTCGTTAATGAAATTAGCTTACGTCGCTTGCTTTGCGAGAAGTAGTGCATGTCCACTAAGAAATGAACCAAACTCAATTTTCGTACGTTTGACAAAGTAAGCCACACATTTTCAATATTCTGGATGAATTTTCTCTCATTGAATGTCCTAAAATGAATTCCCAGAGAGAGTACAATTATTTTATATCCGTATCATTAAAAATTTGTTACACATCGACCATACTTCTCTGAAACGTGTAAATCGTTTTGCAAACACCGGTAACCCTGCCAATTCGTAAGAGGCCCTCCGTTCGACCAGAACTCGTTGCACCAAGAAAATGTGTGGGTGCCTTTTGTTCAGCGAGAAACAATAGGAGTATCCCCTTGAGACGAAACGATCTAAGGGTGGTGTGACACATCACCCATCGAGCATCGCGCGAAGAGAACAGCGACACCGAGAACGTTACCTAAAAACGAGACCGATCTGGCGAATGTCCTTGAACGCTCCCTAAACGATGAGAGCCTGTAACCTCGCGGATCCTTGATCATCGTGACCGCACCGAGTCCAACTGTCTCATACTAAACACCCATTTACATGTCGCCGAGTTCTCTCGCGGAGATCTCGTCGAGTTCCTCCCCCGCCATCTCGCTCGCCCGGAACAAAAGAGGGAAATCTAATATAGTCTGCGGGTCTGTAGATTCGGCGTCGCCATAAAGAACCGTGCTAGTCACTGGAGAACAGTTCCCACTTTGCTTCGACCGGCGCGCGGAATATCTACGGATACAAACAAGAAGCCGAGAACACTGATCGCTGTTAGACACACTGCAGATTTACTAATCCTCGAGGCGAGCCGGCGATCCTCTTTAGCGCTAGCTAGAATCCTCGAGGCATCCGACGACGAGCACTCGGGGTTCCCAGCGGTCACCTCGTACTTCTAGTGTTTCCTTGACGGCCGCTGATCTGCCTGGTCGCTCGGTTGATCAGGTAAAAGAAAGATCAAAGGTGATATATGGGGGCACAAGGTGGTTACTGTTGATTGAGACGCTTCCCTTGCTCCTGCGTTCCCACCGTCCATTCTCTTTTTTCTCTTTCTCTCTCTCTCTCTCTCTCTGTGTCTGCCTTTTTTTTGCTCGATTAAATAAAGGGGAAACGACCTTCGGTTGTGTTCTTATTGGAAAGCTCCGTGATCGACCAGTCACCTCGCGAACGATCCGGCGTGCAGAAGCAACAGGAGCAACGCGAGCGTCCTCGTCGCCGCACCACTATTGCTCGAGTTCCCATGTTGCATCGCCGCGGGATGCTCCCCTGAAACAAATAGCAGGCCAGAGATTACTACGGGAACTGAACTTCCAACTACTGATCGCGACACGACGAGCCTCAGGACTCCTTGCGGAGTTTAAAAATTGTTTCCGCTGTCACGTTCAGCACCTATAGGCTAACTGTACGGTATCATTCTTCGATCGTACTTTATTTTAATGTTATTCCTAATTTATCATGAAATAGTAATATCTGTAAGCATTTTATGAAAGAATAGTGTGGTTTGAATACAAAAAGAAATTGGTGGCCCTCAAAACCTAATACAACATTAGAAAATATTGAAAAATAGAATCGATAACAGTTTGTACGTATTACTGCGGGCGAAACAGAGGCATGTACTAATTACTGCGTACCCATTATTGCGGATTAGAATTCGAAATATACGAGTGTACGGAAAAAATGGTCACACAAGGTCGGAAATGGAATGTTGCTTTTTATAACTCTTTTATTTGAGCTTGTAACGAAAATTTATAATTTGTCTTGCAGACGCATACAAATTATATACATCCTGAAAAGTTCATTACCGAAATTGATTAATTGGTTCAGGAGTTATAAACGACTAAAAATGGTAAAAATTAAAAATTTGCTGGAGATCGTGAAAACTTGTAATTTTTTCACTCATCAATTTTCACTCGTAAACCAATTAATCAATTCCGATGAAATTTTCGGGATGTATGTAATCTGTATGGTTCTACAAAACACATTTTTGAGAATTTCATTACAAGTCGAAATAAAAAAATTAGACAAAGCAACTTTTACTATCTTTTTCGTAATTCAAACTAAACGCAATTGTGAGCCTGACTGTATATTTAACTATGTATATCAGATAACATAACTTTTACGTCTTATGCAAATTTGTTTTAATTGACTTGTTACAGTTAGTGTTAAGCAGTTTAATCCTTAACTAGTATACTGGGGTCTCTCATGACCTCAACAAAGTTTCTGTACACTCTTAAAACGTCTTTAAGACCATAAACAGTTCAATTTTTATTGTGATTTTAATTCTAACTGTAATTTCAATTTTTATTAGTTTTATTGTGTTTTTAATTGCAATTGTTATTTTTATTACACTTTTTATGTCAATTCCACATGCGTTCTTCTGATAAAGCTATTTATTGGTTTAACTTTAAACTCTCTCTTTGCTGCTGCATTGCATGCATGATAATTGCACAAAATTCAACTTTTTTATGGATTCTTTAGCCTGAAATTATATACTTAAAGCTAGCCGAGGGAATTGATGTAGAATTTTAAAAAGCTCCCAATTTGAATAAACACTGTACCCCTCAAAGGTTAACAGTGTCGACTATTGAAGACCCCGCCATAGTAGCTAAAGCGTTTGCAGTCGATCTGCCCTTCAGTTGTTCATCGCCTGCTATCGTTCCTCCCGATTATGTGGGTCCCAGGGTTCGTACACAGAGGCGCCCCGGGCGACGCCACGGCATTTCTGTCACGCGTACATTCTTGCCCGTTAAATACGCCAGGATGGCGCAGAATGCGGAGAAAATCGGCTACCAGGGATAAGCCAGGCTGAATTGTACGGGAATGACAAATATAGGAGCACGGTGTACTCGTGGGGGTGCACGTGCACATTATCAACTTGAAGCCGGCTGCGTTCCACTTTGCGCCGTCTCAAAACTTTTTGGGCGAAATAGTTTGAGAAGCGCGTCGCTATTCACCGAGGGCGGAGGGAATTGAACGGCGAGCTCCTGTTAAGCAAAATCGAATTTCCGGAGGTTTCGATTGAAAGTTATGCGGCTGCGTATTTTCCAAGAAAATTTGGTTTGCTCTAGGAAATTTGAGCACACAACTGCCCTCGCTACTATTTCACCGTTCCGCCGCGCGCCGCCACGAACTTTATTTGGATTTGTTGCTGCAGGCAGTTGGTTTTCACCTTTCTCGTATTTTACACTGCAGCAAACTCCAGTATTACACGATCGAAAAATTGTTATGTAAAAAGACTGT
The DNA here is from genome assembly GCA_963966675.1 of Lasioglossum calceatum. Classification (NCBI taxonomy): domain Eukaryota; kingdom Metazoa; phylum Arthropoda; class Insecta; order Hymenoptera; family Halictidae; genus Lasioglossum; species Lasioglossum calceatum. The sequence goes on along the minus strand of OZ016553.1, from coordinate 1,757,653 downwards.
ACACTCATGGACCACATATAATACCTGTATACAATCTTTTTAAATAACTTGCTGTACCGGCCACGCCTTGCTGTGGCTCTTTGTTTTTCAAAAAAAGCATGTTTTTACCTGTCACGGGTGTGACATCTACAGGGTATTCATTTGAGAACTTTCCAGCCAAATATCTCGAAAAGTATGAAAGATATTAAAAAAGTGTAAAACACGTGTCCAAGGATTTCGAGGGGAAAAAAGAGGGGTGGTATCAGTTTTTTATTTGGGTGGCGTTTTCATTGTCACTTTAAGGTCAACTTTGTTTTTTCAAATGAAAACCTATATTTTTTATTATGGGATATTATTGTACGTAAAAAGACCAGCAATTTTCGTAGGATACTTTTTTTTATCCGCGCACTAGTTTCGGAGATATTTGAAGAGAAGTAGAGCGAAGGCATATTATTGTCTAAATTTTAGACAATTTTATTGTGTAAAAGGTGAGTCTGTGAAATTAGAATGAAAGGAACACCATTTGTACTAGAGTTTCCTTGGTTAACCGACTGTATTACAATCGTCACGTTGATTATTTTACAAAACAAGTAAAATGTTATGACGTCGCACTAAATAAAATGGTTTAGGAAAGAAAGTTTGCCAAATTTCTAATTAGTTTTGAAACAATACCGATTGGAACTTCCGAGACTCGATCTCCTAAGAAATGAAATAGGTGTCACTTGCTCGGGACATTTAGAAACGACTGGAAAAATGGCGTCAGAGTTTGTCATCAGTAGCTCTGGAAATAGTTTCTTCTTGCAATTTCTTGAAGTTTTTAGCTTTCTTGGAACACATCAAGAAAATAGCTGGTAAGGAAGGAGAAACACGATTGTGGAATCCAAGTTGGATGATAAAGTTTACAAAAGAATTAATTTTCTTCATTTAAGTATTTCTAATTTAAGTGTTTCTAATTTAAGTATTTCTAATTTAAGTATTCAAAAACGTCGAATTACCAAAATGTTTACAATAAACGTGTTCATGTCCAGAATATAAAATATGCCAACATCTGTAAAATGTTTAGAATAACTATTAGAATCCGGACGAAATATAAATAAATTCTGTAGAATTTAAATATGTTTATTCCCCTGACATACTGAATTTTTCAATTGGATGACTGTGTATGTGCAAAGATTATTTAGGTATATCTTGAAAGGTACCTTCAAATTTGAAAAATTGTAATAAGAGAATTTGTATTTATTTTCAAAGCTGCGTATAATAAATTTTTACGGTATTCTTCTGACTAGTTTTCAATTTATAACATGTATTGCACAAAAACGAGTTTGATATCTATCTAGTTTTGATGGTAAGATTGTACGGGTTTATACTAATCGAAAGAAGGAAGAAACGCTTATCCTACGGACGATTTTAGCCGCAAACCCTGGACCCATTTAAACGCAAACCTTAATTTCACTGTTTAGGATTTCAGTAAAACGTTTCCAATCGAATTGTTAAGCTATTCTATTTGCCAATTTTTCTGTACCCATTTATATTTATTCGTCGATTTTGTGGTCGTTCTTTCTTTCATTTATTATTGCACTGAAAGAATAAAGTATCAGAAGGAGAATCGATCAAATTACGATACTGAAATTAATTTTGTTCACCGACTAAAATTTCAATGTAAATGGCAAATGTAATAAAATAAGAATAAAAATGTAATATTGAATAAAATTTTTTTTTAGAAGCCCATACAACTAATTGATCCATCCGTTCATAATTTAATATATCGCAAAGAGATTTAAATATATAAAATCCATCAGTACAGATATTACCTAAGATTTCCTATTTTTAAATGTAACTCGTTATATAAAACTAAAATTATTTTAAATTTAATATTCAATAGATATTTAAAAGCTGCATTGTACTGAACAAAATTTCAATGAAAATGGGAAATGAAATAAAATATAATATCCGATAAAATAATTCCGATTTAAATAAAAACGATAGTGGATTTTATATCGAGAAAATTGAATTTAGGACTTACAGTGGATCTGGAAAGTATTTGAACAGTTTCAACGTAAAATGTCTGATTCTTGAGAAATGGGCGATATTTAATCTGTAATAATTTCATAAATCACAATCGTACGGCAATAAACTTGGACTCATTTTAAAGCTTGAAGATTCTACTTTCGCACACCATTATTCATTTTCTTTTAAGACATCTTTACATGATGTAGCAGATGAGAAATTGAAGACCCATTTTTCCTAAAAATGCTTCTCATTGAAATTTCTGTAAAACATGAACAATTTTTCTTAGACTTAAAGATTGAAGCGTTTTCTTTACAACGACCCTTTAGAAATTTATGTACAACTTTTTCCACAGTTTTATCGAACAAATAACTCCATTTAAGCCTTAATAAAACAACGAAAAAATGTCGTACACCAATTTTTTTGTGTCGTCGTAAAGAGAAGACTTCAATCATCAAATCTACCAAGATTCATTCGCAGTAAAGATTTTTCAAAGTTTCTAGAGACACTTCAATTGATAGCATTTTCGAGAGAAAACGTCTCCAGTTCTCCATCTGTCACGTCGTGCAAGTTGTCGTAAGCAAAAATGAATAACTGCTGGTAAAAGTAACAGCTTCAAGCTTTCACACTAAACCTATCGTCCATCAAAAGTGACTGATGTGTATAGTAATATAAAAATAAAAAATTAAATTTGTTTATATTTTGTGCGTTTTTTTACTATGATATATACTGGAATCAAATAATGTAGTCAATAAATTCCCATGAAAACAGCTTTACAATCTCAATAATTGTCAAATAAAAATCTAAAATGGTTCATTTGACCCCTCGTGGTAGGTTTAGTGATAAAATGAGACTAGGTTTATTGTAGTACAATTGTTTTTAACGAAATTATCACAGTTTAAATATCGACGATTTCTTTAGTATTCGACATTTAGTGTTTCTGAAGTATTATACCTCCTGCGAGGATTATAAGCCCCTCAAGTATTGAAACTTTACCGTGCCAGCGTCTGTAGAATGTAGGAGTAATTGTCTTTCTGTAGAGTAGGGGACTGCAGACATTTCATTTTTCATTAGCTGCCAGCACGTTTCTATCTTGCTTGTTTCCGGCTGCTCATTACTGTTTCTTTCTCTCGTCGCCGGCAACACTAAAGCAGCCTGCCTACTATTACCTAACTCCATAATCTGGTAATCACGGGGATGCAATTACAGGAGGAGAATACTGTGCCTAGAAATGGAAGTTTTGTTTAATGGCGAATAACAACCGGGCAGGATTCAAATAGGCTAAACGCGAAACGGGGAACAATTAATTTTTTGTCATAAATATATAAATCTGTCGCTTATTAATCCTCGGACTCCTGCAAATTCTAGGCCTATGCTGGTGTCATTACTGACTCACGTCGATATTTCACAGTTTTATTCCGATATAAGACGATGGCTCGGCTCTGACTTTCATCGTATTTCGGATATGGGTACGTATGCCTCACCTAGCAGTCACGTATGCTTAATTATTATACATATATATAATAATTTGCATTATTATTATTACTATTTCATTATGAGATGTTGTATTAAGGAAATTATATTGAACGTAGACAAAAATCTGTACTTACTAGTCTTCTGGTATACAAATAAAAATGGAACTCTATTATTATTAATATTTCATTAATTACGAAATCTTATCTTCGACGGCATGAATAATTACAAAGTGTATTTTGCAATTAAGGAAATCATATTCAACGTAGACAGAAAAATAGAACAAAAATGTGTACTTACTAGTCTTCTGGTGTAAAAATAAAAATGGAACAGACCTTCGAATCCAATATACTGTGGAAGCAGAAAAACGAAATAAACGACAATTCTGTTTAAAACGGTTACGTTGAAAAATAATGTAATAATCCAAAACATAAAAATATAAAATTAATGTACCATCAAATGTAAAAATATTGTTTGCTCGACCACGTGTCACTGCGTGTTCATGAATTTATACAATTCTAACAATCGTGATTAAGGATTTATTATGTACTCTAAACACACGCTGCCCAGTGCAATTATTGAATATTTTACTTTCATCCTGGAATAGCTGAAATGAATCTTTTTCGAGATTTTAATCATGTAATAATCCAAAACATAAAAATATAAAATTAATGTACCATCAAATATAAAAATATTGTTTGCTCGACCACGTGTCACTGCTTGTTCATGAACTCATACAATTATAACAATCGTGATTGAGGATTTATTATAAACACACGCTGCTCAATGCAATTATCGTTTTACTTTCATCCTAGAATAGCTGAAACGAATCTTTCAAAATGAAAAAGCTAGTAGTTAATGACAGCATGGATGAAACACTGAGGATCATTCAGTGAACAGTATCGTAAAGCTAGAGTATTCAATAGAATATGCAAAAATTTTCTCTTAACCGTTGAGCAAGTCGAGACAGTTGCAAGAATAGCCAAGCAGAAAATTCAGACAACATGCATTTCCTTTTCCCCGGGGGCAATGGGTTTCCTTCGTGAACACCTCCACGATTTTGGTGGATGCATTTATTTATTTTTTTCTACTCTCTCTCTCTCTCCCTCTCTCTCTTTCTCTTTGAGAATTCTGCAGTAGCCCGCCCTAATTTACGGTGTGTAATTCGACAAACGATCCTGCGGCGCAAGAAGCACTCATTTTTCAGTGAAAACGACCGCCAACATTCCGAGAGAAAAAGTAGCCATCCGCGGCTACGAAATGGCGACGAGTTGCTCCCGTCGCGAATATATTGGCAACAAGGCCCCCAGGTTTTTCCGAGTCGTTGGCCGAATCGATTTGAATTTCATTTATCGGTAACAACTTATGTATGCCCCTAATATCAATTTTTTTACCGATGCTTCGTTTCAGCTGTCCAATTCGTTTTGAAAAGACGCTACCGATAGTGTTTTCGATTGTTCCGGTTTTTATAACGAACAATACGTGCTACGAGTCCTGGTATAGGATATATCAAGTATTTTTTGAAATATATAGGGTGTCCATTTTCGTAGGGGCACACTTTCCGTGCAGGTGTCTTTTTTCTGTGTGGACGAGCAGAGGTCGTGAAGGCCAAATTTGTTTACGTAAGTGAAATCGTATATTTTTTAATGCACTACTCGATGCTACTCGTTATTCCCTATATAAAAGTACTGAACCACTTATGGTTAAAATCATTAGTTTGGAAGCTATTTTGATTTTAATAACGTCAAGATTGAATAATGAAGTTCCTATGAGAAATTCATATGAAAAAATCTTTATAGTTTTCATAATTATGAAAGAAGAAGTTAAATTCAAATTATTAAAGAAAGAAATAATAGCACCTAACTGCCTAATTGACCAAATATTCTGGAATATGTACGCAAACTGGATCATTCCATTATTGGCAACTTGGGAATTGAACCGAATCTTTCTCATTACACTGTAAGCAAATTATTCATGCAGTGAAGCGGCAACGGGGAAGAAGTTGCCCGGGCCTGACCTGAATCACCCTGTATACCAGCTACCCTGATTCATATTTCGATTCTTTTGTTAGTAGGTTTCATTTCGTATGGAAAAAAAGCTGAAAAATATTTTTCCATCTTATATATACTTATCTCAGAAAAATCACAATCATATGAGAATTCTTCCCAGCACTTTTGTTTTCCATATTTGATACACACGTTTATTCTTTTCCCTTGATGTTTTGTATTATATATATAGTACGTTGCTTGGTTACTCGTACTCTCCGGGGATATATGTATCCTCTTTTTAGCAAAGTTCTTTGTTGATGCCGAAGCATTATTTTCGGCTCTTTCTTTCTTTCCTTCTTAGAAACTCCGCGTACTATTTGAGGATCCGTAAATCGGGATTCTCGAACGAATAGTTTCCAGATGTCGGCAAATTTGGTATTCAGAAGGACATTTTTATGGTCGAAGAAACTTCGAGACTTTTCCGAGCTAGAAACTTATAATAGGGTTACATTTCGAAACTTTTTTATTCATATGTAAAATTATATTTCACTGAATTATACTTCCTTTAATTTCGAAGAATGGCGAGTTTATGTCAAATTTTACGAGGCGGATGTTTGAAAACGGTTAGTTCCGCACGGGGAACATTCTTTCCTCTATTTTAATGTAAATAGAATTATAGAAGAAAAGCAAAGTATTTCTTGAAAATAGATTAACGTTCGAAAAGTATGACCAACTTTTACTGACTTTTAAATATAACAAGACTGTATTAAATACTTTTCGGCTTTAACTGCTTAAAAATAGTTGGTTTATGATCAGACCATCTGTTTATGGTACAGCAAGAAAGAGAAAATATAGTAAAACCATTAAAAACTGCTTACTCATTATTGTAGATTCATTATCTCCCTCTAATTACATCGGCTAATTCCAAGTAGCCGTAATAACAGTTTAAACAACCGTGTATAATTCCCTGACAACAAATATTGGATTAAACAAAATGAAGCGTCCAACATTATAATTATTATTCGAGTATTTTGATGGATGTATAATTGATGTGGAAAATGTTTTCCCCAACGATAACTAGTGCAATAATAAAATTCGTCATTGGATAAAGAAATCATTTATATAAAAAAATGTATGTGTTAAAGCAAAAAATGTAGATAACTATTATGCCAAAAATAGATCAGTTCACATTCAAAACGGAGATGTACAATAATACAATAATGAATTACTTATTGAATTTTGCATTTAAAAAATCAGACTATTAGGAAACATTGTAGTCAGAAAACGCGTATTTCAAAAATCCGAATTTCAGTTTGTTTATTTACCATGGGAGAAACATAGAATTTAGACAATATTACATAATGTATCTCATAATGTTTTTCATAATGTATCGCTGAAAGAGGGGTTGTTTCGCGTTCCTTTGATTCGGGGTATATTTTAACCAATTTGGTGTCCACATTGCCACGAAATGTCCATTTAATTTACTAGTGTCAGCACTTTTCACCATTAAATGCATGCACGCCCGTGTATTTTCCTGTGACAGTCCCAACACAAAGAATCTCATTAAATTTCAGCCTGCCCACCCCCGTAATTTCGGAATCCTTGCCTCGGGTGGCACTAAAACCTCTTTTCAACGAACGAAAAACGTCACGTGCTAGCGACGAATACGATAACTCGGTAAAACTCGGTCAACTCGCCGGAATTTAGAAGAAACATACTGCGTCGCTCAGCTTACTCGAAGTATTCCAGAAAGGAGTGCGACGCACTCGAACGACATATGCAGAGACGTTCCTGCCTCTTGTAAATCGCGCAATAATTCAGCCGCGTTCAACTTCAGATCTGCATCATCTTTGACATTTTACGTAAACGCGTATCGAATATGAATACTCCGCGGTTTGTGAATCATTTAAAGGTCGCGAAACGCGCGTCCCAAAAAATATGGATACACCACGCTGCTTCCATAACATTCGCATTCAACATTTTCCTGATTTGCAGATGTAAAGTCAGGATTAATGTCACAAAAGGTCTTTATGAATTGAATAGAAATTTCTAATAAAATACAAAATAATACAAAAAAGTTAAAATCTACTCGAGTAACATTCATATTATTTTTCTTTGTGTTTCACAATTTTAGAGTAACAGGTGATACAATATGATAAAAAGTCTTCACTGAAGAGATGTGCATCTCTCCTTCTAATGAAATCTTACAAACAAAATTGAATTTATTTGCTTCCACAACATTCACATGCAATATTTTCTTTATTTGCATCTAGTAGACTACGGATCTTTATGCAAAATAAAAATTGTACGCTTCAATTGCAAGAAGCAAGAGTTGCATAGACATTTATCTTTTTGTTAATAATTTTAACAAGTCACAAATAATATAATCATATTGGAAGCTAAAACTAAACCTAAATGGAACTTATACCTGGCACATCTGACAAACGAAAAGTTTTATACACAAACAAAATTTTAAATATGAATTTTTTATGCATACAATGTTATTTTTGGGCCTGAAAAAATCATTGAAATCAATCTCTGAATTCGTACGCTTTTTCTATTTGACATAAAAATTGTCGGTGCTACCCAAACACTGTGCATCTGTGTTATCTGCTTCCTATCAATTCTAGTATTTTTTTTTCGATATCGGTTTATATCATAATTTTAAATATTATTTGTCAATATTAACCCAGATACAGGTGATCATTATTTAAATAACAGTATAACCAAACCATGTTCATTCACACCAGCATTCAACAAATTTTTAAACCCGATTTTCTCGAAAACAAAGCTCCGTATAAACAAAGTTGGATTTATATATACATATTCGTTGATGAAAACAGATATGTACCAGGAGAAACACGTAACAAAATATTTCAACTGTTTTTTCGTTATTTGTTTGCTGTGTTTTATGTGTGTATGCTGTATCCACCGAGTATTTTTGTGAAAAAATCGTAACAATTAGTAAGCGAAGGAAAAGTTATTATACTTAAAATAAACGCAAATTTTATTCAAAGTTTTACTATGTTCTTCCGAAAATAATGCTTTCAAAAATGGTATTAAAAATGTCTTGAGATTTAAGGAACCATCTCAGTATAACATTAGACGTATGCGAATTATTTTTAATATGAAGAATATTCTTCTCTCTCTCTCTCTCTCTCTCTCTCTCGCAAATACATTTCCTTTTCGTTAGTAAACCCATGTTGACCAATAATGTGGAAGTTATGTTCTTAACTTAAATAAATAATCTTTTGAAAAGTAAACGCCTGCAAGAAACATGTATAATTTAAAGTATCATCTATTTACCCTTTGCTATGTATCATTTATTGTTCTATATTCGTATCAAGTTATTATTGTCTAATCAGAAAAGTTTGTTTAACGTAAAGTGAAACGTTTAAGACAAACAGTATTTTATGAAATTAAGTTTTTCTTGCAAATAGTAAACATTAGAAAAAAATGAAAGAGGAGAAAGGTGTACTGTTTTCTGCAAGCAATGTAATGATGTCTAATTTTTTTCATCTGCATTATTTTTTTATAAATGAAGGTGACCTTTAATTTTTTAAATGAAATGTTATGCATGTTTTTTTATATCAAATGGAAGCGCGTGTCAAAACGACTTCATTCAAATACTACATAATGACTTTCAAGGTCGTACCTAATGACCTAATTTACGAGACACGTCAACCTAATTTTCAGTAGTTAAGTAATTGCACAACATGAAATAAAAAATGTGAATAAGTTTGCATCTTATATTTTCAAAATCTTCCTCGACTGTGTTTAAACTTTTTAAGGGTAGCTTGTTAGACTTAAGCAATAAGAATAATGAAAATATGCAATGACTGCTTTATAATACAGGCTTAATGTACTTATGAAGAGAGATTGAATATGAATAAATTTTAGCCTGACCTCCTGCTTCGCATTTAGATTCTCTGCTTTCAAGCGTTAAAGTGGATAGCTCCACGTGCAAGTATAATAGGACAGTAGATTGACAGTAGTCCAGTGCTGTTGCTTTGCTATAGGTGCTGCTATCACACGTTTTATCGAATTCAAATTCGCCTATAAATGAAAAACTAAACATTCGATCACGTGTCACACGACTTGAGAAATAAATATTTTACCATCAAAAGAACGTGGAAAATTTGTATGATTATCATTGAACGTTGAAGATGAGTTGAAAATATTATCATTTTATAATTTTAAGATGGTTTGGAACGAAACGTTAATGTTCCGTTAATGTTTTACGTTAAACAGTGGTAGCTTTAGTGTTAAACATTTCTTCCGACTTAGAATATTTCCATTCTCAATGATTTTTTAAATTTGGTGGAAACGAAATTGACATAACACCAATGAAAAATTGACATAATACCAACATATCGCCTCAGAGTCACCACACGAGTGCTAACGTTCAATTCCATGTAAAAGTATGTTCAGCAATTTGTTAACATTTGAATTGATCATTAGTAATGCTTGCCATCGTTTGCTATGGCATTAATATTAAAATTATGGTACCTGGTCAGCCATAAACGTCAACATCGAAACCTAGCGTTCACGCTGGAAAGATTATTGTGCACTTGGCGGAATATTGAGAGTCGTATATCATTAGTCGCCGCGATCTGATCAGACTATCAATTTAAAGCGTTACCAGTGGGAACTCATCCGTTTCAACGACGAAATAGAGTGGAAACCCCAGAATTTATCAGCAAGACACGAATAGGCAAGTTGCTTTTGCGGTCAGGCAGACCTCGAATATATGTAGCGAAAGAATGTTATTTATTCTTTAGAAAGCTCCCATCATGTTCACCGGGGCTAATCCCGTCGGAATTGTTTCAACATTTTCTGACCGGATCATTAAAAACTGCAAAATCATGAATTCGAATAATAGCGAAATCAATTTTTATTCGATTCCAGCACATACACTGCCGGCCAAAAGTTTGGGACCACCGCATAAGAGAAATGTCACGCGGAATTATATTATTATATGATACACACGTAAACTAACTCCTACTACCTCTCTCTAAACCCAGGAAAACATTACAGAACCGCTAAAGACACTTTCCAGTGCTTATGTTCTAAAATGTAATAAAATATAGAGTGGTCGCAAACTTTTGGCCGGCAGTGTATGTATACATAGATGTAGTGAACAGACATTTTGCGCAGTGAACATTCTGAAAAGTTAGCTAAAGACACATCCAACATAATTCTAACAAATTTTCCGAAAACCCCTATTACGGATTTTACAGAATCGGCAAAATCCATTAAACTAACAATACCTATAAATTCATGGAGAAAGAAGACTCATATGAAGATGTGAATTACATCAGCTGATCATTACAGTCTCTCATTTTCATTTGCTCAAATAGGTCTAGTTAAAAAAATTATTAAATCAAATAAATGTTGATGATCCTAAAATAAAAATCAATAAATCAATCAGTATTCTACTGTACATATACTTTTCACACCGTGGCTCTAATAATTTGATCATCAACAGCGAATCGAAAATCTGATCACGTCATTTTGATTGCCTCTTCGTGGCAAAGATTCTCGCGATCCGCGTTCTCTTTCGAAAACACCTTTTGGAAGCAAATGCAATTGGGTGGAGTGCATATGAAATGCAATAGAAAGCTATGGGTGTCTTCGCTAAAACTGGGTCGTAGCTCAAGGTAACACAACGCCATAAATCTTTTGAAGTCCTCGCATTGCGTGAGGTCTCACGATATGGTAATTTCTGTTGGAGATGGGTCGATGGAAAGCATTGTAGAAAATTCAATTAACTACATTGTCCTCCATGAATTCGAAAATGGACACTGCGTTTTTTATGGCTCTGCAGGCATTAGAATGAAATATTGTTTAGCATTTTTAACAGATATTCCCCAGCAGTATTATCATCTCAGGAACATATTTTTTTCGAATTTATATGGACATTCACAGCTAATCTTGTATGTACGAACGATAAATTAAATTAGTTAAATAATTAATTGTATGCACAAACGATGAATTAAATTGTAAACAGTATCTTTAGCCACATCATGTGTATCTCAAGGAGTTGTTAAGTCAATGCGATCAAATTGAAATAAATTATAAATAAATATATTAAGATTAGTAGAGAAATTTCTTCCGTGTTTCAAAAACGATATTCAATGTAAATTATAATCATCATTTTATTATTATATAATCTTGTTTTCCTTATTATTGACAATTCAGTGTTATATTCTTCGTGGCTTTAATGAAGTGTTCATCAATTTTATATTAACTTTTATTACATAATTTATATTTCCTGCATTGTCATAATTGTAATTTTTTGTTGTTGTTCATTTGTTAGATAAGATAACCTGTCCTCAATATAGCGCAAATACACAATTAACTTTTTGCCTACCGGAAGCCTATTAATAAATTTTATAATAACTAGACTGTGGATTTTATGCAATTAGAAGAATTTCAGAATGTATGTATAATGTATTTCATTTTCAATCCAATAAAATTATTAAAGTAACAACGGACTTATACTACTTGGTTTCTATTATTTGCAATTGACGCACAAAAAATTTGTATGTTGCATAAACATTTGCAGTCTGATACTGCCTGAGCTATGTGTAAAAGAAGCTCAAAAATTTTCTTTTACATAACAATTTCAGATGATGTTATTACTTTATACATATAATTCCTAAAAATCTTGGAGAACTGTTGAACTGTGATTTTAAAAAGACTATTAAAAAACAGTAGCCATAAAAAAACTATTATTTCTGACGACTAATTTTGCAGGAATCACATTCGAAAAACAAGATGGCGCTCCATAAATCCACAACACTTTCCTCTATCAGTTCCATTTTGCCAATGTTATTTTACCTGGAGATGAAGCCATCAATATTTACGCGTTCGGATCGAAATGCACGATGGAATGCAACTGCTGCGCAAACAGCTTGTATTCGCGAACTCTTTAAAAGTTCTGTGGCGCGAGGGCTAAACGCCGAGGCACAAAGTGCACTTCCACAGGCATTAATCAGGCCGGTAATCGCGAGAAAGTGCTCAGGATTTGTGGCGTGCAGGTAAAGTAACGGGAGTAACCAAAACATACGTAACATCGGCGACTGTGCGGAGTCGGCTCACGGTTTATGCTCCGTTTTAATGTAGCTGCATCGATGTACATAATCTCGGTTTCCTTTTGGTGCCAAGTTCGCAGTCATGTTGCGGTTCTAGTATACCGCATGACGCTTGTGTCGCGCAGCTGCATTTACACTGCATATGTCATCTTCTGAGGCTTCTTACGCTCGACTGTCGCCGGCACACGAAGCTTTAGATTATTTTCGCGTGTCGACCCGAACACGCTCGAAACTAATAAAACTGTACCGCCGACCGACGGAGTAATTGATCACGTGCTCGCCATTCTTAAAATCATTGTAACGTGTTGTTGTCGACGTTGACCTACCCTGGTAGCAATTATTGTTGGCATTTTGATGGGCATTTGATCAGTACCGCCAGATCAAGACTTGTGCCCTCACTCTATTTTCCCGTAGGAAGTACAGTACGTTCAAGTAGGCTCAAGGATGAATGGAAAATTTGATAATTTTTTTATAATTTATCATGCATATGACGATCATAGTTTTGTATTAATCCTATACAGACTGTAATTTAAAAGATACACACAGATACAATTTGTAAGAGTTGGCGTTGTCAAATTTCCAGGCAGTGAAAGTAATTTACATATTTGTGCATAAGTGGCTCCATACATTTCAGCTATCTATTGCTAGTACCCCAACCTGGATTTATGATAGGCTCGCCCACCTTCTTCGATCACGGTGACCTAATCTGCCACCATCTCGTCAGCCTCTCCTAATCGCCTGAAGTAGTTAATTCAGTTTCGAATCAGCCAATCAGAGAATCTCCATCTCCCGATAAGGAGCTAAATACGAATTAATCATCAACAAGATTGAATTCTTCGAAGAATGCAGAACCCAATACACTCGAACCTGTTTTGAAATTTACATTTTGAATTTACAAAAATAGTAACGTGAAAATTGTTTTAAATAATAGTTCTAAATAATTGCACAGCAGGTACATAATTTGACATACAATCAATCATTTCGATGAAATATTCAGAATGTAAAACCTAATCGACATTCGTTTCCATTTTTAATAATTGTAATCAGTTCACCATAATGCCACAGTATTTTCAAATCTTTTAAATCTGTTTTGACTGTTCTGCTCGTTTCTGTCATAAATGGAAAAAATCGTAGTCTAGTAATAATTGACACAAACGTACAAAAAACGTATAATTTAAATGTACATTACAGACACAGATTCTTTTATTGATCCTGCAGTGAACTAATCCTTCTAACTTCTATAAAACACTCTAGTCGTTTAGAACAGTTTTAAAAAAAACTTGTTCTTTTTTGTAGAGTATTCTAATATTAATGGGAGTCGCTGTAACAAGAGAAAGTTACAGTAAGCTACAGACAAGCTATTAGTACGGCTTTTAATGCTTGAGCGTTGAAGATTACGATGGAGATTGCTAACATAACGCGTTTTATTATTACTAGACTGCAGATTTTTATGCAAAATAAAACTGGTCTGCCTCTGTTGCAAGAAACAGGAGTCACTTTCAAATTGCCTTCTCCCTTTAATTATTTTAAAAGGTCAAAAGATACATCTCCGCTCTTCAACTCTTTCAATCTTTGCACTGTTTAAAACTGTAGCAACTGAAGTTTGTGTTATAAGTGCACAAACTCTGTGCCGTCTAAGCATTACATTTGCTTTCATCATTGACACGCTTTGACTGCCAAAGCGTAGCCCTTCAAATACATCGAAGTAATTAGTTTTTTAAATCGTCTGTGCAGAGTCGCCGGATTAAGATTTGTCTCCCTATTCTAGCTTCCCCTTCTACATATGTCATGTGTCTCAATATCACGTGACTAATCCGGCACGAGTCACTCCCATTTGTACAATGGATCATTCACATGTGGCATCTGACAATAAAGAATTCAGATAATCGAGGTTCTACTGTACAATTATTCACAATTTCTACATAATTTAATCTCCAACAAGATTCATAAGTAGACAGTGGATCTGTGTGCATAATAAAAATGTTTGCATTGATTGGAAGACACACGAGCCAAATAAAAATTTCACTCTTCTTTTAATTATCTTATTAAAGTGAAACGAATACACTGGTGGCCTTAAATCTTTTTAATACCCCCACTGTTTTAAATTGTGCGTACTCATTTTTGTTATAAATACATAAAATCCGCAGTCTATTCATAAGTATTTAAAAAAGCTTTCAGTATTTCCAATCTCCATCTGAATAAATAAAGTTCGATCAGAAGAAAGTGACATCCGAAAATTCCATGAACTCCTCTGTTCCGATACTAATTCAGAAATGTACTACATACTACACTTTTAGATATCCTATACTTACATAGTGTGTCCGAGTAACATGTATAAGCGTACATGTGTCCTTATGAGAAAATAAGAAAGAAATATGCAATAAAATTTGTTCATTCAAAGCTTCGTTGTCAGCGAATACGCGTGCTATTCGATGGGAGTCGTCTGAGCGTCTGATCATGGCCGACCAATTCTACTTCCTGCAAATACTACAGCACGCGGACCCGACGGATATTTGAACTCGATTTTCTCGAAAACGAGGCGCCAAACGAGAAAATGTTATTCCTTTTTTTCGTTTTATATACACATGTACACAGAATCACCCCGCGCCCGCTTGTACATGTTATTCGGTCGCACCCTGTATCCAATAAACCTCGTTTGAACCATACAAAGCTGTATTTCAGAGATTTCATATATCGCGTACCGCGGAGTTAATTAAAGGTAGGATGTGTTACACGGTTGACGTGGCCTGCGTATAAGTAACAGAGGCAACGCTTAACTTACATCAAAGTTACTGCACAATCAAGTTTCAATTATGTTATATCGAACTGTGTTGTTCGTGTAGGTTCCGATCGTTTGTTGCCCGAGTTCTCTTAGGTATTGAGGATATTCAATTTCGATTAGTGCTGGGATGCCAGTAGCACTGCGTGTAGAGGAGTGATAGTGAAGATGGAGAGAGAATTCTTCGGTAGAAACTTTGCTCGTAATATTCTGGTATTCTTGGGAAACGACTTCTCAGTAATAAATTATGTCTTGGCAAGGTTCGGGTTGCGCGTGATGTGTGGCTGTCCAAGAACTCCAGTTTATGACTTCTTGCATTAGCGGCTCTAAAGTATGATGATAGTGACCCCAGAGTACTCTCGTTGGGTCACAACACAGTTCAACTCAATAGGTGATGAGACGGTTGAACAATCTGCATCCGAGTATCGATTTAATTCCATTATTCTCTAACGTCCTTAATGATATTTTTAACAGAAATTCTATAAAATTCTAGTTGAAGTAGTTTCAGGATCTAATTAAAATGCCATAATTCAGAAAAAGATAAAGTGCACAATAAAAATAACAAGAAAATGTGTCTCGTAGATTTGGAAACCTATTTTACACAATGAATGAATTTAAAATTCTTTTAAATTAAATCGTTACAATGAATTGCATGAACTTGAACGTTGCCAATACAAATCATCTAATAATATCGCTATCAATGTGCTCTCTTCTTACACTTGCTAGCATTTTGTGTACTATCCAATGACACTACCACTGAACCACAATAATTGTTTGAACTAGCTCCCGCAGCAATTATCCTGGAGGCTATGTAATCATGTTCAGCCATACGTTTATTGACGTTTGTAGGCTTGCATGGAGTCAACTTAAATTTCTTCAATGATTTGAAATATATTACACTGTTTAGAGAAACAGTTTTTTATTAATTATCTTCTAACTTGGTTCAGCATGATAGAAAAGGACTAATTAAAAAAGTGTAGGTTATCGTCACGCTTAATGATTTAAATGTCGTCACTGACGATTTTATGCATTTATGACAAACACGGGCAGGTGTAATTTAAAACAATAAAACATTAGAAGAATTTAAAAATACTATTATATTATTTTCGATCTTATTAAGAAAGAAAATAAATTTCTATTTCCCTCCAGTTTGTTGCAATTTAGGTAGAAAGTTTTCAGTTTGCATAAAGATCCGTTGTATAGTCATATATGATCGACAAATCTTTTTTATCATACTTGACAATGAATTTTTACTACAATCCATTAAAGTAAACGAAATTTTATTTAGACCTACGAGCAGAGTCTCTAGATTAAGACTTGTGCTCTCACTCTACCTTCCCCTTCTACGACGATATTCCCCCTCGCTTACGCCACGATCCGGCCACGTGACGCGTTCCGTCTCTGTCGCGCATGTGCCACAGTGACACGTGACCAATCCGGTACTAACAGAGAGGGGGTGAGTAACTTTTTCCCCTCGATTCGAATCGGAAATCACTGTTATGATGAACTTCATTGTTTCTATGCTTGTATTATGAAATTTGATTTTGTGTG
The DNA here is from genome assembly GCA_963966675.1 of Lasioglossum calceatum. NCBI lineage: Eukaryota > Metazoa > Arthropoda > Insecta > Hymenoptera > Halictidae > Lasioglossum > Lasioglossum calceatum. Next base: position 1,740,779 of record OZ016553.1, on the reverse strand, counting down.
ATTCTTATGAGCACTCTTATCTCTTATCTTGTTACTAGACTTCGGATTTTATGCATTTGCGACAAAAATGGGCAAGCACAATGTACAGAAGTGGACATATTAAAAAGATTTAAAGATATCAGCGTATAGGTTTCAGCTTAATCAGATAATTAAAAGAAGAAAGAAATTGTTGATTTCGCTCCTGTGTCTTGCAATCAATGCAAACATTTTCTATATTGCATAAAGAGCTACTTATTACTTTTATCGTGGCTGAAATTGAACGTTCAGTGATTCCGTTGAGCTGTTCATAGACCCGCGGCACGCGGTAGACCGATAGCGATATCTGCTATGGATTGTTTTCTTACGCGTCCGTTCTCGCGTTTTCTGTATTGTTGATTTTGTACGCGTCGTTTGTAGCCGATAGCTGTAGTCGTTTGTGATACGATGAGAACAATTATATGTATTACCAAGAGATTCACAGAGATCTTATTTAATTTCAAGGAGAATTGTTTCGAATGGCTCCTTCACGACACCAAGACTTGATGGATGCTAATGCCCATAAGGTGTGTTCTCAACTGCGTCATCAATTTTCAGTTGCATCACACATGAGTTTGCCCTCATATTGTATATCGGTATAGCTGGCCGTTAAAGCGAGCGAGAATCGATAATAGGCTGTAAGGGGTTAATTTAACGCGGTGAACTTAACGACAGACGCAGCTGTTCTCATAATCTTAAGTATATTGTTGCTGACATAGCGGGAAATTACTGTTATCTCATACAAGATCAGAGTTTAAGTGTCATCTTTTCCATAAAAAATATGCATATTATATGCACAGTATATACGCAAAATATACAAAAAAAATTATGTACCTGAATAGCAACAAACTGCAGTGAAATAGAAATTTGTTTTCTTTTGTAATATGTTTAACAGGTTGAAAAAAATATAACAATATTTTGAAATTCTTCTGTTCTTTCCACTGTTTCAAATTACACCAAACTCATTTTTGTCGTAAACGCATAAGCAGATTACATGCTCGCTAAAAAACAAAGAAGACGATATGATTTTAAAAACTTAAAAACAAATAATTTAACGAACTTACTTTTTGAATAGTCAGAATATGTATTCATGAATGAATATTCAGAATATCTTATTCCATCATAAATCAATCAACACTTGAAATTAATTGTATAATTGAAAATTTACTTACTAGTGAATTCCTAACATTAAAACATGGATTTTCGGCATTTTCTCGTCAAAATCTAAAGGGTTATATGAAAAAAGTCCAAAATTTTTGGTCTCGTGAGGTGAAGTTTAACCTTCGTTTGAATAATACACCTTTTCACATTCTTAACTGAATACAGGATCATAATGAATAGCAGAAGATAGAAATTTCTATTTAACACCATTTTATGAATAATGTATGAAAAGTCATTATGGCTTTCAATTGTCTATCAGTTTTTGGTTCAACATCGTCGTGGAACATAATGTGTGTTATGGATTGTGAACTCTCGTTTATCTTTTATCATTTCATTACTTTTATACCATTTTTACATGAATGTATTGTATTTACAAAGCCTCTTTGACGTAGAAGTTGGTCTTATAATTATCCTGTAGTCCTCTATGCGTTTACAGATGGTAAGAAGCTTCCCATAAATTTTCTTAGTTCCAGCTTCTCGAAATCTGCTTACAAAAATGTAAACGTATATCAAGGTCCGCAGTCTGCGCATAAAAAATTAAGCCCCTTCAAGTACGATACAGCGGCAGCTAGTTTTACTGTCGCGCGTTTACGTTATGGCGCAGTCGAAGAAGAATGCTGCCAGTTTCTGAGAAAATTTTTAAACCATAGCGTCGGTAATCTTTGTACTTCTTTTTGAGAAGTTGCGGCACTGCTGGAAATTGAAAATGAATTCTTCAGCATGGTTTTCTGGAACACAGAGTTGTTTGGGCAATATTTTTTGCTTGCCTATGCCTGGAAACGTAGGCGTAACACAACAAGGAAACTGCCTTAACATTTCATAGTGATTGCTAGCACATTTCCGACCGGGTACGTTGGTCATCGCAGATGTTGTGAAGAAATTTCTCATTTTTGTTATAAATGCATAAAATCCGGAGTCTAATAATTACTTTTGATTTGATTTGATTTACAAAAACTTACTTGAAAATACTTCATTTGTAAGAGGTTGAAACTGATTTGCGAAAGGGTGCATTTAACTTGCAAAAGGGTGATTTTGGAGTGTAAAACCTGCATCTTCTATTACAATCTTTTTTGCAATTATTACAAATATTATCATAGTAATTTTTTTGCAAGTATCTCGTAAACCAAAAAGTAATTTTTTAAAAGTTCTCCTAGTCGCGCAAAACACTTTGTTTATATCTACACATGTTGACAGTCTTGCTAAAAAATTGTCTACGATTTGTAACTTTAATATTTCGCTTAGATATTGGTTGTAATTATTAAAGTATCTTAAAGTTACACTTTGGCAACACTTGGCAACATCACAGTCCAATCGACTACCAAAAATTTTCGGTAATTGCACGTTCGGCAATTCCTAGTGTCCAATCTTTAATTTTACGATGTACTGAAGTTAATTTATAAAGCACATAGAACGGGTGTAATAAATTTCAGCATGGTTTACAGAGAAGGCAGCGTTGTGCGTTGGGATTTTCAGGTGCGGTCAGCAATAAAACACTGCATGCGGCGTCCGAGAAAAGCTGATTGGGTAACGAACTCCACCGAGAGAAGTATAAAAAGAGCCATTTTCATAGGGAAAAACAGTATAACGGTGTAGGTCATTCGGAAACGAAACTGTGACGAGTTAGCGTCCGGAAAAACTACGAGATTGCGCTGGTTAACCCTACTTGCCTCGGTTATACTACAACGAGTATTGAATTCTCAAATTTCTGCACAATCTTGAGAAATTCAATTCTTCACCGGTTGCTCAAGTTAAAATTTCGAAACTTAATACAGTACAAAACTTATTGTATTCAAAGACACATTGTACAGATGACTTATTATTTGAAAATTCCAATATTCTAACGCTTTATTATGCAAACAAAGTCTTTGCAGCTTGTACAGTGGGTGTAAAAAGTATTCGTGCGCCTTTTAAAATAGGATAACTTTTTAAAAATTGTACCAAATGACCTGATTTTTTATAATCATTTAGAAGCATTAGTTTACGAAATGATATGCAAAAAAGATTTTCTAAAAATTATAATTTACAAGGTTACATGTAAAAATGAAAAAGGCATTTCTTAAAACTTTTTTATTTGGGCCCTTAAAGAAAATTTAAAATATATATCTTGTAGATTTATAGTAGTTACACACATGCGGAAAATTTCATTGTCAAAATAAAAATTGTCTGCATTCATTTTAAAATACGGGAGTTACATATATAAACGATTATTTATTTTCTTAATAATTTTAATCAGTATGAAATAATACAACAGTTTACTTCAACTTTAAATTCTTTAAATGTTTTATTGTCTTGCATTTGATCTATTCACTGCAGTCTAGTCATCACTATTACAATAAATAATTATTACGCAGTAAAAACTCCCAGTATACAGATACATCTTTTTTCATTAAACTGAATATTGTACACTTCGATCTCTATCAAACTTGAGTCTTAAAGTTGCAAACGAATAATTTAATTGTGCACGTAATTCTTTCACAGTATTTAAGACTTCAGCATACCATGCATTAGCTCGCTAAAGAATATATTTTTAATATTTGCAAAACCCGTTGCTCGCAAAGGATTAGTACTTCCTTATCGATGAAATCTGGTTTATGTTGTAAAGCCTATAGGAACCACAAATTAACAACGTAGATTGGAAACAGTATCAAGTGACATAATCAATTGTGGATGAAATTGCTCGTTGAACCACAAGAGGCAATTATAAATGTGATGCATGTAGATATTCGTGTGCGAAAGCCTTTGAATTTAACCTAACTAAATTAATGAATTGTTACATTAACAGTTTATAACAGAGAATACAATTGCCCACTGTCATTCATTACAGATGGGGAGGTTAAGAAGTCAATATGAAGATGAATACATTTATTAACAGATAACATAAAAATAAACTTGAGTACAAGAAAAAATTAAATTAAAACGCTATGGTTCAGATAAATTCATATGATAAAATTGGACTAACATTGATTAACTTTACTGGCCTTTAAATATTACTGGTTCATGTCGAGTCAATAGTGAAACGCACCCTCATTACATGGGCAGTTTACGAGGCGGTTCCCCTAAGCCGAAATCCTACAAATTGACCCGAGTGGAACAACACTGCCTTCTAATCTCTTGTTAATTGGTGCAGATTTCAACACCGACTGACCTCCTTAGAACAACACGAGGACTAACTAAAACAGCAGCACTATTTAGGGACACACAAGACCACACTAACCACTCCATCAGGCGAAGTGTCACTTAATGGACTAGAGACACCAAGTAAAATCCCATTCAACGACGGGACTGGTTAATGTTCCCAAAGAGTCTGCCACTTTAGATTTAATAAGTTACCAAGATCATCGTATTACCTATATGTACATATAAACAACCAAGATCGAGTAACCACGTCAGGAATAACAATAATTATATAGAGTTGAAGTATAAATGATGTATGTATGTGTCTAGATTAACAATGAATTATCTGAATGAGGTCGCGAAGATTCGTCCAGGGAATTAAAGACGACCAATGGAACGCTGTCTGCATGACCGTCATAAAACGACGAGCCGATCACCTAAGGGTATCATCCAAGTACCCTGAAATCTACGACTTAACACCGCGCCGTTGACTTTAACTTTCGCCAACTTGCTAAAATTTATGGTTACCGATGTTTCCACAGTTTCACGTACCACACTCCAATTCCTACAATTCCTATATTTTCGTTCTTTCCACCATTTTACTACCAACGGCCCTTACATCAACGTCTTACCTACTTTATTTAGCAATGATTTTAACGCTCTACTCACCGGAAATATTGCATTAGTCCTTTTGCAGTCGCAGATAAACGATTCAGAATTCTCGACTTCTTAATTTAAAGTGCAAAGTATCATCCTAGCATCTTCGTGCAACTATTTCGAATGAATATAAAGGTAGCAGTCGTGAATTGTAATCAGAAAAATTCGTGAAAAAGTACGTTATCGAAAGAAAATTCGAAAAATGAATAAACAGGAAGCAGTATTTCACTAAATTGTGTCCGTTATAATTACTAAAAAATGGAAGTTGATTCCGAGGCAACGTAACAGTATTTAATGAACATTCGGATTTAATTCTCTCGAAAATGGAATCTCGTACGAATAAATTTATTTTCCATTTTCCCGAGGAGTTTTGTAAACGAAATTCATTTTTTGCTGCGTTCGCATTCGGAACTGGGTCATGTGATCGTCGAAAGAATTTCAGTTTTTACAAGTTTCGCTGATCCATCCCCACTCAGACAGTTTAACAAACTTAATGGGAACGGTAGCTTGGAACTTCAAACGAACAAACAATACCTCCAGGTGGCGCGAGCTGGAGAGGAAGTTATTTACCGGAGAGTCACGTCCTGAATTATATTTGTTGTCGTTCTGAAAACTAGACTTCTGGACACGTATCGTGAGTCGAGTTCAAAGAGCACAATTTTCCTGTACCTTTACCACGTAGCCAGGGCTCAGTTCAAGTAATCCAATCAAATCAAGAGTCGTAAAGAGAGAGTTCTGTCGCACTCGCAGTGGCTCGAGTTTACAGATGATAGAAACATTCGGAATCTGGACAACTCCGATCCCACCGAGAGAACTTTCGAAAAATCACTGTGCGATACCTCGGTAGAATGGATCTAAAATGCTCGCAGAGTGATAATTTGATTTATTGTTTAACATTTACAGCGCAGACCAAAATTCAACCAGTGAAACCAATTCTCTATAGAATCATTATTTATGTATTTATTCATGGATTTAACACAACTTCGCTAACGTATACGATAATCTTATACAGGCTGTCCCAAGAATTTTGTATTTTCTTAGATCCAGTTCCATTGAGGGGATTCCTGGGGTTTGTATCAAATTGTTGCTAATTATTTCACCGACAATGATTTAATCGACAACATTTGATAGACGCTGAATTCACTGACAAGAGGAATTTGTCAACCCTTGTTTCACCGACATTCACTTCGCCGACAATGAATTTCTGACAATGAATTCGTATCTATACAAAACTGTAATTGTATGCAATTTTCTTCTTATAATAAAGTAGTAACTAAGTTAAATTATGTATTAGACTCCGGATTTTATGCATTTATAACAGAAATGAGCAAGCGTAATTTAAAACAGTGAAAATATTAAAAGACTTTAAGAGGGGTAAACTTTACATTTTTGCAACTCTTTTCATAATAGAGAACGTCATATGTGAAAAAGAAATACTTAAAATATCGCAATGCACGCTTGTACATATAAAAATTAAATTCCATCGTTGTACAAGCTGCAATAATTATAATGAACGGTGAACTTTTTGCCAGACATTTAAAATGACATTTAAATTGTATTTTATTAAAACCGACGACACGGTGTTTTTATTTTGAATTTCGCTTTCGCGAGCTACGTTTAAATTCGCTTTGACTTGAATTGCTGCAACAAACGATCCTATTTTATCGGTATAACTACGGCTGACGATAAATCAATATTACCTCCTCAGTAATAGTAATACTGCGCTTATCATTCATAACGTATTTATAGCTACGTGACTGCAAACTAAATCCGACGGTTGAACAATTATTATCATTAAAGTTACACTTAACGAATCGGAGCGCGGGTGTAATTAGTTTCGGGAACGTCGAACTTCGATGTATAAATAATGCGTGTCATTGAATAATTTGTAACGCTTCGTTTTAAGTGATTAATTCAACGTTATCAAATGAACGAATATTTCAAAGCGTTAATTCTCACGCGTTCTTGTATTGATAGAATTAATAGGTATATGTCGCGCGAGATTATTCTCGCAATTTCATAAATATTAATTTCAATGAAAATCGCTGCCCCCAGAAATAACGTAACATTTAGAATTCAACGAATGCAATTCACTGTGCTTGCCTCGGTGCGCCGCGCCAGTGCGCGTGCATGTTTAAAATCGAATGCTGCAAAACTACATACCAATAATAATTTCACAGAATTACAAAAACGAGGATGTTAAAAAGTGGTCAAATTTTGAGTAGCTGTCCCCACTCCGCCTTCCCCTTCTGCGACGCTGTTCCCCCACCGGTCACGTGACTAATTCGGTACTGACCTGATCGGACAACCATAACTCGGACGAAAATATTGACACAGAAAAAATCGGAGATTAAGTTTAAACAGTTGTTGCAGAAAAGGAGATTCAATCTTCCAATCTGTAATAGATTCATTCAGATAACACTGTTTTTATGTTTTTACAGACGATATAATTTGTGGCAGTTTCAACCAAAAATGTGCCTTCAGTGTTTCACCTGCTATAACGTGCAAAAATATCCTAGAAAAAAAACGAACGATTATCTGCGAAAGTACTGACCGTCCATCAGGAGATGGCAGTGAGAGAACTGACCACTGTCGAAATCACTGCCACCTTCTGATGGACAATTAGTCGATCAGTACATGCTTCGAGCTTTAAAACTAGCTTTAAAATTATAGTTCAAATATCGACAATTTCGCGAGAATCGGAACTTCAATGTTCAAATACTTTTTGTATCCTCTGTACTTGTAAGCAGACATTATTTCCATAGGATATTTCACGAGGATCAATTACAAGTGCAAGTGGCAATCTCTGATGTCCGATAAACTAGTACAATGAATATCAGGAAAAAAAATGCATTAGAGTATTTCTTTTCCGCGTCCCCTTGCCGCTAAAAGTGTTTTTAATTAAAAAGTTCTACGGCTCGAGGCAGTTGTAAAAAGCCTTCGACGGAGTACGTTCTATCGAATTTGAAGCGGAGATCGATGCCAGGGACACGGTAATTAACAAGTTTAAGATGAAGTTTAAAAGCTGGTCAATTTGTTTCGGGCTTGAGCGTAAACTCTATTTCTAGAAATTCGAAAAAGAGGAAAAGAAGGGAACCATTCTTGGCGCTGCCGCCGGTGCGGTGTCGATCCCGCGACGCACTGTACCAACAGCATTCCGAATCTCTCGCGGAAATAAAACTGCACGGAGCTGCGCAGCGTTTGTTTTTAATTTTGCAGTGAAAGATGGAATTGAACATGCAAGATGAATAAAATATGCGAGATCCCCGTAGGGAGTTGACGAGAAGCCAAATGCAAGTTTAATTAAATTTTTCGATAGACCCAGCTGGAACAATTGCTCCGCTTCCGTGCACCGCCATTTAGAAACTCGCCCTCTGTAGAATTCCAGTTGACTGTTGTTAACGTTTACACTTACATCGTCAAGTCAATTGTATGGAAATAATCTTACCTATCAACTGGGTATAATGAGTTATCGCAAATGAGTTAACAAATGACCCATTTTAGATTTTTTATTTGACAATCATTCAAATTGTAAACGTGTTTCCATGGGAATTTATTGAATATATTTATTGACTCCAGTATATATTGCAGAAAAATTGTAAATACTACAGCAAAAATCGCACAAAATATTTGAATCTTGATATTTTTATAATACTATACACATTAGTCACTTTTGATGGTCGGTAGGTTTAGTGTTAATTCGTCATTCGAGTTCATAAATTCTTCATTTTCTCCTCAATTTAACCCTCTGTATGCTATGCCTATTATTTCCATTTTATTTGTCTTTCTTTACGTCTTTAAAATGTTCATTAATTGGAAATTCACCCAGTTGAAAAGTCAATAAAACTAATGTAGGTAAAATTCAGACATACCACGTGGTTCGGTAAAAGAAATTAAAAGAGAATTAAGAATAACAATATCATAATTAGATTTCGAGTGAAACGTGAGATATACAATGAATCAAAAGTTAATATTGTTTGCAGACCAGTGTTGAAATATTGGACACTATAAATAAACTTTATCTGAGTTTAGTCTGTTGGAATTATTCATAGATCTTATATTGCACAGAGATCCGCAGTCTATGAATAAATAAACCGCTTATTAAATGTAACCAATAGTACCTCTATAAAAGTATTAATAATATAGAACTTTTATAAAATATTTCAGAAAGAAAATATAAATTTCTTTTCACGTTGTTACGACTACAATACATATGAAAGTAGTTTTAAGTGGAAAGTTTTAAAAATTGTCAGACATCAGCACGATCGAGATTTGAAACGAAATTGTTTAATGTAGCTGCGATAAATAACTTAACAAGCAGGTAACAGAAACAAATCAATGAGATGAAATAAAATTTTCTCTACTGTTGCAAAATTTTGCTGGCGAATACTTATATAATATTGAATACGTTTTTCGCACACACCTGCTTATTACGTATTTCGTTTATTTTTAATAAAAAAAATTGCCGATATTAAAATGGAAACAATGTGAAACGTTATGTATAAAATCTCCTACATGTATTCAGGAAAACCTTTCATGATTCTACCATCAAATTTAAAAAGAAATTTCTTGCATTAGAATTACATTCAGCACGTTTATCGTATAATTTTAATACATATGAATTTCTTTCATACAATAAATATGTATTGGAAGAGCTGTATTTTGATGGAACAACAGATTTTTAGTTTCACATTCTCCTGAAAAATCTGATTAATTCAGAGAAAATAATATCGTAAATACGATCTTTAACGAAATTAGTTTGTTTAATTAAAAAAAGAAAGGGACTTTCTATATGAAATTCGCCCTTGGTGCACAGGATATGTCGATTGGGATCGCTTTGAAGTTCCCGAAGTTAATTGACGTGTCTATCGCTGTATAGTACTTTCTCTCTCCCTTTCTCTCCCCTCATCCCTCTCTTTCGACGCTTCTCACACATTCATTTTCAATATGTCGCGAATAGCCGCGCGGATTTTCAATTAAATTCTCTTGTCGTTGTAAGGTCCAAGATTGACTCGTCATGGGACCAATTTATTCGGACTATCACCCGCCAAATTAAATTCGGGTAAGTGATTCAAATTGCGAGCAAGTGGTGTTTAATGATTTCTGTCACACAGTTTACGTCACGAATGTGTAACGCAATAAACCCGATTCTATACGCGCGCCTGCAGGGAATTACATTACAGATTATGCTTTTCGGCCGATAACTGCGAAGTCATTCCCTTTATTTAATATCACAGATTTAAGGGGCTTCCACTTATTGCCATCGATTTTAAACAATTTATGAAATAAAAAATGGTTATTAAAGACAAGTATGTTTTAAAATTTTGCACATGTATATTTTAAGGTTAGATAGTGTCATTTTTATGCAATTATCTTTATTATTATTTTAATTATTGCATGATTTCAATAACACATCACTTTCCATGGTTGTCGTGATATCTCAGTAATGAATTGATCAATCTTCTTCGAATGAAGTATAAAGTATAAAGGAGAGATCCCTTTATCTGCTGATAGAATTTAATAACAAATTTAATAATAAATTTAATGATAAATATCGTTGATAGAATCTAAATAATTGTAAAGACACCCCATTACTGTAATACTAAGGTGTTTGCTTTTATTTATTGCAAAAAAGGTTCCACATAACAACCATTTACATCATTAGGTATACAATATGTATATGTACAATGTATACACAGTAAAATATTTTGTTGTAAATCGATTAATGACAAAAATAAATTTCTGACTGTTTCATGTATACAAGTATGTCTGTACATACAACGGAAACCGTAATCGATGAACCTGATTGAAAAATTTTCCTTAAACACCTGTGGCTACAAATTGGTATTGGATTAGAGCGCGGCAGCACGGTAAAGCACTCGTAAAGTTCAGTCAGTATGGACGCGAGTGGCACACATGAAGCAAAATGGAAGACAAACAAAACAGAGGACTACTCTATGAAATTTTTACCATGAGATTTAAAACTAGTGAAAAGCCATACACAATGCATCACAGTAAGATTCGAACACTTTTAAAAGGATAATAAATTTTTTAATATTAGACCATAGACTTAGACTTTTTTGAAATGTTAACATGAAGCAAAATGGAAGACGAGCAAAACAGAGGACCACTCTATGAAATTTTTACCGAGAGATTTAAAACTAGTGAAAAGCCATACACAATGCATCACAGTAAGATTCGAACACTTTTAAAAGGATAATAAATTTTTTAATATTAGACCATAGACTTAGACTTTTTTGAAATGTTAGTTGCAGACGTAAAATAAAATTTTTGAAGAAATTGCTATTGATCAAAATTACAGAGAAAATATTAAAAGCTGTTTTTTTTGTTCGTAACTTTATTATCTAACCTATATTGTCTCGCAGATCTGAGTAAATGTAAAAATTTCATCAAAATCTGTCGATGTTGCAATGAACAGAAATTAAATACGATGGAAATTTCAGTTTTTCACGATTTTGATGAGTTTTCAGAATATGTACAATTGCTACAGATTTACAAAATTTATTTTTAAACTTTTCAATATTAGTTCACATGGAAAAGTTGTAAAGGACAACTTTCAGTAGTATTTTCTCTGTAATTTCGACCCATTGCAATTTATTCAAAATTTGTTTCATAGTAAACTAATTGTTGTAAAAAGAAATCCAAGTGGTCCAGTATTAAAGAAGTTTTGGTCCTCTTAAAAGAGAGAGAGAGAGAGTGTCCGAATATTACAGTGATACTCTCTAAGCGTAACGACGTTATACGTGAAACAATTGCACGTTGACCGGTATTTAACGGTACGTTGCGGTTAAATCTATTATACACGGAATGTTCCTGAGAGAATCCATTCATCTGGAAAATAAGGTGACGGCTCATTCTCCCCCAACAATTGCGTTAATGGCGCAGCGCGCGGTGATTTTTTCAAGTAATTAAACTCCTTGTTAACGCGAATGAATAACATTCAGGATAATAATAAATTAGTAAATGTCAAAGTAAACTCGTTGAGAGTCGCAAGAGAATAGTCGTTTCTAAAGGAACCGTAATTCAATGAAATTTCAATCTGATTTCAATTTGCCGCTTGTGCAGAAACGATTGTTCGGAATTTAACGTCAGAAATTAATTTTCATATAGAGATTGCATTGTCGGTCGTGATAGTGCTACATTTTACGATGAATTTTCAAATACAGAGAAGTATTTTAAAAAATCCTGCTTATATTGTTTTTAGTAAAATCTTTAATTTGTTGTATACAGGGTGTCGCAAGCTAAAGGAGGGCACCTAAATATCTCCTTTGTTTTTTCGTGACGTGAAAAATATTCATAGCACAATTTGGATGATGTCAACTAATTAAGGAATAATCAGAAGAACAATTTTTTATCAGGTCATTTTGTGCGTGTTTTTTTTCAGTCACTCACATTTTTCATCAGGAAAACGTGTATTTTTCTCTATTGCATTTTGTTAGTGAAATGTACTTTTTCATCCAATACAAAATATAATGGAGAAAAATAAATGTTTGCCTTATAAAAAATGCGCGCCGTCTTGAGAAAACTGAAGCTCTTATTAGAAAAAAATTGGTTATTATCAGGTTGCATTTAAAACGAAAACTAATGGGTCAAATAGACAACTAACAACACATTAAAAAGTATTCAAAGATATTGTTCTATTATTTTCGACTACTTAAAATGATTCAAAAAGAAAATACATTTTCATTTAACCTTGGTTTCTTGCAATTTACTTGGACAATTCTTATTTTGCATAAAAATTATTATTGGACTGCGGATCTTTATGCTAAATAAAAATGTTTTCAATTGTTTGTGGGAAGTAGGAATAACATAAAAATTGATTTCATTCCTTAACGACTTTGTTACATAAAAAGTAACATTACAACGTCATTGAATTTTTGAAATCTTTTATTATTTTATATTTCACCCAACCAATTTCTTCATAAATGCATCAAGATCCGCAGTCTAGTTAATATAGTTTTTCAGAATAATTTGCATTTTTAATTCCATTCACTATAAAGCTCCAGTAAAATACATTTGTGAGCATCAGTATCTATTTTATTGTACGAAATAACGCATCGTCTTTGCGTGTGGCAGTGGCGGGTTCATCATTCCAGTTTCCAGTAGGAAATGGAACACAACAAAGTTTTATCGGCAAGTGCGGAGGTGCGCGCGCCCGCGCGTGAACTCGCAGGCTCTTTAACAGAGCAGACGTTTGTAATAATCGATCGAAATGAGGAACCCATCTGCGGTTCTAATCAAGTTTCCCATAAGATTCAATCATATTTGATTAATCGTGGGATTGCCAATTTATCTGGCCTATTCGTGGCATTAGCGGTTTTATATGACTGTGTACTCGGCCCCCAAAAGCCGGCCTCAAATGTATGGAAGCAATTAGCAAATCAGCTGTCGCCAATGTTTGTTCATGACTGATGAAGGCAGGTTTTGGCGATCGCGCGCAAATCTCTCTCATAATTGGACTCGGTGCTGCCAAATCGGCGAAACACATCCGTTAATTCAGTAATCCACTGAATTCCACGGTCCGTCCGTATACGGGGATTGTTTTTGATTTACATGGGGATACACACGTGTGAAAATTCAATGGCAATAGAAGAATAGATTCAATGATGCCATTGTTTCAGAATAATCAAGAAACTAAATAATAGGAAGACAAATGCCCTTGAATACCCGAGCAATTTAATGGAAAAATAGATTCGATGATAACATTTCAGAATAATCAAGAAACAAAATGAAAGGAAGATAAGTCTCCTTGAAATATTTCTCGAACTATTTAATAGAAGAATAGATTCAGTGATATCATTCCAGAATAATCAAAAAACAAAATAATAGGAAGACAAATCTCCTTGAAATTCTCAAAGAATTTAATAGAAGTGTAGATTGGATATCGTTGTTTCAAAATAATCAGAAAATATAATACAAAGACAAATTTTCTTAAAAAATATTTAAACAATTTAATAGAAGTGTAGATTCGGTATCATTATTTCAGAATAATCAAGAAACAAATCAATAGAAAGAAAAATCTCCTTATAATATTCAAGCAATTCAATAGAAGAATAGATTCGACGATATCATTACTTCAGAATATAATCAACAAATAAAATAATAGAAAAACAAATTTTTTTAAAATATTCAAACAGTTAACTGAAATTTAGACACATGAAATACTATTTTAAATAATTATTTCCACTATATCTTAAGAAAATACTAGTTCAATTAATAAATTTTCTTTGTCACAACATAAACAACTATTTTTAATACATGCACTTATCTCCATAACGTCAAATAAATCTGGAAATATTATTTCATTCAGACAAGAGTATTTTGTTAACTATTTCCAATACTTTTTCAAATATTGTCGGGTCTGAAACACTCCTAGAATTAATAATCAACATAAAACTATTACATTCGCAGCCTTCTAATAATACTGCTTAAGTTCTTAGAAACTGTTCGGGGTTGTATCGTGGTTTTGAAAGAGCTGCTCTCGGACTGCTGTTTGTAGCACGTCAATTGCAGAGCGACTAGCTTATTCAGCACAAGTAAGACGTGCACATACACACGCAAAGAAATAAATACAGAGTGTATCGAAAGTCGTTGCACGACCCGAAAGGGTAGTGCTATATGAAAGAGGAAGTTGGAAACACAGAATGAAATCTTTCATCTCGGATACCGTCTTTAAAAAAATGAAGGGGCTATTCTGGTTTTTCCGTTTTCAAGAAATCGACATTTTTGCATTTTCCTTAAGTATTATGTGCGAAAGTATTTGAATTTAAGCCAGGGACCAAAAATAACAGTTATTCTAAAATTTTTTACGATAAAAATCATTAATAAAAAGTTGATTATTATTGAAATTTAAGATAATGTACACAAGATATAAAGAAAAAAATTCGAAGAACAAAATTATTAAAAAATATCGATTTTTATACTTTTTAAATAATTTTATAGTCCACGCGTTCTTGTGCACTTAAAATCATACGTATTGGCGAACGTGTAAATGAAATATACGTGTACACTTACACGTTTAAGACCATGATCACCAGTCGAGGTGATCGGTGAGGGGGGTGGGGGGTGGCTGGGGGTAAAAAGAATACCCGATAACTGCAATCTTTGTGTTAAGACATGCGGAAGAAAAGTTACTGCTAATTGAATTCTTTTTACGAGATACGAGAACGAAATGAAAAATGTATTTAACGAACGTCGTCTGATTTATAAAGAGGACCAGGCGTTGAATTGAATTATTCGTTGCAACTTCGTAGCAATTGGACGAAGCGTTGGAGATTTCTGAGAACAATATTATCAAATATTTTTCGTGCATACCAAGTAGATTGATATTGAAACGACTGTTTAATATATTTAGAATACAACATTATGTTATGTTTGCTATTTTAGATTACAATGAACATTTTAATTGCAACGAGCATTAAAATTAATTCAAGCGTATTAAATACTAACCATCTCGTATTTTGTTGCGTATATTAATTCAATTTTTTTTATTCAGCCGCGTTCGTTTCTTACACAGATTAAAAAAAAACAGGATAACGGTGGTCATTAGGGAATGCTAAGGCGACATTTAAATGGTGCGTACCTGTGCGGGGAACCATTATGGCAGTCAGCGAGTTAAGAAAACAAACAGAACAAGTAGAGGAAATGGTTAACCACCCCAGACCTTCTTATTAAGCGACGCCGCGAAAAATTACATTCCGATCTATGCCGCAAAGTTCTTTATTTGGAAGGCGCTGCGGCAACTGCGACATAATTTCGCTGAAATTCGAAATTAAAACCTGGCAAAGGAACTTTAATTTTATTTATATAAAATTTACTGCGCCACGTAAATCCGATAAGATCTAATTGTTGGTACTCTAAATTGAATAAAAATAACAACTTATTCAAAGAATGTATAACTATCTTGCATGATCTATCCGTTGAAGTAAATTTCAAACAAAACACTTAAAATAGTAGAGAGTTGTTGGCGACAAAATTGAAAAATAATTCGGAGTGCGAAGGGTTAATTTCGATTCATTTTCTATCATCCACACATATGAAATATGCTATGCAAACATAGAAATAAACAGCTCGATCATGCAATGTAAAGTGTATATGAAAAGTAGACGTGCATGTATATGAACAAGCACACTCAAAACACATGAACATGAGCAAATCAATATGGAAATTATTGGGTGTGATTCGTGTAAATTATTTACTTATTGAACAGCTGTGAATATGCATATGCAAAATCTTTTATGCGCATAAGATTCCGTTCGAACGGATGTGCCTAT
This sequence comes from Lasioglossum calceatum, assembly GCA_963966675.1. Lineage (NCBI taxonomy): Eukaryota > Metazoa > Arthropoda > Insecta > Hymenoptera > Halictidae > Lasioglossum > Lasioglossum calceatum. The sequence continues at coordinate 1,724,538 of OZ016553.1, read as the reverse complement.
GGTAATTGCAGCTATAAATTCCAAAACAGCGGGCGCCTACTTTTTACACTACACTAGGGTCTCGATTAATCGGCTTAATCGGAAGACAGACGACTCCGATAAATCAAGACCTATCAGGTAATCGAGACCTGAGGGAAAAAACTAAAAATGTGATTTATGTACAAAATAGACGATCGATTAAACAGGAAATGCATTTCTCTCTTTTCAATTACAATATTCGCGCATCTATTGTTCGTTTGTTTGTTTCATTCAATATAGAATTCCAATACAACGAGTAAGTAGTTTCTTGAAAATTGCCTATACTTAAACTGTGACAATTTCGTAAAAAATGATCGTACAACAATAAACTTTTACTTATTTTAAAGCTGGAAGCATCTAGTTTCATAATCTACAATTTATTTTATTCTACGCTATTTTCGTGATGCAACGGACGAGAAACTGAAGACGAGCTTCTTCTTAAAAATCATATAATACATTCAAACGTCTGTGAAAGTTTTCAAGAATTTGTTTCCTGACTGAAGCTTTCATACGTTTGGTAGACTGAACCGTCCTCTCTGCAACCACTCTTTAAAAATTTATGTACGATTCTTATTCGCTCTTTTGTGAAACAAAAGTGAGGAATAAGTTCGGAAGACGAGCACAATTATTCGAGCAAATAATAGTGTGCTGTGGATCCGACGGAGGAACAGAAGATCCTAAATAATTTTTAAGTATACTTTACATTAGTATTTTATAATGTAGGATTAATATTCTTATGCGTAACAATGGATATAAAAAGAATGTTTTGTTGTTGTTAATTCCAGCGAGCTATATTAAATAGACATGCTTTATTTACAAACCAAAAAGAGTCATAAAACCGAGTCATGCATATTCCGAGGGGCAATTTGAAACTCCGAATAATCGAAATCTCGGATAATCGCGGATAATCCGGTTAATCGAGGTCCTACTGTATATGAGATGAGTATTGGTACAGCAGTTTGCGACTTGCCGAGACCTATTCATTAACATTTTAAACGATACAAAAATCTCATTCCTAAAGTAGGTACTTTTCATGGATATCGACGTAGAGGTTATCATAATTCAAAAATACGAATTTCAATTCGAAGCAAATCCAACCCCCACGTTCAGAGTGTAAAAAGAAACTTATAATACGGAATGTTATTCAACTCTGCAAAATGGTCAGATATAAAAAAAAGTATCTGCAAGGTATCATTTTCCACCTTATTGGACACTCACTGCAGAGAATTCTGCTCTTTTTAATTGACGGAATACGAGTCACTTCCCCTGCGCTCGCCCCCACTCCAAAACTAACCCAGACCTAAGAAAAATTCGTCGGTAAGGGAAAAAATGATATTAGTATGTTAAAAAATCTTCTTTCGAGTCGTCAGAAATCCGTTTGGGAAACATGCTTTTCCTAAAAGCTATGTCTGTTATCTCCAACTTTGAGAATTCTTTTCATCCCCTAGACTTGGATTATTGCAGATAAAAAGAAATAAAAAATATTTTCCAACAAACTGCATTTCTACATAAATATATGTAATTTTACATAAATAATTTTACCATATTCTACTACAAATTTCTTCGAAACTTAAGCGATTTATTTCCATTCTCAATAATTTTTTAAATTCGGTGGATACGAAATTGATATAATACCTGCTCCAACACTTAAATGTTTAACAATTGATTAGATACCAGCACATCTAGTACAGAAATCTTTAGTGGCGCCTCAGAGTCACCACTCGAGTGCTAAGGGATAGTTTCGTCAAATAAATATAATAATTCCTTTTTAACTGGATTGTTGAGGTCGCTTTGAGGTGGGCCGTCGAAGTACTAAGCCAAAGGGTGCGCGAGAGCAAAGTAAATTTCGGCGAGGTTCGAGGGAGAGTAATTCGGGGTTAAAACTAATCCGCGAAGTGTCTTTCAAACAATAACAATACATAGCGGTGGCTATGGTATTTCGTTGGTCGGTGTGCTGGTTACATAGATTTAATTCAACGAGGTCAAAGGCTGTTTTAAAGTCAGTAAAAATACCGTTCACCAGGATCCATTTTAATGGGCGCGGCTGTTTCTTTTCTCGAAGGGCTGTTTTCATGAAAATTTTGATGACACAGCGTACCCTCTCGCGGCGACACCGCATAATCCCATTAAAGCGCTCTGATTTGCAGCAAGTCGTACCGAAACGGATGAGAAGAGGGCGTGCACTGGCAGCCAGCGAGAATTATTGCGGGTTTTTTACGAGACATCAGTAGGTGGGTATCCGGGTCGCCGAATAGGCGGCTGCTAATACAATGTACCCCAGGTACGTCGTGAATGAGGCAAAGCCAACCCCGACACCGAGTATTCATCTCGAAAAGAGGAAGGATGAGGATTCAGGAAAGAGGAAAACCCGGTCGAGGTACATAGCCAAGTTCATCCTACGAAATGGAGAATGCTAACCCATACGTAGGCCCCGTATGCTGTGCCTATACTGCCTACTGCTGTCGGGTGCATGTATCGTATCTACCAGTCGGCTTGTGGTTTCGTAGGTGTTCCACTTCAATCCCGCTAGCCGATTAGGAGAAGAACTATCTGGTTGGTGCAAAAATAATTGCCGTTTTTGTTCGGCAATTTTAAAGCGATATACAATGACTCCAGTAATATTCAGACGGTCTCTAGGAAACGATATTTTTTTAAATATTTGACTATACGATTTGACTGTTCCTGGGAAGCTAGAGCAGTTAGTTTACTGCACGGTGTGAACAGAAATTTTTTCAAAAATTACAATTGGTCGGAATTGCGATGAAAATACTACATGTTGCAATTTACTACTTTTTTATGTGAGCCTATATTGAAAATTTTAAAAATACGTTTTGTAGATCTGTGTCAATTATACGCATTGTGAAAGTTTCGTCGAAATCGATTGACGCGGGAAAAAACGACAGACATTGAAAGATTTAAGAATCCTTAGATTTATTACATCGTGAAAATCTGCAATTTTTAACACCTTAAAAGTTTGTAGCTCATTGCAACGTCGACCGGTTTTGATCAAATCTTCAGAATATGTTTAATTGATACAGATCTGCGAAACGTGTTTCCTAAATTTTCCATATGAGCCCACATAAAAAAGTTGCAAAATACAACCTTTAGTATTTTCTCTGCGATTCCGACAACTTGCAATTTTTCTCAAACATTTTTTGCGCATTGTATTGCAAATCAATTGTTCTAACTTCTCAAGAAAATTCAAATCGTATGGTCCAACACAACATTCCACAATCTATTTTCTTTAAATAATAATTTTACCCCACACAAATGTAACTAAATATAATAATAATAATTACAATAATAATCTCAAAGTGATCTACCACACAAATAGCTGATCGAATCTGACTTTTATAATAATATTCAAGATTAAAATTTCAAAAGTAAACGTTTTTGATAATAAGTTCAAGTAATATTACTCCAAATACATCATTGAACTGAAATATGTATTTTGAAGTGTTTATACTGTGGATTTTAAACATTTATAACAAAAACAAATAGGCAGCCTACAAAAATAATGTTATTGCACTGTTTTGGACTCATTAAAATTATTAAAAGAAGGAATATATTTTTATTTAATTAATACTTTTACATTTCTGTCCCATAACTGATTTGCAAAATATTTTGCATAAATATTTGCAGTCTGGTTCTATGCATTTTATGAAAGCTGTGTTTTTAGAGAATTACGAAGCCTGTAATTTCGTTTGGAAGAATGTAAATCTCTTGCATTAGTTTACAGTGTATAACGACGAGAATCAGGGCAGCGATATTGTCTTCACACAATATTGCTCTCGAAGCAGGATAATTTCAATATGAAACGCTTGTTTGAACAACTAACAACTTTGGAGATAATCCCCTATTAACAAGAGTGAAACGACAACCCATATGCGACTCACGCGAATCTGCATAACCATCGTCTATCTGAGTTTGTACTTAACAGGTTAACGATGTCTAGTTTCTTTTACGGGAAGAATAAAGTTTACGACTAATTTATAGAATCAATTGTCTGTGTACCACTGCTGTTACACTGGTAAATTAAATGGAGCATTTTATATTATTCAGCATTGATTGCAGTAAAAGTCAATAACAGCTGAACACTCTAATACTTTATTTAAACATTTTACAACGAAATTCCAGTCTAGTCTAGCTATAAATTCTTTTGTCATTCTTATATGAATTGATGATATATATTTATGCATGATTTTGTACATTTAGCAGCACTGTGGACAACATTATTACTCACGTTTGAAGTATATTTTCCATATTATAGTTTTTTCAGTTATTAAAATAAAGAATACTCGTTTTATTTTATACTGCTCTTGTTCCTTTCATTTCAAGATGTAACTTATCGAAAACTTTAGTTACCAAGCCTTATATGAGAGTAATTCACAACAGAAAAGAATATAATAAAAGATCAATAGATCTAAAGTCTAGAATCTAGACTCTGAATAAAATACAGTGAGTGCAGAAAGTATTCGTACGCCCTTTAAAATAGCATAAGTTTTTTATAATTGTACCAACGGACCGTATTTTTTATAATCAATTAGAAGCATTGGTTTACGAAATGATATGCAAGAAAGATTTTCCAAATAATTATAATTTACAAGGTTACATGTAAAAATAAAAAAGGTATTTTCTAAAACTTTTTCGTAAACCAATCCTTCTAATTAATTACAAAGAGTCCGGTCGTTTGGTCGAATTATAAAGAAGTTATTCTATTTTAAATGGTGTACGAATACTTTTTACACTCACTGTAGCTTTAAAAATACATTTTAAAAGATTGATAAGCAACTAAGAGTGGAGCTAAGCATTATCATCTGAACTCTAGAAAAATTCACATTAAAAAACTGGTTTGACGTCCAGAACATTTCGCAGAGGATTTATTCTGAAGGGGCGAAGGTACAGAAAAGCGAGGAAGTAAAAATGTCGCGATCACGGTGTATGCTGGTCGGCACCAAGATAAATATGTAACGACTTCCTCGCAATAGTAGCCAGCATAACTGACAAAACTGGTCATAGATATTTGAGCTGGAAAACATCCTCCCAAATGCAATCGAATCTAAAATGCATAACGTGTATCGTATATTTCGAATGGTATGCGTGAACGTTACGTATGTGTTTCAGCTCAAGGGAATGCCTTCAAAGTTCGTGCTTCAAACTAATTTTTTACCGTATTCTCAAGTTAATAAGTAAAAAACAAAAACGAGAACGTTGCAAATACGAGTGAATCGCAAGCTTTTGAATATTGTTTCTCCAATTGATTCGCGTAATGCTTCTTAGGGACAGAAGCATTACGCGATAAACAGCAGCCATTTCCAGTTAAATATTTATATAAACTAAAGAAAATTTTATATGTTAAAATATCTCTAGCGAAACCGTCTCCTGTGGACTGCGACAATTTAACTCAATTTTTTGAAGTAATAATTTAAATACAAGGAAAAGAATAATTTTTAACAATGATGTTCCTGTATAGAAAAAATGGCGTGAGCAGTAATGAGGTAACGTGCAACGGAAAAAAGAGAAGAATTTGCTGAAATGGAATGTAAACGGAAGTAGTACGGACTAACTGATATAACTAGAATTTTCCTTATTTAGCATTTTACTTACTCCACTGAAAATTTTTGTAGATCAAATAGAAAATAAAATCTTTCTCGTTCCACACAAAAAAGGAGTGGAAATGAAGACGGAAGAAATATATATTTATACGGAACTTAATATTATGGAAAGTTTTAGGTTTATCGAATATATGCTATCAGTGCATACAATCTGTAATAGTTCTTTGTAGAATTATTATAAATTATTTTAAGCGAACACTTGGTACTTCAATATGCTTAAAATCGTTCGGAGATAGTGATTCGACCTCGTTATAATTAATTCCTAATTCAAAACAATTATACATGTTATGGTGCATGATAATATGTCGTTTGTCGACATACTTGGCATACTTTAACGTTAGTCGTTTACTAGCAAACCTATTCTTTAGAGTTTACAATAATCAAAGAATTCAAGACAAATGAATAATCCTTGGATAGAGTATCAGATGCATTGAGTTATTCAATGAAACTCTACAACTTATATTTTCATATGACATTTCATTACATTAAGCACATAGTATTTATTGTTCTCTTTGCAACTTCGCAGTTACGCAAACTTGCGCGATAAATATTATAAGAAGTTCAGTGAATCTTCATAAAAGTTTCCTTGATCTTCTTAATACCTTGGAGAGTAACATGCTAACCGAACGTATTTTCCTTGTGTTCGTAAATACGTCTACGATTCTTGCTAAGGTAAACACTTCTTCTAGCAAAATACCCTGAATCTGCACAGTTTTCAATTTTCTATATATTTACCCGGATGCACATGAGTTCTGAAATATTCTGTTAAACTTTAAGAACTTTCTGCCCTCGTAAACATAAAGAATAAATGCTCCGATGGTATACTATGTTCCAAGAGTCTCTCCCGGCGGAGATGTAACCTATTTTATTCCTGAAATGTGTCACAACGTTTTTTCGAAAAATCGATGCCTACGCTGTGGTTATCACTCTTGCGCATTTACGCAAGCATAAAGCTTTTTCTAAAATGGGGAACAAACTGAACCTGCGCTTACTTCCGAAATTTGAGACAAAAATCAGAGGGTAAAACACAAAATATAATATTAATAAATAAATAAGTATTTCCAACCTACTGAAATTATTGAGGAAGGAATTTAATTTCTACCTATCATCTGTTTGTTACAGTCGAAATAGAAAACGAATAATAAAAGGTGCACCGAATATAAATATCATACTACCAGAATAAATTTTGACAGTTTACCAATAATGCATTTATGAGGAAATTGATTCGATGAAATATAAAACAGTAACAGAGAAAAATTCAAGAATATTGTAATGTCGTTTTTAATGTATCAAAGTTATTAAGGGATGAAATCAATTTTTATTTTACTCCTGCTTCCTGCGATCAATTCAGAACATTTTTATTTTGCATAAACATTGTCCACTGCAAGGAACTGGTACCAAGCATAAATGTCTTTCCTTCTTTAATTACTTTAAAAAGCTGAAAACAATCCTACCATTCAATTCTTTCAATCGTTGTGCTCTTTCGAATTGCACCTGTCTGATTATTATGGTTATTAACGAGTATTTTCTCGGATATTTCGGAATAGGAAATCTCCTACAATCGAAAAAACTGCATATTTCTTTTGAAACTTATAGAGGTACCAATTATTGCTTGTTTATAACAAGCTGATTTGACAATTTCATTTTCATTAAGTTAACGTAGGACCTTGATCATTTTTCTGTGAGGAATTTAAAAACCTTATTGACTTTATAGCGAGGCGCAGAATCATGCGCATAAATAACAATAAGAATTTAGAGCAACTAGTTTTCCATTTAAGAACTCTGAACCATTTATGAAGCGTCCTAATAATTTGAGCACCCACTACATATCCAAAGAAATAGATTTATTGAATAATTTCCTACGAATGCATCTTCTCAATCTCAATAATCGTAAATTAAACAATGTTTAACTCGACATTTTGACGTTCTATTGTTAAACCGATATCTTTAATGCTAATAGACGGGCGCGATGAAGATACTACGTCAATAAATAACAGTGTTCGGTAAAGTTTTTCTGTTGCTCCGCGGCTTGTTAGAGCGAATCATTTCTGCGTAGTATAAATCGAAATCGTAGTATCATGTAAATCACCGGTTAGAGGATACTTTGTTACAACATCTGTATCATAGTATCCACTTGTGCCTCCGGTGCAGCTCTCGCATTTACCGGAATTGCTCTGTTTTTACGTCGGCTATCTCCCCTGAATGAAAGGTGCAATGAAAATAGTTGCACACTCTTGCGCTGAATAGTGTCTTGTCAGGCATGCGAGCCACGCAGTCACGTACTTTCAGCCGGAGGAACAGGATCGATCGTTCGATTAGAGCCGGTAATAGACGTGTACATTCGCGTTAGACTGAGTTTCCCGTATCGTGCGAAAGAGCGTTACTTTCCTGATTATCGCTCGGCAGTTACAACGAAGAATTCTTGGAAGTCTGAGCGCAATTAGCGTGGCCCCTCGCTGGCCGTTGCACGTGAAATATCGTGCTTCCTCGCGCCGCAGCCGCCCGCCGCCGTTTCCCGTAATTTTGGTTCTTTTTAACTCGTCGATCCCCCTTGCCGACTCACTTAACACGACTCCCTTGTTTTGCGAATCGAACAGAGATGTTACGGCCCGCTACCGGATTCCCATCGTACACATCCTCTCTATAAAATAGGTGAAATTAATATAAAAATTTCCATGTTTTCAAATAGAGTCATAGTAGGCCTTTGTGGAGTCACCCTAGTGATAGTGGAGCAAGTGCGAGCGAGTAACATCGAAACACCCAACCCTTATGGGAACATTACACTTTCTCGGTCAAAAATTTGAATACATTTTTATGGGACTGATAAAGTAATGAAAAAACATTTTTTCTGAGTCCATATTTTTTTTACATATATCTCAAGTCTTCAAATACAAGTAAAAATTTTTATATAATTTATCAATGATTTTTTATAGGGGTTTTTTGCAGCCTCATGAAAGCCATTTTTAAAATTTTGATCTGCTGGCGTGCACGATTGCGGCTCACTGGAACGTTTGAAAAAAAGGATTATCCTTTGAAAAGGTATGACTATGGCCCCTGTATAGACTACGATTATTTTGTTCGAACAAAAATTCACAAAATGGTGAACCTCCAAAACTGATGATCTCAAAAATAGCATTTTCTTCGTGAAAAAAACGTTTAAAATTGAGGAAAAAATTAACCAATCCTACTTACTCTAGTCTATACTGGGGCTATTGTTGTGTAGAAGAACATATTATATTTTAATGTCAGACCGATCTGTGTTAAATGGTATTTCAGTTACATCGCAATATCTAATCCTGGCCCAAATCATGATATCTCCTCCACACATCTGTCGAAGACAATAAATATTCACATTCTGGAAAAAAGTTGCCAGAAGCTATTTTTTACGGGGACAAGCAAGTATAATCTTGGATCACGGTTCACATGGATTTCGCATTACTATCACGGGTTACGAGAGGAAGAGCAAACATAGAGCTGCCGACAGATGACTAAACGATGAAAGAATAAATATTTTAGAGCTGCCACCCAGATCCTCTGATCTCAATATAAATGTAAATTATGGGACACACTTGACGAAAGAGATGTACGAGAAGCGAAAGCAATTTGCAAGTGTTATTGGCTTGGAAATCTGCATTTAGAAAAAAGTAGACATGGAATTTTTTCTATGTGCATATTCCAAAAAAATATTGAACTTAAACACAGAACTTATCAGACCTTTTAATTCGGTGCTTCTTTCTGAACTGATCTTCAGTTAATTATCCATATATTCAAATGAAACTTCTGTGATATTTTTCTTGAATTTTAAGTTTTAATTACCATATTATGAACCTATTATGACATTGTATAGAATATTACATCATTCTGTTATAATCTGTTTATGCGTAATAACAAGTTTGTAAAAGTGCTATGGCTGGTAAGGATAGAAAATTTCTTTATACAATAGTTGAACGTAATTTAATTTATAAAATAAAATTTTAAGACGTTATTATACGTAAATTGTAGACAGTTCGGAGATGGTGTTAAAGGACATTGTTCTTTGCCTTCTAACATGAATATTAATTAACAATCTAACTATTCAATTCTGTTTGAAAAAGAGTTATTTTATTTTCTACTAATGACATACACTACTGCTATTTGGTACACAGTGTCCCTCGTTCTATATCGCAGAGAAAAGCATGTGTGCTATTGGTTCCCGTTGACCGTATGTGGCCTGGAATTTTAGCAATTCCAATGGATTTTGAGTGATCACCGAAGAAATAATTTCAAGAATTGTCGGATCAAACATGGACCAATGTCCTACATTCTTCAACAATGCCATTACCACGTTACCAAGTTCTCGTCCATCGAAATCCTATCTCGAGCACAATCGGATGTGGTTAATTGACTCCCACTCATCAAAATACAGTCCTTTGATGTTTCATGCATTCTATAGATACTCGGAATACACGTCGCAGTTGCAGGAATTCGATTAACGTTGTCCAAGCTGATCTCGGACAACTAAAATTCTTCAAACAGAGAAACCGCTAGTAATTCTTCTAACGTTTTCTAATAGAAGTATTCATTCAATACGTTAATTAATCGTAAACCACGTGGTCGGTAATGATCTCGCTGTTAATGCGACCACATTACAATAAACTATAAATAAATACGTATATCAAACTTAATTACAAACTCCTTCTCTAATCAATTAAAAGATGTAACACTTTTTTCGTGAGAAAACTGACAACGAAAACTTCACATATAAACTCATTGTCAGACAATTTATTGCCATTTAAATGTAATATTTACATTCCCGACTCTACACTAGAAACGCCAGATTAAGACTTGTGTCCCCACTCTATCTTCCCCTTCTACGACGCTGTTCCCCCGTTTCGTCTCTGTCGTGCACGCGTCATAATGTCACGTGACTAATCCAGTACTGGCAGAGAGAGGGACATACGAAAAAATGTTCTGTTCGATATCATGACGAGAACTCAATCAGTCACTTCATAAGAATCACCCTGTATAGCGATCAAATTAATACTCGACCTTATCGATATGATGTCGTAAAATGCATTTAATAACAATTGCATGGTAGAGTCTGCATGAAAGAATCCTCGGCGGTGAATTGCAACGTTGCGAAAGAAAGCGGGAAAGCAGAGAAACGAAAGATATAGGGGGATTACAGAAATAGGGAGGCAGGAATTGCAAACTCCGTGGCGAGAAGTGAGGAAAGCAATGCGATATTGCGTCGGCGAGTTAGCGATTTAACTAGAGGATCCAATAACTAAACCAATTATCCACAATGCCAATGAGAAAGTTTTAATCCGGCCGTCCACGTTGCTCGTACGACGGACTTTTCCCGTGAAAATTATTCATTCCCATATCGCCACAATATACTCCACGGTTCTGTCGGCGGAATTCTGACCCAATCGTCTTTTTATTACTTAATATCATCTATTTCTATCTATGCAGCAATGGTGTCTCGCAGCCTGCGTAACCGTTCACGCCAAATTACAGTGTAATACAGTGCTGGGCATGGTTGGGGCCCCTCAAACGCTTGCTCCCCCCACCAACCTTACTTTTGTCTTGTGTCTTCGTTGCTCCACGTTCATTATTAACAATAGGTTGCAGTTATTTATTATAGTCTTGATAAGAATTTAGTGTGCAATTCAATTGTTCGAAACTCGTTGTCTTTTTTATAGGTGTCAATATATAATTTTTGTGAAACTTTGTACTATTATTTTTGAATCTCTGTCTTTACAATTTAATTCCTTGGTGACAAGTTGATTTTCAAGTGTAATAGTGTCACATTATTGTTGTTATTATTATTGTATGTTAAGGACTCATGTAAAATAAAAAATTTCATATTTTCCTTTTTTAAACATTAACCAAATACAGTTAATAAAAATATTTCCATTAATAAACACTGCTCACATGTATGAAATTAGAGTTTTCTGAAACGTTTCTTAATTATTCAAAATACATAGTTGTTAATATTAATCTGTTTGATTTAAAGTATTTTAACAAACATATTGCAGCACATAATTATCACTACTCATATATTTTGCATAATTTCGATGTAGGCTAATAAATGATTCAAAGGGAATTCATAATTATGAAAATTCATTTATTGATTCATTTGTGATTATTAATGTAACTGTGTTACGTCAATGTATTCAGTACTTAGCCACGCGTACATATCAAATAGAGTTTTAAAATTGCACTGAGTTGACAAGTTTAATTAAACTGACAATATAATGTGTTGTATTTCAATTTTGACAACGATCAATTCGGTATTTTTGTTTCAATCCTCTCAGGTTTGTAAACCCAAGATTAACTGTTCTGATAGCCGGAACTAGGACAATAGCCCGCCAAGCTGATACGGATGAATATGTATGATATGAAACCGATTATTTTTGATTGGAAAAATGTGTCCGCCGTTAATGTGTCGTGTTAACTCGTTATTTTTTGGAACTGATATAAATTGTAAATTTGCTACCTCATCATTCATTAATCTCGTGTATTTTCACACTGTGTATCACTTCCAATATACGTTGTCAACTCAATATTTCGTATCAACTACAGTTAAATATAATATTTCAAGTACTATGCCTATTAGATTATTGGCAAAGAAAAGACAATGTAAACTCCTTTGTCTTTCTTAATCCTTTTCATTTGTATTTCTTAAAATGTTCATTCTTTGTTTGTTTCTTAAGTTTCCAGTTCCATAAGTAGATCTTTTCGTGCACTTCACTTTACTTTATTTTTTATTTTTGTTACTGTTTTCTTCATTACTTTTCGATGTAACTTCTGCCATATCTTCTTATTTTATCTATGATACTCTTTATCTAGAATCGTATCCCACCTAGTTACGTGTATCGAATAAGTACCTAACCTAAAACGTTAGGCTGAATTGAATCACGTTTCTCGTCGTAGTTGCAATTAACACCGCAGTATCAGGGACATTCCCAGCCTCCTTTACGTTAATGTACGTAATGCTGAGGGCTTAATTTTTCTATTAAAAAGGCAAGAGAAGTTTCTCTTTATATTTTTATTGTATCGAAGTTAGGTATCTAAATAATAATAAATCTTTTCCCTATGCAATTTAAAGAAATATAAGGAATCATGTGTACAACAGTGCTTTGGTGATCGAGATAGAAGAACAATGGTTTTATTTTTACCTTTTATGAAGAACGTTTTTTCAAATCCTGAGATTATAAAATTATTGTACAAATTTATTCAGGTAAAACATCTATGTTTACCGTATTTTAATCTCATTGGGGAAAAATTCCGCAGTGCAGTAAAGTCGCGATTCTTGTCAAGGTCTGCGTTCTGCACGGACAATTATCACATACCGAACCGAGGACAGCGTGTCTCTTTCTTTCCCATCCGCTGTCTTTAAATACAGTTGAAATTATATCGTCTTTGGTGTTATTTTAATTAGAGAAATGCCAGAAATAAGTTAGTGAAAGTCCCATAAAAAAATAATGAGAAATAAAGAAGTTTTACCCCAGATATACCCGAGCCGAGATCAATCATCGCCGCCCTGCGGCGTTGGCCGGCAGTGGAGTGGGTAGGCACCTGACAACTATCGCGACTTTACTGTAATAGCTACATTTACCCAATATAAAGATTTGTGTGCTTCCAAAGATTTCCAACTCGTGCCAAAATGCTGGGAAACACCTGTTTGTAAACACTCAGCCGTAATCACTACTACATATACCAGTTTTGAACCAGTTGCCCGGCAATAATTCGACGAGCGATAAGTTGAAATCTCGAACACGTATCACGACGGTCGAACCCGGGATTTACAAGCCATTGTTAACGGCCATTCGACTCGACAGACAATTCACGCAGTTTGATTCTCAACGGCACGGCACAACGCTTCTTTGTCTCTCGCTCTCCGTGCAAGTACGCGATGAAACATCCACTCATAATACACAGTATCGGTTTTCTAGGAGTTAGGGGAGATACAGTTGACATGATTACCTCCTAAATGGTAAAACGATTACGGCCGGGTGCGCTAATCCCGCGGGCCAAACGGCCGGAAATATTCTCACTGAAGGACCAGATCTAACGGAGAGAAAGAAAAATCGTTTTCCGCGAGACAATATGCATTTATGCAATATGCAATCCATTTATTTTTATGGTTGACAAAATTGTATTGGCGGAAAAGAGGGATTGTTTACGGATAAAGGAGCCGAGGAAACAGTTAACGAATACTTTGCTAGTTCTGACAAATCGGATTTCGACAGCGGAGTAATGGCTTCGAAGCATTGCTGTCGGTTCAAGCGAATTGATGTTAAAAGGAAATGTATGCATGGAAAAATAAAAATTATTTGACGACAGCGTAAGCTGCTTTTATACTTTGTCTCGAGGCATTGTATAATGACACAAGTACATACTTTGAGGGTATTGAATGGCACAGCCTGAAGTCTCTTATACGCTTGTATATTTTTAATAACTTTTTATAGGATTCGATTTATTCATCGACGAAATCTAAAATAAATTGTTGAACGTACGTTCGCACGGCTTCAGAGATACCACTTTCTTAGAATTGGGATTCAGAATCGATTGTACTGAGATGTTTGTTCCTCTCGATGAGTAGTACGGGCCCCATGAAAATCACCGACACAGGTTCGACCGACAATAACTTTGGCCGACAACATTTTGTATAAAAATATAACTATTACATTATAAGAAGTTAGATGCAGTCGGTTAACATTGTTGTCAAATGATGTTAACTCTTAGCACTCGAATGGTGACTCAGAGTCACCACCAAAAATTGCTGTACCATTATCCAAAATATCGTTTACATTATTAAATATGTTGGTATCTAATCAATAGACTGGGGATGTTTACGCAATTTTCAATAAACGAATTTTAAGAAAGCGGAACAAAATAGAATCTTATTTTCCATGGTAGTAGCCTTTTTTTAGATCTGAAATAAATTAAAATCGTCAAAATCGAAAACTGTCAAAAGCCATAATTGTATAAAGATAGGTATTGTACGAGGTATTATACCAATTTCGTATCAATAAAATTTGAAAAATCATAGGGAATGGAAATATTCTAGGTCGGAAGGAATGTTGAATTTTCGAGTTAAAATAGCTCCGAGTGCAAATGGTTAATATCGGATAATACTATCGTCGACTGATGTCGTTGTCGGGCAAATCTGGAGCCGATGAAATATTGTCGGTGATTTTCATGGGACCCGAGTAGAACACGGTTCAATCATGGAAAGATTTGACATTGAAAAAGTCTGTCAACGTAAATTTTGCAGAAAACTTTTTAAACCGATCTTCTCGTTTCTTAAACAGATCTTTCATGTTTTCTGCACGAAATTTCTGCATCGATTTTATTACAAATGATAGAAGATGGCTGTCGCGGCCGGCCCGAGTCTGTTTTAATTTCGCAAAATTACGCTCGTGGGCGAACTTGCGCATTAATCTAATGTTCGGGGAATAATAACGTCAAACCAAGCGGAACGTCAGTAGAGGGAGCACCGCAAATTCGAAATATCGACGACCTGGCGGTGTTATTGGTGTCGCCGCAGAATGTAACGTTAAATTGCAATTCCTAATGGCCGCCGCGTCCCGTTGTCTGCGCATCTCGCGCACTCGGAATGCTCCATTTCATTTTTCCTTAATCCCTTTTAATTTCATTAGCGGCGTGTTAAACAGTCCATCGGACAGTAACATCCGCGGGCATTAAAAGATTTTCAACGTTACGTGTTCCTTGCGGCCTATCGTTCCGTGGGCTCTACCTGGCCAGAGGTCTATTGCGCATTCAGGGTCGACTACAATTGAACAAGTTGCCCATTTGTTTCAATTGGAGCTCCTCAGTTAACGTTTACATGATAATCAATTGATCGTTTACTATCAGGCGGTTTGTTTTGCAAGCATGGTTTTGTGCGCGGAGACCATTTCCATTCTGTAACACTTCTAATGGGTAGCATGCGCCGCCTGGTTAACTCTATGTTCATATAGCAGTTTCGTTCGTGCTCGCACTACCAAACTTGAAATCGTATTCAGCGAACGTGATAATTACGCTGTGAATTTTATGCATCTGAGGCAAAAATGGATCAGTGAGAAACGGAACTGTCAACATTTTAGAACAATTCATGAACGTTGTTATACTATTTTTAATTTATTGACACTATTGAATGGAGAAATACATTCTCATCTAGGTAGTTTCCGTTTCTTACGATTGCTGTATGTGAAAATATATGGAAAAAACTAATAACACCAGTATATTCATATCTTGAAACTACTTAATCTCCATCGAAACATTTCTCGCTATGTATAATAATAATGTAAATCAAGGTGGTAATAGCTGGTGCCTCACCCTGTATAAATATACCGGAGAACCATGATTATTTGTACTAATCAATGGAACTTCAATTTTCGGATTCAGGAACAATTATTCAGTTTCAATGCTAGATTAAATGCTCACCAATTTGTACAATAAATCACGTAGTATACGAATTGTTCAATTACTTAAAATAAGTTTTAAATTTCGTTATATAGAATTGAATGGAAATTGTTTGTGGAGTATTCACGTATTCAGATAGTATTTTGTTTCCACATGAAAATGAAAAACAATCGGAACGATCCCCCTTAACATTCGGAAGATATAACAAAAGTGCGTCTATCCGCCATGACAGTGGCATTTCTCCTACGTTCATCGAATGTAAAATGTCTCATTATTTGATCTATTACCGCAGCTGTAGCACATGGCGCGTCTTATTATTATCAAATAATATTAGGTCATTCCATATAAGTTCGTGCTGACTTTTGTGTATACATTTCACTCGTCGATTTACAAACATACGGCGATAAGGAACCAATACGCTGTTCGGGAACAGTCTAGAGAAGGTTTTCGTGGGTATAAGATCGTGAAATAGTGAACACAGTGGTTCCTAGCAGTGAAAAATCATGAGCGAAATGCGTATCCATTTCCGACATCTCCTGTTATATGAATTTCCGAAAGGAAGTTCAGTAACAATCGCCACGAACAACATACTGTTTACGGAGAAAGTGCGCTTTCACCTTGTACCTGTAGGAAGCGGTTTCAACGTTTCAAAGGTGGGAATTTTTGTTTAGAAGACGAGGCACGTTCCGGGCGTCCTTCTCAGACAGACGAAGATAAAATTCGAGACCTTGTACAGAGAAATCACGAAGTTTAAAATACTTAAAGTAAAATTAAAGGTATGTTAACATATGCACAACCGCTAGAAAAACGGCACGAACTTATGGGATGACTTAATACAATGAAAGCAATTACCTTTGCAGTTTGGAAATGCAAAATATTTGGCGCTTGAAAGGCCAGAGAGGAGGATCTCGGATCAGTTCTTGTAGTATCGGTACGGTACCTTTACGATCCAATTGAATCCGTGTGATGTATCGAACGTCGTTCTTTATACCGGGGCTCTCTAGGGGGATTCCGTGTTAACAGAATCGATGTTAGCAAAGGTGGCACGTGTATCAGATAGACCGGCAACGGAGAAGAAGCGGCCGTTTTCTTTCCACGGCGGGTGGGCCCCGCGTTGACAGCGGCCATTTCTCGTCGGCGAAATACGAGGACTGATTCCGCATTATCGCGGCGTGTCGGTGTCATTCTGCAGCCTTAATTATGCGGCTGGCATATCTGCCGGCAGCCGCGGAAGTTTGCCATTTATTGCTTTCACCGCATTAGAAATGTCGGCGCTGCTCGGCGCACGCCCTCCCCAGCGAACACTTTAAATACAGATAGCAGCTGGCTTTTTCAACCCCATCGGACGGGCCCGGATTGTTAATCTCGAGGAAAAGGTGAAATTTCGTGGTGGCTATCGCAGCTCGTTGCGCGCTAGAACCTCCTCCTCCCTCCCGCCCTTCCTTCCTTCCTTCGGTTAATTCCTACGGTTTCCTTCTTTTGTTTTCTCGGCGAGCCGAGATTCGTCGTCCTAGAGGAAGCATTCGGTTGACCCTCTTTCCGAGCCGGTGCAACATGAAATACTGCTTCGGAAAACTTTGAATGGGTGGTGATGAGGAGAATATTTATGCCTACCTCTGGGAACGGTCCGCGAACATTCGTGTTTTCGGAATGCGCATTTCATTAGAAAATTAAACTGCAATCTGTGACGGAACTCCTCGCGCCTCTTCAATTATCGATCGTTTCTCGATAGTTGGGTACACGTAGTCCTGGGCATCATTCGAATGAAATTTTATTTGAATAAGAGCGAGGAGTAAAGAATTATTCGTTATTCGATCATTTATCATTCAAGTTAATCGTTACTTCCATTACTCGTTATTCATATGGGAGACATGTGTCTTTGTATAATACTTCTTTACGCAGAATTTCATAATTTGTAACCCTCATATCTCGATAAAAAAGCAAAGTAATGAAAAACAGATTCAAGCATTGTATGCCCCCCAGAAAACCATGCAACTTTCGTTCGAAACACTTTTTCGTACAACAAATAACTTACGAGTTATTTTAGATAGTCACGTTACGAGACTCGCTCTGTATAATTTCATACAAAAATGATAAAAAGTCAGTAGAGCTAGACTTTCATTTAAAATTTGTTTTAATATAAATATGTGTTACAGCGAATCAGAGTGAAAGTCAAAGCACATTGGATCTGAAAATAGATTGACTTCACGCGAACATAGTTTACTTGCTAAAATAGTTTACTTAAATTCTTCCTCTACACTGGATTGCTACTTTTCAGTACATTCCAAATTGGAAAGAATGTCAAAACTTGTATTACAAAACAATACGAACGGTTTCAATTGCGAGTAATTGTTGCACGTCCATATTCCAGTTTAGCCGGGATTATTAATACAGTTATCAATCATGTATCTCAATGCTTCGCGGGAATTTATATTTTTTGATTCGCGTTTGAAAATGTCGACGTATTTGTATTTATGTGTTTATGAATGTTTTGTAAATGTATTTACGAGCTTTATCACGCCTGCTATATTAATACAATAAAAATGAAATTCTATACCTTTGATAGGTAACTTATGCTGTGACCAGTTCCAAATATAAAGCTAATTGTTAACATTATTAAGTAACTCATGAAAATATTTCCACTTCATCATTGAACAGTTAACATTCAGAGCCTTGATTCTCAGAATAAATAGAATTATGTTCGCAGAAATTAGTGCATTAAAGGAGTCTTGCTTACCTTAAACGTTGTTTAAACATATTTAAATCCTTTAAAAAATATATGTTTACATATACGGGGTGTCCCAAAAAAGTACTTTCTAAAAGGGAGTGCTCCCTGAAGCAATTGGAAATAGCTGTTTCCTTTACATAAATGTTCTGCGCGGTTTCGTGAAGGAGTTATTAACGAAAACCACGGACCAATCAGAGCGCGGTTACAGGTTCCGCTGGCATTCAGTTGCCATTCACCGAGATGGTCTCCTCCGCTGTAGCCGCGAACTGATTGGTCCGTGGTTTTCGTTAATAACTCCTTAACGAAACCGCGAAGAACATTTTCGTAAAAGAAAAAGTTATTTCAAATGGCCTCGGGAATGACCCCCTTAAAGGGGGTATACTTGTTTCCAGGATTGCAAGAATGCGAGATGCGACTTCTCATTTCTCGATAATGCAAAGATGGGGTTTTTCAGTTTGAGTCACTCACAAAAGTTGTATTTTTACGTTTACGAGGCGTAATTTGCATTATTCGGAAGCATACAGCTGCGAATGTAGCTTTTTTCATAAAGCAGCAACAGCTACATGCTGCCGAATAACGCAAATTACGCCTCGTAAACGTAAAAGTAGGACTTTTGAGGGCGATTGCGGCCTATATTGGTCTTTTATCTAGCGCTTTTGACTTCTGAAAACCTCCATCATTGCATTATCGAGAAATTATAAGACGCATCCCGCACCCTTGCAGTCCTGGAAAACAGTCTACTCCTTTAACCCTTGTGTAGTCAACCGGGTACCCATTTACTGTATTTCTTTCAACAATTTGCTAATGTTCCTCTAAAAAATATTACAAAATTTCTCTGAATGTCCATTCTTTATTCGCTAATAAATTAATTTATAGTCTTCAGAATTTCTGCAAACGTGTTATAAATACAGAAAGGTTTTATATAATCTTATACATTTTGGTTGACTACACAAGGGTTAAGGAAGTACAAAATGTTTGGTACACCCTATAATATGAAAATTGTTAGAGCAAAGAGGAAAATGCGATTGGAGAGATTTGTTCAGAAGAGTTATTACCAGGGTTCCTCTTCGGTTGGCAAGAGGTAATAATATTGCATAAGGTGAACCGAATATATGGAACTTTGTACGACGTCGTCGCCAGCAGCGAGTGAACGTGATCTACGTACCTACCCGGAGTAAAATTATTGCCGAGTTCCCAGTAGGCTTCTAAATGACCGCGATTGGTTTGATTGATCGACTAATTGTCAATCAATGAATCAATTTACGAAGCAGCTCGAATCTCGATAATGAACGTTATTCACCGTTTCCTTAGGAAACGAAAACGCCTTATCAATGTTCGAGTCGCTCGAAGACAAACGTAACTGCATCAATGATGCAATCAATGTTTTTCTGAACACAGTTTGTAAGCTGCAATTGCGTCGGCCGTGATGCAATTTACGAAACGGCGATATCAAAGGTTGCGATACCCATCTCTGAGGTATTACCGGAGACCCTTCGAGAATACCTAGAAAACGGCTCGATGAGCACGTTAAAACAGTTCAAGTTTTCTAATTGCATCCCGTACGTCGTTTCGATTTCCTGCTGAGACGATTGCAATTCCAGCATGTAAGTAACTTCGTGCCACGCTATTCACCACTTCTCCGTTGGCTAACCTGTTTATTAAACTCTGTTCAATATTGATGTGGCGGGCTGGTAACTAACTTTCCAACCAACTTTCTCCATGCGGTCTAGTTGTTGAGAGGTGATTTTGATAGATTTCTGTGATAATAGAAAATGAAACTCGTAATACTACCATAGTACAGTAAATCCTCTATAAACGCAGAAGCCTCGGGGAGGTTTGTTTGCATTTTTCGTAGACGGACACTATTTTATTGAGCTTCGAAGGCCGAGCCGAACGTAAAGAAGGTCAGCGCGTGTAAAGGTGCGTTTATACCAGGGTTCGCCGCGGACTTTTGCCATTTTCGAGCGGGTTGACGGGCCCGCTGTGCCCCGCTGTGCGTGGCACAAAAAAAAGGTCCCTATAGGCTCCACGGCTTCACGGTTCGTTTAAGTAAACGATAGCTTCCCTCTAAGGCGGTAGGATACCATCGACCCGCTCGAAATTTATGGCAAAAGCCCGCGGACCTCAGTATAAACGTACCTTTAAGAGACCGCGCGCGGCCGAAGCGACTGCGACTCTCCGCGTCTCTTTCTTTCCTATACGCTGTCCTTCCTTGCGCCCGAAACGTTCATCGTCAATTAAACCACTAATACAGTTGAAATTATATCGTGTCTGGTCTTATTTTAAATAATAAAGGTTAAGTCAAATAATAAAAGGTGATTACCACTAAATATGTACCAGGTGTTTTTCAATGATATATCGTGATTCTGCACCTCTGGATTGGTTAAGATGTGTTAAAACATGGTGACGCAAAATTGACCTTGAAAGATACTTGAATTGTTTGATCAAATAATTTTTGCTAGGGCTGGTAGTTTTGAGTATGCCTATATGTGTAACATATTGAATATTGCCCACAATGTTCGGTTTTACAAAATTCTATTGCAGAATTGACATTGACCCTTTTTTCAAGGTTAAACATCTTTTTATTGCATCGTACAGTACTCATCACGACGAATAAAAGTCTCAAAACGACTTTAAACTTTCGTAAACTATTTTATTCCATATACAGGGTGTCCCAAAATGGTATAAACATGCAGGGCGCGTTTTTTTAATTTGTTCTGGCGAAATTGTGAATTTCTTAAGAAAACACAGATTATAATTTACAAATGAAGATACTACTTGTACGCAAATACACGGCTAATCGAGACATTACTTTCAAGTATTTGAAAGAGTGTTTGAGGCGTGCATGTGATAAAACGGCTATCGGAAGAATTAAAAAAGTAATTACGTCGAGACTGGCGAAAATTGAAATTACGCCCCTGGCGCCGAATGATTTGCATGGAAATAACAATTGGACGGATAAAACGAAGGAAACAACGAGAGAGTAGGGTTAATCACTCTATCAGATACTCGATGGGGAGAATCATGAGGATTAGACTACCTAAATATATTAGGTTTCGGAGCAGCCACCTGCCTTTATTAAATTACAGTTTGCCCCGCGTCATATCGTAAATATACTCGCAATCTTTTCGCTCGTTCATTCCGGTTCTGCACGTTCGCCTATCACCTAACCTGTTCTTGGGACGATTATCTCTCACGCAAATCGAGCATAGACCCACCTTAGCCGTAATTCGTTGTCCGCGCTCCTTTCGTGTCCCAAAATGGAGAGTCGAGTAATTGCCGTGGGTCCCGGGTGATAGTACGACAAAAGTATGCTGAGGATCGTGTCAATTGAATAGGAATCCACCGTAAACTAATGTTTCCTTGATTACAAGGTGTAGCGGCTCCTAACTATTTCAACATTAGGGTTCCCGGGGAATAGCTAAGGGAATAATTGGCGGAGGCGTGCTCTAACGATGCGAGTGATCTAATTCTTTCAAATGATTTTCATGTAATTCATACAGTGTGTCCGATGGATGTCCAGTTGAATATCTTCGTTATTTTAGACAATACGCGAAAAAGTTTCGAATGAAAGTTATAAGTAGATTTGATGCATTTATAATAAAAATGAGAAAAAAGAACTTAAAAGTGCTGTTGTATTATTCCCAGCCTGTTAAACATATTAAAAATGAAAATTACAGTTTTTATTTTCGACAAGTGTACGTGTGAAGGACATATGGAGGTCATTCGTTTTCTTTTTAAATGGAATGAAGTTTTTATTTTGCATGAAGATCCGCAGTCTAGATACAAGGGTTTAAAGCAATTAATAATACGGCAATAACAATTTTTCGACAAATATACGTGTGAAGGACATATGGAGGTCATTCGTTTATTTTTTAAATGCAATAATATATTTTTTCCCAGTCCTGTCTCTATATAAGCACACACACATAAAGTAGTAGATCGAATAAAGTCAAATTATCTCCGAATCGGTAAGTTTTAGGACAAAGGTACCCCAGTACTTTTCTATGCAGAATTTAGCATTCTATCGAGATCAAGTATGAAGAATATATGACGCCGCTATAGGAATGTGAACACTGCTATTTCCATAATTGTGAAACTATCAATACCGATCCCGTATAAAATATACACCTACGAAGAATCAAAATTTTTTTGGGTGAATATCATTTAGAGATACTCTTTGATACTGATGTATTAAATGCAATCTTACTTCGCCATTTGGAATCGATACTAATTGAGAAGGATCATGCCCATCACTGGCGTGCTCCATGCTTCTGGGTTGGCTGTAATTTATGGTATCGACGTTCATCGTGAAGCTCCCACCCGGGCTCGGTCGGCGCGAGCACTGTTTCATATTTATGGAGACTTTTAACTTTGTTTACTTTCTAATGTAAATATTGTAATATATGTTAATCTATGTTAATGGAATTAACTAATACCGCCGGTAGTATCACTACAAACATCGTCGGGTTTATGTTATCCCATTTAAATGCAAGTTGCAGTTTAATTTTCGCTAAATTCCGTTCCGTAAATAACGGAACTCTGGAACTTCATTGTTATATCTAGACCCGTGTATGCTTTATGCATGCACGAAGTTTGGCATTAATGAATTTTTAGTGTACTTTTCGTGTAGTTTATCAAGATGTTGGTGCACATAAGCCATTAAGCTGTGTCCGAGGCATGGTCAGCGGAATATTTATTTTATTTCTTCTTCGGGGACTCGCCGCGTAAAAATACAACCAGCGCGACTTCAATGATAATTAGAAATAATATTTCACCAGATTTTGCATGCGCGTACTCGCGGCGAATGCATAAATCTGTATATGTAGTTTAGTTGGGATGTGAAAGTCTCGAGGGTTACCTCCGCTAAATTTAGAGTAAAATGAAATTTCTCTATTTGAAATAAATTCAATCCAAACTACATACGTAACTGTAATTGCGGTTTTCTAAATAGATTATTTGCAATCTACGTTAATAGTAAAACAAATCTTATTGAATTGATAACTCATTATGAGACTGCGGATTTTATGCATTTATGATAACACTGACCAGATCAAATTCGAAACAGAAAATATATTCAAAGATTCTGGAAATGCTGTTGTATTATATTCGTCTGATTACATTGATTAAGAAATGAAATAAACGTCTACGCAGACAATTCCTATTTTGCATAAAAACCCGCAGTCTACTTATTATTTATTTTTATTTAAGACTAAAAACAATCGACATGTGTTGTCTGATAAAAATTACACGATTGAATTTATTTGGATAATAAAATTGTATCGTGTGCACTCGTTTTAATCAGAAAAGCAATACGAGTATGGTGAGGTACAAAACTAATTGTTATTCAGATATTCTCTATAAATGATTCCTAATGCAAGTAATACTGAAAATGTTCTCCATTGCAATCAATATGTTTACGTGTTCGGTCGATGTGTGCAAGTGATACACTTTGTCGCTATATTGTTCCCGTGCAATATTGCAATTAAAAGGTCAATTGTTGCTTGTTTGTATCAGATTCCTTCTTCAATAATTTCCACGGGCTCTCGATTGCGTTTGCGGTCTGCAGAATTCCCAGGCCAATCGAGAACCTCGACAGTTGTTCTATAAACAATCTCGCAGCTTTTATGGTAGGTTACAAAATCATACACGAAAACAATAAGAATTTAGTCACTTTTTCCCCTCAATTCGTGCTTTCTCCCCTCATTTAGCGAATCTGGGTAATGGCGAGGATAAGCTTGAGCGACTGTGTCAATATGCATCAGCGAATTAACGGCGTGGGTCAGAAATGACCCGGCCGATTTTCATCAAGGGCCCAAATAAAAAAGTTTTAAAAAATCCCTTCTTTATTTTTGCATGTAACCTTGTGAATTATAATTTCTGGAAAATCTTCTTTGCATATCATTTCGTAAACCAATGCTTCTAATTGATTATAAAAAATCAGGTTGTTCGGTGCAATGATAAAAAAGTTATTAGATTTTAAAAGGTGGTTCTTTTAACTAATGTGTTTGCCGACCACTGTTCTAGCACATGTACAAAATGTTGTGGGTTGTAGCACAATACGTTTTCCGAAAAAAATTCTCAAAAACCGTGTACCAATTGCCCGTCGAGATCGGTGTGTCTTCTTAAAGCAATAAACACCTTAAGTAAGCAACAGGTTTCGCAATTCGATAAATTGACCGTTTACAGAACAACGGAACCGCAAAACGAAAAAAAAAGAACGAACCGTCCACGTTAGCTACGCAGCAGAAACTGGCTGCGTTTTATTTCGACGTTGCTTTATCATGAGCTAACGGGGCAACAAAGAAATCTATATCGATTCCAGTTTCTCTTCCATTTATCTTCAACCGAGATAAACTTCTGCAAGCTTTCCACTCCAGTTTGCCTTGTATCGTTCCTATGTTACTCCCCGTGAAAAGTGGCTACCCGTAACGGGAACAATTTCCACGGTGATTTGTGCTTAATTGTCGAGCATTTTATAGGGTCGATGTTTAACCTCCTTTATCTGTAATCCATTTTGCATGAGCTACCACCTTCCGATTAACCGCGCGCGTTTATTGACGCTTAATAAGCGTATAACAAGCTAGGCTTAAGCCGAACTTTATAATCGTATTATTTGGGACGATGCGGTCACATGGTGGATCGCATAATCTGGTTCGGCCGAAAGTTAAGTGATCAATGCTCGATTTTTGGTGAATTCACGTACACTCGCGGAACGGACCATATTACCCAAGTAAATATTCATTAACAATTTCATGACTAGAATGCGGGTTCTTATGCGAAATAAAAATTGTTCAAATCGAACAAGAGGTTAAGGAAAATGTATTTTCTCTTTCAACCATCGTAATCGTCACTTTTTATGACGTTTTAACAAATATAATCCAAACGCAACAGCAATTTAATTAATGCCCAGGATTTAAAACGAAATTAATGTTTCGCGACCACCTGGCTTGCACTTGGCTATGACGTATTTAACATGTAATTTGTCCAATGGAATATAATTAACATTGACACTGGCATTGCTAACTATAACATAAAGTTATAATAGAAGAGGAGATATATATAAACCTGTAGACTACAGTAGTGTTTTTTCAAAATGCTACACAACATTTACGTTATAAAACCAGCCATTTTATGTGCAGCAAATTTACCAGTGAAAAATAATTAGGTCTTCCGTGAAATGCATGGCGTTACGATTTGTAGAATGGTGGAACGGATTTACGACTCGTATCTCATTGTAAGAGTAATTTTAAACAACTCCCTTATCACAGGTATACCAATGTTTCTATTCTTTCCGTTAAAAGCTCTTGAATTTATTTGTGTATGGCTTCTCTATTTTCAAAGCTTGTTCTTCACACTTTTTTGCAGCGACCTGAATACACAATGTTTTGAGGGTAAAATTTCTCAGTCGTAGCAGTGTAATTTTGTTTACATGTAGAACGTACAGTAATTAAAGTACGCTTTACATTTGTTCACACTCGCACAAATTTGCTTTTCGCTAGAAAACGAGAATTCAAAATAAAGTAAACAAAGGAAGAATTAAAAATATGGAAAGTAGAAAAGGGATTAAAAACAAAGAAAATGATACACATCCGTCCTCAGGAATTTAGATGATTCAGAATTTGACTCCAAAAATTATAATAACTGCGTTTTACTTCTTTGAGTTATATTTATAAGTGTTTCATGTTTCTGTTCGTTGACGATGTTAATATTAGGCGAAGTAAAAAGTTCTGAGCGTTTATCGCTTTATTTCGAAAGCGAAAAACGCTCAGAACTTTTTACTTCACCTAATAATATTACAAGCAGTATCTTCGTTAATTTTCGATGTGCCTTTTTATTACAAGATACCTTGCTTCCCGAAACCAACACTAGGGGTTAAGAGTTATAAGGGTTGGAGTTACTAACGTTCGACTGTATTCGAGTCGCCCAAGATTATAACGTGAAATATTTCCGTTGGTTTCAATGCACCTGAAACTTTCTCCCTGTACATCACACTCTGCAGTCTGACGTTTGACTGACTGGCTCTTCTCTTAGCCGCCCCATTATATTGTCTCACGCAGCCACGCAATCTACCACCCGTTTCCCTCCTGCCCCCACTTAATACATACTCTGCATGCATTCTAAAGCTGTGTTCACACCGCCTCGGTTTCTGTCGTGCGACTTTGCCATTTGGCTTTGTTTTTCCTGCTGGCGCAGTGGTATAAACTGTAAGGCATGGGCCAGCAGGTTTTCAGGTCAAGCGGCTTTTGAAACGGCTTGGCAGGACCAAGCCGGTACATGCAAGTCCCACTGATGAATTCAGACAATCCATTTAGCTGAGAAACACCTGGGAGAAAAATTCCTTGTGGCTCGAAGAATTACGAGGCAGATTCGCGGTGCAATGAATTTAACAAATATCTGGAATGTTCGTTTTGCTTAAGGCATTGTACACGTCACCATAAGAACAATCGATTTGCCAGAAATGTATTAGACGATTGCAAAAGTGTTTCGATTGAGCATAAAACGTAAGCGGCTAAATGATGAAATAACAGTTTTACTAATTAATTATGCATCCATCGCTATTTTCTACAACTGTGTGGAAAAAAGAGAAAACAGGAATGAAAACAATTTGCATAGGATGCGAGACGCCTTTTTGTAAAATATGCTTCGCAAAATATCATGTAGAAAAAGGAAGCACGATTTTGGTAAGTTGAACTTTATACACTGAGACACACGTCCCAATTTTTTACACGTGAACACGCATGTTGAATCTGATGAAATTCGAAGGGACGAAGGTATTATGTCACAAATTTGAAATTCTGAATAAATTGTATTGAACGATAACTATCCGGAAACGCATATAATTGCATGCTAATTACGTTAATTTAATTTAACCAAGAACGTTACCTAATATCTTAATTATTTGAACCATTTAATTGCAAAGCAAATTAATCAAAACAAAATTGATTTTAATTTAGTATGCGTAGAAGACCTGGCAAACGACAGGTCGATGGAAAATATAATTCGATCATGAAATTATTAACTAGTCCTTTCGATTTAATGCGGCTATGGTCCTTTATATGCATTAAATATGAGCTATAGCCATATACTAAGTTTTGCAGAAGTTTATCCAGGTCAACGTTATCTTACACTGAGGAGATAGAGATATGGTCAAGTAAAACTTCTGGCTGTTTGCAGGTGTTCCTGCCGGGGCTCGCCGTTTGTTATTGTTAATTATTTGTGCCATATTTCGTCGCTAAATGCATCTTTTATTTCGCGCTGTCATCGTAATGTGTATTAGGTGCACGGATGAACTCGTATATTCTCGAGATTAATTGTTTACAAACAACTGAAATACATTCTATATTCTCCAAAATAATCTTCATTACTCTTCCTATACAATTACTACATTTTACAAGTACTTAATCTACCTTCAATTTGGTGGTTGAAAGATTTGGATTCAAGGTAAAGAATTAATTTGTACATTTAATAGATGTATACTCTTACTGATTTGTATTGTACACCTTATAGATTCCTGTATATTCCAGTATATGTATTATAGTACATTCTACTATATCATGTATAATATATTGCAGTATATATTCTACTATTATAATATATTCCAGTATACATTCTACTATATCATGTATAATATATTCCAGTATATATTCTACTATATCATGTATAGTATATTGCAGTATACATATATACTACTATATTATGTATAATACATTCCAGTTTATTCTACTATATTATGTATAATATATTCCAATATATTCTACTATATTCTAGTATATTGTAGTACATTCCAGCATATCCTACTATATTCTAGTATATTCCAGTATATTATACTATATTGTAATATTGTATGTATTTAAGTATTTTGGTCAGAATATTAAACCTCTACAGCTCCACACAACTTTAATGTCGTGTAGAGATATACCAACATTTTCGAGTCCAATTTTATGTGTACCCACAATAAAGTATCTTCTTCTGTTATATCTCCTACGGAGTGAAGGAGGTTATGCATTGCTTTGTGTCACTTCTTATTTCACATATCAAAATAATTCGAATTTTTTAAATCTAGTTAATTCATTCTTAATTTGTATCTAGAGGAATCGCCGGTTTTAAGTTCGAGAAATGTGTGTGCACTCGTAACAAAAATTTGGGCTATAAATGTTCTCCCAAATGAATAACGCATGAGCGATAATTCTTGCTCTTATTCAAATCAGATTTTACTGGAATAATGCCCAACGCTGCTAATAACCAAGGGATTCAAATAAAGGAAAGATTGTTCTCGTATAGGTTGTCTGGACGAGGAGTAGTTTTTTAAAAATATAGTACTCGGAACATAATTGTCGGGACGCTTTGTTTTAATTGAGCCAGCGTTTCCAATATTACAGGCTGGACTTTAATGTACCATTGGCTGGAATGCTCGAGGGTCGCTTGGAGAGACACTCGAATTGGATAGAATTTATACCCTGAAGTTTTTAATAATAACAGTGCAAACGAAAAAGTACTGTTCTCTTAACGGCGAGTCGAGTCTCGAGTGTAATCTTTTCTGTAGGTATTGGTAGAAGTGGGCGCAGGTAAAGGAACGAGTTCGAACGGGAACTCCTCCACTGTTTTCCAGCCCCTCGTTTCCTGAGGAGGATGGAAGACGATAAATCTAGGCATGTAGTTACGGGCATGGAAGACCGTTAACTTTTGATAATGGTTTCGTATTAGCTTCGTCTCGGTTAGTCATGGAACTTTTCTTCTACTCGTGTATTAAGAGGTCACGTTTGCTGATACGATACCGGGAATTCCCTATTCCATCCTATCTAGATGCTTTCGAACTCGCCGAGTACAATTTCCGGTATGTAGAAAATTCTAGTTTATGAGGTTTATGTGGAGGGCCCTGATAAACTTGATACATGTTTTCCTACGAGCGTGGAAATTAGTTCTAACCAACCCCCCACCCCCCAAGCAATGAGCAAACGTAATTATCAGTGACTTCGAGAGTAAATCACTTATTATAAGCAACTCTTAGACAACGTTTGCTTCACATTTTGCGATTTTTAATTTAAAAGAAAAATATATTCATTCAAAATACAATCTAAGATATTAGCCCCCATTAACCATTTAATTAAAAAAAATTAAGACGACATCTTCATGTATGTGGAATAACAAAAAGTTTAAATTCATTTGCATTTCCATTCATTTTGCAGCTAATAAAAAGTGTGATTGTGGATAAGAAGGTAGAAAACACATTTTCTTTATTAGATAAATATACAGTGAGTGTACAAAGCATTCGTACACCCTTTAAAATAGAATAACTTGTAGCATGGTAATAATAAATTTTCAGCATGTGTATAACTAACATAAATCTACAAAACATATATTTTAAATTATCATTAAGGCACAAATAAAAAAATTTTTAAAAATGCATTTTTTATTTTTGCATGTAACCTTGTAAATTATAATTTTTTAAAAATCTTTTTTGCGTATCATTTCGTAAACCAATGCTTCTAATTGATTATAAAAACTCAGGACGTTTGGTACAATTATAAAAGAGGTATTCTATTATATTTTATAGGGCGTACGAATACTTTTTACAGTCACTGTATATATGTACAATATGTACATATTGTACATATATAATATTTCCTAAACATACCGATATTTAAAATATTTGCTCTTATTCATCACAACCGTATTATATTCTTATATTACACTACTAACTTTTAAAATTATAGTAATGAATTTCTTTTCCACATTAGGGAATTAAGTTTTCACTGAAATCCTATTTTCAGAATGTGGTCAACGGGGATTTAGGTTTATTTGATTGCGTTGCTATCAACAAGCGCTCCTTTGTAACAGATGACACAGGGTTCCGAAACATCTATTCTGCATTTTGAATAACGTTTTATCCCGCACGTTTGTGTCAGTCGATTTTGATATTGTATCCAGATAGCGCAGACCTGCGTCCTAGATGACGAATGTACAAATTTCCTCGTTACCAACTGGTAATCCCCGTCCTTTGTACCGATGCTGCAGATAGGTTCAAATGGTTAATACTTTTAACGTGTTTCAGGACACGTAGCTGATAATTGATATCCACACGGAACGGGAGACACGAGTAATTTATAGTGGATCGCCTACCGGTCCCTACAAAAATTTGGCACCGTTTCAAATCGTTGTAAAGTTGACCGAGCTCGCGCAGATGTATCGACATTTACTGGCTGGCTGCGATTCTCTTGATAAATTGCGCATTATTATTTTCATGTCAGCGTGCATGTTTATACAATAATAAATGCACAGAGGCATTCTGTCGTTGTATTAAACTCGGACGCGAAAACTGCAGAAATAAAAGAAATTATGTTCGCTGATTTTTAAATTGTTTTTCTCCCTCCACGATGAAACAGATACTTATAGAGTGTAATAACAAAGATAAATCTTCAGTTTTTAAATTTTCTGGTATATACTTCAGTTAGAGTCAAGAGTTAAATGTTTTGTATTATAGATAATATAGACTACTCTGCTGATTTCATGCACATATGGGAAAAATGAATAGGCCAAATAAAAAATTGAAGAGACATTTAAGATTATCTAACAAGACAATACATTTTCATTTAATTTCAGTTTCTCACAATTGACATATCGAATAATAATATAATTTCTCCAAGAAAACAATAACTAAATTGCGTATCTTAATGCAAAATAAAAATGTTCTGCAGTTCAACAGTTACTTGAAAAATAATAGGACAGTGATCTTTCTCTGATATTTTAAATATAATCTACTCGTTTATCTTGTAAATGCATAAAATCTGAAGTCTAATAATAATTTCACATCCTAAATGTTATACATGTTCGGGTACTTCAGTTACGGTCGAAAATAAAATATTTTTAACGTTTCCAGGAGACGGATAAATTCTATTATAAATAGCTATTAATATTAAAACATATCGATTTGGAAGGAACAAATTGGCGAAATGTCAATCGACATGACATATTATTTATAATCGAATGGATTGAATACGAAAATCTGGAGCACTTTAAATAATAATTCAATTTATTCTTACTTCAAGCTAATAAAACAGCACGTTCCGAGAAGCCAAAGATATTATACAACATATATTATACACAAATATCCATTTTTATAACATGACAATTCCATTACCATTTCACGAGCACCGCAAACGTTTATTTCACTTCGACGGATATTCTTAAAAAGTTTGCAATTAATTACACGCTGCATCGGTGTGCATGATTATTGTTTCGATCACTCGAGGGGAATTGTTATTTAATAGCTGCTGATTACTTGCATCGCACGATCGAAGGTTTTATTCGATTTTATCTGCTTCGATAAAATACAATTTACGGAAAATTAAGCAACGCTATCATCAGTATAATCATTTACAGTGGCCCCGTTTCGAAATTGCTCGCTTTTATCACTCGCGATGAGGAACTTTGCTATCGTGCCTCTGCTGAAGGTAATAGTTGTATGTATATGCATAGATATACGATCGACAGAAATTGCGTTTATAATTTTCGTTTATGAAAAAAATTTTCATTAAAAGTTGCCATCGAAACGATTGATGATGGGTGTTTGCAAAAATTCGTTCTTTTTTCGATTTTCTTTTATTCGTACACAACGTGTTTAACAATTCCACAGATAAGTCAAAGTGTGTAAGTAGACTGCAGATTGTTGTGCAAAATAAAAAGTAGTCTATCTCAATAACAACAGTAATCGAATAGAAATATTTTAATTCTTCAATTTTTAGCATTTAGTATTTTTTAATTCCTCTTACGTTTTAACTGTTTTGTGTTCCACCTATTCAATTTCACCATAAATATAAGATTAAATATTAAATTATAATTATCACAGTGATTATTAGACTGCGGATATTTATGCAAAATAAAGAACGTCCGCATCGATTGCAGGACACACGAGCCAAATAAAATTTTTATTCCTCTTTTAATTATATTATTCAGCTGAAACTAATAATATTGACGTCCTTAAATATTTTTAACATGTCCACTGCTTTAAATTGTACATGTCCATTTTTGCCATGAATGCATACAATCCGGAGTCTAGCGATTATGCGTGAATAACTGAGAAAGACTTTTGCATACACCTAACAAATCCAGCGTAACGCCCAAGATTTTAATCACCGACGCGGATGTACCGGAACGATTTCATCAAAAACATTTTTCGAAAATTCGTGATTTTACAGAAATAGCAACAACCCAAATACGCATGCACGTATGTAGATCGCACGTTCCGCAGGCTGCGTGATGTTTTCACTGAAATTCTATGTTCCTCACGTTGAGTCTGCCGTTGAAATGGCGCTATTTAACAGATCGTGAAACAGTAAATGATTTTTCTGCGTTGAGGCTACCTGAACGGGTGAAAAATACGTGTTCACGGAGCGTCTGATTTATCACGGACCCCGCAACGGTCGAGAGCCCATGATGCGATAATTCTTGCACATATAATGGAAAAAGTTCGAAAAAATTGGAAACGTAGCCGCAACGTCGGCGATATAATTTTTATTAAACGCGAATATTTTTCTGCTTTATGTAAAGTTGCTTCGCAGCGGACTATATTTTCAAGTCGTCCCGTTATAATAAACTGCGAAGCGAAATTTCACTGTAAAACTTAGCCGAGCTTTTTTCGGATATTTTTCAATTTTCTAGCCTTTGAGCCTCCGGCTTCGTGCGTTTCTCATCACGTAAATGGATTTAATTCTCTTGACACACGTTCAATATCTTTGACCCGCTATGTTTTTTATAATTCGAACACGCGGATACCCTGTTGGGGGATACTTCCATTACGAAATCATTTTTTTTTCGGAGATTTAAACGTCAGCTTCTGCTATTGTTACTGTGGATCCAGAAAGTATTCGAACATTCCCTTTGTCTATACTCTATACTGAGATATATTCGGTACTTTCGAATACTGACTTTAAAAAGTACTAACTCCTGTACTCATTATTAACCCTTTGCACTCCGAATTATTTTTCGATTTTGTTGCCAACAAGTCCCTGCTATTTCAAGTGTTTTATTTGGAATTTACTTCAGAAGACAGTTCCTTGACTGCTACTTATTTCAAACAATGTTGTTTACTAATTACATTAAATATAGCTCTCAGACTTTGTTGTAATTTATATTTGTGGAACTTATATTTGTTTTTACCTAAAAAATAAGACAATTAAATACATAAAGGTAGAACCAAATACATACAAAAACCTGTTTTATTTGCATCTTTTCCTCTCTATGTCGAGTCACACTCGACAAAAGAGTGCAAAGGATGAAAGGTAATATCTGCTAAATTAATTATTCTTTTTCGTACATGATTTAGTGTATTCAAAATGTAGGATTCTATTTTAAAAAAACAAGGTTGATGTTTATATGTCCTCTACGCGTCCACATTAGATAAAAGATTAATTTTTTTCTGGAACATTTTTTAGTATCATCAACAATTTCGGAGATATCCGACTGAATTTTGACCTAGTATAATCTTAAAGATTAGTGTGTCGTATACACACAAATTCGTTTTGGCACACGCTTTCATATGGTATAAAAAAATACATAGCATTCCATTTAAAAAATTAAAGGTTACCTCCATTTAAAAAAAATTTACAGACCATTACATTGTTGGAAAAAACAGTATAACTTTTTCCTCTTCGTAAAAATGCATGCTTACTGGATATTCATCTCCTGATGTATTACTTTAAAAAATTGTTTGCACCAACGAAATTTAAAGAAATGTTTAGTTTGTTTTATTTACACGGACTACTATGTATAATTGCAAGCTAATTTAATAGCTGTGCTTATACTGTCGTTCGTATGCTTAAAAAATTGTTACTGCGACAGTGAACATTTGTTAAACTTTGTTCATGGTCAGGTTCATGATGCACTCTGCTTCCGCAGTGTCAGCTTCGGTATAAGGAATTCGATGAGCAGAATTAATAAGTCGAATTTGTTTATGACCGTCAAACTCTGTTGTTCCACGTGCATCTGCCAGCTACTCAGCTGGCTGTCCAGTGCACCAATCGTCGTATTATAAACCCACGTTGCAGCAGACGCAGTGGCCTTAGCAAATATGCTGCCGGAGATCCAAATTTCGGGCTTCCTGTTTGTGTATCCCAACTCATCCGAGTTGGGGATCTAATTTGCAGCTTCTTACTTCTCAGTTGTTGCCGGTCATACAGAACAAGTAGAATTAGGGGATCGAAATGAACAGCACTTTTCGTTCCCAACGAAATTCTGTTCGAACTTCTACATTTCATTTCACCCTCGTAAGCTTCTCAGAAATAGTTGCATAAAAGATTCTTTGATAATATACCACCTATTTTTGCATTACCCAACAAATTATACTTCATTCATAACGTCACATTTTAAAGAAATACATCTGATAACAAGGACGAAAAGAAATCAATTGATTCGCAGTATCTAAAAATAATAAACAAGTATTTACAGCTAATTTACAAAAACTGCAGTAAATAAAAAAGTATCAACCAATGATACCTCACTTACAACATCACATTTTAAAGAAACACATCTCACAACACAGATAGAAAGAAAACAATCGATTTACAATATTTAAAAAAAATTAAAACATATTTACAGCTGATTAACAAAAATTGAAGTAAATAAAATTTGTTTCACATATACATTACGTAGTTTAATCTGACTAAATTGTACATTTTTTGCGTTAATGAGGTTTGCATATATGCAGATTATAAAATCAATATTTTTGTAATGGACATTTAATTGGTTTCATAATTTATTCTTAAAAATTCAAATACTTCAACAGATGAACTATTGGTTTATCAAGCTTCCATTTATACAATAATATAGCTTTGTATTTGTATAGATATCAATATTGATACTGTCTAAAAATGACCTTAATATTATATTAAATTATATAATTCTTAAATTTTGCGTATTATTGGACTTCATTCGTTTGTGAATGTTATAAAGACAAACAATTAGCAATCGCGGTGCTCATGAAATGGCAGTGTCCATTGAGAATAAACACACAATTGTTCAGTAATTTCATCGTTTAATTTTAATGAAAAGAGAGAATTTTCGAGCACGTTAATCGACACATTCAAATCTGAGTGATCAAAAGCTCAATTATAAAACGTAATAACTGTCCGTAAGGGACATTTTAACAATTCTATACAAGAATTTTTAGTAAAATGGCATTGCCTTTTAACCCATCATTTCTGAGAGATTTTACTTTGTAATTTTTCTGATAGTTATTATACCTATTTTTATTAAATTTCGTGTCAAGCCATATGAAATTTGATGAAAATTTCTCAGCAAAAATTTACATGTTAAAGGTTAAATTCTCCATAAATCTGCCGATTTGAATTCCTTCATAAATTCTGTAGGGGATGCCAAACGTTAGCAATTCACTCGTCCAAAAGTTATGCGTGTTCAAAGTTGAACGATTTTAAGCGTTTTTGACAAGAGTCTTTGTTTCTGCTGTAACCGGTTGCAATGAATTTTTTAGTATACATATAACTGACATAAATGTAAAAAAACATATTTTAAATTTTCTCCAAAAATACAAATAAAAATGACTGTAGTTTACAAGTTGGAGATATTCATTTTTTAAAAAGTTTTTGATTTTCAGGTGGTACGATATTGACAGGTTTCCCCTGGAATATTGCAAATACAATTCCGAGAGTAAGAGACGATCTTTTTCTATGCTTCGAGAATCCAATTCAGAAGATTTAAATTGTCAATTAATGCTTTAACAGACTTGTAATGAAATTGCCCGCGTACAAACCAATTACACAGACATACACGCGGCGAGAGATTCCGGAAAACTTATAACTATAATTCCAACTCGCGAGCTACCATGATCGTACCGTCTGCACACTATCGTGCATTTTAATCCCCTCTCCGACATTATCCCGGGTATTATACCGATAGGAAATCTTCCCGGGGAGAGTCGAAGTTGAAATGCAAAGAGAGATATTACGTTCTTACGCGGACGCCATTGTGTACCTACAACCATTTCTACCTTCGTCTAGCGTAGCATGGTCTACCTACACGCTGAGTTTCCTGTAATTTACGCGTTCTAGCTCGCGGCCGTTACATACTACACCATGTACCACACGGAAACAATCTTGTCCGAACTATCTACTATTCCACGTTTACGTTTGCAATATCTTCTTCTCTTTATTTATTTCTGAAACCTCTGCAGACGTTTCTGCTTGTATGTATACAGGGTGTTCATGCTGACACTACCCGGCGTTTTTCTTGAAAATGATAAACATTAGAAAAACACGAAAGAGGAAAAAGTTATATTGTTTCTGGAAGCAGTGTAATGTAAATCAAATTTTTAAATGGAATGCTATGTATTTTTTATATCATATGAAAGCGTGTGCCAAAACAAAAGAAACTGATCAAAAGTCGTGTAATACTACGATTTTCACAATTTTTAACCGCTTGTAGCTCGTGTGTATGTTAATCGATTTCGATGAAATTTTCAACATGTGTGTAACTACTATAGATTTACAAAACATATACAGTAAATTCTCTATAGACGCGAAAATCTTTTCACGATAGACGCGAAAAAAATATCCCCTCCAACTCAATACACTGATCTCGGCTCGGTATATCGGTGTGAACCACTACTAACGCGACCCGGAGAGTCGCAGTCGTCGGCACAGTTCAAACGCCCGTGAGTCATCATAACGTTATACCAAAATTCTATCTTCTTTATTTTCCATTATTTTTTATGGAGCTTTCACCAACATATTCCTGGCATTTTTCTCATGCAAAATGATACCAAACACGATATAATTTCAACTGTATTTAGTGGTTTAATCGACAATGAGAGTTTCGAACGCAAGGAAGGACAGCGCATCATTAAGAAAGAGACGCGGACAGGTGCCGTCGCATCGACGGTTGCCGTGGTGTCTCTTTACGCGTGCTGTCCTTCTCTACGTTCGGTTCGGCCTCTGAAGCTCGAAAAAAGTAGGACCAAGATCGATAGATGCGAAGAAATCCCCCCGAGGCGTTCGCAGCTATAGAGAATTTACTGTATGTATTTCAGATTGTCTTTAAGGGCCCGTATAAAAAAGTTTTAAAAAATGCCTTTTTTATTTTTGCATGTAACCTTGTAAATTATAATTATTTGGAAAATCTCTTTTGCATATCGTTTCGTAAACCAATGCTTCTAATTGATTATAAAAAATCACGTCGTTTGGTACAATTATAAAAAAGTTATTCTATTTTAAAGGGCGTACGAACACTTTTTACGCACACTGTATAGTTAGGGGCAAAACCGATCACACACACTTTAAATGTATATGTATAGGTATGTATATTAAATGTATATGTATATGTATTGTATATGTTTGATGCTGTAAAATTATATTAAACTTTTCTTTGTCAAATTAGCGACCAAAATTGAAAATGAAAGTGTTACTTATAAGAAAAATATTGAATGTGTAATTAGGGTACGTCCGTTTAATATTAGAACTTTTATAATAGTTTAGAATAATTTAATTCCATCCATTCCACAGTTGCTAAACTATCAAATTTTTTAGCATAAAATACAAATTACTGTTGCTTATAAAATATTCTAATATCTGGAATGCTTACACTTGTTGATACATGAATAGGTGTGAAAATATATAATAATTCTATTAAAAATTCAAACTAGAACAATTTAGTGTAAAAACGTGAAAACATTCGCAATGTTTATAAATATTTAAGAAGCTGTATTCTTAAGGAGTGACACAATTCTATTTTTTACTACTGTACACCAGTAGTAAAAGCAAACATAAATCAGACACGCATGTATGTATATGCTAGAAAGGTGTTCAAAATTTGCGTAGTAAACGGAAACAAGAGCAGTTCCCAACTTCTGAATTTATATAAGCTCCACAATACGGATTTTTATGCAGATACTATATGAATTTATTTATACAACCCGAAATTGTGCAGATATTTTCGCACAGTGTGAAAAATGTGTCTATTTCCAATGTGATAAGTAGACTGCGGATGGATATGCAATTTTAACAATCGTACTCAATTCTATCGAATTTAATATTCTAGTATTTTTTGAAACTTTTCAGAAGCCATAAATACATAAAGATCCGCAGTCTACTGATAAGCGACGTTGTCCACAGTGTTACCGAACATTTATTTAATGTTTTTACAGAAGATTGAGTTTATAGAATTTTTGAGGGAAAATTTGTCTTTAGTTTCTCATTTGCTAAATCATAGAAAAAATATCTTGGAGCAAAATTAATAACAGAATGCAAAAGTAGAATCTCCAAGCTGTAAAATGTTCGAATACTTTTTGGATCTACTGTGTATTATGTTAATCACCTAATTCTTTTGAATTTCATTATGTTGACGACCAACGTGCACAGTGCACCCCTCGTGGCAATTAAATTAGTTTAAGATCAGATGATATAAATAATATGTGATACAATGCTATTAAATCAGTTCGCTAATGTGAAAGAATCTCTTCAACGTGTTATCACGATTAACTCCGCACACCCTCTTTTCGTTAATATGTTTCGCATTAAACCACAGCGTGAACGATTTGTTGACGTATCTCAGATTGCAGGTAATTGACCCACAAAAAATCTTGATTATTAGCACGCAAGCAGCCGCACTACTTTCTGGTTTACACTACCGACGCAGGAAAAAGCTGAATTCGTCAGCGCCTACAAAATTTGCTATTAAAAATCGGAAAGCTTTCTCAATAATACGTTATTACATAATCGCTTTCTTTATAAATCCTCCCGTAATACTCGGATTTATTGTTCAGAAGAAAATCTGGTAAATGTGTTGATGATTTAATAAAAATAAATTTTATGGAATACTAAATTCCGATTCATATATTTTAGTTGTTTAATAACCAAATGTTATAAAATTTACATTATCCAATTAAAGTACTGTATGTACAGTTATACTGTATAAACTTATTTACTTCCAAACATTTTAATGATTGTGTATTATGCACTGTCGATCTGTGTAAAACTTTCATCTCAAAATATTAGATACTAGACGTTCACAGTTTTTTTAAATTACGTGTATTTATATCACTGTAAATTACACTTCGCAACATTTCTAATTCAGTATCCAATAATAGTACTTCTTAAAACATATCATGCTATAATTTGGTATGTTTGAAAAATTTGATATTTTCTAACGCAGTGCTTCTCAAACTTTTTATAAAAGTTTTAAAACTTGCGGCGCATCTGTTATATACGTATATAATTATTTTAATGATTTGTATTGAGAATATTATTTCATATTTTACTC
Organism: Lasioglossum calceatum; assembly: GCA_963966675.1. Classification (NCBI taxonomy): domain Eukaryota; kingdom Metazoa; phylum Arthropoda; class Insecta; order Hymenoptera; family Halictidae; genus Lasioglossum; species Lasioglossum calceatum. The sequence continues at coordinate 1,684,491 of OZ016553.1, read as the reverse complement.
ATTTTTGATACAATTTTAATTATTTCGCGGCGCACGGTTTGGAAAGCACTGTTCTAACGAATTTGGATCACCAATGGCAAAGTTATGAAACTAGAATTTACGTAGAATCTTGATGCGAATGTTCTTTTTAAATTAAAAAACTAGAATTGTCTTCCTAAATAGCCAGTTGGAGAAAAAAACTTTGAATTCCCCAAAATTCTAATGTTTGTGTGAATCTTGAAGGGTATTTTCGCGATAAATTCAGGATCACCCAGTACGAATGACAGAGAGCTATTGGTGAAGAGAAAGCACGTGATTTGCGCACTATTTACCGCCATTAATCGCTTCACTGTGGTAGAACGAAGTCGAAAGCGAAACTGAAAAGCAAGGAAAGATATTATACCTTTGAAATGTCACACGCAATCCTTCCGGAATAGCAGTGGCTGATGCTCGTATCTCATACGTTTGCGTGTTTCAGTATTCATTCTTCAGGTTGGCACACTACATACTACGAGAAACAACGTGTATTTGCAGCCATAGGCTCTTCCAAGAGCACCTGGAGGAATTTGCATGAGGTAATATCTTGACTGATATATTCCGGCTTTTGACAGCTCGAATAACGAGACAGATGTAGCCCGCGAACTTATTTCATCCTTCCTTTTTTTCCCTGATTGTGCCAGCGAACGGAAGTGCGCGCAATTCGTACCGCTTGCTTGTGCATCGTAAATAATGAGCACAATTGAAACTATCCGGCTTACTTATCGGGTCTGCATATTGTGTTAATAATTCACTGTTTGATGGAAACGTTAACTGATACGTAGACAGCGGATCTTTATGAAAAATAAAGAACGTCCGCATCGATTGCAGGACACAGGAGCCAAATAAGAGTCTTCTTCTTTTAATTATATTATTCAGCTGAAACTAATGTATATTGATGTGCTTAAATATTTTTAACATGCCCAGTCTAGCGATAAATAAGGATACCATTAATACAAAAATAATATAACGGAATACCGTTAACAAATTCACATATACGGCAAATAAATATAGTGAACAACTTAAATAAATCACTTCATGGTTACAACATAAGAGTGTGCTACATTTTTGCACGATTAAAAGGGAGCGTAGAGTTGCAAAAAAGAAGCAATGAGTGAACTTCGGAATTTCTTCGCTTACAGGTACATTCGATACACGTATTTCGTGTGAAAGTAGCTGTGTATAGGAGTACGTGAAGTAAATTACAAAAGGGGGGTTGCATGGTCGTCTGCACTTATTCAGTTACTTGGTGTTGTTAAAAAATTCATTGAACACGTAAACAGGTTCTTAAGGCTTTAAATATTTATTCAATACCTTTCTCATTAATCCTCGAAGAAATAAGCGTTGACGTTTTTGTGAAGAAATTTGCCTTACTAGTCTCTTAACATAATCCAGTGGCGTCACGCGTGTATTATTCACGTGTAGCTAAAGAGATTTTTACAAGTTTTCCGTGCATGTTTTCCGCGTGCTACACGGCGTAAGTGAACGTACGCAATAAATCTTCGTATACATTTATATCTCGTGTTTCTATCTCGAGCAATACGTTTGCAAATTTGTTGGATTCCACGGGTGAGAAAAAGTAGGGAATGCAGTAATAAGTAGAACTGCATTTCGCCGTTGCCTTCGTGCAACTTTCAAGTATCGATTAAATAGAATTATGTTTTCATGTTTATGACAAAGATGAGAAAGTGTAATTGAAAACAATAAAAGCATTAGAAGAATTTCCAAGTACTGTTATATTATTTTAAACATACAGTAAATCCTCTATAAACGCAAAAAATATCCCCTCCACTGTAGGAATCTGAATTCTCCCGAGGCTTTTGCGTTTATAGAGGATTTACTGTATTGAAACAGAAAATAATTTTCTATTTCACTTCCAGTTTATTGCAATTTATTGCAATAAAGATCCGCTGTCTACCCGTACTAGTTCTTGCTCAAAAGAATCACGAGATCAAAATAAATCCATATTGCTCAGGTCTACTGTGCGTGAAATATAAAAATAAGTGACATTCTCGCAGTGGTGAAATGAGCCATATTGAATAAATAGATGCATATATTCATCTTCAAATAAAGAATGTAGTTAAAACGGACTTAACACGAACAGTCCGAAACGTGACGACAATGTGTCATAGTAGTAGAATATTTAAATTTTTTCCTCGGGGACTGAAATATTTCTACATACCGGACTGTTTTAGAGGAATAACGAAGTAGCCCTTCGCTGTGAGCTTTCTCATTTTAAGCGACATACGGCAACGGCACAGTGTTTATTGCCTGCTATGCAACGCGCATGACGCCAGAAGCTGATGACACCAGCGCCTGCATTCGACCTCCCTTTTATGACCTTCGCCGTTTAGTTTATCTACACTTCGACCTACCACGTTTGTCATTCTTCGGATTTATGGCGTTCGTAAAGTCCCACCCTCGCATTCTCCAAGTCCTTCTTTCGCAACGTTCTCTTCAAGGTATTCTGAACAACGTTCCTTCGTCAACATATTATTCGTAGAAATGTTAGTTTAGACGCTTTCAGCCCTAATTAGGTAATCGCTACATTAATTGTCTTTTTAACCCCTTGACCTACGATTTATTTAACGGTTACAGTGATTGAAACTTTTTTGTAGAGATCCTAATTTCCTAAAAAAGAAGAAAATTTATATCTATTGTATGACTACATGTTCTCCAATAGATGCATATTAACTAAACCAGAACAGAATTTTATTTCGGTTTAAATTTGTTCAAAAAATTCATCACGAGACAGTCACGATATTGTAAGGCAAGGGGTTAATGAATCTTCATGTATTCTTTAGGAATTTGGGACCTTTATGCAAGTTGTCTCACTTAAGTGTGATCACAAGAATATCTTCTTGAATTTTGTAGCGCAAAGAACGGTTGATGGATTGATCATGAAATTTTCAATGACTCACTCTTATTTATTGTATCACTTGATTAGGTGTTAGCTGTAGAAGGACACTTTCTACTGGTGTACAGATCTTAGCTTTTCTGCCAAAGTCTGCATTCTCCTGACGAACGAAATTTAAGTTTGATCTTCATCTTCGGAGTTCAAACGTGATAGTCCTTGAGTATTAAATTGTTTCGCTTGCGAATTTATTATGATCTACTTATGTACTCAATTAGTATTAAGCTCAGTTAGTAGGCTCCGAAGCAAACTTGAATATTTTATTCTAGTTAAATTTTCATGAATATTATATGTTATAATCAGAATGATTGTTATATGTTGCACGACGATTCGTATCTTATCAGAAATTAAATTTGAAACCACACATTAACAAAAATTGTTCTATTCTTTCATAAATCACCCTATATCCGCTTGTACAGATAAATAGGAATTTCAATTATCATGCGAAAAATAAATATTCTGTACATATATTCATATATGTATGTACAGTTAGGAGCATAACTGATCACACACACTTTAAATAGTTTAAATCAGAATAACTTTTTTATGAATGGACCAAACGACTTCAACGTCTTGGTAAGGCTAGTATATGTTGAGAAAAAGCATTTGGTCGAAATTGTGAAAAACAATAGTAAAAATTGATTTTTACAACTTTTTTAGCTGGTTCCGTAAGGATATAAGGAAAGTTCCGTAAGGATATAAAAACAATGTGACACCTATGTAATGTAAACTACATGTAACAATACTGTACTTGCTAAATAAACCAATCGGTTCAAAGGAATAATAAATAAATATATTATTTAGTGATCTAATTCTTCTAAGTTCTTGAAAAAATTCAAGCTTTTCAAAAAGTTACTTAGTTTTAACAGGTGTATGGAAACTATTGTCACTGATTAGGTATTTAAAATTTTTCAACAATCTTATTTCGTAATCATGGTAAGACACGTGCAGTGAAATGTTTTCTTCTCCAAACTTTTATTATTCTAACTCACCCACCATTGAGTACGTGGACTAGGACACTGGCTGACTCGGCCGAAGACGGGGCACACGTGTAATTTCCAGAATCAGCAGGTAACGCTCTGGAGATCAAGAGGCGTGACGTTCGCGTTTGCTTTTCGGTAACCACGCTGATCCCTCCTCTTTGACTGTAATTTATTACGTGATCACCTTTGTACCTGAAAGCGAACACTTTACATTAGCGTGAACCATACGGATCGATTTAATGGAGGATATTCTGCAGGCACTCATCATTTGCATCCGCGGTATGTACAATATTTCTTATTATGAAAACAGAGAATGTGGAACGTTCACTCGTTAAGGGGCTACATTTGATGGATTGAGGAAATCGATTTTTCAAACATGATGTATTCTGTAAGTACGATCCTTCTGGAATAATCTCCCAAAACTTTATTGAAGAATTTGCAAAACTTTTATAGAAAGATTTACAGCCTCGAAAGTGTAGGTATACGTCATAGTAGGGTGATAGATAATTGAAAAATGTGTTTTTCTCGAAATTAAGTTTTCAAAATTGGTACGAGAAATATGTGAAATACTATTAAATTGGGTCCATTTGGATGAAATTTTGCAGTAACATTCCTCACCCCTTGCCCTATGTTATCAAGTTGGACTGTTGATGAAGATTTCAAACAAAATTTACTAAATAAACCACACACACAAACTTGGTTTAAAGCGATAATAAATAAATACATAAATATGTATGTTATTCATTTCTGATAAACTGAAATAAAATTCTATTTCCCTGTTATCAATATTAAACCATTACAAATGTAGGAATACAAACAATATTTTTCTTTTTGTTCTGGGAAATTACAAATGACAAAGAAGTTTTAATAATTGTAGGTGTAAACAAAATCGTAGTGCTGGTTAAGACCATTACGTAGTGTCCTAGTTCTTGAACAAGTGGATTTTTTTCGTAACTTTCTTTTTTGAAAAATTGATTTGTTCAAAATTGGGTGCGATGAGGACTAGCTCCTTTGTCTGGATAAATGCAAAATTAATAAGATGTTCCTTTCCTTTTTCAGCCGTTCAAACGTATGTAACCCAACGAAATATTAATTCTTTCCGAAAACGTGATGCAAATGCTGTACATACATATACACTATGTGCTGCATAACTATAGCGTTTTATAAAATTTACGTATAAACGATATTCAAGTGACCTGTATATCGAGATAAAAAGCGAGAAACATATTCGAGTCAATGCAAAACTGTAGCACCACACACTTCGAGGATTTTCATGTCATATTTTTCGGGCTCAAAAATAATAATAAAACAGAAAGTCGTACACATTATTAAAATTCTTCATTTTGAAAACTTGTATCATAATTGAATCATATTCTATAACTACGTTGGTTCTATAGACGTGCACCAGTTCAATTTATTCTTATATTTTGCTCTCTTTCCATTATAAAAATTTCTGTTCAGTATTTGAAAACTATTGTATAAATGTAGAAGAACTGATAAAAATTTTCAGTGGTGTTTTAGTTATGCACGACAGTGTATTAGATCGGTAGAGCAGTTTCTTCGTTGCGATCTCCCGCCGCTCCAGGCTTTAATCACCTTCAACCGAGAATTCCCTAGGAAATTACCAACTATTTGCAGTTTGATCATCGAAGCGTTCAATTAGCGCGCACGGTGGGCACAGAGAAAGAAAAGCAATTCCGATTTTCCGTCCGCCTATCAGCATCGTGTTACGCGTTCACTTCAGCCTGTAATCGAGACCTATGGAGGACCGTCTCGATGATTCATGGAGAACTTCATTGGTAAAGTTCGGCCGTGTCGCGCAGTAAGCGTGCGAATTCGGCATTTATGTCTGAACGTAAATTGAATTCGGGAAAGTCCAATTAAACTTACCAGTAAATGAAGGACGGCGGCTCAGGTGTCTGCAGTACGACGCAGGTTAGATTGATGTCGCTTCCGCTTTTGATGTACAGCTCTGAATTGCCGTTGATCTTTGCCTTCGACACTGCAAGCATAATGGACCCGGCATTAGATCAATACATTTCTCGAATGAATGCAGATGCTTCGGATTCCTCGAGGCGCAATCGACCGTAATGCAATAATGAGTTAGTAAATCTAATGAATCGTGGACTGAAACAAATTTATGGTTTCGCTCGACTGACGCATTACAAAGAAACGTAATCACTCAAAGCGATTCGCGTTTGTGTTTTCACGCGCAGCAGACAAAATTCCATCGAAGGTTTGATTGACTTATTTAACTTCAGTATATGATTACTAGCCTGCGGATATATTTATGCAAAATAAAAATTGATTTCATCCCTGAATGATTTTGTTGCATTTAAAACAACATTACAATATTTTTTACTGTGTCGTATTTTTATGGTTACTGTTGAAACTATATTCTCTTTATTTTTTAATAGAATTGGTAGCAAACCATCATTTAAACGTTTCCTGCAACACAACTGCTACACAGGCACAATTAGTGCATAAAAGATAAATTAATGCATCAAATTTATTTAAAAAATATATAACTTCGTTAATACATTTGTTGACAAATATCAAAATTATTGTAGATTTTTATATTGTTGGATGATCACTGATTAATTTATATTTTAGACATAAAGATATGTAACCATTGAAACTATAAAAATTTATGATTGTTGACATAAGAGTAAACTAAACTTTTATTAAACAACGTATTAAATAATACCACTTATTAGCACCTTCAATAATCATAATTATATAAATTACTTAAAAGCGAGCACGCGAATTGCTTCATTTCGTTAAAATACGTATTAATCAGTCATAAAACCAGGGAATTTTATTTTTGTCTCTAGATCGCCCTCACTCGAGGCACTGTACAACGGTTTAATGGCTAACCAACCGCCTGGTTTAATGGTTATTAAGAATTCAGCTGAACTACACGCGTCGCATACACAGTGGCGAGCAGAATAAAGTTTAAAAAGTGAACGACGCAGAAAAGCGCCGCAACTTTACAGTATGGGACTGCAGATTAAAACACCAATGAATTTTTCATAGATGTGTCACGTGATGTTATAAAAATTATACGGGTCAGCGAAAACACACATGATACTAGAGGAGTATCTCGCCGTAACTTAATTTTTAATAAAAGTTATCGTCCTTTTGGAAGTGTCCAAATATTACTGTGAATCGTCATATGCATATATTATATGTACCGCACTGTTCAAAAAGTTCCAGGACAAGTCAAATAATACACGTACTATTCATTTATTCATCAATTTCTATTTTGTCACCATCAAAATAATCCCCATTGCTAACAATACATTTTTTGCCAACGTTTTTTCCACTCTTCATTTAATCTTTCAGTGAATTTTGTTTTATCTCCTCGATCGATTGAAATCGACGTCCCCGTAGCGGTTGTTTTAATCGCGAAAAAAGAAAAAAGTCACAGGGAGCTTGATCGGGCGAATACGGTGCCTGAGGCCTGAGGAATGAGATTCGTTGAATCTTTAGCTAAAAAGTTGAGAACAAGCATGCAGATACGTTGCTCAAGGAATTTCATTATGAAAATCGTCGATCGTTCGACCCTCAATCCACAAAATCAACTGCAGATTATAAACTATTTGACTGATCTGAAGTTGGCAACGCAAGTATGTCCTAAACAAGTGTAGTAACTACATAGAATAAAAATAAGAGATATAGCATTGCACGGTTTCTTGTAAACGAGACTGTCCTGGAACATTTTGAACAGAGTAGTACAGTAATGTCTCTATCCACGCAAAAGCCTCGAGGAGATTCGGTTGCGTCGAGTGTAGACGGGTAGCTATTCTTTTGAGCTTCAAAGCAGTGATGCCAGAACCGTGGTACCGTGGTACTAAACCGTACCACAGCATACCCCCACCATAGCCTACTATTGCCCCTACGTTCCTTTCCAACGCGCCCGCGCGCTACACTCACCAGCGTACCTTCACTATGCCGCACAAGCAGGCGCACACGGACATAGTAGAGGTACGCTGGTGAGTGCAGCGCGCGGGCGCGTTGGAAAGGAACGTAGGGGCAATAGTAGGCTATGGTGGGGGTATGCATCACTGCTTCAAAGGCCGAACCGGACGTAGAGAAGGACAGCGCGTGTAAAGCGAGACCACGCGCGGGGCCTTTGAACTGTGTCGTCGGCGACTGCGACTCTCCGCGTCTCTTTCTTTCCCATGGGGATTTTCATTAACGCAAATATAAATCGCATATTCTGAGTTTACTAACCTACGACGCTCAAGTTAAAAGCCTGGCTAATTTTCGGTTCGGTGGAAACTTGACACTCATAGATTCCACTATCCCGAACCTGTGGTGAAGTGATCTTCAAGGTCCATTCGTCAGTTCCATCGCTGTGCAACGACTGGAAACGCTGGTCGTTTGTGTATGTTAGGATTCCTACGGTGAGTATGTGCAAGTCTCGTTGTCTGATCCATGAGACCTGTAAGCAAATCAGAATTTTTATGTACTTGAATCGATAAAAAACTAGCTTTAAAAGTCTAGCAAGAAATAGACACTAAACCGAATGTTATTCCTTCCTTCAATGATTTTAATAGAGGGTAAATCATAAATTGATATCTTCAGTTTTTAAAATTTTTCAACAATTTTTAATTTGATCTTCTCAATTTTGCTATAAACACGTAAAGATCCGCAGTCTAATTATAAGAAATTGCTATCTCTATGAATATTTCAATAAAACTTTCTAAGAAAATATTTTAAACATATTTAAACATATACAGATTGTGCCGAAACTGTTGTAATTCCTTCAAGTAAAGGATATATAAAGCTGATCGCACAATTAATGTTCGATTTACTATCATGTCAAGAAATATCGAACATTTTGCACGCACGCCAATTTAAGAAATGTTATATGGGCATTAGTAGAAATTAGAAAATCTGACGCAGTCATTTGATTATTAAATCAGATGTAGTACGCGGCTGTACTTTTTATCGAATTCAATATTCACTTTTTTATTTAATTATGTATTTTACATCACTTCTACACGGTAATTGTAGGACCATTATTTTACGATAATTGGAGTTGAGCATTAGCGAATTAAAACGTAAAATTAAGCACGGAGTTTAATATAATCGTCATCCAATGTAATTTAAACTACATTTCAATGCGAGCAGAAAGTTAATTGTAAATTGGAATGCATAATTTGTTCATTTGATTTTCGTAGAGTACTCAACTCGATTTCCGACATTTGTACATAATTGTAAAGAGCGTACTTGTATCACTATCGTGCTATAGTGTGATGAAAGTATCTCAAGGATCGTAAATTATTAATATCTTGGGGTAAACTTTACTTAACCGGACTCAAAATTTGTGCCATTCTTCTATAAATTATTATGTATTTGATATGTAATCCAGCAGATTTGTACCAGAGATGGCTGTAGATCGAAGTTTCGATCCTGTAGGATCAATTGTTCAGGAGTTATGGTTTCTTAAAGTTCAGCAGTTTTCAGTGTTTTCGACAGGTAAGGGCGCCACCATATTGGTTTGTAGTGACGGTCGCGCGCCGCTTACTGAGCAGAACCGATAGTGGAGAAAGTTTTTCGAAAAGTGATATGTAATTACAATGTGGGACATCATCTACCCAAACTAGGGGTTGCAAGATGCCTTTTCGTAATATATGCTTTGCGAAAAATATCGTGTAGAATAAAAAAACATATATTCATAAGGAAGAACGACTACATTGCTTTTGCTGTGCAATTATTTCTGTGTTATCGATATGTTCAAATAACCAATTTGAAAATTGTAAAAAAGACTAAAACTTATTCGGTACACCTAATAGAATCTATCCTCGTATTCCATTTTGTTTTTGTATTTCACGTCAAATAGAAACATATAAGACAATTGCCAAATGAAAATGCAATTAACAATGAACTAACGTACTCGGTTTATGAGTGTACGACGAAATTTGACAATCAATATAATTATTAGCATTAAAAGTAATTGCAGCTGCTGCACGTGAAATAGATCGGAAATGCAATTAATACCGGACGTGATTCGTTTCGTTTACCCGTCGGGATAAAATAACGCAACGTCAATAACGAACATTATGAAATGTAAAAACAAAGCCGACCAAAAATATAATAAGCAAGAGGGGCGTACATATACGAACGAGTATAAATCCTTATAACCTTCCAGAGCGATACGCTCGAATAATTTTATAAAAAAGGTTTTCAGTATTTATTGGATAAAGCGTGGCGCGGAACAGAGATAAAATTTATGCTTCTACGCTTTGGTAAATCCAACGAGGAATTATCGAGAAAATCTACCCCTCTTTTCGAACGCGCTTTGTCTGTCCGAATTTCGTATTACATCGAATCGCGGCAAAATCGCGTTTCGTCGGGGATGGGGGCGGAGAAAAAGGGAGGAGAGAGAAAAAAACTTTCGACAAAGCTCTCGACGTGAAAACATTTAACTGATCCGCAATAATCTTGGTTCGCGGCCGCGGCGCTGACCGCTATCGAACTCAATTATCCAGGCCCCGAATGTTGAGCCTGTAATTTTTCGCCGCAAAAAACTTCACGGTTCAATTTAACTTTCAGTCAGATATAATTAGAACAGGAGCACGCGGGAACCTTGGGAAATGGATGGCTTATCGGCGGAACGTTTATTCTCCGCGCTGAACGATGTTGAGAACAGAGAATTGATGCTCCGAAACGTCTTCGCGGGAAATTAATTGTAGCAAGAAGTTTTCGTTTACTAAGTATCAATTAAGGACACTGTACAGATATTGCCTGTCGTTCGAACGCGCCTGTTTGAGTTTCACTTCGATTCGGACGATAAATTTGATTTTATTATTTAATTTAATATAGCGTAAGTATATTCGTAAGTATAATTTCGCAATGAAAAGGACTGTCATTGTAAATGTTTAAAAAAGGGTGGTTCCATTTATAAATATGAAGGTGACCTTGATATCTCTAAAAAAATTACATAAAAACAAAAATTATTTTGGTATCGTCTGAGCCCCATTTTACCATTCAACTTTATCCTCAAGACATTTAATGTATCTTTGAAAACAACAAAGATATTTGAGGTGATAACGTTACGTGGCTCACCCTGTATTATTCCAGTACAATTGAGTACATGTATTATAGTATATTCTTGTATACACTATAAATAATATTACGCATAATCAAACAATTGTTATCTTTATCAAGAACAAACTTGTAGAGCAACAAAGCCAAAATTGTACGGTGTGTGAACATTAACATTACTCAAAGTAGATGATGTTACTTTTTTACTTCTTTTATATTTATGTGAAAGATTATTGTTATTAGTTGTTTCGTTAATCGTATTACAAGCTATGTAGTCATCGTGCAATTCACTTGTACACAAATACGCTATTACTGCGGTATAAATAAAGCATAATGATGCACCATCTATGTAAATTAATCGAAGTTTCACGTGATCACCTATTGTAGCACGAGCACGATTTATGGAGAGACATTTTATTATGAGGCGAAAGAAATGCAACTGAGGCAGCGCAGCCGTCACTAATGCTGGACCTTTTATTCGAATTTAATGCGCTGATTTACAACGCTTGTTTTGCGTTTAAGGTGATTCTGTACAGTACCAGCGAGACTAGTATATTTGTATTACTTTCCTCTGATTTCTATTGATTCCATGTTTATGTACAGTTTATGGAAAAATAAATCATTCAATTCGGTTTATGTGTGTGTCACGTTTCAAGAATTTATACGATTTTTCCCATTAGTAATGCGATTATTTATTCATATTTTAGGAAAACGAAATACATTCTATCCATATGTTTTCCTCATTTTCTGTAATCAAGAGAACGATATACAGTAAAGACCTGAACTAAGAAAACGAAAACTGTAGGATCTACGAAAAACGAATATCCCCTCCAATGCGGAACTGCCTAGGTCGCAGTTATAATTTCTATATTTCTCTTTCTTGGCTATCTAATAATTTCTTATGAATTCCTTACTTGCAATTAGTATAGAATCTTCTTTACAAAAATTTCATTGAATTTGAATTATACAGTACAGAAGGTTCGTCAGAATTTCCTCTGTAACAACGTGGCGGTAAAATTACGCTTACGGCGAAAGAGTTAATTTTTAGGCTTCAAAAAACAGCACGGGTCTGAAAAAACACTGGCTCGTTTAAGACCACTTACGTGTGTTTTTCATGGTCCGAAACTTTTTCTGATAACTACTGTTTGCATTGCGAGCTCCATTCAAGTTTCACGCCAACTAGTTCCTCTGATGATGTATGGAGTGCTTCGAGTTGACTACTCACGACGGTTTAATAAATGAAGGAATGTATTTGCAACAAAAATCCCCTTATTGGTATAATTTTATGTAAAGAGTTGTCACTCTTCGACATGTGGTTAGTAAAATTGCAAAATATTATAAAATTGTACAAGAACAACTTTTTTATCATTTAAAATAATACTTCTTAATGGAGAACCCTGTATTTTCAAAAAAACCTTTGCGTACAGTATTTTGACAACTTCTCTTATCAAATGATTCGAATTTTCGGGCCGCAAAATTTCCTTCCCGGTCAATGTAGTGCTCTCTGAATTGCTAAAATAGTAGCGAATTTCCCTCAGCATCACATTGTAGTCGACAACAAAACATATTTGATGATATATAACAGCGTGATGTTCGGTGACTTTGAAACATAAACTTTGCATAAGTTTGCCAAGTAAACTTCAGGTTTATAGAAGTTTTGGTGAATCTGCGGAGAATGAAGGCGTTCACGGAAGGTTCTCGTTTATTAATCAACTAATTATATTATGTTGACATATGCAGCCACGAAATTACTGTGGATAATGTGTTTACTCTTGTTGAAGACGGACACAAACGTACACAATGTTAAATTGTATATTTGTCTACACTTCGTGTGCGCGTGCACGCTTTTTGGATAATATAATATACATACACAGTACGTCAGCCCTTGATTGCGATTAATCAGTCGTATTATCATGTGAAGTTCAAATCTTTTATCCTACAAATTTAGAATTTATTAATTATAAAATGTGATGGAAATTATTTTCGGTAGTACAATATACTCTAATTACTATGAATTAATTTGTACTCCTAGTGCTATTTATCAACAAACGCATACAAAAAATTTTGGAGACAAATTAAAAATGTTAAAATTCAATTCCTATAAAGATGTACACCTCTGAGATTCTTTAACGTCAGTGATGGATTTTCGAAATATTTGTTCGAATGGAATGGAATGATTCTTCCAGTGCACCTATGCCAATTTCTAATTTTACTTTAAGCATCCCCGGGAATACATATTAATGGGTTTATCTCGTATAATTAATGTGCTCAGACCGTTCAGCCATATATAGGTCACAACGGTTCTGACTCGGAGATCTATACATCACACGTGTTTGAATACAACGAATAATGCTCACATGAATAATCAAATAAGTCTCTTAGAACAAGAGAACGTATACAAAATTCGGTAGACATAATGAAACTAGACGACATCTTTGTTTTATTAATAATATGGAATGTCTCACACTTGTGAGAAGTATTTAAATTACTTTGACTAGTATTGAAGCCCAGAAGAGAATATATGATAATTTAAATGGCTGCCATTTATGTGGAAATAGCTTCTAATGTTGAGATGTGGAAAATATGTTTGATTGAATATTTTGGAGATTTCCAAAATTGCTTCGATTCCAATAAAGAAGCTCAATTTATTTAAAAAATATATTAAAAATCGAAATTTTCTTGTTAATTTTTTAAATGGTTGGCAAAATTATATATGTCCAGCTCTAATAAATATATTTCTACAATTATTTAGAACTCGAATTTGTAAAAATGCAACAGAAGTTTATTCATACCACTTTCTAGACTCAAAATTCAAAATTCGATTTTTCTCTGCATATTGGTACCTTCTATTTTAAATAGACTTCGTCAAAAAAATATAATGAAATGTACTACTTGCTAAAATATTATTTAAACCAATCAAATTTGTCAGAATTTACTTGTATAACTGAATTCTTTCATAACAAACACACAATTCTGTTATTCTGTCACAATGTTGTTCTATCTTTCGTAATTTCCGAGATATTCGACGAAATATGTTTCTCAACCCCAACTTTGGTAGCTGCCATCTCCCCTTCAGAATGATTGATGATGTTCGAAGAGAAAACCCCACCAATTTCATAAAAATAGGCAATTATCACTTCGATATGTCTTCTTGAAAAAGAGGTTTTATATTGATATATCTGATCCTGCGATATGACATCGTAGTCAGCATGAAAATAATTGTGACAAGCCGAAATAATTTGTTTATTTAAATGCTTTAGTCAAATTGATTTCCCAATTCCTCTGGTTCAATGAAGTTGTTATATGCACCGAGTGATTAATAAAATAAAAAATGTTATTTAGAGTCAAATTGCTCATATAAATTGCAATTTTTTGAAAACATTTGTTATTAGTTACACAAAGATTAGTGATCTACAGGTTAATCTATTTCTATAGCTATCTATATGAGACCCTTTATGATTTCAGGGTTGCTGAAGTTTGTGGGCACTAAAAGTGATCATTTTACATTACTTTACAAAAATAACGAGCATGTGTCTATCAAAGAAATAAATTCGTTGAATAATTCCTCATGGATGTATCTTTACGATCTTAGTAATTGTAGATTAAAAATATCATACGTGTCATTTTGTCGTCTGCCGTAAAAACCTAGTGTAACTACAACTATAAAACCACAAAAATTTTAATTATTTTTAGACTGTATGTGTCCTTGAAACTAATACCAAATCATACCTGCATTACATCACACAAGCATTAATTATAAATTAGTAACAAAAATAATTTATATTTGTAGCCCTAAAATATCTACGTTTTTATATTGCGCGTAGTTAAATTAATTGTACAAACGTCGTTAGTCGTTACGCATCAAGCAACATTCAAGGGGGTCTGCGACATTCCTTTGTGAAAATGTGTTCCTATTCAATAGTAGGGATACGTTGCATTTAACGAAACATTATACAACTACGACGCAGCTTCGTTAGAAGGAAATAGCATTTCCCATTAAAATGGTTTCAATACCGGCGGGGCTAAATTAGATGTTCATTGTGACGTAGTGTGTAACGACGGCGGGTCTGAAAAAGAAACACAGAATCCGTGTGTTTGTGTAACGTTACGCAGTTTAAATGGTCATCATCCTGTGAGCTGGGGCTCGCCGGACGGGCTCGGGCTAAAACGGTGAATAATGTATTATATAATGAATGGGAAAGTAAACGAACCTTTGAAACTGTATTTTTTTTCATTTCAATACCGCTTGAAACAACGAATGGCATGAAGCTGTCGCACGCAACGACAATGCACCGAGTGTTGCCACATTGATTTTACACCGCGAATATAAACGCCTGGGCCGGCGCAGATAGAGAGCCGTGCACGCGGCACACACTGGCTGAAGTGGGTACGAGGTGGAGAGAAATTTGATTTATCGTCGATTACGATCGGTGATTGGATTCCAACGGGCTCCTGTGTGTCACGCGGTGATGCATGACTAACGCCGATAACGAGTAATGTCACTATTTGACGGTGGTCCGTACTTATCCGTAAAAATACTTTTCATTAAGATGCTCGCGCACGGCGATCAACGTTATGTCCTTTACGTGGATAATCTTTCTTTTTTACGTGATCTTACGTTTAGCCGCGCTCTGACTGGTCCCTGTATTCTTTAAAATTTAACCATAGAAGGTTATTTTCAAATCGGGCACGAACTTGTGCAATCATCGATAGAAGCTATACGTTGTAAGTATAGGTCAAATCTTTGTATCCAACTGTACTGTGTTTCATTTAAAATATGCTTCAAAAGTTATTTCAAACAAGATCTTTCACTACATTTACGAAATATACAAAAATTTTGTACTTCCTTGAGAGGGGTGAGTCCTGAGATCATTTGAAATAACTTTTTCCTTTGCGAAAATATTCTCCGCAGCTTTCTTAAGGAGCTATTATCGAAAAACGCGGACGCGTTGCGTTGGCATTGGCTGAGACGGAATCCGTCCGCTGTTGCCGCACCCTGATTGGCCCGTGTTTTTAAATACTAAACTCCGTAATAAAGCTGCGGAATACATTTTCGAGAAGGAAAAAGTAATTTCAAATGACTTCAGGGATCACTCCTTACAAGGAAGAAGTACACCTTATATATTAAACTAGAAGGGCGCGACAGCCATTTATACATAACTCCGTTTTTCATACCAGATATATCTCTTTTTACGTTGAAATTATGATACGTTTTTATGCTGTTTAAGTATCCGTCACTTTGCCAATTGTGAAGATAAATTATTTAATTTGGTACGATAACGATAAACACATGTTTCGAAATAAGAGACCGTTACACGAATCCCGGCGCCATCATCGAACCAAGAGAATTCATTATCGTTTGAGATTCGCTCGAAGATCCCGAAGAGGCTGACCTCTTTAAAAAATCACAGGGACGATCTAAGATATTCAGTTTGTCCAACGTGTTAAAAATTAAGCGGCGCGGCGCCTTATCCGCTTTCACTTTTCCGGAGTGCCGCGTCGTTGCCAGCGCAAGAAGCACAGCCCCCACTGTCAGGAGGGTTAAAATCAGCTCCGGAAATCGCGGCAGAAATTGCCAGAAAATCCCCGGTCGATGGAACGAAGGGAAAAGTCAGAGTGAAAAGCGTTGGCGGGTGGACCGAGCGGGACCGTTTCATCAGACGGTTGCTCATCCGTGAAACACGACGTCTCCGTGCGCTCGCGTTCCTTATTACATGGGGGTCAAGGCAATAAGGTAACTCGGAACTTACAGAGCGATCGCCAAGATTGCGCACCCTGCAGTGCAGGTGAGCGGTCTGTCCGACGGTCGTCGTGGTCTCCCTCTTCGTCGTGTTGTCGAAGTATGGCTGGCTAAAGGGTTGCTCCCAGTAAGAAGACTGATGGTGCTCCACTACCGCTCCTCCGTTCTTCACCGCGCACTCTGCAAAACCAACAAACGTCGTTACAATTCGAAATAAACGAAATTCGATATAGAGTAAGTGTATACATATACCAGTAAGTGACCAAACATCATTGAGTAATCGTTTTTAAATAAATACTAACAGAAGAAAACTGTAATTAATATTTTGTGTACATATGTATACATACACCGAGCATAATGTATAGGTATATGCCCATAATTATATAAGTGGTCTAAGTCACATATATTTCCAGTTTCGAGAATAAGAATTACATTTGAATAAATTAGAATATATTTTTATATTTTTTGTGAAATTTTGTTTGAATTACGAAAATGTTTTTAAAGTTTGAAATTACTTACTTAGACTGAAATAATTTTGTATATTGTGAATGAAATTGTTTTGTTATTTTATTCACGTGCTAGCTATTCTGTGGTCACTTACTGGTACATCTGCTTTGATTAAAATTTCATCATTTTAGTAATTTATAATCGACAGTAGAATACAATGACAACTCTGTACGAGAATAGAAGTTAAGTCCAAATATTGTTATTTATTTAATCATACCAAAGAGCAACAAGTTAAAAATAATTTGTAGCATGATCTTATTCTTAACTGGTCATTTATAATCGAATTGAGGAAAGAATAGTAAGGGAATTGCAATAATTAGAACCTGGCTGAGGTCACAAAGCTATAGTATAGTCTGACCCAGACAGTGACGTCCGATTCGTGCTAAGAGTGGGGATTCTATTGCGATACTATAGTACGGATCGTGACGTCACTAGTTATCCCCACTATTGACGTGACGTCATGTAGTTCTTCGAAATTTTTGTGACAACGCTGGGTGTATTTACCTAATTTTCGAGTAATCAGTTAAAATCATTGGCTATTTATATTATATGGTATGCATATTGAATAATAATGGGGTGGATATTAAATAAAAAGGTCAACCTTGATCTCAAAGGATTGCTTTTAAATATATTTAAAATCAAATTGAAGTGGAAGGATCTGTATGAATCTATTATTAGTTATATCTGCTATGAAATCGTCAAAAGCATCTGCTTTACGAGAGCTAATAAAATCTCCTGCGATTTATATTACTTATTAAATCATGTCTTACAGAGTTCCATAATCGATGAATACGTGTTTTAACTTTAAGTTTCACGCGAACATTTTCTTTTATCGAACCTAAATTTATCACAATGTTTATAGCAATCTTTTACATAATTTTGCAAACAACTATTTTTCCTATAAAATTGAAGTTCATCACATTTTTCACAAGTTTCCCTTCATTTCTGAAACAAATATTGTTTCATATTTTTAATATTGTTCATTGTTGTTTTTCGAGAAGTTGCTGTTCGCCTACGGTTATATTAAAAATAGATAAATATGAATTCTGAAATAAGAACCAGATAAAGTTCACTTTGTAGTTTGCTACTACATAATAAATAAACAGCGAATCTTGATGCAAAATAACAATTTTCTACCTGAATTGCAACACGAACTCGAGCAAAATAGAAATATATTTCCTTCCTTAATATGTTCAATAGATTGCAAATAATATAACAGTATTTTTAAATTCTTTTAATGTTTCAACTGTTTTAAATGACAGCTATTCATTTTTTGTCATAAATGCAGAAAATCTGCTGTCTAATAACAAGTTACTGACCTATTTTAAACTTTAAACTTACCAATATACTGAACTATTACTTAATACCGAATTCGTGGAGTATCACTCTCTATTGTTTTAATTTGGACCGGACGTGCTCCGTTTTATTGTTACTTCGATCCGAGGATATTACACGAGGCAGAAGTAGAATTGCAATACAGAATTTCCATCTCGACTGGGTTCTGTATTCAAACATGTAGATTTAATAAAATATTCCTTCACGTTGTAGAGGTAACAAAGAGTTTTCCAGAAAAAGAACGCATAAAATTGGTATTCCACGCTGTTTTAATGGCTCCGTGGTTCGTGTAAATTGTCGCCGATCTTTTTCACATTTAGAATCATTCTGTATATTATGATTCCTTCAACTGTACGTATTACGGGCATTATATTAGACGATTGCACTAATTTTCTTAGTAATTAGTAAAGCAGCATTCTTTAAAATTTAACCATTGAATTTTACTTTCAAATTGGGCACGAACTTGTGCAATCATCGATAGAAGCTATACGTTGCAAGTATACCTCAAATCGTTGTATCCAACAATTTCCTACCATGTTTAGTGTTTTCTTTAAAATATGCTTCAAAAGACAGATCCTTAATGGTACTAATTTTAAACAATATCTTTCAGAATATTTACAAAATACAAAAAAATGGTGTACTTCCTTGAAACGGGCGATTTCTGAGATCATTTCAAACAACTTTTTCCATTACGAAAATGTTCTCCGGGGCTTTGTTAAGGAGTTATTAACGAAAAACGCGGACCAATCAGAGCACAGCGTTCGATAAGCGACGCGTTGGCATTTGCCGAAATGGAATACCTCCGTAGTAGCGGCCCTCTGATTGGTTCCTGTTTCGACAGAAGACTACAGACCGTTAAATATGTTCAAAACTGGAGAAATTACAAATTTTGACAGAAATGTATTCGATTTAATTTTATTTCTATTGAATTTATGGAGATACGAATTCACACAAATATTCACGATCTACTTATACGTTGCAAAGTCTCCAAGAGCTTATTACTCAGTAAATGAAAATCGGAATAGGGCTGATAAATTATTACTATCGATACTCTCGACTTGGCTGTATCGACATAGGATGTCGGCATCAAAATAATTCCGATATGGAATAATACTTAATTGATGCTAAAAGAACTTTTTCTTTCCTGATCAATACTTGCAATGTATTAAAAGTGAAATGAAACTCTATTAACGATTATTCAATCTCATATTTAACATTCGACAACAATACGAACTATTGTTTGAAACTCTTAAATTTCCTTATGTAGAAACTTTCAGTATCTTGATAAATACATACATGTTTTCCAGGTTATGTGCACAAAACTGCTTTTCAATTAAGAGATGTGAGGTTAAATCAGTCGTGGTTTACGTGATAGAGTTACACGGGGACACAGCACACGAAATATACATTATTAATTAAAAAGAACAAAAGGCGAAAGTCACTCCAACGACATCGGAAAAACAGAACACGATCATGTCATACCAAACTTACTGTAGAAGGGTTAACGCACTACGCACGCAATTTAGACCATATGCATACTGTATATACTTATGTACCTGGCATAAGTATAGAATATGCATATATAAATAGGACGCAGAGAGGAAGAATTAAGTCTAATTCTTAAGCCGGGTACATAAGTATACATGTGGTCTAAGTCTAAGGTACAACGCACGCACCAATCACATGACCGAGAACGAATAAGAGGGCGCAACGATCTGACTAACCTATAAGCTGATTGTGTATGGCGACATAATTCTGATATTATCACGACAACTGAATGTTAAAACTCTGGACAGACACTTTGTTTACTTTCAACAGACACTATTGTGAGATTTTTGACAGATGAGTAACCGCGAGCAGGAAACAGTGGGAATCCGGAGGGTAGACAATAGACAATAGCCTTGCAAATCGCATGTGTTTACATAAAAACATGTGTTGCCTGCAATCCGTTCGATTGGATAGTCTGATTTGATATTACGCGAGTGTGCATGTTTGCTTTACGATGAACGACAGGTGTATTGTTTGGCAAATACGGAAGATCGTCTGTCATTTTCATAACGGATAGAACAATAGTTTTTTGAGACAGATTACTGTATGCACTTATATATATATATATATAATTGAATATATCTCATGTAAATTATAAAAATGAGACACATGAAGGTGCATATTTATCGATCGTCTGACATAGGTTAGAAGTGGCAAAAATCAAGCGAGATTGAACAAGTGTTGATCGTGATTTTTTAATCTAGAGTAAATTTTCTCACTGTCAACATCAATTAGCTTGCATAAAAATATCTGCATATAACGTAAATTTAAAATTTTCTTTTCCGTTCCTTATGGTAGTATTTAAACAAAAATTAAAATAAAAAGAACAGGTATGCTCTCCGCCAATCAGAAGCGATCGCGAAAATCAAATAGACAACGGATCTTTCTGCAATTATAGCAAAATTGAGTAGCATCACCTTCTATTGTACACACGTGTTCAAATTTTCTCTTTCAATGGCGGATAATACCATATATTTTTACATTTTCGAAAGCATTAAACACTATTAAGTTTCGCTACTACAAATTTAATGGAGTTTGTTATCTGGATTCAATTAAAAGATAACCATCTGTCGAGAGAGAGAGAGAGAGCATAGTCTTTTTAGATATGTTGCCATGTTCTTATCGATTAACTTCGTGCGCTTCCAGTTCCGTTCAATTAGAATTTTCTTTTGAAGCTTTATCTGCTACATTTATCCGGCATATTTCTCTATTGGCGGAAAATGTTTTCAGTTATCTCGCGATGTACCGAGTGTGCCCTATTCCTTTTCCGTGCTCTTTGGCGTCCCTTTTTATTACATAATTTCCCGGGTAATTTCATATTACCATCGCATTTCAACAAAGACCCTTTACAAAACAAATGCAATGTGGAACGCGTAGTCGTTCGCGATTGTTTCGAAAGAATACTTACATAGACCTGCTTCCGATACTGGCTTTCCATTTATTTAATCGGATTACAGTCCACAAAGGAACACTTCTGAAACTTTGACAAGGGGACACAGCAGAGTGATAATTGCCGTTTTGCATATCGTAACGTAATTATCGAATATGTAATTGATGTTCCTAACGAACACGATTTGGACATTTCGATGTCAGCATCTTGTTTATTTATTCGGATTACAATATGCAGAAGCACAATTTTATAATATAACAATTGGTGTAGTGAAATAAGCATACGATTGATTTCCATTTTTTATGCACATTTTAAATTAATGTATATTATATATATTATTATATTATTTATTAATATATATTATATTTTTTTAAAATTATTTACTAAAAAT
The DNA here is from genome assembly GCA_963966675.1 of Lasioglossum calceatum. Classification (NCBI taxonomy): domain Eukaryota; kingdom Metazoa; phylum Arthropoda; class Insecta; order Hymenoptera; family Halictidae; genus Lasioglossum; species Lasioglossum calceatum. Next base: position 1,662,612 of record OZ016553.1, on the reverse strand, counting down.
ACATAATTTCTCCGTGTACAATGTTGCTCTAGTTCTAGTAGTGTTTCACTCCTCTAATATGTATTAATTATTGTTAAGGAAAAAGTTATTTGTGAGAACTACTTCCAATTGAAAATTGTTTAAATATTATAACAATGTCACTTATATCGTGGAAAGACACTGTTCCTTGATTTTTCTTGTAGAGGGATTGAAGTAAATAAGTAAAACCTTGATTATCCGAACTAATCAATGGAACTCGCATGTTCAGATAATGGAACCTAACCTAACTACAGAGCTAGATTATTAATTTTTACAATGAATTGTGATTTGTATAGGGTTCGTTTTAATTTTAACTGTTTAAAATAGTTATTTTCATTTGAGTGACATAGAAATTGATTTTCATTCTTAATATGTTTAATAGGTCGTAAATAATATAACAGTATTTTCAAATTCATCTAATGTTTTGACTGTTTTAAATTATGCCTACTCATTTTTGTCATAAATGCATAAAATCCGCTGTTTGGATATGAAACATTCGGATATCATCGGTTCTATTGCATCATGGATTGAACAAGTAAATATGATCCGTCTTGTGCCGTGTTTGGTGTCATTTTAATCAGAAAAATTTCACAAATACGTCGGTGAACGTTCCACAAAATGATAATTAAAACCGACAAAGTTTTCTCATTGAATTAGCATTATCTCACGGCTATATCTAACCTCATATCATGTTGCACTTCTCGGCAATCGATCTCCTCGACTCCTCAAAGAGGTGTATTTACCCCGCAGTAGTGGGGATCAATTCTTCCCAAATATCGTAGATAAATTACTGTATTTTCATTTATTCATTTCAGGTTACGGAATCTGTTGCGGTGGATCTTTTACAGATTATGTATACCTACGGAATGATTTAAAAGAATCTGCATGTGAATCATCATGTCTAGAAGCGATTAGGTTCGAGAAAATGTCTCAATTTTCTATTGGCTTTTCGTGTCCACAGAATCCAGTTTTGGATTTAGTTCATATTGATTTGCACAATAAATAATGCTGCATATGGATCACTTCAGGGCAGAGTTGTGTTGAATTACAATTTAATTACTTGACGAATTATAATTACAAAGTAGCTTGTTATCTCTTGCAATCGATGTAGGCGATTTTTATTTTTCATAAAGATCCGCAGTTTAATTATATTATCATAATAAGCCGCTTGATTGTTCCCCTTAAAACTTCGTTGACATATTCTTGTAAATACGACCTTTTTAATTTTTACTAGAGATCGCGGTTTTGGACGTGTACTAAAATACACGTGTACACGTGGTACGTGAACCGTGTATTTACATACACGTGAAACGGGGATCTCTAATTTTTACCACGTTTTTTAAATTTATTTCTCAGGCTCGCGCGTTTCAGCGATTCGTGCGGCTAATCTTCTCGAAATGAAAATTGCTTGCCGAAGTGGCGCAAGTTCCCTGGACACTTTAAGCATAATGTGATTAAGGTACACTTTACACTTGTTTACATTCTCTCGTTTGTATATTCCGTTCAAATATTCCACGAAAAACTTTTGCAGACTGCTGCACGCACGCCAGGTCAAACAAGATCCTACGTCTCGGGGAAAAAAAAGGATTATAAGTACATTGCCCAGGAGATTCTGTGAACTTTTCTGGGGACCTAATAGTTGTTGAGTTGACAGAAAGGCAAAGGGAGTTAGCCTTCGCCTGCACCAAGGGTAAAGTTGAGGCGCGAATTTCAAATCAGAAAGAAAGTCCATGGTGTTTGGCAAACTTTCGCCCACAAGGGTACCTTTGTGCCATTTTCACCGGAAACCGGCGCGCCGAGGACGTGGTGGAAGGTAAGTGGAAACCCCCCGCTGTAATAGACATTAAAAGCAAAAATTCCAAAATTTAGAATTTGTTTAAATGTTGACAAAAATATTTCGAAGGAAGCAGCAGACTTCATTGAGCAGTTTGCTTAATACTAGTTCCTAATTATGATAATATTTTGATAATATGTGCTATCTTTTAAACTTGTAAGTATAAATATTAGAATAAACATTTTTCATCGATATTAAAAGAGTTCTTAATCATTGCTACAAATTCTCAATACTATTAAATGGATAGTACTATAGTAATGTCAAGTAATTATTACAATTAAATTGTGTGTGTGATATTCTAAATATGGCATTTAGTTGTAATATTTACGTAAATGATTCAGAGCTCAAAATTATTTGTGTTCCTATTGCTATTTTTGCTATTTATCTGTAATAAAATGCCATAATATGCAATATTCTGTGTTTATTTGCAATTGATTTGTAGAATAAAAGAATAATCTTATGATAAGAAGAAAGGGCTACATTCTCTTATCAGTAAAACTACAGACAGAACGTTAGGTTCCTTGAACTTTTTCCATGCATTGGCGGGAGTTCTCTTCGCTCGTGAACCGGAGGGTTAAAAGAACCTGAATACAGATAGCCTGACGCTATTTCGCTCTCGGCTGATTTATGAGAGGGACGGGGGTTGAATAGAGCCTTTCTAAATTTTACAAAATTGCGCGGACATCATATGTAGGGTGCCTGTGGACACAACGTTTAGAAAGTTAGGAATGTTTAAGTATGTCGGGCGGCTCGACACAGCGTCGCTTGGTTTAAGAATAGAGGCATTGTTTATATAGAACCTGGCTCTCGATGAAAGAAGGGCTCGTATGCATAAAAATAAGTAATTGCTTCCAAATACTGATTGTAGGTAAAAGTACTGTTTTCTTATGCTTAATCTTTTGGTAGCACAAGGTAGTAAATTTTGGAAAATTTTAAGTAAATATTGCTAGATTTCTTATGCGTAACGTTTTACTAGCATCAGGTACTAAATTTTGGAAAATCTTAATAAATGCCACTAGATTTCTCATGCATATTCTGTTACTAGGTAGAAAATGGCTAGTATTAATTAAACATTACTAGCATTCACTTGGTGGTTCAAGTATTTGAGTTTTTATTAATGGAGAAATTATCAATTCTTCGGTGCTTTATCAATCGGGAAATCCATAATCGAACAAGTGAGAAAAAATGAAACAAAGGAGAATTGAGAAAGAAAATTGATTTTGCTCGTATATGTAAAATTTTTTTAAATACTACGTATCATGCATAGTTATTTTAAGTATTCACCAGAAAATCTAGCGAATACCAGTTCTAATAAATATTTCATCTTTTATGCATACCGGACGAAGTATTTGCCTCGAAAATCAATAGTGAAAGCTTTCACATACGACCCAAGGTAAAAGTGCGTTCAGATAAGAAGAATGTGATTGACTATGCTGCGCGTATTTTAGAACCTTCAAAAAGGCAGTTTCTGTGAAAGTAGCTGTGATATTCGACAGAATCAAAATTTCATTTTAGTGACTTACTTGGCCAATATTTGAACTACCTTTCGATAGAGCTTCGAAAACTGAAGATTCTATGTAACTTTAAAACGTCAGAACTTTGACGTAGGCAGCACTTTCGGTCGATCAACGTGTACTTCTACTTATGATCGAACTATTGCATAAATTATCGAGTTTGCAGTCTTCAAATTAAAATGAGGCTATAAAACAGTTCTCATTATCTTTTTATTTAGTCTAGTAATACTATGGACAGCATTGTCCACTATGTGGACGAAAAATAAGTTTTTTCAGACTTAAGAAAAAGATTGTTTTACCAGTTACCACATTTAACACCAAAGAAAATATAAAAATTCATTAAATATATACTTGAAAACTAGTTCTAAAAAGAATAAGTAGTTTCAGTATTACAAACCATGTAGTTCTGAAAGTAACTGTATAGTAATGTATATAAGGTATTCCAAAACTGTTGTACTTACTTCAAAGGGCTGATTCGTGAGGCCATTTGAAGTCATTATACTTTTTCAGCCCTTTTAAGGAGATACAACATTTTTTAGACGCCCTGTATATGTGTATCTTATAATATATGTTATTATAATCTGTAAGAAACTCTCTTAAAAACATTTTTATAACTTCAATAAACTGTCCTGTAGTTCCAGTGTTGTAAATAAATCTCTTTATCTGCGAGGTTTTTATACTAATTTGTTTACTGTTGCAGTGAATGTATAAACTTTGCTTGCAAAACGACAGATTGCACATAAAATTACGCGAGCCATACGTGTGATTCTTCGCTGATTAGTTAATGACTGAAACCCGAACGGATAATCGTGTGTACATCAACTATAGTGACAGAATCGCGTGTTCGCGTTCAAGGGTCTTTCTAATGGCCGGGATTTGCACCTGCCATTCACTTTATTCGTCGCGTTGCTCTCATCGTTGGCTTTTTGTAAAGACACTACATTATATCAAACGTCAAATCGGTAGACGTTTGAGTACGAATCGATTGATAGACTCGCGCTGGAAGTATGGCAATGGGGGTTTCGTTATAAAGTGGAATCGTGACGCAAAATATACGTTACAAGAGAAAAACTTCACAGATTCTAATCGGCGCTGCTATTGAGTTATATCATACATATGCACGTGCGCACTTTGCATGCTATCGCGCCTTAATTTGTCAATTTCTTGTGAATGCCGCAATAATATCGTGCGAACGTATTTCCTCTGAATAATTAGAAACGGTAGAGAAAGTTTACTATACCTGACACGTCGTTATTTTTCCGAAAAATTATATTTTCAGAATTCTGCTGCACTCATTTACAGTTTTCATGTTTCGTTAACAATGAAATATTAAAATAACTCCATAAAGACACGTATATACACGTATAACGTTACACTTTATATCATGAACATACTTTAAAGTCCATCACTTTGTTTAAAATTTCATTGAATCTATTTATTTTATTTATTGATATTTCTTGAAATAGGTATTTAATATAAAGATTGGTGTAAAGAACGAAAATTTTGCTGAATTGCAACACAATGCATAAAAGAGTTATATAAAATTTATTTAAAAGCTACGTTAATATAGATAGTCACATTATAAATAAGCACATTGTAATCAGACATTAATGATGCAATTTATATAGAAAATGAGATAAATTTCACAGAAACTGGAACTTCAAAACGAACTAAAACAATTTAAATTAACAGCTTAAGGAAAGGTAAATTATACAAGAATTTTTAGTACTCGAGTTAATTTGGATTAATTGGGTAGACTCCCACAACAGTGCTAGCCCAGGGCCCCAGAATTAATGGTCCGCTGCTGTACATAGATTAAAATTATATGACGGAAATAAGCACCTGAGACTTCATGAACAGATTCAACGAACCGAAATTTTATTTTCGCGATCACAGATTATGGACGTCGGCACTGTCCAATCAATATCATTGGACGTCACGAGCATTTCGCACATCGATTTAACTATGTGTGAGTGGTTTAACCCAAAGGTTACCCGGACGTGCGAATTTTGGTTGGTGCATTTTTAGCAACGGACAGAGGCACGAAATTTTGACACAATTTCATATGGCTTGATACAAAAATTGAACTTACAAAATTCTTCTCGGAAGAATTGCTAGAAAATTTGCAAACGTCTTTTTTACATATTTTTGTATTTTCGCATATAAATGTGCAGGGTTAACAATTGGTTTAGAAAACAGCGTGGCTATTATTTAAACAACTACAAATTTCTAAAATTTTCTCTCATTGTCTTAACAATGTACCTGCTGGAAACCTGCTAATAGCATTTTGAATAAAAACAGGAGCATGAAAATGTTCGTTTAAATGATAATTCCGAAAAAGTTAATAGACTGCAGATCTTCATGCAAAATAAATACTTTCATTTGCGGGAAATAGAAACCAAGTAGTTCTTTCTTCCTTGAATAATTTTGATATTGTAGATTCAAAATAATACATTGACACTCTCAAATTCTTTTAATCTTCTGCTTTAAATTTCATCTTCCCAAACCTGCCATATGTGCATAAAAACTGCAGTGTAATTATTAGACTATATTAATTCGATTGTCTTGTTGATTTACAATTAAAGTAATAAACGATAGATATAAAATAATCAGCCATAGATGCATAAATTCTGCAGAAAATAATATATTCATATTCTTGAATTCATTTAATCTTCCTACTGTATTCAATTTCACCTTCCCAAATCTGCCACATGTGCATCAAATCTGCAGTCTAATCATTAGACTATATTAATTCGAGTGTCTCGTTGATTTACAATTGAAGTAACTATTGCTATTGAAAAATTTCGTAGTTATTAACCATAAATGATATACATAAAAGGACTATTAAGCAGCCACCAGCAGGTAATGTTCTGATCTAGAAAAATATATGATTGTGCTGGAATGGGTTGGCCATCGTGGTCAGTCATGTTTAAATTGGTCAATACCCAACCGTTTAGTGAACCCCAAACTATAGGCATCGTAACCTGAGGTTTATGGCACGTCAATCGTTTTTGAGTTGGCAGCTGGAACGGCGGAGTGAACGTGTTGGCCAAAAACGTGTAGCTATAAATTACTCGCATGGTCATTAACCCCAACGATGATTTGTCGACAACTGAAAGCACCATTTATCGATAATATCTCGAAAATAGCAGTTTTCTGTCGTTCGGGTCGTAAACCTGATCCTACCAAAAGAGTTTGGTCTTAAGCAAAAATATCTTTATGACTAACGTGTTATTACACCGGTTACTGACCCTACAGACGGTGATAACTGCAATGCGGACATCAGCTCTATGACTGGCGAAATGTTAAGAACACCATTCCTCAACCCATAAGTGTTTGCTGAGATTACGAAGTATAATAGTTTCAATACTTTATGAAGTAAAGTATGTTCTATAAAGAAGCTAAAGAAACTTGATATCTGCAATTATCGTGCAATACAGATGCAAAAGTTAGTGTACAGCAATTTTGTTCGATCATGAGTAGACAGCGGATTTTTACGCAAAATAAAAGTGTTCTCTCCAAATGGCTGCAATCTGTAGCGAAAATAAAAAATTCTTTTCTTTCTTGATATATTTAATAGGTTGAAAGTGACGTGACAGTATTTTTAAATTCTACTAATTTTACTGTTGTGAATTACACCTACTCACTTCTGGCATAACTGCAAAAAATCGTCTGTCTAGTCACGCCTGCCATACTGTTAAAACCTTACTGTGGAGCTTTTGTCATGGTCATAGTATACAAGAACATGCACTAAAAAAATATGTTACCCCATTTAAAAATATTATTGCGACCTCCATTTTTCATGAACAATATTTCTTTTTTGAATTTTTTTCTATTGCATTTTCTAGCTGACTTTGTACATGCGCGATAGCCATGGAAGGAGTCATCGAATAGTTTTTTGTAGTCACCGACAATGACAACCGCTTCATTCAGAAGCACAGGAGCCCATGAAAAAGGTGTAGTCGACGAGCAGATTTGCGAGCTACGAAAAATGTCGCTTCTACGAACAGATTTATCACCTGCGAAAAATATCTACGATCAATCTACAGAATTCATTTAAATTCGATAGTCAGACTCTACACCGTAAAAGAAAGGTTTCCACCGTAGCTATTGAGCCAGTTGCGGCGGTGTGGAGGGGTAAGGGATGCGAGAGCAGGAGCTCTTTCACTCAGCAGTGAAACTCGAGTTTTTGAGTACAAGTTGCTGGTGCGAACGGGATTGTCACCAAAAAAAGAAGTCCTGAGGACAGTCGACGAATACGTCTGACGAGGGGGTGGGTACGAGGGGTTGCTGATGGCGCAGTCGTTAGAAAAGTGCCTAAGGCCTGCGAGCACCACGATGCGTCTCTGCCGAAGATTACGCCCGAGATTGTTCATGAGTAATTCGAAGAAAATCCGGCAGCCTCGCCAGCAGCGAACCGCGCAGCGCAAAACGCATCTACTTTCCTCGAAATTCGAAGAAGAAGTCTGGTTTGCTTGTTCACGGCCCTCATTGAGCTTCCTCGTAACTTTAAGTCCCGGGTTCAAAGCGGTCGTTAAAAGCGGAGAAAGACAGAGAGAGGGGAGGGGGAACGATCACTTCGAGCAGTTTCCGTTGCGATGTCTCGACAATAGCTCTTTACCGTGGTGCCTTTTGTTTCTCATTCTTCACGTTCATTAAAAAGTTATAAACAATGTTATTTGCGCTAATTCCGCGCACACCCGGCGAAATGAACCCAACGAACGAAGGCAGGCCCTCCCGTACGTAGAAAGCAATTAAGCGGAAACCATTAGGCATTTCTTTCGGAACACGTACAAAGGGAGCTGCATCTCGGTCCTATGGTTACAAAGAGAAATATTCAACGGTTACAGCGCAAACAGCAATACTTTCTGCCGTTCCCGTCGTCGCCCGACTTCTTAAGTCACCACGCCACTCTAACAACTTTATCTCAGTGTAATGATGTTTCTACGGAATCGCAGGGAAGCTTTAAAATACCTCGAAGGGATTCTTTACACACCCCCGACGAAACGGTAATTTCATAAAAATGTCGACGTTACGACCTCGTAATTTAGAAGTTGATTCCTTGTAAACAGTTTAATCCTGTAAAGGTGACTCGCAGTTATTCGCCGAACCGAAGAAAACGTGAGCGATGTTTCCTGGCTGCTGGATGCGAACCGCGTGCTAACGACTGTTACAATTAGGAACGATCAGTAATTTAACCGCGGAAACAACGAAATTCATCGCAAGCTATATTCGTACGAAATAATGGGTCGTTGAGAAAATTTCGCGGATTTCTGGTACACTCCGTGGCACAACTATGAGACACCGCTGTAGGTTTTCGCTCAGAGTGCACTGGCACTCCCCAGCAAGTGCCCGTTCTTTACGCGAACCTTGTTCGCTGAAATTTGCTTGCACAAGGTGGAGAATGTACTGGTCGTCCATCAGGAGGTGGCAGTGAAGAACTTGTAGGGACCACGTGATATCTCTACTCCGCACTACACGTCTTCCGCTATTGGCCGAATTGCTTCCCGCCAGAACTTAAGCGTAAGAGCGGGGTAAGTTGTTGCGAGCATTATTTATAAAAAAAGGAGAAGATCGCGAGATTCGTTTCCAGGTGTTTTTGTTATACAGTAAATCCTCTATAAACGCAAAACGATTCGTTTACATTTATCGTAGACGGGACTCTATTTTTTTGAGCTTCAAAGGCCGAGCCGAACGTAGAGAAGGACAGCGCGTGTAAAGAGAGACCGCACGACTACCCGAGTCGAGTCGAGATCAGATTACTACAGTGAAGGGAATATTTTTTCTGCGTTTATCGTGTACGGCCTTTTTGCGTTTATAGAGGATTTACTGTAGTAGTAAAGACTCTCTGTCGTCCATTTTTATCACAAAACTATCTTACAAAAATGTTCGATTTATGACAAAAGTAGAGGTTTCAAGTTTCAAAATGAGTCCAGTATATTGTACTACATATATTGTTTCATGAAATTATCATGGTTCAAATATCAACAATTTCTCTAGTGCTCAAAAACTTTTTAGATCAGCTGTACACTAGCTGTAACGCGCGAAGTAGATTCTAATTGGCCATAATACTTTTCATACACAATCAAATTTTCACATTTTACACGGAACCGTGCACTCGTGCGCCAATTTTGCCTGCATATTAAAAGAAATGGCGCTGTTAAAGTTTTATTTGTGAAATATGTGGATAAATCGTCGAGGATTTAAGAAATCCCTTGTTATATGTGTGGTGCTTCACCTCGGCAACTAAAGCTTATTTTAAACGGTGTACATTTTATACTTATATTTAAAAATAATATTCCATAATTCATATGTTGAATCTACGTGTTACGCTTGTTTTGAATGGCTACACGTACTTCATGTGAAATCGTTGTTACGATGGCACCGTAGACTCACATTTACATGCAAAAAGAAATTAGACAATTGGTTTGTGATTACTTCTAACTTATAATCCGTACACTAACCTAGAGGTAGTCCCAAAAATGTACTTTCTTAAAAGGGTTAATTCCTGACGACATTTTTGGAGCACTCTGTATAATCGATTGAAACTGTACCACTGCTTTTTCATTAAAGGATTTCAAGGTTCATCCAAAGTTTATTTAGCTATACAAAAGTATTTACTCGTTGCTAATTACCACTGCCGTTAAAGCAACGTTAAGTAACTAAATAAAAAAAAAAGTAATTACAGTCAGACATTTAGTACTTAATATGTTGGAAAACATATGAGATCTTCTAGTGACTAGCGACACCGTGTGCTCCTTTATCGAATAAGGGCGCGTTCTGCAGTCGTTCTTTCTCTTCTCCTCCATCCGTTGTAATGCGAACACGCGGTTACTAATTATTCAAGTGTAATTAATGAAGTCGATATTGTATCGCGGTTTGTGCGCACGCTCGATCAAGCTTTGCTGTCGTTTAATCTGTGCCAACATGATATGTACTTGCAGGTTGTAAAAAAAATGTTATGCCACGGGTATCAGAAATGGATTCTACACGGTTAGGTCGGTGTCAATCGTTCGAGTCAATCGTTCTCTTAAAAGACGACTTTCAAGTTTCGTAAACTATTGTTTTCCATATATCTACAGGGCGTCCCGAAATGGTATAAACGTGGAGCCGCGGAGGGAATGATTCTAGATGTGAAAATAACATATCTAAAAATTAAATATCTACTTCTTATGAAAGTTTAAATAATAATGTATACGGTAGCTACCACCATTTCTACACACTAAAATTTTATTTTAAAGCAGTATTGTTTTTTTTAGAAATATCTACTTCTATAAAAGTTTAAATAGTATTGTGTACGATAGCTATACCACCATTTTTACAAATTGAAATTTTATTTTAAAGCAGCATTGAATCTTTCATGAGTAATAAGTAATAGTATTTTTCCACAATTCCGATCTATTGCAATTTTTGAAAAAATTTCTTCTACGTCCTGTAGTAAACTAATTGCTCTAGCTTCCCCAAAAAAGTTGAAATCGTATAGTACAATATTAAAAAAGTTATCGTGTTTTTTAGAGCGTCCGAATATTAATTCGGGTCACTGCAGATGTTTATAAAAAATTCAATGCTGCTTTGAAATAAAATTTCCGTTTGTAAAATCGGTGTTAGTATACATTACATTTAAACTTTCTTTTGTCCGCCATTGTGACCCTGTAAATATTTTACTGATTACACCACTTCGATATCTGAATATCTCTCGTCTACATACCCACGTTAACCTACCCCTAACTTGGCACCTAGGCAGTGGTTAGCGGTGAAAACTGGTGCTGAGTCAGCGGGTTTTTGCCTCAACCAAACGCGACGTAGTATATATTTCCGTAAACGAAAGTAGGTCGCAAACTTTTGGAAAATTCCCGTCGCCGTTTCACGTTTCACACGCTTTAGCGGCGCACATTGGCAATTAATGCGTCTTACGAATCACGCCAGACATTAATTGAAACCAGAAAAGGCGCTATCGCGAAGAACAGTTGGATAAAAGCGTAGATGACACGAGCACTAGAAACGTGGGGCGAGTAAAGAGCGGAATCTATTCGAAGTTTGGTAGTTTGAATGGGTGAATTCGTTAACCTCGTTTGTTCTAGTTCCACTTTAAACGTGGAGTGGTTCGCAAAAAAGCCCGGACAGAAAATTATAGGTTTGTTAACGGTTAAATTTCGACCATTAGCCGGTAAGCGTCGTTTGTTGTAGCGGCAAATTCTCTCGACCACGACAACCGTGGATTTTTACAAATATAATCATTCCGATAAATGAAACTCCAATTTCCGGGAGGATAATAATCTTCCGTATCTTGGAGCACAATTACTAGAGTCACTTTTTATTATCAATATAACCGTTTGTATCTTAAAATTAGTTTCAATAGCTCGGAAGCGTTAGAAACCACGTACGAAAAGACGATTCGCGTCGGATCGATTCTTTAGACAAAGCAATTAACCTATATTAATTTTGCTTTGTCGGAAGGGTCGTCCGAGGGTTTTTTAAATATTTCCAAAAGATTGACAACACATAAATTAATTAATGAATATCTTTATTAAAATTTTGCTTAGTCCCTTGTTCGACAATTAAATTTTCATTAGTTTTTCCAATAATTTAATATTTGATTGTTAAATTGAGATTAAATTTTTCATTGTAAGTAGAGCCATTTTGCAAGAATACAAGAGGATTAGCCCGTACAAAATCTAACTGATTCTTTTAGCTAGGATTTTCAGGATATTGATATTCCCTGTTCGTTGCTCGAATCCTCTCGCGTTTCCAGGTGCTACTCGGGAGGGTGAGAGCAACGGACACACGGGATATTGTTTTTTAACCATATGTGGCGACTGACAATGGTTTCCTCCAGGTGGTGAGACCAGGGCAATCGGTGTGATTCTCGATTTATAATATTTTGTTTCGCGAAGATATCACCAATTGCGCTATAAAATATTAAAAATCGACGATCACATCGAGCTAATGGTTGTGAAAATTAAACAATTCTTGTAAGATTTCGAATTTTTTCTTGAAGGGTAATATCATGCCCATCTGTCTATAATTTAAACTTCATATTTTTTAAATATCTGAAGCTGCTAAACAAAAAGTATCGTAAATAAAACAGTGCTTTCAGGAATTCTACTCGTCCTCAAAACGACTGTACAAATATGAGGTAGAATTGCATTATATCATGAAATTTCATTTTATATTTTAAACACACATTTGCATGCAAAGTAATTTTGTTTTCGGTTGTATCACGATTTCAGAAACAGTCTTTATAATATAATATAATAAAATAAAGCTCTCATTCGCGTTTCATTTTAATTATTTCTTGTTATTTGCATACATAAGTACCTTTACATTTGTTTGACTTTTGCAAAATTTAATCTGTTGCGTATAATATCAATGCATCTCCTTTTATGCATATCGATATTACTTTGATTTCAAATATCTCTTCGAAATTAAGAGGTTACACTTTGCAAGCACAAGTACAAGAACCGTTTTATTTTTATTTTATAATACGTTAAAAAGTCACATTAAAATTTATTGTGGCCTGCAAGAGCGATATTGGAGTGCTGGGTAATATGTACTATTTAATGTGGAAATATGTGTGTACTATTTAGTAGTATAGAATCTATTTTATTATAGATTTCCATTTAAATAATCTGCACCACAAAATAAAATATTATCGTCATTGCTTGTTTATTATATTAGCAATAATCCAAAGAAGAAATATTACTTACATTGGTATAAAAAGTTATATCATTTGGCACAGTTTACTGAAACTATTTATATACCTACAAATATTGAATTTAATATATTTAAAATAAAGAAAATATTTTAAAATTAATAAGACACTTCAATATATATTCCAAATTTTTCCAGTGCTCTTGAAATAAAATACTATTGTCAAATACAATTTTAATCTTTTATGTACCGACGATTAATAAAGATATCGAAGTAGAAAAAAATAATAACTTTTGCAAGTCCAGTCGACGGACTAATTATTATTCAACACTAAAAGGGTTTAAAACATTTATTTTTCAAAGTTCTACGTGTATTTCAAAATAAATCGAATGTTTTACCATTTTGTATTTAAAATAGTATTTTATCCAGGCCTGATTTCAGTTCGGTAAAACAATTTCTCAAAAATGGCACCAATCGTAAGTGACCATGTAATCTAGTGCTATGTACTATGGACGTATAAAGGCGGAGAAGTTGAAGCTTAGCCTTCCTAGGGCTAGGCATGAAAGTAACGTCGAGAGCGACTCGCATTTCGATGGAAAAAGTTTACTGCAAACGTGAATCGAGAAAATTATCGAGTAGAGACGCGTATTCAGAAGTCCTGCATTCGTATGCCGAGATGACCGCGTTGAATGCCTGCTTCAAGTCGCGTCGATGGGTTCACCTAACCCATTTAGCTAAAAAATACCCAAGAGAGAACTCCCTTGGTCGTGGAAAAGTAAGTCTTGGGTTCTTGAACCTTTAATTTTGCTGGAATCACTGGATCTAAGTATCAATCTTGAAGGTATGATGAATCGCGCCCTGACATCGTGACAGAAGGTAGATATTAATGTCCTTGCACTTTAACAAACGACTCGATTGCTTATCTAAAGATACTAATGGGCCATTCACGATAAATAAAAATTTCTGTGTGCATGTTATATTGTACAGGGTGGTCCGGGAAACTTCAGCACTTGAATGTCTTCATTAGCCCCGAAAATATGAAATAACTTTGATGCACATACGATTTTATGGAAACATTTTAAATGTATGTTCCACTTGAAAATGTCTTCGTTGTGTTTGAAAAAATGAAAAAACTTTGTTAAGTAAACCTGTTTAGTTTGAAGTTGACGCACAATAGTTTGGCTTCTTTATTTATTTTATGGAAACATTTTTAATGTATGCTCCAAAAAGACTTGAAAATGTCTTCTTTAATTTTGAAAATATGCAAAATTTTTATTTACGAGAAAAATGTTTCGAAGTTTTTGAAAATGTATCTTCATTTCCCCACCTGCACGACACGCAAAAATGTTTTAGAGAAAATTGAACAGTGCCTTACAAGCTTTAAAATGAGTCTAGGTTTATGGTTGTGCTTTTACGAAATGATCACAATTGAAATATCGACAATTTCACTAAATGTAGTGTTCAAATGCTTCTTGAATTCACTGTATATGTCGTCAAACGAAACAGATAAGTTCGAGCAGAATTTTTGAAAAAACGGAAGATTACTATTTATTTCGAGCTTAGCTCAAATGTAAACGGTATGCATTAATTAATGGTCGGCGATCTAATTAATGTATCGATTTCCTGCGTTACGTAATGTCACAGGAGAATCGTTCATAGACCAACTGTAGCAAAAGAGATCTGAAAACATCGTCGAAGTATCTACTTGCACTCTTGGTAAGTGAGAACGAAACGCGAAACCTCTTGCTGAAATCCAAGTGGTTCGTGTCCTCGACATCTCAGCTTGTTCGCTCCGAAAGTTAGCACATACTGAAAGTAGTGCACTCGACGTTTTCTTCGACATCCTTCTTTCACACTCGTGCGTCGCAGCTCCGACACTAATATTATTTATCGAAGACGTATTAGATCTCAATTTCATGCTTCTTTGAAAATCTATTTATGGATCAAAGCATCCAATCCCGGAAGCCGCTGTAAAAGAACTGCTACGCGAGGTGGCTTAGCGAGTAATAAACCCGTTGAATCTGACGGAAGCTGATTGTGGAATTAAATTACTGATAACTAGACTACGGACTTTATTACGAGAATGCGTACTTGTGATTTGAAACAGTAGAGAGATTAAAAGAATTGAAAGCTATCGATATATTACATTAGATCTGCCTGAAAGATTAAGGGAGGAGGTAGACCAAAAAAGTAGAAAAGTGAACTTGACTTTGAGAATGGTTTTATTCCAAAAAATGGTTATATTAACAATACATTTAGTCTATAAGTTGTGTCACAGTTTTATATACAAAATACTAAATTATTATTAAAAAATACCGAATAGAATTGGGGTGGCAACCATTTTTTGAGACGGGTTTTAAAGGAAGGTGTTTGCGGTATTGTACCTCCGTTATTTTTTATCCGAATTAGGAAAGGAATTCTCCTTAAAGTAGAAGAAAATGGCGGACATTTGAACATGAAAGTCGTTCATGAGTCTTTTATTTATTAATACAAAATTATATTTAGAAACAAAATCATACAACAGCAACCAGATCATTGTGCCAAGTCTGCGTGTAAAAATTTCGAAGAAATTGATCCAGTGGTGTTTCAAAAACCGTCTCATAAACATGGTTGCCATCCCACTTCTATTGAATATTTTTTAATAAAAATGTAGTATTTTATAGATAAAAGTATGACACAACTTATGCATTAAATACTTTTTTAATATAACCATTTGTTGGAATAAAAAACTTCTCAAAGTCGAGCTCACTTTTCAACCTCCTAGGTTCGAAAGATCCACAGTTTATTGATAACACAGAGAAAATGTCTACTATTGAAGATGCGGCTGAATGACATGTACAGGCGGGCACGAGATGATTCCTTTTGAGAAAATAAGAATAAAATATTGAATACAATTTTGTCCTCCGAAGTTTCGTTTCCGAGAAAATCGACTTTGAAAATGCAGCGAATACGCGTGCTATTCGATAGGAATCGTTTGACGTGTCGGATCATGACCGACCAATCCTACTATTGCACGCGAACCCAACGAATCTTTAAACTCGATTTTCTCAAAAACGAGGCGTCAAACGAAAAAATGTTATTGCTTTTTTTCGATATATATTTACATGTAGAAACACCTTGTGCGTGTTATTCAGCCGCACCCTGTATTGGTTGAAAATTGCGAAAAATAAAAGTTCTATGGAACCAGGTTATGCAGAAACAAAAAAGTATTGAACTGTCAATTATCTACGCGAATATTACAAACAAATAATATTCTCAATGTCAATTTTACTCTTCTAGTACTATATATTAAATAATGTTTAATATTTCCAATGTTGACCGAGAACTTTTTTAATACTGGAAATGTTCTCGTTACAGAAAAATTGATATTTTTGTATTAGATGATTGTATAAGTTCGTGCCCGAGTTGAAAAAATGGCTTTTCTAATTGTACAAAAGAATAGTGACTATATATAATAAGACTGCGGATGTTTATGCAATTTTCAACTTTTGTAGACGAATTTTAAGTGGAATAAAATAGAATCGTATTTTCCGTGGTAGTAGCCTATTTAGATCTGAAATAAATGAAAATCGTACTAAATTCTGTCATATTTCATATCGTAGCATTTTTTGAAAATTTAACCATTGAATTTTATTTTGATATCTGGCACGAACTTCTGCAATCGTCAGAGACTTTATAAAATTCAAACGAAAGGAACTTCACTTTTTAAATAGAGCCTATCAGAGAGTTCCACGTATGATTCTGGTTTCGCGTGTGCATGTGTAAGCAAGCTATTTAGGAATGGCCGTGTGCTGATTGTAAAATCGGTTGCTCGTATCTCTGTTAACAATAAAGGCCTCTGGCGACTGATCAATGTAGGTCGATGTTGATTAAAAACGAAAACGGATCCGATTCTTTGATAAAACGAACTGGGTTAGGTTGTTGGTATCTAGATACATCTGGCACACGTGATCCTTAACGGAGGAGCAAATTGATCTTTCCGTTTTGCGAAGTGGTCACAACTGTAGCTAGGAATTTTCCGAGGTCTCTATCTCTAAATCATATAGCATTCACGTGGATCAGAGCTGCCAGATTAAGACATGTGTCCCCAGCGTAGCCCGCCTTTGCTTCTCCCACTCTTCCCACTAACGCTGACGCGTTCCGTACGGCCAGCGTTAGTGGGAAGAGTGCAAAGACGACTACGCTGCGAAACTGGGCGAGAGGCGGAGGGTAAGGGGCCGGGAGGGATAGAGGGATAAAAATATGCTAACGCTGGTCCCCACCAGTGTAGCCAGACGGAGCGGCTCCCAGGCCCCTTACGTCCCTCGCCTAGATGCTGCCTCAGCTATCCCCACTCTTACCACTACCGCCTGGCGCGACCGAGTCGGTAGCATGCTACCGCTCTCATTCTAGCACTCGGTCACGCCAGCGGTAGTGGTAAGAGTGGGGATAGCTGAGGCAGCATCTAGGCGAGGGACGGAGACGTAAGGGGCCTGGGAGCCGCTCGAGCCGCTCCGTCTGGCTACTCTGGTCCCCACTCCTCCTTCCCCTTTCACGACGCTACTATCACGTGACGCGTTTCGTCTTTTTCGTGCATGCGTCCGGTACTGGCTTAGACAGGGTAACTCTCTCCCCTCAATTCGTGCTCCTTCCCCTCATCTGACGACTCTGACGCTGATAAATGTTGGAACACAGTGGGAAACGTAACTTTCCATTAACCTTAAATTAGAACTTAAGGTGTTGACTGGCTAAACACAACCTCTCTCGCAGCGGCGCCGAGGAGTTTGCAAGGATCCCGTGTTCATGAAAAAGTTGCAACTTCTGTGAAAGAGCAACCGTGTGCTTGGCCACGTTCAATCTTTTCGCTGCCGGGAAATAGAACTTGCCTCCGATTAACGAGCCTGTTTATTCAAACGAACATCCCTTTCTTCAACCAGAGTGTGCTCTGCAAATCGTATATAGCGTACCGTATGCTGCACAAAGAGATCTCCACGCCCATGAAATATTCCGCTCCATCTTGTTTTATGCAAGCGCAACCGCGTAAAATTGCACGGTTTCATTACCTCACTTTTCGCAGTTTGCAAACGTAGAATGCGCGAAGAGAATTTTAATTGTTTTCGTTTTCTTCCGAGGAAATAGAATACAAAGGATGAGATGGACGTATCATAAGTTTTACGGCGCCTTTGTTGCGAACACCGGGGCCCGTAATTTATATTACACATGCCTTGTGTTAATAACAGTTTCCTTGCACCTTCTTTAAGTACGCGAATAAAGAATTCGCTGCGCGTATCAAAGAGTAACACACACGCAACACACACACGATTCCCAGTCTTCATTAAAATTATTGAAAACACTTGTATAAATTGACGAGTTTATATTGGGTCGTCCCAGAAGTTTCTTTCGGAATGTGTTCCTTTGATGTTGCTAAATAGTTAGTTACTTAATGTTAATGTTTTAGTACTTCCTAACATAAATTTGATTATGTGCATGAATCGAAAACCAACTTTTGAGACAACCTAATATTTATTTAGCAATATTAGAGGAACACATTCCGAAAGAAACTTTTGGGACAACCTAATATTAAAATCATCAACTTTTATTTGAAACTATTGCTACTTTGAATCCTTATTATTTTTATACGGTGTTTTATAAGATACCTATTAAATTGTAAATGTATGTTTAATAATACTACATCCTATACTGGGTGTCCCACCTAAGTTAAGCATCTTAGATATCTACTTATTTTTGATAATAGAACTAAGTCTCTATAAAAATATAAAAATAAACATTGATTTCATCCCTTAATGACTTTATTGCATTAAAAACAACATTAGCCAATTTCTTCATAAATGCATAAAGATGCATGTCTATTGATAATTAATGCAAAACTTTTAAAAAATACGTATCTTGTCAATTCAATGTAGACTTAAGAAGTATGTCTTTTATAATTCATTATTGTTTAAAAATGCGTTATATATTTGCTATGTATCTGGATTAACGAGTAAGAAAAATTTTGTTACGTAAATGTTGTACTTGTTCCTTAACAAGACATCCTTATGTCTTTGAGTTATCAACATTTCGTATTTTTCGACACACGTAGCGTGCATTACGTATGCTTCAAACGTCCCTGATTTTATTGCACGTCCTTTCCAAATCCAAGTGGATTATGCCACCGATATCTGCCCATGCTATCTTACGGAAGTGGCGCTCAAAGAAAAATATGGAATGGATTTTTGGCTTCAGATAGAATATAACGGATAACCTACTTTATCAATCCTTAATCCCACACTTTATTAAACAAATGATAGGAGCTCTTTCAGTAAATGTTTCTACATTCTCGATTACCACTTGACTTTTGTTATTAATTATAATAGCAAAAGATGGTTATAAATATTTTTACGTTCTCGTTGGCCATTTGAATTTTTATTATTGATTATAATTGCTAAACATTACGTTTTTTACAATGTAGTTTGTTCTAAAAGTTGAAACATGAAATTTCTGCAAAAGTAACTCGAAAAATGGAACACAAGTCTGTTTCTTTGTTTTAAAAAAATGTTTTGTGTAAATTATACGAGTCCATCGTTTAACACGTACGTTAACAACTTTCACAATGATGCTACTTTATGAAATACAACGAACCCCGTTTATGATGCATGTAAAAAATTTAATAACAAAGATAAAATATGGATTTTTTACCTCCCAGCAAATATCAACAGAAATTAATTTTACTTTTTTACGCAAAATTCGTGATCGTGGCTATCACACATGCATCATGCAGATAGCGAACGTGTTAAATTATTCGTGTACGAAATAAATTTTTTGCAAATGATTATAATATAAAAAGAATTTTATTCTTAATTTGTAATGTATTTTTGCAGGTACGAGTCTCCTTTATAATTATTTCTTTAACGTTAGTGCTTTTGCTGTGAATCATTAAAATTTCAGAAAAAATTTTAATAATTTAAAATAATTTAAATTATTAATATTTCAACAGATGCTTTTTATAAAAGCATGGTTGAGAACATAATTTTTATATAGTTTGGGATAGTAACGAACTAAACATTAATTAACAAAACGCAACAGTATCATTCTTTTCTTGGAAAATAAATTACATTCTTAATTTCTAGTTTTTATTTTCTAAAATTTGATTGTTTGGTATTAAACATGTTTTCAATTCCGAATATTATTTTTTTCCTTTACTAAATAATTACTACTTCATTACTAAGTAATTAATTAATTACTACTTTTTTAATTAACTATTTAATTAATTAATCAATTTAATAATTAACCAAATTTTAAATTCTGTAAATCAGACGCGTTAATGACTTTCTAAAATATATATTTTGCAACAAGAAAGCAATTAGAATAATTTGACACTACATTGTAATTCATTACAACTTTACGATAAGTATACTTACTCTGCTTTTATCGCGTATACTTATCACCGCTTAAAAATAATTAAAGTCACAGATTACACGCTTTCAAAATTAAATTAAATCCTAAAAGGGTTGAGGATTATTCAATGACTCTATCATTAGTCACGAAACATTCGGTGTTGGAAACGTTTTTCAATGGTACTTATCTAGTATGTCTTTATTGGCTGCACAGTTAAAGCTAAATTCATTCTGTTTGATTTAACGGCGATCGAATGAGAGTGGATTTTAGGTTTAAAACGTATTTTTATTCTGGGAAATCTCGTATCCAACGAAATCTAGTTCAACCCCCGGGATACTGGCACTCACCGGGGAGTCCACGATCCTATAGCAATAACATACATCGAAGCCATTGTGTATCTTTCTCCGTAACGCAGTAATCGTCTCACCAAATTTTCGGCAAACAATGGCTATCCTAGAACGCGTTAGGCAAGAAAGATCTACGCGATATTACATCAGTCGTCTTTTTAGCAAATTTGAAAACAGGGTGTTATATTTTTCACAGGCAGCACGTACAGATAATTTATTACAATTTATAACTTCTAAAGCTTGTTTTAAATCTTCTATTTAAAATCGTCAATTTAGATGGCATTTCGGGAACACAAATATTAATAAAAATGTTGAGGCATTGTTTAATTAAAAGCATTGTATGCAGGTTTCTTACGTGATTAAATTAATATCCAATCATGTTGCTGCATCAAATCCCGATCAGTTAGTTTACCGTAATGTATCATTTCCCTGATAATAAATTAATATCATAACAGCGAAACAAATCAGAGTGCCACATACGAGCACATTACGCGATGGTACACTACGCGCAAATTGTAATGGCGTAAACATATTAACGGAATGACAAACGAATGTGTTTTGTATATTATATTGTATTATATGTACAGTACAGTGATTAGTATTAATATACGGATACTCTTTAAAATATAATAAACTTTTAAGCTGAGAAGTTAGAATGATTAGTTCACTGTATGACGAGAAAACAATTGCAATTGTTTGGGATCTATTCATTTTTCAGTTAATCTAAGAGAAGAGTTTTCATTAATATCCAGTACGAAAACAAGTAAACAAGTAAAGGTTAAACAAGTAAATGTGCTATTAGTTGAACTACTTCTGGACATAAATTCAGGGTTTAAAATATTAGGGGTACCCATAAGTAATATTCTTTTTACAGATTCTTTTTACAAATTTATTAACACTTAGTTTGTACTGTGCTTATTGTCCAATCTGATGTTGTAAATGTTCTAGGTGGAAATGATTTGAATGTGCATTTGTTCCATTTACGATTCAACAAAACTGTTATTGTATCGATTTCATAGTGTCTATACATGTATCGGTTTTATCATTCTATCTTCCGGCTCAGTTCTTCCACTTCGAAACGAAGTGCAAAAGATATCTTTTCCCCACCGTTACGTGGTAGCTTCGCTTGCCCTAGATAGAGTTGTTCGACGATGATAAAAACTGTTAACTTATGAACAAACGAAGACCCATTTCTGCATTTCTGACTCACTGACAAGCAGTATCGATTCCAATGTTACGTAAACGAATACAAAACAGTTTTTTGTCAACTATTATACAATCTTCATTATTTACAATTATTCTTTCTCATTTATTTATCAGGATTGTAATTTCTGAAAATGAGATTAACACTGCTAAGAATCGACCAAAATAGAGTAATTCATTACTGAAAGGAGTTATTCTTAAATATATTGAAGATTATTATTGTTTATTAATTAAATAAATGGAATACGAAGATAAACGGTATGTTAAGAACATAGATATCCCTATAACAAGTTAAGAATTATTTAGAATTATGTAGAATGACAAAATATTAAAACATTTTGATTGAACTTCACCAGAGGAAACCCGAAATTTTTATCTGTTTTCTTATACAATCCTGTAGATTTTGATGAGAAAATGCCGAAAATCCAAGTTTGAATCTTAGGAATCCATTGGTTCAAAAGTTATGCGTGTTTAAAGTTCAGTGTTTTTAAGTTAAGCCAACACTTTTAACGTTATAAACAAAGAAAATAGTTATGGAGATGTATATTCTACAAAAATCCTCTATAAAATGAGTGTTAAATTTTCTCATCTATGTAAAGAAATGAACAATAATAATGTTCATTGTTATATCAATATTTTATTTATTCAAAAAACAAAGAAACCAATATTACATTGGTCGTTACGGTTAGTAAAAATATATTAAGCTTTCAATGTAAACCTTATTTGGTTCAAAGCAATAAATAAATAATAAATCATAAGTTTTTATGGTAAGAACAAGTATTATGGTCTTCTGATTTTCTCGATCATAAATTTCGTACCAGACGTAACAGAAGAAACGACGGGATGTACAAATAGAAATATCATCTGCTCGAAGGATGACATTTGTTGCCATTCTGGAGTGTACAATAGCGTCATAGATCATCTCGGACTCACTCGTATCCCCAATAGGAATAAGAATGTGCAAACCTGTCCCCCAGGTGGATAAGTAGGATAAAGTCAGATGGTGTAAAATAATCTCTTGTCCGATTTAAGGACATCGGCTTAACCCGGAACTTTATAATATCAAACTGGTTGTGATGGTTTCAAACAGAATCTACTAAATATACACAGTGGATCAAAAAGTATTTTAAATTTTCGATTGTGGAAAAATTGTCGATATTTAACTGATGAGAAGTTCCATGGTTGTACTGGGATACTGGGACACCCTGTATCATCGACACATTTTAAGGTCATTTTTATTTAAACTTTTGTGTACGTTTCCCCTACTTTCCTCAAATAGTCGTCCAGTATGATTTGTCAATTAAAACCCTCATTACCCCGTACAACGTTTTTGCCAAAATTCTTCGGGTTTGTTTACATGTTTCTTCAACATGTTTATTTCCCTACAAATTGTGATCGTTATCTTACTTTTCACGGTGACTGTACTTCAAATGAGGTACACAGTGCTGCGCAAAGTGAGACACAGCACTTTGAAATATTTATTTCTGAGATTAGTCTTTGTAGGTACGTTGCATATATTTGGAGTTTGTTCAAGTCTTACGTTCATAATTATTTGTCGTGGCCATCTTTTGTCCTCAGGGGAAAGAATACGTACCTAGACACAAACAAACAAACATTCCAGGTCAGAGAGTTGGAGCAATCTGGAATTTTATGGGTTTGTTAAAGTTACGTAACGTTTATGTTTGTATTTACGTCAACACAGGATATCAAGAGCATTATTTCTTCCTCAAGATATTATATTTTAAGTTTTCGTTAAAAATATTTCACGATAATTGCTTCATCAAAAAGTGTTTACTGTGAAAACATATATAATATATAGATAATAACATATATAATAATACATAATATACAATTTATAATATATGTATAATGTATCCAATATACAATATATTAAATATTGTGTATATAATATTAATATAACAATTCTCGAAAATAAAATGATACACTACATTTTCATTCTAATAGTATTATTCAATCTACTAGTAGTTGCTTTTTATACTATTTAAAAGTAAATGCAACAGATGCTTCTGTACAAATAAAAGTTAAAAAAACAGAGCAATTTTTATTTTGCCAGATTATTTTCCAGTGTTATTATATCATAATAAGCGTTTCATAAATGAAACTGAAAATTAGAGTTGCGTTCTTCTACTCGTTAAAATTTTATAATAATACTACCCCGTACATGTGACGTGTACACTTTTAACGCTGTTCTCTCATAATCAGTTTTTTGCACCTACGCCCTTATTACACCTATGGCCTCAATTGCTCCGTCCATACTTGGTTCATGCGACTGAAATGTAGAAGTTAGCTGAAGTCACGGATCGCGAGAATATTTTCTTTTAAATATTGTTCAATTCAACGGATTATCTGGACCAATCAAGAAAACTTATTCAGTCACGGAAAATGTTAATCATCTTACTTGGCAACACATTCGCTATAGCTGCAATCATCGAGTCAACAAGGAACTTTGTTTTTATATAGCCTAGGCCTCTGGTGATCGATATGGAATATGCAATTACTTGATTTTGCATAACTATAACCATTTTACGACAGAACAAGTGTAACAAAGGAAAGCATTGGCAGGTAGCAATATTTAACACTCCTTAAAAAATAACTTACAATTAGGTGCAGTAATGTCTCGATATATGTGAAAATTTCGGGCATGATCAGGCAAGTTTGTGACATGCCAAGGTCATAGCATGCTAGGCCGTTGAACTCTTCTTGACATAAGCAATAATATTATGTGCTAAAAAATAAGTAGTGCCATTTTAGAAAATGAGGGTGACCTTCGTTTTTCATGAACAAATTTCATTTTGTTACGTGGGACACCCTGTATATCTCTTTATTGGAGATTAATACACTTCCCAAATATTATTTCATTTCAAATACAATTTCACTGAAACGAGATAAGTAAATGCAGCAGTTAGGTGAGCACAATACCAGTGTGAATGTCCATTATTTCATTCAAATTTATTCAAACGTCACTGTGAACACTGAATAAAATTCGACGATGAACATTTTATAGTCAGGACAAGTGGAGCTAGGAGGGCCAATAAAAAGTTAACTTCACTAGCTAAGACCTTTCTGTGTATTAAAAAGAGAATATACTGACATTTTTCTGAAATTTGAACGGTTTTTACAATGACTTTTCCGGATTTAGCTCGACGACCCTGCAGTTTTATCTGCAACGCGTCGAATTCACACGTTTGATATTCTACGCGTGAACTGGCTAAGGTGACCCGTTACGAATTAGATTGGGGTGTATTACAAACTGAAAATTACCTTTCGAACAAGTCGAATTAACGACAAAGTATACAGCATTTGAGCCAAGAGCGCATTAACTGCTCGGAGCACAAGTCCCTAACAAAAATACGGAGTTCGTGTTTCTGTGACGTCGTTAAATCGGAATCAGCCTTCGTACCTGAGACAACTGCTTCGCCTAATGCGAAAACTTTTTCTGGAATCCAAGTAGCTTATGTGCTCGACCTCTCAACTTGCCTTCTGTTTCCTAGCGAAACACCCGTAGAAAGCTCAAGAAATACTGTCTGTGTATCAGAAGGCACTGCTATTGATGCATTACGAATACGCTTTGCTCTTATTTTTTTTTGTTGTACTCCCTGCTCTCTTCCTTCTTCCTCGATTCGTAATTCATTTATCGCACCACTGAATTACATTTACGAGCGTTCCGTGAAGTCATGGAACAAAACCTACTGGTTTTTCTTACAACGGAGTTTTAGTACCTTCGAGAAATGTAGTGACAGTGATGCTAAAGAGAATTAAGTAACATCTTAATTCTGCTGTGCTGGCTATAGAAGATTGCGAGTAGTATAAGAGCTAACATAATTTTTATGGATATAAATAAACAAAATACTTGAATTAGCTCATAGAAATTTCTTGGAGATGGCTAGCTTCATTTTGTTTTAAATCACAGCTATGATTTCCTTCTATTTATCAAGATGTTTGGAACAATTACTTTGATAGTTTATGTTGATCAGTATGTTACACATTAAATAAATTTGTACATTTATTTACAAGTTATTATATGTAATTCAGAAACAATTATTATGCTGCAAATAATGTGGATAAGTCAAATATGAAAACAACATATTACATTTTTAAAAAAAGAAGAACATATTAATGTATTTCAACATGATTTAAGATGATGATAATTAAGGTTTAGGAACGTATCGAAGTTTTACCGAAATTATATTTTCTTTCAACATATTTAAAATGATAATAATCAAATTTTTTACAGAATTTATATTTGCTTCACATTTAGAGAGAAGTAATACAATATCGTTATCAGTAATTCACAGTAATAAATAATGTACCAGATGCAGTAATACCACAACAATCAATAATAACATTATTATACGTATTACTGATAATACGGAAATATAAATAATTGAAATGTAACTAAATGGTCGTTGTTTTCGAAAATTTTAACTGTAATAATTTGCTTTCTATACACAGCATTTCTTTTTTTCAGTGAAAATGGTACGTAATGAGCAAACACATTCACAAATTCTGTGTAGTAGCAAACGTACACGACAAGTATTTGAATTTTATTCTCTCGAAAATGGAGCCTTTCATAAAAAGAAGTGTGTGATGCATTTAAACTGATGAAAATTTGCAATTATGCTTCAAGCAGCACCGAAAACAATTTTCCTTTTTATTTCAGGAGGAGAATTTATTTAATTAGATTTCACATAGGAAATAATGTGACTAGGAGACTTACGTATACTCACCGAGAGTATTCGCAGTAAGGTCTCGGTGGGTTTCTTGGTAGAAATCATGAATTTTAACGTGGTGCAAATATGAATATTCATGTTGCACATGTATCTCATTAGCGTAATGAAGTTATCTCCGCGAAATTATAGAAACAAATACATATTAATATATATTATTGTGCACGCTTTCTCGTCGAGGTAGAGGAAGAAGTGTAAATGAAAAATATAAACAATCTGTTAAACAAGTAGTTAACGATATACTTTTAATATCTACAACATAATGATAATGAAACAATATGTATAACACTATGTACAATAATATAGATACACAAAAATATATACAACACTATACAGTGACTCAAACAAATTGATCAAATGTTCGAAAGAAAAGAAAATAAATCACACTACAGTTCCCCTTGTACGGTGCTTGAGACTGTTGATATATTTCCGAAAAAATGTAATCATTGCATCGGCGTTTCACGTTAGTTTCACCTTTGTTATCGTATACAAAGCGGTATGATGTGTACTACGTATTATACAATTCAGTGTCTCATTCGATCAATTATTTGAGTTAAGGTGAGGTGTGAAAATTTCTAAGTTAGTTAACGAAAAATTTTTTATAATCACGTTAAAGCTCTCTTGAATCCATGCAAAAGCTGATAAAAACATTTTCGATCGGACTGCTAATAGCAGAGTAACCTCTACTGATCACGATTCATGGTTCACCCTGTATAACAGGAAGTGTAATAAAAAATAAAGCAGGACGAAAACCAAAATTATCTGCTACCACAATGCGATTGATTACACGATCAATACGCAATGGTAGCACAGGTAGTGCTGTGTAAATGCAGAAAAATTTAGATTGTTTAAATGCAGAAAACCACAGATTATTTTATTTATTTTGTTAGGAACAAAGTCCTGAAGCTGGTCTTGTGTTCAGCTTCCTAGACCGGAACCTCCCCTT
This sequence comes from Lasioglossum calceatum, assembly GCA_963966675.1. Lineage (NCBI taxonomy): Eukaryota > Metazoa > Arthropoda > Insecta > Hymenoptera > Halictidae > Lasioglossum > Lasioglossum calceatum. Next base: position 1,634,977 of record OZ016553.1, on the reverse strand, counting down.
AAGGCTAACAGAAGAAACATTATGATATAGGTTACAATTGACCCGATATCGACTGTCTGCGTTGTTGGCAGACGTCGACTCTTCGAGGGTTAATGGCTACATAGTAAATTCGCCAACGAGTAGAGAGTAACGTAGCCAGCTCTTCAACTCCAATTCGCTTTGGTTGCTCGCTGACGTGTTTACTATCCGCATTGATTACGTTGAGCGTGTTCAATAACCACGAGCGATTCCACTTGCGAGTAGTACGATTATGATCAACCTTGCTGTGCAAAGAATTTCTAATTTCTAACTTATTGCTGCTAAATTTTCACTGAATCCACAGATATCTATTTTCTTGGTGCACATATAGAAAAGAGAATAAACTATAATGACTCACAGTAATATTCGGCCAAACTTCCTTTTAAAAGGACGATAACTTTTTTGGAATTGAACCGTACGACTTGGATTTGTTTGAGAACTTAGATCAATTACTACATGAAGAGAAAAAGAAGTATTTGGAAAAATTACTATTGGTCTGTATTGCAGAAAAAAACTTAAAGTTGTTGTTTACAACTTCTTTATGTGGGCCTATATCGAAAATTTAAACTTTACGTTTTGTAGATTTGTATTAATTATTTACATTCTGAAAATTTCATTAAAATCACAGTTAAGAACAGTTTTCTTGTTCACGACTCAACCACAGCATGACGCTGACGCTACGCGAATACTATTGACGCTACAGAATAATACTCTGTATATACATACATATATATGTGTGTGTGTTACATTTCTCTTTATTTATTTAAAATATTTTATAGAGACTTACATATACAATAGATCCAAAAAGCAGTGGAGCACTCTCGAGACATTGTCGATATTCGAACTGTGATAATTTCGTTAAAAAAATAGTACAACAATATATCTGGATTCATTTTAAAGCAGTATGAATATGCAGTAAAAATGTTACATCTTCCTGATTCGAAAAATGAAAGAAAACACGTGAAATTTGTAACATAATTTCATAAATTCAATATGACATTACACAAACATCGAATGAAACTGTCTACAGACATTTATTTACATTCATCACTGTTTTTAAACGTTTATTCATTTAATTTGCTGTACTAAAATACGAATTGAGCTCCATAATAAAAGGACTTTACTAATTTTACTTAACTTTCTTTACTAATCTTGAATGATCTCGTGAAATTCATAATCGTTCATCCAGAACACTCGGACGAAAATAAATTGAACGAATAAATGTTTCTTAATGGAAATTTATGTGATGTCGAATTAACGAGACGATAGTATATATATGTATATAAAAAGGAGGTCACGAATTGCGAGAGGAACTGAAAGCTTCCTCGCGGGCTTTTCGTGACAGATAATACTAAAAAGCGATCGAGCACTCTTCAGAACACTTCCGTTTAGGAGAGGCCATTGTTTTCTGGCGGAGGCTCGAACGATCTCGCTTGATTTGCGAACATCAACTTTCACAACATACATACACTTGAAACTGTGTTCTAAAGAATAGCATAAGGAAGTGGTTAAATATTATGCTTCATTTATCTTGTGCTTGTCGATGTAAAGACGAGGGGAAGTTCTTGTTTTCCTCATCTCGCCGCGTCTTCAAACAGTACGGTTTTTAAAGGGACATTACACTTTCTCGGTGGAAAATTTGAATGATTTTTATGGGACTAATAAAGTAATGAAAAAACATTCTTTTGGGTGCGTAATTTTTTTGACATATATCCTACGTCTTCAAATACAAGAAAAAATTTTTACATAATTTTGTGAATGATTTTTTATAGGGGTTTTTTGCAGCCTCATGGCAGTCATTTTTAAAATTTGGATCTGCTGGCGTGCACAATTTCGATTCAATTAGAACGTTTGAAAAAAAAGAATTATCCTTAGAAAAGGTATGACTTGGCCGCACTGTAGATTACGATTATTTTTTTAGAGCAAAAATTCAGAAAATGGTGGACCTTCGTTTGTCACGTTTTCAGTAAAATAATAACGTCAACGTGGCATGAGTGTTTATAGTGGAATCTCAATGGTTGCCTGAAATGCTTGCAAGTATCAAGGTTCATGCAATTAACTAGGTAATCAATCAGCCACGTAAAACCTCCCACTTCTTGTTACGGTTCCAATAAGACTGGAATCCACGCTAGTCTATCTATTATCGATTTTTCATTTCGTTTGTTTGCAACTAAACGACTATCTCAGCTACGTATTGGCATATTGGAACCAACGAGGTTAGCTTTCAATTGCACTCGACGTAACAAGCAAAACGACGAACATTTACAATAAGTAAAATAAGAATTTTCTTATTATTAAACGTTGACAATGGTTCTATCAATATTGCAACTAGATTACAAATTTTTTTATAAATCAAAATTACTAAAATTTCATTTCGTCCAGAAGTGAATACAGGAAAAGAAGCATAACTTACTATTTACTGTTAACAATTACTGTTTTATATTTCCTTAGTATAATACATCCTGATTATTTAGTATTATGTGATACGAAATACTTCAAACAAATACTTTAAATATTGACAATTTTTCTACTCAGTAATACTTTAAACAAATAATTTAAATATTGACAATTCTTCTACTAGCTAATACTTCAAACAAATACTTTAAATATTGACAATTTTTCAACTAAGTAATCCTTTAAACAAATACTTCTAATATCCACAATTTTCCCAGAATCGGAAATATCAAATACTTTTTGGATAAACTGTATCGAGGGTTAGAAGTTCTCGAAATTAAATCTTGTCAGAACCTCCATCAAGTGAATCTCGGCCTGGCTGTGACGGCTCCATGAAAGTGAAGCGAAAAGAGCAAAAGTTTAAATTTTTGTTCATGCGTGATTCATTCTGTGTTTACCTTTTGCCAGTGGCCTCAGTTGCCTGCGGTCTTTAGAACTGAGGACGGGGAGAACGTCGATAGTTCGTTTTCAAGCCTCGGAGGCTTGAAAATTTCGAACGTCTCATTCGTTCGAACGTTTCGAGAGCTCGGAAGTTTGTTGGGGTGTATGAACATTTCTGCAACCTTCTCAAGCGTTCTATTATGCATAGCTGCTCGAACGTGTTCCGAATCTAGTTGCTCATTTGGGACCCGTTCAAATATTTCAGTACGTCGTCGTCGCTGAGGTACTCTCCACAAAATATTGCTTAATGTGGCTGAAAAACTAATCGGTTATAAATACAGCTCTTACATGTAATTTATCGAATTTTTTAATTACCCGATCTTTTAAGGGAAATTACAATTTCCATTTGTAGACTGCGAATTGTATGCATTTATAATAACGATCAAAAGTGGTAAATAGGCAGAAAATCTGTAAAAATTGCAATTTTTACCAAACACATCTTTTAAATTTACGTTATTGGACCAGATAAAAAAGTTGTATAAATCAATTTTTACTATTGTTTTTCTTAATTCCGAATCATTCTCTAAACTAATTCTTCAAGCCTTACAGAGAAATTGAAGTCGTTTGGTCCATTCATAAGAAAGTTATTCTGATTTAAAGTGTGTGTGATCAGTTTTGCTTCTAACTATACATTTAAAAGTAACCGAACTGTATGTTATTGTAATTGATTTATTATCTCATTGCGTGGATCATTGTAAAGGCGTAGTTCAACAATTATCTAATATTTCCCACTTCATTATTACATTCACATTTTGCATAATTACGTTGTATGCATTTAAACTGTGATGGTCTGTTTCAAATCAAAAATTGACTAGAAAATTTGTTTATACGTTATAGAAATACATTTAAAAAACACAGATTTAATTCACAAAATGACGTAGCAACAAATAGTAGTTCTGTTTGATTCAATAGTAATTGTAAATCCCGCCCTTGCACATGAAAAACGTGTGACACAAAAGTAATTAAAAATGACGACGTTTTTAATAACTTCGTTAATTTTTATTGCGAGTATTCGACATGGGAAACACATCGAAATAATTCTCAAATCGAGATTGCTACATGCTTCGTAATTTTTGTAATTAAATTGTTTCACAATTCGAAATCCCACGATATAACTCCCCTTTCAGTGTATAATTACGACTCAGGTAACAGGTCTGTTTCGGAATTAAAAGTTGCGAAGTAATTACGCTCGAATGTAATAACGAAAGGTTACGTTACACTAAACAATATCCCGTATTCCACTGCGAGACATTTTGTAATTTGAGTTGACGGTACTTCTGAAAGGATATTACTGTAAACAGAGATATTAAAGATTATTATTCCCTCGTGAACAGAAACAAAAAAATTCACAAAGAAGCTGAAATAGGTGTCTGAAAATGTTTTTAATAAATACGTCTATGCTAGAAATAACACGTTACAGTTAAAAGAAATCTTCTTGCAGAATGTAGAGTAATTACTGGCCTGAATGGACTAATAATTTTCATGTCGGTAAAATAAATAATGTAAACATGGTTTTCAATAGAAATAAGATGTGGTACATACAGGATGTTCCATTTAAATCGAACCAGTCAAATATCTCCAAAACTGTTTATGAATCTTTGTTACGATCTTTGCGATCTTGAAAAGTTTTTAAATATTATCATTTACATGGCATTAATATTAGGTGAAGTAAAAAGTTACATTCATTTTCACAACGAATACAATGACATTTTAACCATTTGGCAAGGCGTCATTCAATTGTAGAGAATGTTTCCAAAGTAGAAAAACGTGTTGTAAATTAATGATAGAATAATTGTTTAAACAGTAATTTGCTGAAAGGTTAAAAAAGTAATCATAAATCATTGATATTCAGCTGAAGTAGAAGAAATAGTAATAAAGGAGTATTAAAACTGTCTCGTTTACCGAAATATCACTTCGAATTTCCAATATCATTTTATCAGAATTAATATTTTTATATGAATATTTCGTAATGTTCGAAATGCTTTTTTCTAAATGTTCCACAGCCCTGCGAGATTCTCTCTGCAAGCCCGTAGCACATATGTACGCTGGTTGCGGTTTACGTAAAAAAAAAATTGAACTTGGCAGGTGCCTATCTGTCAACAAATTCGGACCGCAGAGATTTAATTTTGTAGCAGGCTCTTTTACAGAGATTTTCGCCATTCAGAGATGAATATCCACAAAACGATATTTTCTGCTGCCAATATACACTGACAGTTTCATGTGGTGTCATGCGTTCAAACATAGCCCGTGGTCCTAAAGTCAGCCAGCGAAGTTTAAACTGTAAACACAGCATCGCGGAGTTCTTGAGGGATTATAGGGCAGCATCGGTATAAAACGATAAAGCAGAAAGAAGAGAAAAAAAATACAAGGAACTCTGTTTCTTTCTGGAAAATAAACCAGGTGTCCTAGATTCAATCTGTAAAGGAACCACGCAAATTCCCACGAGTGTCTAAATATGGGACGGTAAACTGCTACGTCAGCAGTGAAGGTATTCACTCAGGTTACTATTCTCGTTCACCGCGGAAACAAATTTGCTAATGCGTATTTTTGAATATTTTAGCAACTCTTTTGAAAGGACTATAACCTTTTTAATATATTTTATATATTTTTAACATCGGACCCTACGATTTTGATCTTTTTGAGAAGTTAGAACAGTTAGTTTACTACATGGCATGAAAAAGAAATTTCCAAAAAATTGCAATTGGTCGGAATTCCAATGAAAATACTGAAAGTTGTTATTTACAAGTATTTTGTGCGGGCCTGTATTGCACATTTAAAAACTAGATTTCGTAGATCTGTGTCAATTATACAATGTAACAATGGCACATTATGTTATTTTGGGTGGTACAATAAAAATTGCAAAAAAGATTCACATTATTTTATAAACACAACAAGTCTATCCAAATTTTTAGCCATTTTCCAATAATATATCCCCAAAGACATGGTAAACAACAATCGCAAATTAAACATATTAAAACCTAGCGTTAATCTTATTGATTATAAACACTCCATTTGGCACGTCTGCTTCCTATCTACGTGGTACAAAATTTAAGGAGATTGAGAATCCCTGCTTTAAAGGATCGCATTAGACTGTCCGACCAATAGTCATCGAACAAAGCCCGGTACGTAATATCACGCTTTCCGCGACTGACGATCGTTTTAAACTTCACCACTTGTTCCATATATTTAGCATTCAATCGTTCCCCGTTTCTACTTCCCGGTAATGGCGGATAGGTAACAGTCTATACACAGTTGGAGAGGGAAAAAAAGGAACGAAAGAGTATCGTGCACTTAAGGGATTCGATAAAACACGGTTACGCGATCCATTGAGGAAAGAACCAACTTGAGTCGATTTCCAGCTTTAAATACAGGTATTAACGTAAGGTTGGTGGAAGGGGACCAATTGGAATCGGAGGAACTCGATTACATCGAACGAACAATTTTGACGAACAACGAATCAGCCATGAAAGGCAGAGGGACTGAAGAAAAAGGCGGTTTCAATGTAGGTTACGATCCCGGCACGGCGGGCGGCGGTCTTTCGGTTCCGATTCTAATTGCATTTCTGTTTCTATCAAATCAAGGCGATCACCCTCTCGACCAGACTCAATTTACGCGAAACTTTGCTCATCGGTGCGGCGCGGCAGTGGCGGTGGCGAGCGGCAGATATAACCGAGTATCGGCTGCAAATAAGGAGGTTTTTAAGTAATCGTCCCTTCTCCACGGTGAACGTATATACACCGGGTGAACTCCCGGTGTTAGTTGAATAGTAGAGCTCCGTCAAACTTTTTCAATTTCTTACGACAAAGGGAATACCCGATAAATACGAGCATTTTACCGTAATTAAAAGTATGCGGAAGCCGGAGACAGAAAGGCGAGAAGTTTAAAAGAAACGCTCTACGGAACGAAGGATTTCGAAGGATTCAATTACGTGACGAAAGAAGCCAGAGACTCTTATATCCTACGGCGACCTACGGGGTGGTCCGTAATTCTTGGTGTCACTGTTCAGACGTTCGCTACGGGCGTCAAGAAAACTACGTGGAAAGGAGCGAACGAATCTTTAGGGCTTGACTCGCCTGTCTATGTCAAGCCTGGGAAACTCTCCCTACCCCTGGCTCCTCCCCACCTAACTCCTGTGGAGTGTAGAAGGAGGTTGGGGGATCAGGAGTGTATACATACACAGTATGTCTGGAAAATAACGGGACTTTTTAAATAACGAGAAAACAATTGATTGTTTTGCCGAAATTATTCCGCTTTATTCAAAATACACCCCTTTCGCATCAATACACCGCTGGTCACGTTCCAGTAATGCTAGCATAGATTTTTTAATTTCATTTTGCGAAATCGCCTCAATGACCCGCGGAACGGCACTTTGAACTTGTATAACATTGTCATAAAACGTCCCTTTCATGGCCAGTTTGAGGTTTGGGAACAGGAAATAGTCACACGGTGATAAATCAGGCGAATACGGAGGATGTTAAGAACACAGTCTTGTTTTTTCGTCAAATATTTACGAACAGCGATGGTCCTGCGAGACGGTGCATTATTGTGCAACAAAAACCAACTTCGCGGCGCTCGATATTCGAGCCTCATTCGAACGATTCTCTTCCGCAAACGCTCCATAACACCCAGATAATATTCACCATTGACGTTTTCACCCTGTGGAACGAATTCCCGATCATTTCACGCACTTCTTCCAACAAATCATCGCGAGTTTTCTTTTCTGGCCGGCCTGCATTTGGATGGTCTTCCAAAGTATCACGACCGTCCTGGAATGGCTTATACCATTCGAACACACGTGTACGGAATGAGCAGTCATCACCATGAACTCTTTTCGTCAATTCAAATGTTTCTGTAATAGTTTTACCGAGCTTGAAACAAAATTTAATATTGCTGTATTTAAATATTTAAAAATATTTAATATATTTAAAATTTGCTCTTTGTTCCTTCGTGTTTTTGTGACGAGGAGACTATAGGTACTATCACTTTATGCGCAATAACTTGACAATCCGTTGATCGATTGCAGTGATCGTGGTCTTGTCTTGTAGAGGAAAGTTACAGCTTTCAGGGTATGTTTCGTTTCAATAGATGGCGTTAGTAGTTTCCTTTAAATTAGAGAAGTTCCGTTATTTTCCAGGCATACTGTGTATATAGTAGGTCCTGCCCTCAGTCACGCGAAGCAAAGCACGGTAGGGGCAATATGAAAAAGTTGATAGTGGGGGGACAGGAACGCTGGTAGTGAGGGGAACCGATACACTGGTAGTGGGAGTCGTGAAGCGACTAAACACCTAACCCTAACCTAAAAGAATCCACATAATTATCTTTTCTAGCTATATAGAAGAAACAAATATTTTCTAAATGTCAAAGTCTCATACAAAAGCAAGTTTCTCGTTATTTGTTACACTTTAAGGGGGTAGGATCTTGTTTCCAGGATTGAAACCAGGATTCGAAAAATTGATATAATATTATACCCTATGCAAAACCGAAGTGTTTAGTAATTGATTTTATACTAACATATTTAATATAATGTAAAGAATATTTTGAATAATAGTATAGCAATTTTTAGGCTAAGGGTTAATTATTATAAATACCTCAACCACGTATACCAAGCACTCACCAGCCTGTATTTGTTAACAACTTTTTGATTCGATACTCTATCGATTCGAGATACGAGAGGTACAGAAATCTCTGAAACGCCTTCGCCCACATAAATAGTGTTTACATAATAATATTTGCCGCTCTGTACCATGCAAATTTTGTATATATTATTTTTTCATATTATTGCAAATAATGGAAATATTCCAGGTGGACAAAGTTAGTTCTCCACCCTGTATGTATACGCTCAAGATTGAGATATTTCCACGTTTGATTATTTTCCCGATCGGACAAAATATATCAGCGAGCAATAACTTCGATTACCGAACGTGATGAAATTTCACGCCGTTAGCGAACAATTCCAATATTCCGATAAATTGGCTATTTCCATTGTACGCGAATTAAATTCGTGTAACGCGCGCGTTCTGAAAGTGTTGGTGCAAACACGGTCTTCGGAAAAAAAAGAGCTGTAATCACCCACCTATCAAGTGATGCGCGATTTACGAACGGCCGTACACAACTTGGAATAAAATGAAGCTTAATTTAATTGCGTGCGTTTAATTGTATAATTCGGTAGCTGCATGAATATCGTTATTCATTGTACAAGTCACTGATAAAATTTCATTAAATTGCTCCGTAACCGTGAGAGTATAGAGAATGCTCAATCAATCCGTTCGAGTAAATTATCCGTGTAACGATTGATGGCCAGTAATGATCAATCTTTCGATTCATCATTCTATTAGCAAAGGTTATTAACGTGCTTTACGCGTAACTCGCAGACGCTGTTATCAATTAAATCGAGTCATCTCTCTATCAATTATATAAAAAACGTATACGAAAAAGAAAACGAAAAAGAATTTTTTGTGAGTATCTTTTTTGACAGACTGCGATATTAATGTGAAATATTATCAGATTTTACAACCATGTTACACAAAGGCGTCGCATTAAATAAAAATGTTTTACCTGAATTGCATGAAACTGGAGTGAAATAGAAATTTGTTTTCTTTCTTAATTTATTCAATAGGTTGAAAATAAGGAAACAATATTTTAAAATTCTTCTAATGTTTTTATTGTTTCAAATTGCACTTACCCATTTTTGTTATAAATGCATGAAATCGGCTGTCTGATAATGAGACTATTTGAAAGAACAAATCTTAATTCACACACTAAAATTCTTGAGATTATCGTTTCGGCATCGGTTATTAATGTTAATCTGACTCTTTAAAGCAATTGTTCTACTTTCAACGTATTACATGACCCATTTTCATCAACTCTGACTACAATACATATACGTAGTATATGTTTGTTAAATTATACAAATTTTTCGAACTGTTCATTAGTTAATATTGTAAGGGAAATTATTCTTTCACTCGCACAACAAAGATACACATACTTCCAATATCCTCAAAAATTGGTGCAAAAGTGGTGTCTCTCCGTCTTTAATGATTGTTTAAACATGTTTAAACGTCATAATGTATTAATATTCGATATCACTGTATTCGGGGAAGTCTACAGAATCTTTTGCTGCAAGGAATAATTCAATATCTTCTATATATAATAACATTACAATATTTGATTAAAGTTGAAAAATACGTTTTTTTTCAGTCGTTTCTCAAAAACTGTTCGTCTAGGAGAAAAATTAAGGACAGATTCGGAATCAGCACAATAAACTCTATAAGAACCACCCACCAGTAATTGTGCAACATAAAAAAGTTGAAATTTGTTGGACAGTGAAATAGGTCGATCACGAATATACATAAAATAGTGTTCCAGTTTAGAAAATTATTTATGTCATCTACATATGACTCATTAACGTGTCAATCAAAAGTTCCAAAGCTTTGATCAAACTTTTTCAGCGATATTACTATTTTATAGATTGCACTCTGGTGATTGAGATGGGAATACAGAAAAAGAGCACTGGTACCTGTAGGATGCACAAGTTGAGATATCTTAAAAAACGTAAAAGCAGATATATCCATGCTCTTTCTTTATCGAAAGGTTTATGACTGCGTCACAGCACCATGCAGCTTCGTCGTAAACCATGGACCGGGAATCGGTTTCTACGTCATTTGAAGTAACTGAGTGCAACGCAGTTCTTTCAGTTATCACGCGAGCCTGTGTGCGTGAGGTAAGCCTCTCCAACGAACAAATTGGCTTTGTCTATCTTTATGTCGGCTAGGTTATAGGGCATGCAAAAATCGTATTGAAACTCTTTCAAGAGTTTATTATTTTTTTGAGCTAACAAGCCTGCGAAGTTTTACGATTTATCTGTTAGTAGAATAGGTTCAACGTTTGCATAGCGAAGTATAATACACGCGAAATTATTTTCCTTACAGCGATTCGCATTTGTTTAGAGTTTAGACTAGGGTAAATCTACCTATTACTGCGGTATTTTTTCTCTATGAGATTAAATTACGTAAAAATAAATATTTTTTCCTAAGTAAATTTCTACAATTCGATGAGAATGTATTCTCGATGGTAAGGCAAACTAAATTGCCAATCATTCTCATATTTGTGTAATCTCAGGATGTGAAAGAACATTCTTCATAAAAAAATTATTTATATAATTGTGTCGATTTGTCACACGTTCCCGGTAAACTGACAAAAAAATTGTTCAAACAAAAGTTACTCATACGACAACCAATTGCAATAACAAAAAATATACCATAAACTTTTTACTTAATAAAAAATTGAAATTATTTAAACTTTTCAAATAAAATTTTAATCGAAAATCGTATCGAAATCACTGCCATGGATGATCAGTACATCATAAATGCAATGATCCAATTAAATTATATTTAACATTCATCTGTATCAAAATTGATAAAGAGAGATAGCGAAGTTTCATCTAAATCCACAAATTATATTATTAATAGTTCCACATTAAATAATTATTGGCATAAATTTGTGTGGGACCCCAATAGTTTGTTTAAGGCTTAAAAGAATGTTCTTCGTATTAGTAGCTTAGAGATTAATTAATTTTTCGAGTAATACTCTACTGAAATTAACTTGTTTTATTTTTGAAGTATACGAGATTCTTTAAACTTTGCATTTCTCCAGAAGCTGTAGAGAGTTAAAAGGAATTTGTTAAAGTTTTCTTAAGTGACCTTAGCAAACAGCACTACAAATACATAAAATGTAGAATCGAGAGAAAAAATTTCAAAAAATCAAGAACTATACATGAGAATTAAAAGGAACTTGTTAAGTGACTTTAGCAAAAGCCACTAAACACATATAATCTAGATAAAAAATTTAACACCCGCATCCACTGCGCGTTAATGAGAATGAATTTTGCTGTTTATTTTTGCAGTGAACTCATTTTTCAAGATTTCGAGGTCCCCTCGCTACTTTACCTCTCGTTTCTAAATAGACACGGCCATACGCTTTTAGCAGATGTTCACGCGGGACTTTTATTTTAATTTTACTTCGCATACAACGGTTCTTTATCTTAGTAAATCAGAATGCAAGGATAATGAAGAATGTCTCAGAAATGTGTAACGAGTCTTCAGAATAATTTCTGTATGACACTGTTCTCGCGATTTTATTTTATATTTCTCCATTTATGATCGAATCTAAATATAGATGTTATCGAAATGATTATCGACCCGATGCCTTTTCATGGGATAAATTTGTAATTTAATATGTGCCATAGATTTACGGATCCGTGAAGCCACGTGATCCCGATAGCAAAGTTTTATTGAAAGCTGTTGGTAATCGGTGCATGTCGTTAATAATAGTAATAACCGGGGAATTTATTGGATTTTTTAGTGAGATCACTGTGCCACCGGCGAATATAACGTCCCCTTTCTCGTCGTATTACCATATGAGCGCATATGAATGAAGCACGTGCATACAAGCGTCGTGAGGCGGGACTAATGTCAAAAATATTGCTTTCAATAATAGGGAGAGGAGTAGAGATCGATCCCGAGGATCAGAAGGACTTCCAATAAACAGGGCGATCCATTATACATACGTGTATAAGCTCTGGCCAACGAAATTTCGAAAATAAGTCCTTATTGCTAAACTCCGGATTTTATGGATTTATGACGAAAATGAGTAAATGCAATTGAAAGAAGAGGAAACATTAAAAGACTTTAAGAGCATTAACCTATTGGGGGATGAATTTTTCCAAGTGAAAATAACATTGTTGGATAATTGGTTTGATTAAAATATTATCTATATAAAATATTATGCATTTATGACGAAAATCGGTGGATGTAATTTAAAACTTTTTTTTTATTGTTGTGAGATTCTTTAATGTTAATGAATAGTTCTCCCGCAGATTTTAATTTTCCTTTATTCAAAGCAATTTTAAATTAATTTTCAACGTACATAATGTAAATACACATGTGTGTCAGTACTCCTGAAGAGGTTAATATAATATATTATAATTATTAATGAAAGATATAAATTGCTCACAATCGTAGCAAAATATTTGTATTTTACATAAAGATTCGTGATCTAGTTATTAATGAATTGACGCCTGGCCATAAAAGAATACTACTAAAAATTGCAGTCTTTAAATACCTAAAGATTTTAAACACCTTAAAAACACCCAAAATCTATGAATCGCCTTGTCTCACACCCAGCAAATGAAGTTTCAAAATTTCTCTGAATATGAACATTGCACAACGCAGATGTAAAAGATAATGAAGACTTCGTGCTAGCTAAATAAACGTAGAATTCCATACAACTGTAATTAAACTATAGCTCGGCGCTATTCAAAACAAATTGGAAGCCAGAGCCCTCCGCACGAGTTAGAACTTCGGGCGTCTTAGGACAGATTAGTGTTCTAAATCATGTCAGAACTTTAAATGGCTTAAAATAAATCGGATTTCTGTATTATTTAGTATGTAACAGGTAGATTGCGGATTTTATGATAAAAGTGAATAAGTAGAATATAAAACAGTTACAGTATTTAAAGAATTTTAAAATACCATAATTATTTTCAGTTGTTTAGAATTCATTAAGAAAAGATCTAAATTTTTTTTATCTACAAAAAAATATGTAAAAAAAATAATACAGTTTTTTAAATGTTTTCTTTTAATTTTGATTATTATACAAGACTGATGGTCCTCTTATGCAGATAGTAATAATAGTAAATCTAAATCTGAAATTTAATAATAATAAATCTAAAATTATATTGTGTTATGAGTAGATTGCGGATCTGAAAATTTCCAAAAAAAGGTGAAATATAAAAATCGGCAGAATTTGGTATAATTTTTATTCTTTTGAGATCTGCAAAGGCCACCACTGGAAATAAGATTGTGTTTTATAATTTATTGTGAAAATTGCATAAACACCCGCAGTCTAGTTATGAGTTTTGCCAATGGTACAGCTTTCTCTGAAATTCCGGGGCAGTTTGACATTCAACCGGGATTCTGGACAGCGACTTCAATTCCGGGACAATCCCAGCCAATGCGGGACGGTTGGAAACCCTGCCGACTATACCTCATAATTCTCGGGCCCGAGCGGAGACGCTTGAAAGGAGGAAAACCAAAACAAGGAGTGATTGAGGTAACTCAAGCGGACCAGATACCAAGGGATCGTTTGACCAGGTTAGATCTCGATTTATTAAATTCCTTAGCGGGCCGCAGACCATGGAGGAGGCCATGTACCGCCGCAAGCTAGAGATCAGAGACTGCTTGTGAGTGTACCACGTTACAAGGGTTACGTCAACGAAGTGACACCATAGTTGAGCGACCAAGATCTTGCAACTGAAGTAGGTCTATCGGAGTCTGAAAGTGGATTATCTGTCGTACATCTGTTGAATAGATTTAGCTAAACTCGTCAAGGTACTGAAATTCGAGAGAAACGTTCTTCGCAAAATTCGAGAATTCGTGTTTAAAAATGTAATTTCGAGATATGAACAGTCGAATGACAGAAACAATCCCCAAACGACTTTTATACAATTCTCGGATCGCACAGGACCTCTTCAGCTGTTTCAACTCGTTCGACTTTGTCTGTTTTGATCGTACGAGGTCAGACTCGTAGACATAAGTCTAGGGAATGGTATATAGACACATACTATTTTCTATTTCACGAAATAAGAGACCCGAGGTTTATCAATGGCCACAATCGCTGTTCAGCCTACTTCAGACACACAATGCGCGAGTTACGAATACGATGGTCAACTATTACGGCTGCTAGTATCCTTTCCGAGGACTTTATTCGAATGTACATTCGGATATATTCAATCTTGCAGCCTCCATAATTATTCGAACGTTTTGATAAAATTGCTGTTAAGTGTTCAGGAAGAATGAAGCTTTTAAAATCAATAATTTAAAAAATCGGTTTATCAGATTTCAATAATGCTGTGCCTCCTTAAAGATGATAGAAAAATTGTGGACCACATGTGACCATGCTAACAACATAATTTTTCAAGTCTTTCAATCATAACCTAATCGACTTACGCGGAAAACGCTGGAATGAATGAACCGCGTAAATCGAGAACTTGCTGTAATTGTTTAACCATTTACTTCCGAGGGTTTGTCCATAAAACATTAATTGTTTAAAATCACATTCAAAATCAATTAGCAAAGGTTCAAGTTCTTCGAAGGGAACACCTTCAAGGGTAGTTTTATAAAGACAGTTTCTGATTCTAGCAAATAGTTACCAGGCACAAAACAAACTTCTTAGAAATTAATAAAAATAACATGAAGTACCTAGTATTACTTTATTTTTAAAAATAAAGTTGATGTTAAAATTGATGTATTGCAATAATTTTTGTTTAAGATATAGAACACATTACATAGTTAGAAGCCTTATTCCCCGAGACAACGCAATTTTTCGTTTCCAATTATAGAAAATGCTAAGAAACTGTGATACGCCAGAGGATTTTCAGAAAAATGGTTGATAATCAATCGTTGATCACAAATAATGCAAACTAAATTACGGAATGCCTTTAAAATTAATGAAAAACTTCCAAGTCGTCGCTAAATATAACTGGTACCCAAAGTAATTTTGTTTGTAATTAGTAGACTTTATTAATTAGCGGATCTTTATGCTTTTCTAGCAAAATTATAGAAAATTTTAAAAATTGAAGATGTCAATATATGATTCCTCCTCTATTAAAATCATTAAGGAAAGAAATAACATTCAATTTGGTTTCTATTTCACCCAATCGATGCAGATCATTTTCTTTTCATAAAGATCAAACCGCAGTCTAGTAATTAGTAATGTATAATTACCAGAGACATGCATTTTGTCCAGTTTATGAGATTCTGGCCCACTGCGCGCCGATCGAATTCACATATCTCTGTCTAGCCAACTTGTCAACCTTACACAGTAGGCGAGACGTGACCTGCTTGAACTGCGCAGAAGGAACGAGGTCTTACTGGCATCCATAAGACAGGACACGCGAGTTGCTGACGGAATGGATATTTGGCTGACAAAGTAAGGTCGCTGTCACCGCACTTGTCGACGACTAAGAGGCCACACGGCAGTATATTGTCCACGCTTATCCCGGAAGTCTTACCGAGAGCGGACCAAGCGCTAGAGAAATCGAGAACCCGAATATGGCTATAGGTGGCGCCAATGGGAATATCTGACCAAAACCGCAGTTGTAGAGGAGACGAATTGTGAAGCTCGTTGTGGGAATGTTAGGCGAAGACAAGCTACCCACAGGGATACCTTCGTTCTATCGTGTCGCTGAAGGAGACCCTGAAGAGATCCGGGTACACGGCCAGAATTATAGCAGGATCGCCGGTACCAGTACCTTCTAATCCCTTGAGGAACGATTCACCTTACTCGCACACACTCGACGAATTCGAATGCATCCCATGGATTAGGCTAGGTGAATAATAAACTGACTCTGACACTTGACTTACCGGTGTCTTTAACTTCGTATGAACTCTGCAACCACATCGGCGCGGCCAGCGAAATTAAATTATACAATTTATGCGATAAAAATAGTTAGGCTACTATAGTAAGTACTAAAAAATTTTAAATACACGTATGACTATAGTTTCTGATGACACACTAAGTTGTATGCAATTGTCTTCGTTATTAGTTAAATTATTGTAGGATTCAGAGTGTCACTTTTCAAGGCTGTCACGATCAATAGGGCAAAGTTTTATTAAATATTACAGAGTATAATAAGTAGACTGCGGATCATTATGCAAAATCAAAAATGTTTGCATTTATTGCACGACTTTTGATTATCCTGTTAAGGTGAAACTAATACACTAGTGGCCTTAAATCTTTTTAATACATCCACTGTTTTAAATTGTACGGACCCATTTTTGTCATAAATGCATAAAATCCGCAGTCTAATAATAAGTTTAAAGGTACTATGTAATCTTCTGAAACAATATGATTTGAAAGATTTAAGAAATGGGCTTCTACATGAGAGCCAGTGTGTGTTTACATTTTCGGAGAGGGTGAAAATAGAGTGATTATGGTTATTCACGTTGATGATACGATACTAGCTGACGAATTACTACTAAGCTGAAGAATTTATGTTACAGTACATTCAAGGGTTCTGTCTCGGAGATAAGCAGGGGTCTCATACAAGCAGAGGTCTTTTATTCTGTCACTGTACCCTAATGAATTGACCAATCTCCAAATTTTGCGGTCAGATAAAATAGATATCCCTTCATCTTGACACCTAGAATCTGCCTCTGCAACCGCCGCGCCAATCTAGCCTAACCTCCTTTTGGGACCGCGTTTGCAGAGATGGCGTAGCGTACGCGATGCCAGCAATTGTTGTCCCTAACCTCAAATTGTATTCTATCGGAGCATGTTAATGAAAATAAACAGTGACCCGTGCTGTACACATGCTACGGATAAGGAAACCCACTAGCGCAGTCAATGCCCCGACCTGGACACGACGTGCAATAGATCCGGAAGAAGACACCTTGCAAAAATGTGTAGATCTACGAATCAGTCCTGCAATTGAACAAATAGCAGATGAGGAAGTTCCTACGAAATGAAAAAAATTCTTATTGTGAAAATAGAGTGCCAGAATATGGAATTAGGTACCGAATCACTGATGGGCATTATCGGCAGTAATACGTTGCGCAAAGTCCGACCCAATTGTCGTTTAAGACCAACATAAAGGCAGTTCGTGAGCTATTCAAAGCATCGTTTGATCGGACGCATTCCCGTTAGGGTAAAGCTGGGCTCAACAATACGCAGGCTTAACTTATACGTTATTGAAAGCGAGTATGACTCGCTGTTAGGCCGAGAGTGGATTTTGTACATGCAGTGAATTGGGTTGGACTTTGCCCACTAGAAATTCACTGACCAACTGCCACTCCACAACTGACAGCGCGACAGTAAAAAACGGATTGGTCAAATGCTGCTTAAATGGAGGATAGGAAAACTGGAGCGACGCAAAAGTTAGCATCCCAGAACGGAACATATACTACCAGGACATAAAAACATCTGGATGGCAGATTTCGGTTTGCCCTTAGTCAGTCGCTTTTCCAATTGCACCACCAATTAAAAGGGTATACTCATTTCCAGAATCGCAAGGGTGCGGGAGATGGGGGTTTTCAGTAGTTAAAAGTTAGATAAAAAATCAACCTAGCCCTCAATCGCCCTCAAGATTCTTATTTTTACGTTTACGAGGCGTAATTTGAATTAGTTGAAAGCATAGAGCTGCGACAGCTACATGCTGTCGAATAAGGCAAATCACGCCACCTAAACGTAAAAATAGGACTTTTGACGGCGATTGCGACCTAGATTCATCTTTCATCTAGCGCTTTTGACTACTGAAAAACCCCATCTTTGCATTATCGAGAAATGAGAAGGCCCATCCCGCACTCTTGCAATCCTGGAAACGAGTCTACCCCCTTAAGGTAACGGCCCGGGCCCAGGTTTACAAGCCTAAAGGTGGAATTTCGTAAGCGCGTCTGGGTGCAGCGTTTTGCGATCCATGCGGTATTCGTCGGAAGCTCCTGCTGTGCGTCTGGAAGCACAAGTTTGTTTCGTGACGAATAGAGTATAAGAGGCCCCAGGATCGCAAAACGGTGCGTCCAGACTTGCTTAGAAGATCCCACCTTTACCGGGCCCTCTGAGTAAGGGTACCACGCGGTCATCTCGGAATCTTCCCAATATCCAAGGGGGCAAGGTTGCTGGCGAAGGCACGCACAAGGTAACCCTCCCCTTGGCAAGGGTAGGTGTTGTCAAGTCAATAACCAATCACAGACAAAATAGAAGATCGAGAGACACCCCACCCGCAGCGAGGTTAGCTGCATAGAGACTCGATGAAATCGGGGCGAATACAGTTTACCTCCTCTCTGATGACCAGATTAATACGTGACCAGTCTACGGACTTAGTGGGGGATGTTAGAGTATGCTCATGGTGCTGGAATGGGACAGTGGAAGGGGAAAAGGAGGAGAGGAAAAATCGGCCAGTTTTGGTCGATTCTGGCGGCACTGGACTCGAGCAAGAAGAGTCTGTGTACCAGCTACGCTGAGGAATGTAAATTGAAGGCAACGAGTCTCCTTCCGGACGATTAGACAGAATCTGAGGTCCAGGCACGGCAAATATGTTTGGTCGACTCTGTTAACGTCAGCGTCGAAGGTGCAAGCCGACACGCACCACAGTGTCCCTTACACAAGCTGCGCTAGTCCAATCATTCGGGCAAGTGCACGACTAAACAGCGACAGTTAAGCCAAAGAACTGATTGCAGATAAACGTTCGATCCCGAAGGCCAAACAGATTTTCAATGGCATGAAACGAGGCCGTTTGCTACCATGACATTAGAGATGCCTACTCGCGTTTAACGGTCGACGAAGAATTCAGCGCGGCACTAACACTGAATACGCACGAGTTAATTCGGCCGACTCGAGCACGATACGGTGCCGCAAATATTCCGGCAATTTGGCTACGTCTACTCGGGACAGTAATTCGAGGTATGAAAAACTACGTAATTCTATGATTTGCTTCTTTTTGCGAGGTTCTTTCGAGGAATTGCTGAAAACGCTCGAAGAACTCTTGGAACAACTCCGACATCATGGTATTCGTTTTAACCAGGAGAAATGCAGTGCCTCGGCCGTAGAATTCTTGGGATAGAAAATCGACGCAAGAGGTATACACAAATCCGACAAGCACACTGAGGCAATACAAGCCGTTCGTGTTCCTAAGCCAGCTACGCTGGAGGAGCTTGAACTATTCATTGGAGAAGCTACGTATTACAACACATTTATTCTCGAGTTAGCAACAAATGCCACTTGCAGATACATATATACATATGTCGATCGCTGAACCTTTCAAGTGGAAGCAAGCGGTTGACGAAGCTTATACGGTGCTTGAGGAAATATTAATTTCCCTGTAGGTAGATTCTCATGCCTTATGGTTGGGTGCTGCCGGTCCTGTTGGTTACAAACGCAAGCAAAACAGGATTGGGTACTGTTCTGACATACCAGCCATTCTTCTCTCCGAGTTAGGCAAAGGGGAATTGCTCCTTCTACTTGGCTGCTGAACGGAGGTGGAAGAGTGGGGTATAATCACTCTGGCACACGGGTTAGGTTGGAAGTCGTAAGTGGAAGCAGAATCGCCTGATGATGGGAGGGAGCACGAATTCAGGAGAAAAGGTTACGCTCACTCTACCAGTACCGGACACACGACAAAACGCGTCACGTGACCGAGCCATGGCGGAAGCGTTGGGAGTAGCGAAGGGGAAGGTAGAATGGAGACGTAGTGTTGATCTGGTGACGGCCTGAAGATACCAATTGCTTACGCAAATCGAACTGTAACACCTTCTGTTGCCAAGAATTATGCACAAATTGATAGGAGACCTTAGCCATTGTTTGGGCCGTTCAAAAATCTAACCCTTAGCACTAGAGTGATGACTGTGAGGCTCTGCTAAAAATTGCTGTACCAATTATTCAAAATATTCTTTACATTATCAAATATATTGGCATCTAATCAATTACTAAATATTTAAGTATTGTATTATTTTCGGTATTTTAAGGTAAAATAAGCAATTAACTTTAATGAATAAGATATTTTCCCTTTCGTTCCATGTTCTGTTGCCAAAAAGAATAAATACGAAAATATTTTATTGATTAATAAAGTTCATCGCATGAATAATGAAATTCGGTTTTATTTCACCTTAAAATACCGAAATTCCTTTCTTGCCAATCAAATAGAATTATTCTAGGTCGGAAGAAATGTTTAACTTTCGAGTTAAAATGGCTCCGAGTGCAAAGTGTATTGAGACAACATGGCAGCCATGAAAAGTGATATAATAATAGCATTCAAATTCCACTGCCTTGAAATACAGTAAAATATACAGGGTGTTCCAGAAAGAGTGTCGGAAAAAAGGAGTGATACCTGAGGTGATTCTAGCTTATTACATAATCTGAGGAAACATTTAAAATTATTAGTATGCAGTCGATTTATTATATGGTAAGTTTGTTATATGATAAGTACACATGCGGATAAAATTGAGGTGATTAAATTTATAGCTATACAATAAATTATACATTATGATTATAGGTACTCATATGTCTCCTGTAGATGACTTTTACATTTTGAAATAATAAATCTTTTAAACAAACTGCTCCAAAAATACACGCG
This sequence comes from Lasioglossum calceatum, assembly GCA_963966675.1. Lineage (NCBI taxonomy): Eukaryota > Metazoa > Arthropoda > Insecta > Hymenoptera > Halictidae > Lasioglossum > Lasioglossum calceatum. The sequence continues at coordinate 1,613,940 of OZ016553.1, read as the reverse complement.
ATTCTGATATTTGAAAAATTCCTTTTTCGTTAACATTCCCTCAATTGACTTTGCATATCTTAATCGTAATTTAAATTACAAATATAAAATGCAAAATCTATTAAAATAAAGTGTTATGTAGACAGCCACTCTCCTCAAAGCAATTAGAAAATGCAAATGTAATATAAAATACTGCTCTTTTCAAAGTAATTAGAAAATGCAAATTTATTAAAGCTGAGTGTAATATAAAGTATTGCTTCTTTCAAAGCAGCGGAGTTCTTTTTTATAAAAACAGATTGTTGTTAGAAAATCTTTTCGCACAGCCTCATATCGCTGAGAATATGAATTAATGGAGAATCTGAATATATTTTCAGGTAGATTTAAATTCCTTCCATTGTGGAATTATTCCATTAGTACGAGCTGTGGAATTACATTTCAATGGTGCATGGAATTGTATGGAATTTTTTCTACGTGGCTTCGGTTTAAGGAAATTTAATTTTAAAAACTCGCGTCGGGTACGTACTTAGTGAACTATTAATGCAGTACCTCTCCACGAGTTAATTAACCCCGGAATCAAGTTAACATTTTTTTTGGAATCGTCTGGACAGACCTTCAAGCACATGTGAAAGGAACAAATAGCGAAATACATCATCAGGGTTAGCCCCAAGCTACAGCAAATTTCAAACTATGTAACGATTATTGATGTGCATCAATTTAACAGTGTGCACGTCCTTTTGCAAAGTTAATACTTCGAGTTAGCATAATCCAGGAATCTATAACTTTTTAATAGTATCCTGTTTTAAGCACGTCGGAACCGCCAGCAGAAAATGTTTTTGCGGGGAAGTTTAACTTCAGAAGTTAAATACTGAAATATTGCACATAGCAGACGCAGTTTCACAAAGTTCAATGAGAATAGTAAGAGTACTTATTATTGAAAATATGAGTTCCTGCACGTTATAAAGGGTCTGTCATTTGAAATTTCGCACTATTTTTTATTTGTGAAGATTATAGTTGACGCTTTTCGACATGTGGTTAGTAAACTTGTTAAAGAATAGCATTTTTAAAATTTAAAACAACAGCATTCTTTATAATTTACAATAACACTTCTTATTGGAAGACCCAGCATTTTAATGAAAGAAGTTTTGTTGCTGAGAAATTTTTAACTTTGTCCAACAGTCAACTTTATAACGTAAATTAAATGTGTAGTTCGCTTAATGTACAGGGTGTTTCAAAATGATATGTCGTGACTACTCTAGCGTGATTCTCCATCTCTGGATCGGTGGAGATTTGTTAAAGAAACTTGCCGCAAAATTGACCTTGACCTTGAATTTCACGGTCAAATTTTTTTGTCATTGCGTTGTATAGTACTCATCGGAGGGAACAAAAGTCGGAAAGGGACCATGAGGCAAAAACGAACCGAGACTTTTGTTCCCCCTGATTAGTACTATACGACGCAATGATAAGACAATTTGACCTTGAAATTCAAGGTTAAGGTCAATTTTGTGACGTTTTCTTAACACATCTGCGCAGATTCAGAGATGGAGAATCACGCTAGGGTAGTCACGACGTATAATTTTGAAACACCCTGTACAATTGATGTTGAGAAACTTGGTGCTGTACTGCGAATGTTTATGCGCATGAAATATTGCCAAATATGTAGATAGAATAGCAGAATATAATATATGAGCACATACAGAAACATAATTATTTATTCACTATAAATATTATTCAGGTTACAATAAATTATACACATAATGATTATCAGTTTAAATTAATTTCAAATGGAAATGGATATTTCCAAACGGAATGTATTTTAGCAGTATCACGTAATTACAAATGTAACAAATCACATGCATATTCGTGTAAAATTTGTATAGAGAATTTTGATAAATAATATTAGAATTTACAAAGAACGTGTAAATATTAATAATAAGCGGGTCGAATAAATATGCAATAACAACCTGACGCCTTCTATGGATCAAACAAGTTTCACTGAGGATCTCTAACGATCAAAATAAATGAATTGCAATGTTTGTCAAATCCATGAGAGCACTTGTTTAAACGTTAAACACATCACTAAATATTTAACACAAAGTTTAGTATATTTAGTAAAGTTAATTATTTCATAATTATTGATATACAATTCCATTAAAAATTATTAAATAAATTTCTCTTCATTCTCTCTCTCTCTTAAGTACAAACCGCTATAAAAATTGTGAGAATTGAAATAAATTAAATCTTATTATATATATCTTATTATACACGCTCCGAAAATTTCATTGAAATTGCTTAATTGGTTTACGAGTTATAAACGATCAAAAGTGAAAAAAATTGCAATTTTTCAAGATTATCGGCCTTTTTACCACTTTTGATCGTTCATAACTCGTAAACCAATTAACCAATTTCAATGAAATTTTCGGAGCGTATATAATTTATACACGTTGACCAAACACGTCTTTTAAATTTACTTTATTTGACCAGCTAAAAAGGTCGCAAAAATCAATTTTTAATATTGATTTTCACAATTCCGACCAAATGCATTTTTTCAACATTTTTTTTAGACGTCATTTAGTAAACTAATTCTTCTAGCCTTACCGAGAAATTCAAGCCGTTTGGTCCATTCATAAGAAAGTGTGTGATTAGTTGTGCTCCTAACTGTAAATTCAACACTAGTTTATCAAATGTAATACATAATTGAAAAGGACAAGGAAGAAAAACCAAGTTTTGAAGCAAACTAAAATAATATATCAAATAATATTACCCCCACGTTAAAAATACAAAAAGTAAGCAAGACGTAGATATTGGAGTAAAACTGATAGCGATCTTATCGATTCTGAAATAATTTAATATTCAATGCGTTGGGAGCTATCCGAGCTAGCAGGATAAAATTGTATTTGCTAATGAATCAGGACTGAATAGAATCGACAACAACGGCGTTGAATCTTCCGTGTTATAATGGAGAACGCAGGGTTCAAAAATATGTTCCTGGATTATTGGCATAAGCTACCTACACAGGTGGATTCAGAAACGTCTTGTCACCCTATGCATTTCGGATCTCGTTCGAACGGATATTATCACTAATTTGACGATCTATGTATGTGCATCTCGCTCCGTCGAACGTTACAAAGCGTAACATGTTCTGCCTCTTTATTTGTACCAGTCACGAAATACTCTCGTTACTTGTACAGCTTAATCGATAAGCTTTTAAGTACGCAGGCACGCAAAGAAGCTTGTCCAGCGTAGCGTTTCTGCAAAAAAAGAGAAACTCGGACTAACGAGAAGTTTGTGACTCGAACACGGTTAACGAACCGTCAGTCGCTCTCTGACAGAGGATTCTTTCCCCGTCTCTTCTATTCACCAAGTAATTCATAATAATTACTGTGCCAGTGGGACAAAATGCTCCCGCGATAGCCCCAGATTCTCCCGGCTGTCAGCTACACTCCGGGACAAGAAGATAGCACATCTTACATTTATTAAAGTTTCTCAGTCAAGTATACAATAAATTTTTCATATCGTCACTACTATCCCTTGACACTTTGACACAATTCGCGCAGCATATAAACGTAATATGTTTTTAGAAATAGAATAACTTATAATTGCACAGAAGATTTTATGCATTTATGACAAACCAGTAAGTGTAATTTGAAACAGCAAAAAACGGAGAATTTTAATAGACTCGTATATCATTTTCAACCTATTATATTCAATATTTGATTTGATTTCAATTTTATATCAACCAATTAGATAATATCAAACATATTAAGAAAAAAAAACAAATGTCTACTTCACTCCAGTTTGTTGCAGTTCAGGTCGAAAATTTTTATTTTGCATCAAGATCCGCAGTCTACTTATAATGAATTTTAAAACGGAATAATAAATGTGTACTAGTAACGAAAACGAAGGAATAATAACAAACGACAGTAATTTTTTTTTTTAATTATTTATTTACAGGTCGCATCAACATCAAGGTCATTAGCGACCACAAGGGTTACAAAATGAAAATTACATATTTATATCCTTAAGATATCTCGATTTTTACATCAAACATTCATTACATTTCGTTAAGCTAAATTTTAATGTGTGCTGTCTTATTTTCCGGGAGTGTAGAACACAAGTTCAATACAGCAAACTAACAAAATGAAGCTTAAACACCAGCTGTTAGCGTTTCACTAGTTCCAAGCAGTCAACGTGTCGCTACTAAAGCCGATATACCTACACGAATAACACAGCTACACCTACCTAGAAAGTTCGAAAATACTTCAGATTTTCTTAAAGCACATCTTAGAAATATTTCTTTGAAGTTAATTCGAGTAAAATTGACGAAGTTACAGTTAAGGTAGGTTTTCTGAAAGAGTCCTTCATACCTGGTGCTCTGAAAACTTTGAACACGTGTTTCTGGAAATCTCATTTCCAAAAACGGCGGCTAGGATATCTGAGAAACCACTGGATCAAGTTTACCTCAAACTTTCCTGACTTATTTTGATGATAAAAATCTGGAAGACGCCGGAGACGTTTCCTTTGCTCTTGTTTAATTTTTATTTTACAGTAAAACACTTCTAAGCGATAATCGATAGCTTTCAACCAATGGCATTTCATCGTGAATCAATTTTTATTATAAATTTCGTTCTTCGAATCCTAGTTAATGCTGGATTTAATTATCGATCATTTTATTTTGAATGAATTAGCACTGAACGATAGTAGTTACCATAAAACGCATTTGAAACATTCGATAGATTCAGTATTTTATAAAAAATTCTCAAATTTTGTAAATCGTGTAATTATTGTTTGTAAAAAAACTATCGTATGAACAAAGTAATTCCACGTGAAGTGCATTACTTTTTTTTATACTATGTATCGGATTTTGCTGAAAATGAACTATTTTAACTATGTTAGTCCATGTGAGAATAGGGGTAGTTTAAGTCATCACTTTGTTGTTTTCGTAATTGATTGAACGATACAGACGAAGCACTTTATATCACGGTTATTATTAAAGATAGAAATATTTTCTATTCCAAAATCATTAAAAGGACTGTTCTTTTAAAATAGTTTATCATTTTATACGTAAATGTAATTTTTCAATGCAAACATATTAATATTTCATAGATATTTTATACAATATGATCAACATATATGAGATCTAAAACGTTAATTCTTTTTGTTAATCTTAAAAGATACAGAAAAATATCAGGTGTGATGTCATTTTATCAGTCACTGTATGGTAGTAATTTCTCTTCCATTAAGAAGTGAAATTTCAAATTTCGCACGATTATTTATTCGTGAAGATTAGAGTTGTTGGACACATTATTAGTAAAATCGTAAAAGAATTGTTAATTATAAAAAATTGTGAAAAGTGTTTATTCTAAAAAAACAGAGCTTTTTATAACTTAAAATAACATTTCTTGATGGAAGACCCTGTGCATATGTTGAACTCTTTTATTTCCTTCTTTTTTATAAACCCGTGCAGTTATGTATAACTGCAAAGAGATTGCTATGACAGCGACAAAGGTCATATCGCAAAAATTGACTAAAAAACATAATATTCTTTCCTACAAAGTCTTCGTACTTTCCTTTATAGCCTATCGATGATATTATTTGCAAGAAATATAGACACTTCAAGATGGCGGAACGTGTTCTAATAGAATAGACGACACGTATGTTTGACTGATTGCAGTTTAACAAAGTAGAACAATAAACATTAAAACATTCGAAAAGATTCTCTTGCGAACCCACTAATAAATAAGGAAGAAACATTTAGATGTACATGAATACGAGAGAGGTTAGTGTGCGAATATAGCGGAGTACAGCTGTACGCCGTTGTAAACCTAACCCGGAATCGATAGTATGTATGTAAAACTCTGTCCTCGTAGCTCGTCCGCTTCATACTTCTCTAGAGTCGTTCTATCATCTTACTTGGGCTCGCGAAAATTGGATTCGGAACTTTGAGATTCAGCCGCTTACACGAATTGAAATGCAAACCTTACTTCAAGAAATGTATTCGCAAGAATGGTGGTTTATTTCTTCGAGGATTACTTTCTTCTCGATCGAGATGACCAAGTTGTCGCCACTGGGCAAACATTAATACACCTTGATAAAACGTTGACACTTTTGTGGGCCAATCTGCGACACTCGTGCAACGAAGAAAGTTCCAAATATTAAATATTGGATATTCTAAAAGTTTACTGTACCCTCGATATAGTTTGAATAATCACCGAAGAACGTTAATTTTAAATTCCATGAAATATTGGGTTGGCAAGAAAGTAATTTCGGTATTTTGAGGTGAAATGAAACCCAATTTTGTTATTCAATATGTAGCCGTCGCAGCTTTATGAAAATAGCCAATAACTATTAAGCTACCAGAAGGATGGCAAAAGATCGTCGAACAAAATAGATAATATTTCATCGATTTAAGTTCATTGCTTAAAGAAATTTTTATTTCACCTCAAAATACCGAAATTACTTTCTTCCCAACCCAATAGAACAATCTCAAATCTTAACACTAAACTACCCAGCTCTACATGCTTATAATTCACACTAAATTCAAATAATAATATATGAAACTATAAACACAATATACTTTGCCCCACAACGGAGCAAAAAGTTTCACTTCGTTCAACGACAAATACTAGAAAAACATTGTGTAACAAAGAACCTATTACAATATTTTAATTTAAGGTTCGAATTTTAAAATATAATAAATAGTCAAAGAATTAAATAATTAAAGATGAGAATATCTATAGTATTTCTACGTCATTTTATATGTTTCTTCAAAATCGGAAATTTTAGCCCCGGTCTCGCCTAATGTAATCGAACAATTTCTTTTAAAATTATTCTCTCCGCGATATTTGATTAAACCGAACACATTCCGCAGGCAATACAAAAAAGCTCGCGAGAAAAAGAAATCAAATTAACCCGGTGGATGTTGCGTGATGCGCGGTGGCTTTAACTAAAAACTTGCGCAAAACTAATTTAGTTTTCTGCTCGCGAAATGCCGAATGGTAGTAGCTGCGCGCAAATATGGGACGCGCTGGTAGCGAACATGTTAACCTCCCTCTTGACACAGCGCAGACATTGAGAAGGCTGTTATTAGGCTTCCGGTAGATAAAGTGTTAACATTGCCCGAGTTTGACCTATAAGGCGTAAACGTACGATTACACTGTGAACGGTTTCGCTCGGTACCGTCAAATGAATCGTTCTATCCAACGGCAGTCATCTACTCTGCCAACGTGAAAGACTGGGTGAAAACGCAGCGATCCGAACGGAGTGTACGCTCACCAGCAATCGTTTCCTTGAACACCCCTTCTTCCTCCTCTTCTTCTGCTTCCACTCCTTCTCGAGAAAGAGAGGCGGCTAAACGTAAACGCGATTTTATCTACCGGCAAAGTCGAAACGATACTAAAAGAAACGGACCTCTGTACTAGAGGCGGGACCTATTGAATAGGTCGGACCATCGGTGTCTTCTGGAGCACAATCCGACTGTTCTTCAGCCTCTCCTTCCTTCTCCAATCTTAATCCGACTTTTTCTTTACCTGTTCGTTGCCGAACGACGAGCCCGGATAGCCCGGGAAATACAAGGAATCGTATAGATTGCTATCAGCGTTTTCACGGGTCCAGCGCTCTCTTTGATCGTTTCGAGTATCATCGGGACGATGCGATGGTTCCCCAGCGCCGTGTTCGTTATTTCGAACTGATGGATTGCTTTCCCTCGGTCTTTGTTCGATCGGAAAAATTGACCGGCCGGGCCCCATCATTCCCAATTAATTTTTCTTCGACCGCGCACGATTTAAATGTAAACGCTCCCCGTAAGGCAAACATGACGCTTCGTTTTCAACAAATGTAACAGGCGTCTCTATCGAATGGAAATTTGAATATTTCCGCGGAATCATCCGGAGCGAGCTTCGAGGAGAGCAGAGTGTTTTCATTTAAAGTAATGTCCTGAGAACGGAAAAAATTTTCGGACGAAAGTTTAAACGATAACACAATCTTTACAAAATGAAATTTGATTTTAAAACAGTAATTCTTTATAATTATTTATATCTTACAAAATAATGGAAGCGAGAAAATTACAAAGGAGGGAGAAAATTTATATTTATTGTATGTCTACAATTACTTTAATCAGTAAATACTGCTTATGAAAGAATAGAATTCTATTTCATTTTAAAAGAAAGGACCATGAGGAATGGCGTTGTAGAAGGGACAAATTATAATGATTGTTCTCAAATCTTTGGTATCGTAACAAAAATTTAATTTATCTTCTCAGTGAATAATATAATATTAGTTTCATACAGAGTAACAATTTCATTTTAATATAGACTATTCATTTTGCGTTTACACTGATTTTGTATTATTCTATCAATTTGATACCATAAATTGCAAAAATGAGTAATGAAAGAGTGTTTCATTTAAAACTACACTTGGAAATTCTGAGGGCTTTTATACATTTATTGGATTACTTTACTGCTATAGAAATACATTTTTCGTTTGCAGTATATGTATTATTATTGCAGAAATTCTGTGCCGATCTTGTATCCACCACTACCTGGCCTGCCATTTATTCGGATTTATTGATTCTTTCACTGATCATTGAATAACTCCGCGTCTAAAGCAGAATCTACTAAATTGCCTTACTGATGAGTCCTGCAGCAGCTTCAGAACGAAGTGCTCCTTTCCTTTCGTCTTGTTCTCTTTCTGAGAGTGAACGAGGTTGCAAGGAGACAGGAAAAGCAACCAAACAGAAATACGAGAAACAGAATAATAAATTGATTACAGCTTGATTGCGACCGATAAAGCGGTTCGTACATTAACTTTGAAAAGAAATTGTGAATACATTTACCATAGAAGCAACATTTTATTTACATTACCTTACGGAAAGAGATTCAGATGGTCAATAAGATTGAAAATGAAATTTATTTTGTAAGAATAAGAAGATCATATAAATTGACATATAATGTGAATGGATAATAAATAGTTAATTTATGGTAGGATAATTTGAATTAAAAAAAAAATTACTTTTATATAAAAGTGGATTTAGGTATAATATTTTTAATATCGACCAATATGTAATATTGATATATCCGGTTAACTGAAAAGGAGATTGAATAAAGCAGCACATACAAATATCCAAAACATTTAATCGAATTGATTGCTGTTTCGGTTTATTTTAAATTGAAAATTGCAAATAACAACGAAAAGTGATATTTTAAATGGATGTAGCTTTTTAAATTTATTTATAAATGTGTAAAATTCGGAACCTCTGACTAATCCAAAAATACAGAGTGTATATCTGTAGATGTGTATAGTGAATCTAATAGTCTGTATTCTACTTCAGTTCTATATTGAGTAACAGCTATTTTGAAACAATCACAGATTTTTCATAATATTCATTCATTGAATCAATTTATCGTACCAGTTTAAATTCAAATATTTTCTAGACATTTTAGGATATTAACATACTAACCTTATCATTTATAAAGGATTACGTAACTTGATAAAACAGATGACAAATGTCGTAATAGACGTTGCATTCTTTTCACATTTCAATCGAGGAAACATGCTGATGAAGCCGCAGGAATGATTTGTATGCCATTATGTTCTTGAGCTTCTCTCACGTGCAGCTTATTCAATTGATCTTGCCCCATCAGATTATGACTTGTACCTGTCATGTTCTTCTACTATTATTTGACTATTACAAATTTTGAAACATTTAAAACATCACTGTCCTAAGATTTATGAGCGGGAGTATAAGTAGTAGTGCAAGGAGTTCAAAGATGGAATGAGGTAATTGAGGGGGTAACGATTTTCTTATTGCGAAGCAAACATCGTCGTCTTATAGCGGCATTTGCATTTTTCGTAGACGGACACTATTCTTTTGAGCTTCAAAGGCCGAGCCGAATGTAGAGGACAGCGCGTGTACAGAGAGACCGCGCGTGGCCGAAGCGACTGCGACTCTCCGCGTCTCTTTCTTCCCCATACGCTGTCCTTCCTTGCGCCCGAAACGTTCATCGTCAATTAAACCACTAAATACAGTTGAAATTATATCGTGTTTGGTCTTATTTTAATCAGAAAATGCCACAAATATATTGGTGAAAGGTTCATAAAAAAATAAGAAATAATAAAAAAGATTTTATATTGGTATTACATTGTGAGGACGCACGGGCCTTTGAACTGTGCCGACAACTGCGACTCTCCGCGCCGCATTAGTAGTGGTTCACACCGATATACCCGAGCCGAGATCAGATTACTACAGTGGAGGGGATATGTTTTTGCGTTTATGGAGGATTTATTGTACATACCTTGAATGCAATAATATTTTGCAAATCGGAATGGACACTAATTGAAAAGGATCATGCCCATCACTACCGTATTCGTCGCAAATGAGTTTTGCGAACGGTGGTGTTCAGGAAGTAGAGGAAACGAGTTGCAATGTTATCGATACAATCGGATTCCTTGGGACATACCATATATTCCGCTCATGATTACATACATCCTGACATCTGTCCAGAATGGCACGTGAACTTGCCTTCGTGGTGGCCATTTGCTTCGGGTACGACGTTCGTTGGCCACCTGCCAAGAACGAATATCGCACAGCAGCGGAACGTCGGGCTCGAATCGTTGAATTACCGGCGAATGCTAACTACGACGGCATTAGCTGGTTTACGATTTAATCGTACGCCTGGCATCTGATTCTGCTAGGAACAAATAATGAAATGGCCTTGCCGAGAACGCAGAACCGATTCTGGCTTCCGGAACCATCCGGTTTCTTTTTGCGGCTCGGTAGATGCCAATTTTCTGTAATATTCAATCTTTCGCGACCTCCTTGAGAACGTGACGAATTTTCGAAATATTTTCGAAATTATGGGAGTTGCGAAAGTTTTAATCCGAGCGAGCGCGTCGATTCAACATCGGCCTGATGGGAAGAATTTAAAGAACGCCCATGTTGGCTGCAGTTTGCGAAGTTTTTAAACCCACTTACGAACATTTATCATCCGATGAACCGTCGGTGAGATTTTGGTCATTCACTCGCTAGGATTTTTCGGGAGAAGCACCAGTGATTTGGACTTTTAATGAAGGGCTGGAACCCCTCTTAAACGTGACGAGAGTGCTTTTGCCAGATTGAAATTTTTAAACTCTATGAAAACGTAAATCGCCTTTGGCTCACGTTTGTTATACTCTTTTGCGTTTCCTACTATGAATGGTTCCGTGGGTATTATTAGCCTTTTCAGTTGAAAATTTTCTGAACATTTTGGGACCTCAATAAAATTCTGCTCTTTCAGTAAGCAATAAACTGGTTATTTATACAGAACGCACGTTTTGATCTGATCTACGTGCAATCAATTCTGGAGTGGAATGCAAATAAAGGTTTCATAACTGTCAAAAATATCTTCATTCTGAACTGCTTCAAAAACTGAGATTGGTGGTTGACTAGAAAAGTATCATATTTTACATTTCATATATTTTTTTAATAGAAAAAGTTGAGTGTTCTACATATAACCTACAGGCTGTTCCAAAAATGTTTGAGTTCTTTGAAGGGGGCGGTTCCTGAGGTCATTTGATGTGATATTTACCTTTGCAAAAATGTCTGCCCCGGCTTTGTTAAGGACTTATTAACGAAAAACACGTGATAATTAAAAGATGATTTCATTTGAGAAAATCGGTTGAAAGTATGGAGTATACAGTTTTTAAACATATAAAAATGACCTTTTAGCTAAATCAAATTTGGTTCATTAGTTTATCCATTACAACTTAAATATATAAATTCCAATGCATCTTCGTGAAATATAAATCTCTAAATTATATACTTGAAGCTAACTGGCTTCAGATAAAAAAAGTTCTACCCGTTCATTTTACATGTTTCAGAAAGAAGCACACACAGTTGCGTAAGGATACCTTTAGTTTGTACCCGTTTCATGTAAAAGAAAACGTTATTCTCGTAAGTTTAGATAACAAGAGTTTGTAAAGAGCTAAGTGAAAGTATTAAAAGTTCTAAGTGTAACTGCAGAACATAGTATTTTCGTGGAACTTTCTTTCGAAGTGATGAGATCACGGAATGATCATTGTAATAAGAATCCTGTGAGCTTTTACGTTAGGTCTGGGTTAGATATAGAATTGGAATATACATATGTATAAAATTATTCGAATAATAATTTGAAATTATTGAAAGCTATATGTTAGGTTCCTCTGAACATCGTGGATTATTAATAATACAGAAACAAAAGATTTGAACATTCTGCACATGTCAATTAATGCATTATTAGAAATTTGTTGTAATCCTGAAACAATGTTAACGGTTTTATATTTCTTTGTTAGAATATATAAATAAAAAGTCAACTTTTTAATTTTAATAATGAAAATGTTAATCCTAATCAATTCGATAAGTTTTAATAAATGTTCCATTCCAGTATACAATTCCAGTATAAATCTTATAATTTTGGTTTTCAAGTCTTGTGTAATTATAAACTAAAAAATTATTGAACATCCATTAAACGTGTAAAATCTTCGTTCCTCTTTTTTAAATATGCAAAATTTAGCATGTATATTACGTTTTAATATTCTTTTAAAATGAAATAGAATTCTATTCTCTCTCTCTCTCTTTCATAATCAATATCTAATTAAAGTAAATGCAGATATACAATAAATATAAATTAAATGTCAATTCTATTCTCTCTCTCTCTTTCATAATCAATATCTAATTAAAGTAAATGCAGATATACAATAAATATAAATTAAATGTCAATTAAATATAAATTAAATATAAATGTCTATGTTTTAAAATGAAATAGGATTCTATTCTCTCTCTCTCTCTCTTGCATACTCAATATCTAATCATTAAAGTAAATGTAGATATACAATAAATATAAATTTTCTTCCTTCTTCTGTGAAATTATTGCAGACAAAGAAGTTTTAATTATTGCAACCAGGAAGATAATCGTACGACAATGCAAGGGGTTCATTGCAACTACAGTTTTGTTCCACTATAGAAACGGCGATGCTTGTTTCGAAATAAGAAAATCGCTATCCCCTCTTTTTCTTTTGAAGTTGCTCGCTCGACACCGCTTACAATTAGTATCGTTGCTCGGCCGACCACTTAATAGTTTGCCGCTGCATTCGAGCATCTCGCACATTCTCCGTGTTCACTATCGGCCTACTCGATACCAAAGTCAAGCCGCATAGGTACCCTGATCCGAAATACGATCTAAAGCTAGTCTCGAGCCATCGACTTCTAGCGGAACACAATTGTGTACTAAGCAGTCTATAAGCTTATCGTTATCGGTGAGCTATGAATCGACCCTAATACGTATACAGTAAAGCTAATAAAATGTTTCAACACCAAAATTGTAATCATAACAATTTTTGTCCACCCAGTATTTTTATTTATTTTATTGTTTCAAATAAATCATTTTTCATAATTACTAGACTGCAGATGTTTATGGAATTTTCAATTTTTCTAGACGAATTTTAAGAAAGTGGAATAAAATACAATACAATGTTATTTCCAGTGGTAGTAGCCTTTGAAGATCTCAACAAAATAAAAATTGTATTAAATTCTGTCGAATTTCATATTTCACCCTTTTTCGAAAATTGTCAGGAGCCATAAATGCATAAAGATCCGCAGAAAGAGTACACCTCACCGATTTCGAAGACATCGAAGACAACCCAGACCTTAACAAAATTCATTTAAAAGCTGTACAAGCTTAATTCTCCGTGAGGTAACGGGTTCCTTTACGATTTTAGTTCGACCTTTGCTTTCGAGATATCTGTAAAAACGATTCACTGTAGTGGGTTTCCGTAATTTTTTGCGAATATCTAAAAAACTGAGGCCGAGTGTCGATAACACGCATTTTCTGCAGAATTACCTCATTTTCTACCGGCTTCGATTATTGTATAAAATATTTAAGAGGAGTTTATCGAAGCTTTAAAATCAAATTCCAGTTTGTAAAAATTGTAATTACTTAATACTTGATTCAATAAAATTAATAAATACTTAATTTAAACTTTCCTTTAGCACTCGAGTGGTGACTCAGAGTTACCACGTAAAATTGCTGTACCATTATTCAAAATATTGTGTTTACCCCGACACGAGTACTTCGCTATGAATCGGGTTGGAAAGGTTGGATCAGTCTGGTGGTGGAGAAGGTGAGAAAGGGTGAATGAGCACACTGATTTAACGTGGGGAATCCGGGTTTCTGCGAATTCCAAAGCAAAGATTTAATGTTGCAACTCCTTGAACTCGCGATACAGAAATGTAGCTTTAGCAGTCGTTTCGGAAGAACGACTGACGGTTATCGTTGCGGAAGAACGATTCACAGCTTTTTCGGGAGAACTGATGTCTATCGAAAGTGTATCACGACTCACTTCGAGGACCCGAGTCCTCGCGTAATACGTGGTTATCCCCACCATACTCTCATACTTGGGAGCTCGTTAGAAACCATTCGAATCGAACGGTAACGACAATAACCCGGGACGAGACGGTAGAACATAGCGCTGAACGTGTTTACAACCACGTGTCAAACAATACCGCCCGCCTTGCGCGACCGCGCAACCTAATATGAGAAGGAACGAGCTCCACCCACTCAGCCTCACAGTCACTCTACATTCGCTCATTCTCTTGGCATTCACGCGTCTCACAACTCCGTGTTGTGGTACATTGTACGAAGTCATTTTACAGATTTTAATTAAGTTACCGGTAATTTACATAACCTCGTAATGGGTCGACGATAACAAGAGGTTTTCGTCTGCACTTGTACTATGCGGGTATGGCCTGCTTTATCTGGGAAGGTTTTTGTAACTCTGCCCATTTCCCACCGGTTCGGGGGTAAGATAGGGTTTTCGACGAGCACAACGTCGTCGATGGTCAACTGGTCCTTTATGGCTCGCCATTTGTATCGTGACTGTAGCTCTTGAAGGTACTCGCGTGACCATATTTTCCACAGGCGATCGTGGAAGTTCTGAATTTGTTGCCATCTCGACAGATGCGAGATTGGTTCTTCGGTTATCGATGGAATTGGTCGCGAATTCAATGGGCCGCCCGTTAGAAAATGTCCTGGAGTTAAGATTTCCAAACATTCTGGATCGTCTCGCACCCGTGTGATCGGTCGGGAGTTCAGCGTGGCCTCGACCTTGCATAGCAACGTTGTAAATTCTTCGGCGGTTGGTGTGAAGCATCCCATAATACGCCGAAGATGATGTTTCACAGAACGGACCGCCGCCTCCTGCATGCCTCCGTGATGCGGTGCTCCAGGGGGGTAGAAGGACCATTGAATGCGCAGATCACCGCAGTGCTTCTGCAGTTCTGACGATTCGGTGATCGTGGCAAAATCTCGCTCGAGCTCACGTGCCGCTCCTATGAAGTTCGTTCCGTTGTCGCTGGTTATGGTTTTCGGTATCCCGCGACGAGAAATAAACCTATCAAGGGCAGCGAGGAATGCTGCCGTAGAGCACTCGTGGACCAACTCTAAATGTATTGCTCGTGTTGCCAGGCAAACAAACACGGCGATATAAGCCTTGTGCGATTTCTTGCCGCGACCCGCAGCATCGCGAACTAAATACGGTCCCGCGTAGTCTATTCCGATGTTGAGAAACGGGGTGGATGGACGGCAGCGGGAAGGCACGAGATTTTGCATAATCTGCGTGGACATCTCCGCCCGCCATCGCACACATTTGACGCACTGGTGAATGACTCTTCGCGCTGCATCACGGATGCCTAGTATCCAGTACTTCTGTCGAGCAGTGTATACTGTCAATTGCGTTCCGCCGTGCAGGGAAAGCAGGTGTGCGTCGCGTAAGATTAGCTCCGATATTCTGTGTTTTGGTAAAATGCTGGGATGTTTGGTTTCCCAAGGTAGAAAAGAATTTTGCAGCCTTCCTCCTACACGCAAGATGCCGAACTGATCAACGAAGGGGTTCAAAGGAGTAAGCGCCGATCGCTTATCTAACGGTTTCGACTCTTTGAGCCTGCTGATTTCCGATCGGAACGCATGGGCTTGTACGTGACGTACGATGCTTCGCTCCGCCTCGTGTAACTCGGACGCAATGAGGTAAACGCGTGACGCGAGGCTTTTCGAACGCGTTCTATTTACAAATCGTCTGACATAGCCAAATACGCGGATGAGCCGAGACCAGCTGGAAACTTGATCTAAAGCGACCCATGGCTCGTCGGTTGTTGTCAGGTGAACAGCTGATTTGTTTTGTCCTTCTCGCGTCTCGTACACTTGCTGGAGCGGCCACCGCTCCTCTCTCTCCCGCATCCAGGGTGGCCCCTCGATCCATAACGTCGACGATAATAGATCCTCTGCCTTTGCACCGCGCGAATTCAAATCAGCAGGATTAAATCGTGTCGGCACGTGCTTCCAAATCGCCGTTGGGAGCGTCGAATGGATTTTTGACGTACGATTGGCCACCGTGGTCTTCCACGTTGCAGGGTGTTTCCTCAACCAGGCGAGGACGATCGTAGAGTCGGTCCAGCATATAATGCGATCCGCTGAGACAGTGATGGACTTGGTGACGTGATCCATCAGCTCCGCAAGCATTACCGCTCCGTTCAATTCGAGGATTGGAATTGAGAGGGTTTTAATCGGCGCTACTCGCGACTTTGCGGTGAGCAACGTGGTGAATGTATCGCCACTGAGGGACGACACCCGAGCGTAGATAGCGCAGGAAAATGCGGCGCTGGAGGCGTCGCTAAATCCGTGCAGCTGCACCTGCGTCGAATCGGGACCGTACTTTATCCAACGAGGAATTCGCATGGAGTTCAATGCACGCCAATCTGAGCAGAATGCGTTCCAGCTATCCTGCGTCTTGTCGGATACTTGGTCCTCCCAATGAATTTTCTCGAGCCATTGCTGTTGCATTAGAATTTTGGCGCGAATGATTATCGGTGATAACCAACCTAGAGGGTCGAACAACTTTGATATTTCCGACAGGAGTTCGCGCTTGGTCATCTTTCCTTCGCGTATGGCGAACTGCTGCAGTTTGAAGTAAAAGGCGTCGTCAGATGGTAACCAGTTGACTCCTAAAACCTTGAGCTCCGACTCGTGGAATATCCGCAGGTCAACGGCGTGCGAATGCTTAGTCTCCGGGATGTTCCGAAGGACCTGCGAGTCGTTCCCGGCCCATTTCCGAAGATGGAGACCACCTTGTGCAAGTAATTGACATACTTGCTGCCGCGTCTGTTCAAGCAACCGCTTGTCCGCTGCCCCCATGAAAACATCGTCCACGTAGATGCTGGTTTCGAGTACCGGAGACGCGAGAGGGAAGTTCGCTCCTTCGAGCTGATTGATCTCCCTAATAACGCGCATCGAAAGGTACGGGGCGCAGGCGGTCCCGTACGTTACCGTATTTAACTCATACGCTTCGATTTCTGCAGACGATTCATTTTCCCATAATATGCACTGGTATTTCCTGTCATCTGGATGTACAATAATTTGTCGGAACATCTTCTCGATGTCCGCGACCAGTACATATTGGTGGAGGCGCCAGTCTAGCAATATCTTTGAGATTTCCAATTGTAATTTTGGGCCTACGTGAAGTAGATCATTAAGGGAGTAACCGCTCATGGTTTTACTCGACGCATTGAAGACGACGCGTAGCTTCGTAGTCAAGCTCTCTTCCCGAACGACCGCGCGATGTGGGATGAATGTTCTCGTGGTGTCAATCGGTGAAAATCGCGTCATGTGGCCGAGCGATTCGTATTCCCGTACGAAGGTCGTGTATTCCTCTTGGATATTCTTGTCGCGTTTTAGCTTTGACGTTAATCGGCGGAGAGACGCGGCAGATCCACGGAAGGAATCTCCGAGGAGGTCGTACGGTTCCGGTCTGTTGAACGGTAACCGTACTATGAACCGACCTGTTTCGTCCCGTGTATAGGATTCGGCAAAGTGCTGCTCGCAAAGGTTTTCCTCCATAGAAAGGGGGCGCGACGCGGGCACGGCTTCCGTTTCCCAAAACCGCGACAAGGCTTTTTCGAGCGGGTCCTCTGTAACCCCGTGATGCAATGTCACAGTGGGGTGCGAGACGCTCGTCCCTGATGTGCTGCCAGACAAGATCCATCCGAACTCTGTATTCTGGGCAACCGGACCGCTTTTAGGTGACCGACGGATGCCGGGACGGAGTATCTGGCTGAAGAGTTCGGCTCCAAGCAACAACTCGATTTTTTGGTTCGATGCGGGGTTGGGATCGGCTAGCTTAAGGTTCGCGAACGCCCGGTAATTCTCTACATTAATCGGGGGCGGAACGTATTGCGAAATGTTACGTACTAAAAACGCACGTGTAGAGGCGACCGGCTTCGAATGGGCGGCCCCTCCTATACGAATGAACGTGCTGTAGTCTATACTACTCGCATGCTCGCCGCCGAGCCCTGTCACGCATATGGGCGAACGAACCTGCTTCAAACGCAAGCTCTGGACTAGATTAGTCGAAATGAACGACGACTGGGAGCCTTGATCTATTAACGCGCGCGTTAACCGCGACCGGCCGTCCTGTGAGAAGACGGTTACTAGAGCTGTGGCTAGTAGGACCACCCTCCCGACGTTTGGAGCACCTTCGGCGAAATGTGAGGCAACGTTATCGCAGGTATCCTGATGGCTCGAGGGGCGCACTTCGCTGACAGTCGCCGCTGTTGTCGGCGGTGATCGCGAAGGGCCATTCGACTGTTGTTTAACAGTGTTCGCGCGAGAGGGGGGATTCCTATTCGGTCGCGGTGTTGCCTTGGTTTGTCCCTGATTCTCCGTTCGGTGGAGTAGCGTGTGATGCTTCGCTTTACATTCTTTGCAGACGTTCGGACTCGAACAGATCGACACGGTATGGTCTGAGCTGAGGCAGTTTATACATACGCGCTGATCCTTCAGAAAGTCGAAGCGTAGGAGCGGGGACAGTCTACGAAACGCTTTGCATTCTCGGACGGAGTGCAATTCGGAACACATTAAACACGGCGCGGGCGAACGACCTGACTCTTCTATTACGTGTGCGGTGGATCTCGGGCGCGTCAGGCTCGATTGCTGCACGACCGGCGCGGGTTTCGGCTTTGACTGATGCTTTGCTTCCAACGCCGCGGCTTTCTTTAACATGAATTTCTCCAAAGTTTCGTAGCTCGGATAAGTTCTTGTGTCGCCGATGTGGTCGCTCCACTTTTGATTTAACTCGCTATCGAAGGTACTCGTTATCATGTAGACGAGAAAATCTTGGTCGGAGGGATGCCCGAGTTTTCGGAGAGCTTCTAACGTATTACGATAATGAACGGTGAACTGCTTTAAGGAATCAAGCTGATCGTACTTGATGGACTTTACTGCACACAATTTATGTAGTAGAGCTTGAACAACTATTCGTTCATTATCGTACGTTTCGCGAAGGCGATTCCACGCAATTTCGAAATTCGCGTCGATGACATCAAGATTTTCGACGGCGGCGAGAGCTTCACCCTTTAACGCGCTAAGCAGATACTCAAGGCGCGACACGTCGGTTAGTCTGCTGTTTTTCAGGATCGCGGAACTAAATCTGGATTCAAACGATTTCCATTTGGCTAGATCCCCGTCGAACGTGGGAAGCTCCACCTTCGGAAGTTTAACTGGAACCGTTCCACTTACCGGGGGTGAGGAATACATCACGGAGGAACTTGCCGCGGGAGGCGTCATCGGAATGGTCAAGCGACCGATGTGCTCCTTGAAGTAGTCCCATCCTTCCTCGTGTATGTCGTCCATACGGTCCATCTGGTTAGATGCGAAGTACGGAACGTCCTCCTTCTTCCTGTCGGCCTTCCTGGCAGCTTGCAGAAACGCATTCAGCTGCTTAATCTCGTACCAGGTATCCTCGAACAGTTTGAACCTGTCTTCCAGATACCGGAGGGTGTAGTTGGCCTCTCCTTTCTTCTTCGTATTAACTAACGCCTTCTTAAGAGACACGCAGGCTTGCAACTGCCTTTCCAAAGCGGTTTCGAAAGATTCCGTTACATTCAAATCCATCGCAACGGTTGGTGTCTGTTTGAGGTCGCCTCGCGGTCAGGATCACCCTTCTTGTTGACGTCGGTGTTCGAATTTTACCGTGTCTCGAGGTAGAAACCGAAGTTCACTTTCGCACTTTTCCAACTTAATTACCAGGGATCCGGCTCGAAGGACCAAATTGTTTACCCCGACACGAGTACTTCGCTATGAATCGGGTTGGAAAGGTTGGATCAGTCTGGTGGTGGAGAAGGTGAGAAAGGGTGAATGAGCACACTGATTTAACGTGGGGAATCCGGGTTTCTGCGAATTCCAAAGCAAAGATTTAATGTTGCAACTCCTTGAACTCGCGATACAGAAATGTAGCTTTAGCAGTCGTTTCGGAAGAACGACTGACGGTTATCGTTGCGGAAGAACGATTCACAGCTTTTTCGGGAGAACTGATGTCTATCGAAAGTGTATCACGACTCACTTCGAGGACCCGAGTCCTCGCGTAATACGTGGTTATCCCCACCATACTCTCATACTTGGGAGCTCGTTAGAAACCATTCGAATCGAACGGTAACGACAATAACCCGGGACGAGACGGTAGAACATAGCGCTGAACGTGTTTACAACCACGTGTCAAACATATTGTTTACAATATTATTAAATATAATGCTGTTTAATCAATTACTAACATTTAAGAATTGTATGAGGTGTTATATCAATTCCATATCCATAAAATGAAAAAATTATACAGAATGGAATTGTCGTAAGTCGGAAGAAATGTTTAATTTTCCAATTAAAATAGCTCCGAGTGCAAAGGGTTAATAATTCTATCTTTGAATGACTGAGGAACAAATGAATCGGGTTTGAGACCAGCCAATTTCATTTGTAGACTTCATAAAATGATACTGTTTTTTATGTGATACCATCGGCCAACCGTACGACCCTAGCAGATGGCCCAGATAACTACGCCGGGTCGCACGATGGCAATTAACAGCTCAGTACTCTGTTAATAATTGCGGAGCTATCATCAAGGTGAAGCAGTTTGTACAGAGCTGCAACGTACACGGCTTTAGTTTTGCTTCAAGTACTGTTATCCCAGTTCTTCGACATGATAATTACATTGGTTGTGTGATGATGAATGTATCAAATTTTGCATTTTGTTTGCGTGTGAATCAAAAATGTATTAGAAAACTGTACATTAACACTAATTCTATACACTCTGCTGTTCTAGATCAGCCCCAGAAGCTCTCATCTTTAAATGTTTCTTTGCTCTCGCGTGAAATTAGATGGCAGGCAAAGAAAATGTTTCTTCCATTTCTGACCTTGCATGACCTTGAAGGTCACTCTGCAGTATACGGATGCATTCGTCTGGACACACGCTTTCATGTGATATAAAAAAGTATACAGCATTCCATTTTAAAAAATTGAAGGTCACCTTCATATCTAGCAAAATAGTATAAACACAAAAAAATTACATACGCCATTGTGTTGCACATAAAAAACAGTACATATCACTTTTTCCTCTTTCATTTTTTTCTAATATTTACTATTTACAAGAAAAACGCTGGCTAGATATTTGAACATGAACTTTGGTGTTGGAATCACACTCATAATTTTGGAAGGCCCCGTACAAAATTTAAAAACGAGATTTTCCAATTTTGATGCGAGAAAGGTCTGCTCAAGAATTTCTTGTCAGATATAAAATCAATTCCTAGTTTTTCACAAAATGATATTGCACGCTCTCGAAGTGATACGTGTCTACTCTGTTAAAGGAATTCGATTCTTCTGTTTATTGGTATTGGGAAGGTATTCCAATAACTATGTTGCACGCTATTGATATTCCATACTGGCACCGATCAAAGTGACGTGCAACTGCGTAAGTAGCATAATAACGCCGTGAATATCGATTCAGTAATAAAATAATGGAATTTTTTAAACACTTTATGAATATTGAACGGGGTTTAGTAACTCGTAAACATTTGATCCCTTGGTGTCTTTATTTTTAGTTGCGTTCCGAAATAGGTGAAGCTTATTTTGAATATTTTTGAATATTCGATGTCATAATAATTATGAACGACATTTCGTCACTTTTGTTTATTTAACCATAAAGAAGATGTAATGTTAATAATAATTGTTAATATAGAAAAAAGTTCAAATCGTATAGTACAATATTTAAAAAGTTATCGTCTTTTTTAGAGCGTCCGAATATTAATTTGTTTCACTGTATAGTTTTGTTTATCACTCATCCATTTTTGCCTGAAACTCACAGTTTAGTTACAGCATGTCAGCACAGAATACCATCTGAAATTCGCTGCCTATGTGTATGTGTACATGCATACATGTCTTTCGTAATGACAGCAATGTGTGCAGATACAGATTAATCCGCTTATAAGCACAAATAGGTTAGAAAGAGTAAAAGGAGATGTAATATAGGTCTTCCTTACCCCCTGACAGATATAAATAGCTTACAAAGTGCTGCTCGGCTATAACGTTGTTTAAGTCGGTCATATTCGTCATCCATTAGCACCTACACGAAGTTCAAATTGCCCTATCTTCGAAATACCTTCCATCGTTCATTTCTCATTTTAAGAGAGACATATATGTATTTTAGTATACCACTTCAAGCAATTATAATTCGTATAGAAACAGATCGTATTTTTAAAACCATACTGAAATAATGGTGGTATTTAGGTATTATCCGAAAATGTTTCAAACTTTAATGTTATTTCCACACGAAAAACGTTGAAGTTTTTTTCGAGAATTCAATGTGATCAATAGACTGCGGATTTTTATGCAAAATAAAAACTTTCACCCTGAATTGCAATAAATTTGAGGCAAATAAAACTTGATTTCCCTTCTTAATATGTCTAATTGGTTGAAAATAATATGGAAATATTAGGGGTTGAAATGTTCTCACTGTTTTATATTTCTTCTACTCATTTTTGACATGAATGCATGTAATTCGCGGTCTAGTGATCAACATCTAGATCTAACGTTTCGTCGATCAAGTTAAATTATAATCTTGTTAAATGGAAGACTGTGGAAACGATTAGGGGAGTTCCCTTAACGCCGGACGCGGCACCTAATACCAGACAGTAGCTATTGCATGCAAATTAATCAGTAGACTGCGGATCTTTATGCAAAATAAAAATATCCTGCATTGATTGTGGGAAGCAGGAATGAAATAAAAGTTGATTTCATCCCTTACTCATTTTGTTACATTCAAAAGAACATTGCAATATTCTGTCATTTTTCTATTCCTTTACTGTTTTATATTTCACCCAACAAATTTCTTCATAAATACTTCAAGATCCGCAGTCTATTAATAAGGCACGCTTTATTCTGAATATAAGGAATGTTAAGTACTGCGACTCCTATTAATACTTGGACACTCTCAAAAACACCATAACTTTTTTAATATTGGAATATACGGTTTGAAATTTTTGGAGAAGTTAGAAATGTAAAAGGGAACAAAACGTACTCAAAAGACTTACAAGTGAATAACACGTACTAAAAAAATTTGTAATGGCGAGTAAAACGTGTTGAAAAGAACACGTAAAAACTGTGTAAAAGCAGTATTAGTATAGTTTCATATTGTCAAGCGAAATTCACTTGACACGTTCATCATATTTAGCACACGATCGCGATACTAGCGTATTAGGTTTATTTTGTTTTCTAATTAAAAGCGTCATAACGACACGAATAAATCTAGCTTGAAATTAAAAACTTGCATGCAGTGTACTAAAATGCACGTCAAGTGTGTTTTACGGAAATATAATAAAATTGGCTTGCTTGCAAGGCCGTTCAATGAACATTGGTTCGTTAAAACCCTGACAAACTGCGCCCGTCCTGTATTTTAAATTCGACTGCCTGCGTTCAATCTCATTTGCAAAAATTTCCATGCAACCGAGGGGATGGGAAAACAAGCTCGATGATTTTAAAACCACGCCGTTCGAAATGAATTTAGCCGTTCCCCGACAAATTTCACTAAAAACAGATACAGAGGGAACATGATGGAAGAATAAACACGTAACGGATGAAGTTTAATATTCACTGTAGATCTGTCTGCATTTGTAGGCAGAAGAATAATCTGTTTCGTCACACTGCACACGAAAAAAACACCGGAACATCAATTTATTTGCATTTAACGCGTACATCCTGCATGGAGGCCCTAAGTGGCTTAATGTTTATTCGCGCTTCGGGACAATTTATTACACTTCGTAAACAAATTAATACGTCAACTGCCACATTTTTTGTAATATTGCGAGAGCTTAGCGAATTTCTCGCCGTTAGTTATAACTAGACTGTGCATTTGTTTATGCATTTATAAAGAAATTAGTTGGGTGAAATATAAAACAAAAATGGATCAGAAAAATTCAAGAATATATACAGGGTCTACGCTATTTTTTAGGCATTTCCGGTAGTGCAATTAAAAAATGTTTTAAACAAAAGTTTAGCAGTACTTCTTAAATCTAAAAAAATGCTTTTTACGTAAAAAAGTAAAGGTCACCTTGATGTCATGTAACTTCCGTTTCATTTTTTTACCACTAAACCTGCAAAAATGACAAGGCTCTATTTATTTAGATTTTCTGCAAGTTTTACAACAATATGTGCTTGGATACAGAATTTTATCGAATCAATTTTCACGTAAGCAACTTCATAATTTCAATAACTACGAAATGAAAAATATAAAACCGGACATTTGACCGGCAGTGTTAAATAGGTTTACTGTTAAATATCATTTGTTGTTCTTGAGATATTTCACAAAGAAGATATTAAAATATTTTACCCTTCTTGTGTGCAAAGTTTACAAAATGCTAATTGTTGATTCACTCTGTAGATTGAATTGCTTGATGATTTACTGTGAAGTGACGTTAGTGCCATTTCAGTAGCGACCAAGAAACCAGCAATTTAGTGGAACAATTTGCGAATTCTTGTTGGAAAAATAGTTTTTATGATTTGAAAAGTTGGTAACTCGTCGAGCACGGATCGAACTCGGAGCCATTCGACCCAATTAAGTGGCCAATTATCAAATTGGCCTCTTCTATCGACTTAGGAGCCTCGTAATGGTAACAGATTACGGCCACACTGTCCCGGTAACTGGGAAGTATACTATAACGCGGGTCAAAAGTGGTACAGATGTTCAATTGCACTTTTAAAACTAATTAAAAGCAGTTCCCGGAGAAACGACTGTTATCGGAGAATTCTAGCTGTATGGAGTGCGGTTGCAAAAGTGTAACCGGCCATTGATACGTCGATGTGTACGTACATATGTCGCACTCTCATTCAATTTCGTCGGTGTTCTGTTAATTTATTTCGAACGAAGTTACCGAGCATCCCACTTCGCACATGAGGAACCAGATAAATACGACAGAATTGCGTTAATTATTGGACAAAGAAAATGTTTGTGCACTGCATAATAATATCAGTTGATTTCATAAATAATGCCAGTTATGCACGGTCATTAATCATTCAGTTGGCTATTCGGGAAATGTAGGTGAGACACCTATAATTAAATCATGATTGCGTAGAATCATTATCAGTCACAAAAACGGCTCACAAAAGCTGAAATATATATTTAATAAAGAGAATTATGTGCACAAATATGTATATCAGCAGTTTGAAATCATAATACTACATTAATATAGTAATTTTTCCCATTTCATTACGTTACGTGAAAAACGACGTTAGAGACACCCTGTGTATAAATAAAAACAACTAATTCTGTTTTCTTAGGTTTTTCAAAGTCGCATCAACTTCTTGGTTGTCCGGGACTAATCTATATTATGCTACTCTTGTCAGTAGTTTCGTTTCCCTTAAGAGCTTGATGGAGTTTTCTAATTTGTCTTCTGTATTTGCGGACAAACAAACCAAAACGAAGAGTCGCGCGAATGATGCTCGTCCTGAACTAACAAAAACTAAGTAAACAAGTCTCTGTGTACCTTTATTAGGTTTCTTCTAATGGAAAAGAATAATCATTCTCCGCACATCTATCAACGTCGTAATAACTTTATGATAAAGAATGAGGCATGCATTTTTTCAAAGTCGTAGATCAAAGAACTTATAATTAATTTATAACGTTGTAGAAAGTTGATCGAAAAAACAATTTCATAGATATACCAAAACAATTAGATCTATGAACAAATTAGAAACCAACAATAAGATGACTGTTATCCTCCTTAACGTTAGGTGCGTTAAATCATATTTCATTTTCTATGGAAAGTGACACTGGCGTCATAAAATGATCGATAAAAAGAATAAACGACCTTATCGCACTAACTCAGATGAATTCACGTGCAACGTTCGAGTTAATTTAATAATAATACTTTAATAAGTAATACCATTGAATAATACTTTACTAAATAATACTATTGAATAATACTTTAATAAATGATACTATTTAATAATACTTTAATAAATGATATTATTGAATATATTACTTTAATAAATGATATTATTGAATATAATACTAAATAGAATACTATATAAAAAATACTGTAATAAATAATACTATATAATACTTTAATAAATAATACTTCAATAAATGATATTATTGAATAATACTTTAATAAATAATACTCCATAATACTTTAATAAATGATACTCTGTGTAATACTTTAATAAATGATACTCTGTAATACTTTAATAAATAATACTCTGTAATACATTAATAAATAATACTTTGTAGTACTCTAATAAATAATACTCTGTAATACTTTAATAAATAATACTCTATAATACTATAATGCTATTCTCTGTTTGCAGTGCGCGCCCAACTCATTTTAGCAACAATCGCGTTCACCGTTTTAATCAAGCCACTTTCTGCATGGAGTGTCACTTTTCAAGGCACGTAGCGAGTCCGGTTTATGGTCCAGCCAACTTTTGCCGAATTTCAAAGCTGCCTTAATCCGCCGTAAGTCGTCAAACTTGTGCCGCGGCTAAATTCTTAGATTTTCAATTTGTATAGCAGATTGGCGTGCTATAAACGCGGAAGTTTCCTGAAGGATAACAACGGG
Source organism: Lasioglossum calceatum (assembly GCA_963966675.1). NCBI lineage: Eukaryota > Metazoa > Arthropoda > Insecta > Hymenoptera > Halictidae > Lasioglossum > Lasioglossum calceatum. Next base: position 1,587,029 of record OZ016553.1, on the reverse strand, counting down.
CGTCCGTCACGGCTCAAGGGTCTTAAACGTGGTCCTCGAGTCGAAAGAAAACTATAACCTCACATTCCTTTGTCTCTAACAGAAAAATAAGGAAGCTACTGCTCTGCTGTATTATTATACGGTGTTCTGTGCATGCGCTTTTGTAGTCTTATTAGAATTGAAAACTTTATGAATAAACGGACGTAATTAAACCGCCATCCAGTTCTAATTCGACTTTTAAACAAGTTGGAGTTCTTCTACTACGGAAGAGATAATAATCTTCACTGTGAATGGTGCACGTTGCGGACAGTAGATATTGTATATTGATATCCTTTATTTCGATTCTACATTTTTTACTTGAAGAAGAGTATCTTGAAGAAGTCTACATTTGTTAATTTCCAGCAAGCTTTGAAAAATTGTTGAATTTGTGTGTTGAAAAATACCACGGAAAAATAAAACTGTCTCCAGTTTTTCAGTAGTTTGTTGTTTAACAAAATTTCAAAGACTGATTATAAACATTAACCAACTCGTCGTGTAGGAAGAAAAAGTTTGTTTCCACAACGTAGTATTATTATTTGTAAAAACACCTGAATTGCTTTAGCTGGTTGCACATGTGAAATATATATAAAAAATTTATAAAATCTTCAATTTTCACTTGTCTGCAAGCTTTAACATTGTTAAGGTAGATGAACATTCAGTATGTTTCAAAAATATGAATTTCTATCATTTACTGGAAGAGACTCTTTAATGTTGTAAATTATATTAATGTAAAGACTGGTTGTACAAATTAATTTATATGCTGTGGAAGAAACAAGAAGAAATGATAAAAAGTAGTTAGAAAATAAGAAAAAAGAAAAGCGAGCTGAACGTTTGCAAACTAATAAAGGAATACTACAAAACGACACAAATAATTAAAATAATCAATGAACATTATCGAAAAACGAAATCATAATTTATTGAGACAACCACGAGAAAGAACAGACTTAAATGAAGAGAAGGAATTCCGGCCGGAAACGAGTGAATTCTAGAATATTTCCAGAACGATTTTTTTGAAATGATTATATTACTTTGATAAGCAGACAGCGTTTTAGATCCGGAGAGTTTTTATTCCTCCTATTTGCTCCGTAATCAAGTCGTCAAAGAGTCGTGACTTATAACGAAACATCATCTCATCTCGTCAAGAGCTGGTTAATTGCGTTACCTCAGTTTAGAGAGAAGGGACTCGCAGACGTGTGTTGTGTACCTCAGTCATGCAGTAATTCAGCAAATCAGTAGCGCGTTAACGAGCAACTCCGATGGAATCAAATTAGTAGTGAAATATCATATTGCGTTGCTAATTAACCAAGTTTATGTCTGCGCCGCAAGTTTCTTTAAAAGTTCGGTGACATATTTTGAACAGCGGCCATTTTCCTTCGAATTGGTAGGTCTTTAATTGCCCGTAGCTGCGAGCTCCTCTGCTGTGCGCCGCGATGTCGTTTTTCAACTCCCAGAAAGATTTCTAATTAATTTTTACAAGAACCCGACAGTTTACTTTACATTCATAACATCGATTTCCCCGAGCGATTCTATCGCTCACGGAACAGTTAAATCATGGATTTATAAATAATTTATTCCTTGATTGAATTGCAATGGCTGTTCCATCGTTAATCGATTCTCTCGTGTATGTTGAGCGATTTTTGCATCGGAACCCCCGCCCGTGACACTGTCGTCGTAGCAATTTTATTGTTAACAGAAAGCTGCAATAAATTTTCCGGGCAGACCGTTTCCAAGTTTCGTCGTTAGATTCTGTGCGAAATGCATTTTAAACTGAATTTTATTTTTCTCGATTGTACACATGTAGTTTCTTTTCTATAAAGCGTTGTATCAGATTTTAAATATATTTTCAATGTAATAAAAAGTTGTGTTTAGAAATTGTTAAGTACATGAATTCGATATACGATAGAGTCCTTACGCAGTTAATAATTAACGTATTACTTGTAAATGACAAATAGGTTAATGCTTCGACGTATGTGAATGTCTCGTTTGTTTTTAATTATTCTTTTATGAAAAATTCACCGACATATTTGTGATATTTCTTTGATTGAAATCAAACCAGACATGATACATAGAGGACGTCCCAAAAGGAATAAGTCACTTCAAATGAGCTTGGGCCAAATAAAAAAGTTTTTAAAAATGCTTTTTTTTAATTTTTGACCTTCTGACTTTTAACTACGAAGATGAAGGTCAAACTTAAATTTCGTTTGTATGGAGAATGCAGGCTCGATATTCTAAAAGAATCTGTTACTTTGTCAAAATTAAAGAAGGTATTCTGGGGGCCACACTTATTGTTAGTGAGACACCCTGTATAAGCGTGTTCTAGATCAGTACGAGAACGGAGGCGTTTAACGTTTGTTAACGTTACATCGCGAATTCGGACGCATAAAAGTTTGATTAATTTCGAGTGTCTGGAAAATGCAGCTGAACTTGTGTTGATTAGAGTTATTAATGATCGTGTCAGCTGAACGAACAGCACGTGCCATACTCGTTCTACACTTCTCGCATGTCAGTTCGTTGTGGTCCAATTTCTAATTGGTATGAATAATTTGTGACTTAGGTACATGACGTGCGAGGCGACGTGTACGAGAAGCAAACTTTCCCGCGCGATTCCGTGAATGCTGCGAGTTTGACGTTACAATTAAAGTAAAATGTTGCTTGAATTTTCTCTCGTCATGTTACTTAAAATCTCCATAAATCACGAGAGTTGAAGTATACAATAAGAATGGCGGTTAACGGGGCAAAGTAAGTACGCAAGTTTCTTGCCGTTTGCGACAGAAAGATTGGATGCCTGATAAATTCGGCTATTTCTGGGAGTATACTAAAGAAACCACACATTTTTTAGTAGGCATTTTACGTACATAGAGAATCGTGTAATTTGTAATTAATTCTTATACAAAACGTATTGTTACGTTGTACTCGTTTATTATTACTAATATTAAGAATCACTAGTTTTATTATTTCATATTTAGTATTACTAAAATGAAATACATTAATACATTATTGTCAGCTTACTGAAATCAGTAGGGGGACAAAGAAATTTCTATTAGGCTTCTGTCTCTAGCTCATGTAGAAGGCTTTTGTTGCTGTGGCTCAGTCAGTTAAATGGAAAAGAAAGAAAAGAGAAGAAGAAAAAGAAAAAGAAAGAAAGAGAAAGTATACAGGGTGTCCCAAAATTCCTGAACAGCCGGAAATGAGAAGTTCCTGAGATCATTTGAAGCAACATTTTCCTTTACAAGAATGTTATCCGCCGCTTTGTTTAGGAGTTATTAACGAAAAATACGGACCAATCAGAGCGCGACCTAGACGCGAGTTGGCACAGTCGGCCAATAGACAGTTGGCGCGCCGGGCCGACATGCGACAGTGCCAACTCGCGTCTAGGTCGCGCTCTGATTGGTCCGTATTTTTCGTTAATAACTCCTAAACAAAGGAAGTAAAGGAAAATGTTGCTCAAATGATCTCGGGAACCTCCCATTTCCGGCTGTTGAAGGAATTTTGGGACACCCTGTATAGTATATAAAAACACGCGCGTATTCGAATCCAACGTTGTGTCAAAATTTCAAAGCAATCGGTGAAGAACTTTCGGAGATTTAAGATTTTGAATAAACGAACATTTACATTTTTATTTATATAGATATCCACAGTTTATTGATGAGTACGTTTAATATTGTATCTCGTCCTCTTTATTTTCGCTGATGACCATATTGCTGTCGGTGCATATTATTGCACGGTATGGTAATTCCACTTACGACGGTGTGTAAACGAAAATCACATTGTCAGTGTCGGTCAGTACTGACCAACGCGGCTTTGAACCTGTCAACCTGAATTCCAACTATCCTTTAAAGCAGCCTGACGCTAACCACTGTTGCAATATTCTTCAAAGGAACAGCTACACGTGCAACATAACTATCGTTACACAAAACACATTGAAGAATATTTGGATGACAGCTAAATGATGGCTAGCAATTGATCATTTTAGCAGCACGTTTCGTATGAATCTCATTAAACAATTTAAATCTAATTGGTTATAATCCTATACGGAAAGGTTTTCAGTTTATGGATCATCTATTAGTTCCGGTTTGTGAATTATGTGGGCCATTATGTTGCATTATATTTATTAATTTTACTGCTGTTGGTCGCACACGACATACAGTATGTCCCGGTATTGATGGTACAACTGTTGATGGTAATATTTATGGTAACAACAAAGAAAATAAGCCGAAAATGTGGAATGAATTTTTTCGTGACACCTTGTATTCGAGAAAATCGAGTTCGAAACTTCAGGGAATACGGGGGCTATTGAATACGAACCGTCTGACGTGTCTGATCATGACCTACTGATTCTACTTCTTACAAATGCTGGCCACGCAAACTTGACGGATCTTCAAAGTCGATTTTCTCGGAAACAAAATCTCAAACGAAAAAAAATTGGTTCCGTATTTTCAATCTATTTTCTCATGTAGAACCATCCCCTCCACGGTTGCACCATCAATTCCACCAATGTACCATCAATTATACAATAACACTGTATGAAGATCAATTCCAGTAAGTTTTATTTCAGAGCACTGTAACACCTGTCAGAACGAACAGGGAATAGTTTCTGGTTTTATATAAACTAATAGAAATGGTTTCTAATATGCAGTTTGAAACAAAAGAAATATTCGCAATGTTATTGGTCGTATTAGCTAAAGTAAATTTTATTTCAGAGCACTTTAACACCTGTGAGAACGAACAGGGAATAGTTTCTGGTTTTAATATAAACTAATAGAAGTGGTTTCTAAATTGTATCATTGGGTAGTTTGAAAGAATAAATATTTACAACGTTATTGGTCGTATTAGCTAAAGTAAATTATATTTTGGAACACTCTAACACCTGTCAGAACGAACAGGATATAGTTTCTGGTTTTATATAAACTAATAGAAATGGTTTTTAAATTCTATCATTATGTAGTTTGAAACAAAAGAAATATTTACAACGTTATTGGTCGTATTAGCTAAAGTAAATTATATTTTGGAACACTCTAACACCTGTCAGAACGAACAGGATATAGTTTCTGGTTTTAATATAAACTAATAGAAGTGGTTTCTAAATTGTATCATTATGTAGAATAGTTTGAAAAAAAAGAAATATTCGCAACGTTATTAGTCGTATTAGCTAACTATAATCGATAAATCAGATCCATGAGCCAGTTCAACTTGGGCTGTGTCAATTTGTTTTTTTTCTAATTTCTACTGGATCATATCGTTCTGTAACGACACGTTAATCATTACGCCATTTTTAGCTTCCATTAAATTATTCTTACTTACATGCTTGTCATTCGTCAGTAGATTGAATTGTACCCACCTGAAACACAAATATATGCAAAATGAAGAGGTAAACGTTTGAAAAATCCATCTAGAATAAAGTGCAGAATTTAATTATAAACATTTAGACAGTGATCAGGTTATTAGAACCAACAATGTGAAATGTATATTTTTTTGCAACATAAAAGATGATTATAGTAGGTATATTTTCAATGTGTTATTCAATAAACAATATTCGAGGTAGCTAGAGTTTATTTATTGAAACATTGGTTGATTTAATGTAAATACGACAATTTGTGCAAGTGGCTCCAATAAGTTGATCACCCACTATATACAGGGTGTCCCGGTATAAAATTGTATCTATTGTAAATCAATGATGAAGAAGTTCTTAGAATTCTTTTAAAATACGAAAAAAATTGTTTTGTATAATTCTTGAAATGATTTTCTTATTTATATCCATCTGGCAAGGTTCACCGAACTGTTAGAAACATCCCGACTTTCCAGTTTTTGACACCTGCTCCAGCTCTTTCGTCACACTTCCGTTTCTGTCTCGCGGGGGACGATATTGATTTCCATTCCCATGATTGTCATTTTACTTGCGGGCCGTAAAAGTATACCATATCTCGTTCCTTGAGCTTGCTTTACTTAGAAAATTGTCGTGTCGATTAAAAAAGTTCAGTAATTAACAGGAGAGGAAATTCAGCACAATACTTTCTGCGGTACAGGGCGCTGTGTTACATTTAGGTGTCAGCTAATTGGATTTTCGACCATGATGATTAGTTACAAACATGATGCATTAGTAAAGGTTTTATTTAGAAATGAGTTCTATACATTTTTGCTATATCATAATCGTGTATTCGAGTAATACATCCCTATACAGAAAAATTATTATACTTTTTGTACAGAACAATACGAACACCAAAAATGTTAATCAGTATTATGTAGTAAATGAAACTTAAAAACTTCTTGCATCTATATAAATTCAAGATTTATATTTTAAAAATTTCGTATGAAACATTTTTCAAGTAGTTGTGTGTTTATATAAATTTTACATAGGCTAGAGAAGTTTACGATCTTCATTTATTACGTATTAAGTATAGAAATTTTTCCCATCAACTACTATTACTAATAAATTTATTGTTTAAACAATTTTATCAATGTTGGAATAACAAAAATTTGGTGGTATTCTTGAAACCTTATATAATAGTGGTGTCAAATTTTAACTTTCTAACTTTTCTCATTTTGTAATAAAAAATTTCCAAAAAATGTGTGTAAAGAATACCCCCTTAATCGATTTGACAAATGGCCAGGTCAAATGCCAAACACCTTAAGCCTCGTACATAACGTCGTCGTTTCGGATGCAATCTTCAACGTTTTAGTTAGCGTGTGAGTAAGTTACTTAACGTCTGGGAGCTCGAACCTTATTTCCGTTTACCCGATCAATAGAGCACGATGCTGATTTACGTTAGACGAATGCATCGGATTATTCGATTCCAATGCGTCGGATTCCTATGAACCGCGTAATCTGGGTAATTCTCTGATTCTACAGGAAGTCATACTTCGGTCAGCACGTGCGGATTATCCACGTTAAGTGAACAATGAGAGATTTCGATGCCCGACCGTGGCGATTCATCCACGTTTGACTGCCGCAGATAAGCCTATTAAATCAGTGCTATTGATATGACTCTAGGATGTACAGTCTATTACTCTAATTGATGCAACTAATTCTAGCATATTGTTCAGATTACTTTCCCGCGAAATTCGTATTTGACATCATCTATCTTTTTAATTAACAGTCATGTTTAATAAAATGTTATGAACGTACAGTTAGAAAACTGAAAAATATAAAAAATCCAAGAATATTATGTTGTTTTTATTGAACTACTGGTTCTCGCAATCGATGCAGAATATTTTTATTTTGCATAAAGATCCGCAGTCTAGTCGAAATTGTACTCCTTCCCAAAGATGAATGAAAATTTTGCAATTTGAATAAAAGTGGCAGCAATAGTAACATTTCTCCATAAAAGCTCAGACAATTCGAAATATCAGATTTTTAATTCTGAATATATAAACAACATCTTTCACAGCATACGTATTAACAATTGAAATTTTTATTTGAAGTAATTTGCGCGAAATTAATGAATGAAGTTTAATATTTTCCTCTTAACATATTATGGTATATTAACATAGGTTCTTAAGTTCTTAGTTCTGGGGAAGTCTAAATTGCATCCAGCTTTTCGCTTCCATCGCTGTCAGAAGATAAACTTTGATTTCGCAGCGAAACATTCTTACTGAGATATAACCCGGAGAAGCGATGATATAACGTTTATTAACATAGCAAACATTTTAATGAGTCCTATCAAGGAAAGTTTGTTATCGTAATTCATTAACACCGTACATAGTTTTCGGAGATCAATATTTGTTGAATATTCGAGTCACGTGACTGGCAACTTCTCATATGGAAGTTTTATATGTATGTGTAATCATTAGTCGATTCTAATTCTGAAACTAGAAGTAAGTTATCAACTTGAACTAGAAATTACGTAACTTCTTGGTTTCACGTTAAATAATCCGGAACGACTTCGTAAAATTATTTAATATTCAGAAACAGAATAAATTATATGGAAATATAAATGGCTTACATCACAACGAACTGAATTTCAATTTCTTGATTGCCTTTATGAAAGAGAACAACATTCTCTCAATTTCGAAAGCCTTTTCCGTTTCGAAAATCCATTAGTGATTAATTCGACGTTCCATTATAAATTTTAAATATAATACTTTCCTGATAATTTCTTAGCTAAAACAACTGTATGTATTATACTATATGTAATTTTATATTTGAAATATGTCCAATTTTTTTCCTCTCAAGTATAAATATAGTGATTGGGTTGTAAGATAAATTCGTTCGGATATTTGCAATATCTCCCATCCACTATCAACATAGTAGAGACCATATTTAGTTTTTAGTTAATCACAATTATCTGCAATCGCAATGATCCACAATTAAATCAACGAAATAAAATTTTAAATCCATGTTGCAACAAACCGGAGTGAAATAGAAAGCTAGTTTCTTTTTTAATATGTTTAACAGGCAGAAAATAATACAACAGTACTTTTAAATTCTTCTAATGGTTTTGCTGTTATAGATTACACCTACTCATTTTTATTATAAATGCATAATATACTGGGTGTCCCAAAATTTCTGTTACACGGGATATTTCTTTATCCATCGTATTTAGAAAAAATGCTTCGAATGAAATTTGTATGGTTTTCAAAGCTCTATAGTAAGGAGAATTTTTTATATTTTATTTGACGTGTTGAAGGTCATTTTAAGGTCAAGTTCACTTTTTAAAATGAAAACATAATTTTTTTATTACACCAACTTATTCTATAAGAAAAAACAAGTAAGTTTTATTCGAAACGTTTTCTAACTCGACAACAACTTTTTAAGTTATTCAATGATAAAGACAGCAGAAGTAGTGCCTAATAGGCCAGCGCTGCTCTCCTGATTTGACGCCATTAGATTATGCACTTCTTATGACTTCTTATCTTATCTTATATGCACTTCTTATCACTGTGATAATATAATTTACTCGACGAAATTAAATCAGTGTACGTATACATATACTTATTATTTGAAATGCTGACGAATGCAACTGAACCCATTTTGAGTCATTAATTTACATTGTGCCGCTCGCAGATATTTTTGTATAACAAATGCTTAAACATTTATGCATTATTATCGATCGAAACGACACCGTCTGACACGAATGACGCGATATAAATAGTACTGTAGCTTCGTGCGACTGTTTTTATGAATATTTCAGAGTAAAATGAAGCAAGTGACGTTCGCATCATACGAAAACCCATTACAGAAACTCAATAAACTATCTAACGCAATTCGCCTAAAATTTCGCCTGAACAAATTTCGGTAGAACTGCTTATCGGAGCACAAATTCATGATACATAACGGGATATTAACGATTAAAATGCAAATTCCCATGGATGTACGCAATTCCCCGGGAAATTAGAACGAAACGCGTTGATTATGGACGTGACAAAAATGCATTTCCCCATTCGCACTTGCACTTCTCCGTGCAATCGAACTTTCACATTCGCGTATCGATTGTGACAGCAGTCGATATTGCTTTCAATGTAACTGCGTAAGTGCTTAGAATAGACCGGGAGAATATTATATTTCCATATCGTCTTCTCATGAGAAGTTTATGTGTAAAAAGGATATATTATTTATTTATTTATAAATAATATTATAAATTATTTTCAGGCCCAAGAAGTATTCCAGGTCTTTTTCAGCTACTACAGTCTTCTGCATAATTAAGTAATTCAATGTTAAGATTATGACAATACAGTATGCACAGCATTTCACCTAACTTGATCATCTTAAATATCTCGCTTTCTCAAGGTCATCGAAGTTTTTTTAAATGGGATTACATCCTTTCATTGCAACTGTCTCATAGCTCATTAAAAAACCAAATTCAACGTTGACCTACGCATGACCTTCAATGAGAAAATTATGAACTGCAGTTTATGTAATTATTTCAAGAGAATGACACGTGGAAAGGTGCAGGCAACTGCTATAAATTTTAAATCATATTGAACTGCAAGTACTTCCGCAAATATTTTTCAATTTATATCGGTTGTTATATAAAACAAAAAATTTCCGTAAGACTTTAAAACGTTTAAACAGTGTTTACATTAATGTTCGTCAAGTTTGATAGATTTTTGTAAACGCTGAATTATCGATTCCACGGTCCTCTTGATAATCTACGAATTAATATTGGTACATGAAACTCTGGTACAACCTCTCGCGTTTCCCATCGTTATTAAAATTATTGAAGCAGAAATATAAGAACAATGTAAACGGTCCGATACACGATTCACTACTTAATGATTGGCGATCCAATGTGGAGTGTTGAATATGAATATATTGTGAATGGGAATATTGGTATACATAGCACGTTTAATTGGTGCCTTCGGGGAAACATCTAGTCGTCCGAGATTAGGTGTACGTGCAGATTCAAATTGAGCATTGTTGTTAGAATAAATATCTCTTCATTTAACCTTATTTTTGTTTCACAATTTTTATATATTTTCGGTGAACTTGTAGAAAAGAGATAGGTCTGGGTCTCAGATTTCAATGAGCTTTAAATATGTTGCCAAAGTCATCATTGTGAACAACCCTTTAAAGTTTTTGTCAGTCGGTTCTAGTTTACGAGATATTCACAAAAAACTTTATTTGTAAATCACTTTAACGATCGATTTCAATGATCTTGAAATATGTTATGAAGGTCACCATTCTAAGCAACGTTTCCCTTAAAAGTTTTTGACTGGTTCTCATTTTGTCTGGTCCTGTAGTTCTTGTATAAAGAAGTGAGGCAAGAAATATTTTCTTTAAGTCATTTCCTAAATAATCAAAATGTAACAAAATTGTCAAAAACTTAATTAGGTGCACTTAAGTACCATTAGAAGGTATGTAGAAAAGTGTATATGCATCAGACATCTTCCATTTGAGGAGTTACTAGTTAAAGTTTCCAACTAATTACGCACAATGTGTTTTTTCTATGAAATAACATGTGGCGTTATGGTGAAATCGAAATTGTAAACAATATATAAATAGTATGTAAATTTAAATAATGTATAAATAGTATATAAATTGTAAATGATATATGTATAAATAGTACAATATATAAATTTTAAATGATATATAAATAGTATATGAATTGTAAATAATATATAAAACTTCGAAACTAATCAATTGCTATCAATTAAAGTTTCCAACTAATTACGTACAATGTTTTTTTCTATGAAGTAACATGTGGCGTTTATGTGAAATTAAAATTGCAAATAATAATATGAAAATGGTATGTAATATTTAACGAGTGAAAGGTTCTAAATTTATTAATTGGTATTACTTAGAATCTCACTAAAACGATTTATTCTTATATGAAATTATAAATCGTTTTGAAATTGTAATCTATCGATTTAAACAATAAGTTTAGCAAGGCAATTTTTATCAATAGTAGAACACGTCGAACCAGCTGAGCTGCCTAAGCTCGCAACACGAGAAGGTGAGAAGTATAACAGACGAGACAACGTATGTATTATGACACATGCAAGGTACATATAATTTTGCCAGTGTTTGAAAATTGTAGAAGCTTTTTACGGGATTAGTTTTACGTGCTAAGGGAATGAAAAAAAAATCGTGTACAAATGGTACAACAAAGGAGAAGTTATTTTATGTGCGAAAGTACATAAAAACCGTACTTTTCCAGGATTTTTCGCATGGAGGATATCGAATTTGAAAATCCCTTCAGTAGCACAACATTGAAAATTATGTAGTTTATATTTTATAACAATAAAATCGATATTTTCTAAGAACTTAATTTTTGTTTATATTATTGTTACTTTATGGGAATGTATTTGCGTATGTACTTATTTATAGTAGTTTCAGCAATTCGATAAATAGAAACTTCAAGGTTGCAGTCAACTTTCCTACAATTTTGCCGATTTTAATTTCGTATATATAGATAATATCATCGAAAATTTGCTTTTAAAAACTGAAGATTGTGTAAACATCTTCTATCTATAAATTCCGAAATAAATACAAATTGTTTCTTGTAATAGAGCATTTACTTTAGCTTATAAATACTGATCGCTTATATTGAACTAACTTAATAGAATTATATGGGGAGTAATTTTTTATTTCCTCGTCGCCATTCACTTTCCAATTTCTTTTTCGTTTGTATGAATATAATTAGTGGTACGGTATCATTCGTTTTTCATTATAAGTCGAAGTAACCTGATAATTAGCTGTTAGTAAGATTGATAACGGACAGATAATTTCACGTCATCATTAATGTTCATCACAAGTTTTAATGGTAAGACACTGACATATTAGCTAGTCTCATTAAATCTTACGGAAAGTTCTCACGTCGTTTGATAAACTGCAGAGAAGTAATTTCTCAGACTGATTAATTTGCGTTCTATTTAACAAGCACTTTTCAGTTTTCAGCTTAGAACTAACATGTCATCAGGAAATCATTGTTTTTGTTTTCAGTATGATCAATAAGATAATTCGTAAATTTGATTATTTCAAACAAGTCCTTGTTTTCAGTTTTCTTTTAGCCCATGCAATTAATCCCTGTAGTATTTCACTTTTCCGCAAATGAAACATTGTATGTACCTACAAAAAACGGAATAATTTAAAGCCGATAAAGTTTCAAACACAACGGAGAAATGAACTATGGCAAACATACTAAAAATAATAATTTATTTGTGACGCAATATACGAAATATTGTAGCGCTGCACATGTAAATTAAAATTCGAACAGTACACGTTTCGCGTGAGCATTAATATACAACGAACAAAAAATCAGTTGTGTGCTCAGTATTTTAAAAAATAACTTTACGGAGAAACATAGTGCATCGTCATAATTTGGAATCAAAATCTAGTTGTTTGTCTAGGTTGCATACTTTTTCAAAATTACAGTCATGACTCGCCATTAAAAATTAAAATTGTAAAAAGAATCAAAGAAGACAATTAGAAAAGGAAAAGCAAACGCTACAAATCCCCACCGAAATCCACCCTTAACTATTCGCGAAAAAATCGAGGTGGCAATTACAGAACTATTTTGATCGTGGTCGAAGTATAGTGACCCGAATTAATATTCGGACGCTCTAAAAAAGACGATAACTTTCTTAATATTGTACTATATGATTTTAAATTTTTTGGGAAGCTGGAGCAATTAGTTTACTACAGGATTGTGAAAAGAAATTTTTTCAAAAAATGCCATTGTTCGGAATTGTAGAAAAAATAGTAAAAGTTGTATTTTACAACCTTTGTTGTGAAAAGGTACAAAAAATACGTTTTGTAGATCTGTGTTAATTATATGCACTGTGAAAGTTTTATTTAAAGATTGCTATACCATTATTCAAGATATTGTTTAGATGATTAAATATGTTGGTATCTAATCAATTACTAAATGAGGTATATCTATTTTATATTCATACAGAAAAAGAAATTAATATATTGGGCTGGCAAGGAAGTAATTTCGGCTTTCCAACAAAAAGCTAATTTTTCTATTCAAGCAATGTACTTTAATCAGTACAATATTTTCCATGTTGTTCGATGATCTTTTGCCCACTTTCTGGTAGCTTCATAATTCCGCGCTCATGAAACTTGACAATTTTCCTAAAATTGCCTTTTATTTCACCTTAAAATACCGAAATTACTTTCTTGCCTACCCAATGCAATGGAATTATTCTAGGTCGGAAGAAATGTTTAATTATCGAGTTAAAATAGCTCCGAGTGCAAAGGGTTAATAATATGTTAGCATATCAACGCAAAATATTATATAATCTCAGCTTGCCCCACGACCTCGTCTCGTCCCACCATCTCCTATTATTATACCTGCATAATTAAAGTAATCTAACAACCCGAGACCTCCGTTATGACACGGAACGTACACATTTCATGTGCAAGAGATCACGTTTGAAAGTTCGTTTCTGGTATTGAATCGTAAAACCGAGTGAGATCCCTCGAGAATTACAAGGTTACCAGAGTAGATCGAACGGGGTACGTGTGAACCGACTGATCCAGACAATTTCGTGATCGTGAAAGTTGCGGATCAATACGTGGGGATTGAGGAAGCACGACAACGATAGTCTGCGATGGCCGAGAACTATATGGTCTATTGACCTAGTAACTCGTTCCTACGGCTAGTACGACAGTTGGTCAATACCCTTAGTTTCTGAACTTGTTGTCACCGAGATTAGATCTCAAAGTAAATTTCCGTCCAGGGATTTTCCGTTTCAATCGCCGCGTTACAAGATGACACCTCTTTTCCTGGCTACCCTACCTGTCCAGGGAGAAATAACAGTGCTCTGATGGAGAAAAGTAGGGAGGTTAGAGAGCAGGAAATTCACTCCCATCGAGAAAATGGACATTCTCTACGAGTGGATGTGACACGGAATTAGGTTTGGGGGAAGGGTGGCCGGCAAAGTTGCACCTGTTTCTTTTCTCCCGGCCATACAATTTAGTAATTAAACTCGGGCGAAACAGAATATTCGTTTGAATACGGTGAATCCAAAAAGTATCTCAACGCTACATTTCTGATGCTCGAGAAATTGTCAACATTTCAATGATAATTTTGTTGTCGAAATAGTGCAGTCGATCCTCGATAACTCGAATCTCAAGGGAAGAATTGAAATCTTTGAGTTATGTAGGTTTCGACTTACAGGGGGTTTGTACTAAAGTTAATAATTTGCTGACCGTAATAGTTTTAAATTTTTGGAGATGAGTTTATTTAATATACATATACAGTGGGGGGTGTACAAAGTATTCGTACACCTTTCAAAAATGAATAACTTTTTCAAATTTGTATCTAACAGCTTGAGTTTTTTAGAGACGTTCGAGTTTTTTCTTCGCACTGGGGACAATAACAATTTAAAAAGAAAACAATTTACACATTAGTTAGTAAACTAATCCTTCTAACGTCTCCAAAAAACTCAAGCTGTTGGGTTCGATTTTGAAAAAGTTATTCGTTTTTAAAAGGTGTAGGAATACTTTGTACACCCACAGTACATATAGTGAATATAATCTACTAGGCTCTTACATATTACTATTACATATTAAAGAAATCAGTGATTTTACTCTGCGTTAGTGAATTAACGGGGTGTTGATCATTGGTATTTTCAACGTTAACCAAAGCAGAGAATACATTTCCTTCAATATCATCGTATCCTTCTACTAAACTTCGTAAAACATTTACTGCTGCTTTGGCTTGTCTAGCTTCCACACTTGTGCAAAGTAATTCGAGTTAAAGGAAGTTTTATTTCGATTTAGAGAGAGAGAGAGAGAGAGAGAGAGAGAGAGAGAGAGAGAGAGAGAGAGAGAGAGAGAGAGAGAGAGAGAGGTTTTTAAAGCGCAGCGGAAGGGAATGAACAAAACGATTTTTTTTGGCTGTTTTATAGATCAAAAACGAGGAACAAGTTTGGTCGCGTAGGCCCTCCACTGTGTACGTTACATTATTGTAAAGATGAGTATATTTTTAATTCAAAGCTCAATAAATCGACTATCAAAAGCGGTAGATAAAGTTTTAAGCATTAGTTGTAAAACAATATTGCAATATTTACGATTGACCCAATACTTTTTGAATCCGCTGTACAAATTCAATCGAACCGTTCGATAATTGGGGACAGCAACATACGGAGCGTGTGTGTATTTTCTACGTTATACTCGATACCATGTATACGATACATTACGTAAACGTTACGAAACACAATTTAATTAACGACTGCACTGTCATTATAAAATAATCAGTCTTAAATTCACCAGTCAATATAAAACATTAGCTTAACAGTCTTACTGAATTTATTTGCTTTGATTATTTTGCAGATTCATGACTACATTTGATTTGTAATCAAAACAATTTCAGTGTACCGTTCATAATGATGGTATAAATTATTTGATGGGTACATTCTTCATTCCTCTCGTTAATTATATGCGTTGTTTCATATTAACGGGAAAAACGATACACAAAATTTCTGATCTGTTACGGAAATATTGTTTATTGGTTTCTGCAGTGTTGAAATTCTTTGCAGCTAAATTGTTTGGTAGTGATCAGGAAAAGCTATAATCTGTTGTTCCAAATTTTTATTATTATTCCAACACATTTTTATTGAATAAAATATTATTATTAGACTGCGGATTTTTTATGCATTTATGGAGAAATTAGCTAGGTCAGATATAAAACAATAAAATATTAGAAAAATCTAACAATGGTGTTACGTTGTTTTCCATGTATAGACGCCATTAAGGGATTAAATGCATTTTTATTTAACTCCTGTTTCCCACAGATGATTTACAACATTTTTATTTTGCATAAAGATTGCAGACTAATTATTATATACAGGGTGTTTACGAAGTTACTAGCAAGTGTTACGAATAAGTGTTTGAAATATAGGTAAAAGAGGAAATGGACTCACTCTTTTGTCTTTTTCACATCATGAAATCAACAAATCAACTTTCATGTTGGTATTTAAAGACTCCATAGAAGTGTTCCTAGATATCTATCACAGAGCGATCGAAATAAATTTCTCTCGTCGATAACTGTCATGAGCAATAGAAATAAATTTCTCTCATTGATAACTGTTATGAGTGATCGAAACAAGCTACTCTCATCGATAACTGCTTTGAGCAATCGAAACAGTTTCTCTTCATCGATAACAGCTATCGTGGAGGATCCAACTTTTTCAACACTAATAACTGTTATTAGCAACCAAAAAGAGTGAAATTCGATATTTTTTAATTATTTCGTGCTTCGAATTTTTTTATTTATATTTTCTGTACATTATCGTAAATTTCGATAATAATCAGCTTTTTATTAAATGATTTTTATCGTAGAAAATTTTAGAATAACCGTTATTTTTGGTCCCTGATAAGAAATGATCTTAAAACTGAATTATTTTGTCAAACTGTATTAATTTTCAATTTTATTACCAACAAATCCCTGCTATTTTAAGTGTTCAAAAAATGTCGAGTGTGATTCTACATTGGAGTTCGCGTGATAAAAGCTGATGTCGAGTCACACACGACAAAGTGTGTAAAGGGTTAATTATGTAATTATGCCTGGAAATCTCACCTGCAAGTGTAAAGATTCTATTAAAATTTATTTACCAATTGTGCTAGTGTGTTTGTTTCTTAAAAGTGAGATCATTTCCAGTAATTGCTCATGTATACAGAGAGAAGTGAATATGTGTGATTTAAGAACTGCTTCAAACATGGCATTGTTCCCCTTCGACCTTGTCATAGATCTAAACACGTGATCCCAATAACTGGCATTGAATAAGCACCTTATTAACTGGGTTAACCAAAGCGTCCCTGCTTACGTTCCTCTTATCAAACCCGGCCCACAGATTCCTATTTGAGGTCAATTCATTACAGGGCACCTACAAAAACGTAACATGCTGCTAGCTGTTTTCTTTGTACCCCTCTGCTTCCGTGCATTGTCATCTGTAGACTCCGGATTTTATGTATTTACCACAAAAATAAGTAGTGCAATTTAAAACAGTGGAAATATAAAAAGACTTTAAGGATATGAATATATTATTTTCATTATGTATGTTAAAGTTATCAGTTAATCATGGAAATTTCTACTTAGCTCCTGTGTCTTGCAACCCATGCACAAACTTTCTATTTTGTATAAAGTTGCAGCTCATTGACCAATTATAAAAATTCATTTAATTTCATACTTTGATCGGAAAAGGACATTTATGTTGATCTTAACGTTAATTATATTGATCTCCTTTTATTATCACGTTGAAGATCCTTTAAAATCTTAACATCTACGACCAAAATAATTTTTATTGATTCGCTAATAACGAAAATACATATTGAAATTGAAATGGTCACGTTAGGTGGTCAATCTGGTATATTATAGTACAATTAAAATGACTTACACTAACATTTCTAAATTCTTTGAAATGAAATAACTTTTTAAAAATTGGATTATGAGAATACCAGAATAAAATAGAATATTTGAGAAAGGGTGGACAAAATGAATGCAGTTAAAGGTTAATTAGATAAAGAGAAAAGAAAATGCATATAAAAAATTAGTAAAAAAGCAGTGAATTATATTTTATGCGTTTTGCAGCCATAAATTAAGGTTATGCTTCGTACGTAGGATTCAGATAAATCGTATAATATTCTCGTTTGAAATAAGAAGAGTTGAAACTCTGCTGACAAATTCATTTTAAAATGCTCGCAAGAGAAGAGGAATAAAATGATATCCGACAGATTAGTGCCACATTCGAGGAAAATCCGTATGGTAATAGGAGATCTGAAGAAAACTTCGTTCGATAGTAACGAAGTTACACTCCCCACAGACGTTAATTAGATCCTTAGTGACGTAGTACTAAAGCCGAGTCTGTTCGATTGTCGTTGATCTTCTTTACATGATCACAAATTTCTTTTTCCAGGATCAGATTCGTTGAATATCAGTAGTAATAATTACTACTAGTGGAGGGCTTTAATTAAGGCTCTCTCTATTCCTAGAACTACCGCGTGGACGCCATGTTTCGTTCAAGCTCATATGATCATGTAAAAGGACTTCCATTAAGACGTTGTCACTTTTCGGTACGTGGCTAGTAAAATTGTAAAATATTGTTAATTGAAAAAAAAGCTTCTTTTATCATCTAAAAGAACACTTTTTAATGGGAGACTCTATAGAAAGAAGTATTATTTTACAAAATTATTACATAATTTTAGAGTTTTTATTATCTATTTAACCAACTCTACACAATAAACAGCCAATGATAAAATAAATATGAAAATTCATGCACTCTCTCTCTTTTAAAGCAACTGTTGGTAATTCAAATAAGTTAGAAAATACATTTTTTTAATATTAAATTAGATACTGAATTAATGTAATATAATTTGTTAAAACACTTTACAGTCGCTAATGGCTTAAATGTTCACGCACTATAGAAAACGTAAAAATATGTTAAGCAAACATTTATTAAGCTCTACACATTTTTTTCTATATTATTATATGTAGATATTCATGTGTACTGTAAACAAAATCAAGCAAGGAACAATTAATAATCTAATTCGTTTTATTGTTAGTATAATTTTCGAGTTTGAAAGGATTTTAAATTTCACGACTTGGAAACAATACCAATATCAGATAAAAGAGAAATTTTGTTTGTATTCGTAGCATTGATATTCTCTTCCTGCATTCGGCAGGCAATAATTAAACATGTCAATTAAGAACCGAGGAACTTCACATGTCAAATGATAAAAATGTCATGGAAACATAATGAAAAATATGGAAACGTTTGTATTGAATTAACTATTATGATTTGACACTGTACACAGTACGATTTGACATATTGGGAACCGATGATTCCCATGTGGCACTCAATCTTGTACATCCTTACAATCAGTGTATTCGTTCATTCTTTTTTATCATCGGGCTGGGCTAAGTTCAATCTGATAATTATAAAATATACAAATATATTCGTGTGCCATTTAACCGTGCCATTTCTAGAATATGCAAAAGCAATATTAGATATTGATAATCGCTGTTTCTTTCTTAAAGATTTAACTCGACAATTTGTAGTGAAACAAACAAACTCCATAAAAATTTAACGAGAGTTAATTCAACCATTTGCACTAGCACAAAATAATAATTTTCTCTGAAACCACACGATGTTAATTAGAATTTAACGAGATATCTCTCGTAAGTGGGAAACAAGAGATTTAATTCAACCATTTGTACTGACACGAAATAATAATTTTCTCTGAAACCTGACAATGTTAACTAAATTTAACAAGAGTAAAATAAAATATGAATAAAAAAAAGAGATTTAATTCAAAAATTTGTACTAATATAGGTAAGAATAAATATTAAATGGAATTATTCGAATATAATAATAAATTACAGTAGTAGAGTCTTTAAGTTTTAATTATATTAAAATTATTGTTGTAGAGGAAAGTTCACATATTAATAAATTGCCTGTACATTACATAAACTTCCTATGTTTTCTACAATAGTCCAGTAGACAATTGCGAACTATAACAAAAGAAAATTAGTTATCCTTTTTTCAGAAGATTATCTCAAAATTGTATACAAGATAATTACTTTGCATTACATGAAATATTGTTAGAAACGTATTAAATCTTCTAAAAATCTCTATCTAGTATCTAGACAGTCGTTACAAACTATAATAAATTTTTATATTTAATATTACCATATAAATCTGATCGATTACGAGGAAACAGGAATACTTTAACTAATCTTGGCATAATATAAAATAAAACCCTCACGAAATCAATAAAGGCTATGGTCGATACTAATCTGTATACGCATTACCTATACAATTATGTAAATAGCATGCGTACGTAACTGAATACGTATTTTTATCAAAACATGTGTAGTATCCAAAAAAATGAATAGTTTTATTTAGGTGCTTACAAGCTTCGAGCGCAAAATACGAACTGTTACGGCTCGTAGCCGTAGACCTCTCCGCTAACAATAAGTCTTGATTAATACATACAGTTACTCGAATTAATATTCGACGCTCTAAAAAAGACGATAACTTTTTAAATATTTTACTATGCGATTTGAACATTTTTGGGAACCTAGAGCATTTAGTTTTCTACAGGATGATTAAAATGAAAACTAAATTCCAGAATATTTCAATATCCAATCGATCAATGATTACGCATCACAGTAAAAAACTCGAAGCTCATATGAAGAAATATGAAATCAGAACAGCAATTATTTGACCGTACACTCAGCTCGATATCAAACAACTTTTACGCGAATGATTTCGTTATACAGCAAATAGTTCTGGAGTGAATTTAGATGGTAGAGCTGGACGACTCGCTCTGTACTTCAAGTATAATATACAGTATCCAATATGAGGGTAAATATTGCCACAACGGCGTAGAAACATTTCTCGACAGTGAATAACCAATACCGCGTTCCTCACGGTTAGCCGACTGGGTCAAGGGAGGCTGGCGAAAGAAAATTTTTCGTAATTTCATTCAGGAGAATATCGTTCAGTTGCACGACTTTTGCATTCGTAATCGTCAAACGGCCTAGATGTTCCTCCGAAAAAGATTATGGAACAAAGAATTCCCAGCGTTTCTTCGTTTTACTTCATCCCTGGCCCGGTGAAAATATAGGTCTGGAATATTGCCAGAGGAAGATCTTCCACGAAGGCAGCAAAATTTAATGAGCACACTGGTAAGGGTATGCAGGAATGTGTCGAGGTAACGTCCTTCCGGATCCTTTCGTAAGATTAACAATTAACTGTCCGCATATGCATATGAAGCAACGATTTATTTTGCGAATCCTCTTAGTATGTATAACGAAGTGCCTGCATTAGTTTAAATTAGCTTAAACAGCGTCGGCCGATTCAGATTCATCCGTAAATTTCCATTTGATGTTTCAATGTTCGGCGAAACATTTATGCCATGTACAGTGGATCCAAAAAGTATTTAACCCTTTGCACTCGGAGCTACTTTAACTCGAAAATTAAACATTTCTTCCAACCTAGAATTTTACCATTCGATATGATTTTTTTTCCTTTCTATATACAATACTTAAATATTTAGTCATTGATTAGTAGACTGCGAATCTTTATGCAACATAAAAAATGTTTGCGTTGATTGCCAGACACAGGAGCCAAATAGAAATTTCTTTCCCTTTTTAATCGTCTTATTAAGCTGAAATTAATACACGTACATGTCCTTAAATCATCTTAATTCGTTCACTGCTTTAAATTCTACCTCCCCATTTTTGGGCAAATCCTCACTCTATTGATTAGATATCAAAATATTTAATAGAGTATATGTATAATATTTTGGATAATGCTACAGCAATTTTTAGTGACGCCTCAGAGTCACCATTCGAGTAGTAAGGGTTAATAAATGTTCCTATTCTAGAACAGTGGATGCAATTTATTGTAATATTAGGTTGGCAACTAAATTGGCGACCTTTTGTTTCGTAATTCTTTTATTGTATCATTATAACCTCATTCGACGACCATACCTTTTGAACGGATCTAGGGCACTTCGTCGAAAGACATTTCGTCGAAGACATTTCGTCGAATGGACATTTCGTCGAAGTGACATTTCGTCGAAGTGACATTTCGTCGATGGGACATTTCGTCGAAGAGACATTTCGTCCAATTTCTTGACCCAAGTAAACCAAAACCAAAACCAAAACCAAAACCAAAACCAAAACCAAAACAAAAACCAAAAACAAAACAAAAAATTAAAACAAAAACTTGGGTCAAGAAATTGGACGAAATGTATTTTCGACGAAATGTCCATTCGACCAAATGTCCATTCG
The DNA here is from genome assembly GCA_963966675.1 of Lasioglossum calceatum. Lineage (NCBI taxonomy): Eukaryota > Metazoa > Arthropoda > Insecta > Hymenoptera > Halictidae > Lasioglossum > Lasioglossum calceatum. The sequence goes on along the minus strand of OZ016553.1, from coordinate 1,564,827 downwards.
ACCAACTGTCCTTTCGACGAAATGTCCATTCGACGAAATGTCCATTCGACCAAATAACTTCGACGAAATGTCCGAATTCGATTTTCGACGAAATGTCCTTCGACGAAATGTCCGGGTCCCCTTTTGAACTGTATATCATTGGAAAGCTCTGAATTTCTGATGTGTTACAGAATAAAAATGAGGACACGTTCGGTCGTGTCAGGCTCTCATGGTGTAATTTACACTGTTGTAACGTTGATTTAAAGCTTAATAAAACGACTAAAAAAATGTGCACATCAATTTTTAAAATGTAGAAAGTAAGCTTCAAGCTTTGAATCTAGTTTCAATCACGAAAAATTATAATTCATTAATTCCTGATAATTTTTCGAGAGTAGGGAATTTCGTGATCAGATTTGGATCCGCTGTAATCGGTGGCAAACGACGTTAATAATTTTCGGAAAACGCGGAACGTTAATTATGCAGCGTGAAATCAAACGACTGGATAACTGGTGCCGATAAAGCAACGCTTGGCTACCGTTCCATCTTGGTCGTCTTCGGACTGGTTACACCGCGCACCGACGAAATTAAATCACTGCTTTATCTTAACACTCGATAAATTACGCAATTAATTAGCCGAGCAATTAACCCGGAATCAGATGGTGTACGAATTTAGGAGGTTGTAATTCTTAGTCGTGCGTGAGCAGGAACCATAAGGCTGTTCGAGGTGCCTCGAAAAAAAGGCAATTACCTTTCCAGGAACGATGAAGGGGCTTTGCGCTTCGTGCAAGAACGGGTTTATGATCAAGAGGTGTTTTATGGATTGGGTAAAGGGTGGGCTGCTCAACCCTTTCAACGAATACACGGCCATCCAGGGATAAGATTCGAGTACATCGACGAAGATTAACGATCGCGACCACTATTAGAGAGATTAAAGTGAATGGTCCTGACTTTCGACGTCGACTTTCGATTTTCACCTCTTTATTAAGATTGAAGTGGTATCTGGGGAACGTGACGACACGGTAAACGAGAACTAATGACTTTAATGATCGTATGGCGTTCAACGCTTTCACGACTCAACGTATCATTATAGTGGTACATTAAGTAGACGAGATTTCGTACTATAGTTCCAAAATTATGTAAAATAACGTAAAAACCGAATTAACGATCTCAGTATAATAGTAACTCCAGTACTCAATATTAACACTAAACCTACCGACCCTTAAAATTAACTGGTACATGTTCCCTTATAAAAATGACAAGATTGATTATCTCTACTAAAGATTCTTTACACAACCATTCCTTATGAAATCATTTTTATTATTTCAATCATTGTAAAATTAAACATCTGGAACCGGTCATTTTGACCGGTGGTGGTAGGTTTAGTGTTAAAACTAAAATATCTTTGCATCTGTGCATCAATTGAAACAGGTGGTAGATACAAATTTATATTTTGCTCTAATGATTTTAATGCAGCCAAAATAATATATTGAAACTCAAAGTCTTTTATTATTTCCACTGTTTTAAATTGCATCAACCCATTTTTGTTGTAACTGCATAAAATCAGGAGTCTACCGATTAGTTTTCGAATTCTCTGATTACGTCGCACGAATTCAACGGAGTGTTAAAGTTAAAATATTATAATTGGGTATCCTTCGTGATTTTGAATATAGAACTACCCTCCCTCCCATCGTTACTCCACGATTTTCAGTGCAAATGGTGCATTTCGCTCCATAATGTTTGGTTTCAGCATTACACATGCGTTTTAGAAAATGAAACGTATAGGTCCATTCAAAATCAATCTTCCGTTACATTTGTGCACTTGAGTGGAATCGATCCAATGATCATCGGGATTCAACTTGATAAGCTTGTATTAAACGGATTGCTCCTATAATTTCGATTTTATCCATTCAACTTATGCGACATTTTCTGTAAAAGTATTAGTACGATCTGGAACATTTACTGGAGAAATGGACCGTGTATTATTGATATAATTTTCGAGTTCTTTGAGGGTGTTTTTCTATACTTTTCAGGAATATCAACACAATTATTCCAATTATTATACGAACATTTTTTTCTGATATTAATCCTGAAAACTAATAAGTGTGAATATTTTCTGCTCACTTATCACTAAATAGTAACAAATATGTATTCTCAAAACAGAAATGCATTCTATTTATCGTGCAAAAGATTTAAAAAGAATGATTGTGTCTCTAAAGATTTCTATTGATAAATTGTTCCTAATTGAGTTCATTATTTTTGAGAAGAGTATGAGAAACTTTCGAATTGACGTACACTCAATTTTGATGAAATACTGTTAGCAATACTTATGATATTATTTGGCAAATTTTTGGGGGCCATTGTTTATATTACAGCAATGAAAATAGACCACAAAGTGAAGAGCGATACTTGAACAGACATTTTGAAAATGATTGAAGTTAGAATCATGTATTTTCATTTATTTCTTTAGCGAAATATTCATTTGTTTTCGTAGTTATTTGTAGTTATTCTTTCGTTTTCAGAACCTTAATTATTCTTCTGCCTCTTGTCATAATTACAAAAATATTCCAAGTGTTTCATTTGGATTATGGCTATCTTCATCTTACGGGGCCACAAATTTTACACTTTTTTAGAACTAAAATCCTGTAGATTTCAACGAGGAAATGCCAAAAAACCAAGTTTTAACGTTAGGAAGTCACTGGTTCAAAAGTTATACGTATGTAAAGTTGAGCTTCAAGACTTGTGAAGAAGTCGAAACCGCCCTTCGAGATGGTGTTGAAAACGCGTGGAACTGTAAGTACTATAAAAATTTATGTAGAATAGAAACGTCCTTGTCGTTCAGTCCAATTCGTACACATTGAAATACAATATGAAGATAGATTGAATCTCTATTTTTCTACTATTAAAAAAAGCATTTACAGTTTAATTTTTCTCACATTTCCTGTAAGACAGAACCTGCAAGACGGGGTCTGTATTAAAATGACATCGCAATGAGAGACTACGATCAGCGCTGGCCTCCACTGCAAGTAGTATAACGGATTTATGGTGCGGCTGATGCAGCGGCTGCGATCAGAGTAGGATGAATGGACTGCTGTTACAGCATTTCTTGTAATCATTGTTGAAGTATCATCAGCCACGGAAACGTCATATATTTTGTATTTTCGATTTTTTGATGTACCTAACTATAGTAATCATTAGATTGCGGATCTTATGCATTTATGGCGAAAATGAGTAAGCACAATTTAAAGCAGTGGACATATTAAAAAGATTTAAAGACATCAGCGTATTGGTTTCAGCTGAATCGGATAATTAAAAGAAGAAAGAAATTTTTATTTCACTTCTGTGTCTTGCAATCAATGCAAACATTTTTTATTTTGCATAAAGATCCGCAGTCTAGTAATCATACATAATAGCACCGTGATATTACTGTAAGTATATACATTTTTATTCAATTTGACGCAACTGTAATTCTTTTCTACTTTATTACTCGAGAACCCATTCACGAGAGAAATAGTATTATTTTTAATTTTACTATCTTTACACTTTTCTACGAAAAATGTTAATTTACATAAACTTTTTGTGTCTACTTAGTACAATCCCAGGTTTTATTTTACTATACAATTTAAATGTACGGAATTATAAATAAATTGAGATCTCATTCTATAAAAGTTAGCACAATGATAACATTTTTGCATAATGTCATGGAATAAGAATTTCCAAAAGATTACGCAGAAACCCTCGATGATTTCTGCTACTGCAATGTAGTCTATTGTCCCTATTAGTCTTTGTTTTATGATTCGATAAAGAAATGGTTGTACTAAGAATTCGGATCACAGAACGAATGTATGGAAGTATGATAAGCATGGAAAGAGTCACGTCTGTAACATAAATTCTGCCACAATTCCTATTATTTAGGGGCGTACAACCTTTGGGGTCAATAAAGAGAGTATACTAGGACAAGTTAAGTTGTATTTGTCAGTCGATCTGTTACAATTCAGAACCAACGACTTAGCTTAGAACTTCTGCCATTTATATGAAAAATGTGTACTATAATAATTATAATAACAATTACCTTACATACAGGATTCATTACACCCATTCGGAAAGGAGGTGATTCTACATAAAAAAGTAAGCAAAAAATATACAATACAATTTTTTATACGAGGTTTTGTTTACGAGAAAAATCGTAGAATCAGTAGGCAGAGCCGCCAGGTGGGTAAGCTCTGCTGATAACAACATGATGATACGCGAAACGTTTAATATTGCATGAAAAGTCGACACGATAAACCAAAGAGCCACTTCGTTCAATGCAGATCGATATCAGAATTATATAAGGGGGAGGGGGCAATGACTATAATTATCACGTTGAACGTACCTGTTATTTTTAAAGATTACATGAAAGTATCAAGAAACTTTATCTGTAAACGATGGATCGTATACACATTTGCAGATATTTGATATATTATATATAATATATGTATACTGTGGTATCTCGGTATACGAACTTAATCCGTTCCCGATGTTTCGACTTATACCGAATAGGACGTATACCAAACCAACCTTTCACATAAGAATGAATGTAAAACTGATTAATCCGTTCTGATGTAAAAAAAACTCCAATTGATATTATACCTACATTAGTGGGATTGTAAAATAATTTAAACCCTGTTTAAACACATAAATAAAAAATGAGATTTGATTATAATTTTTAAATTTAATCTCTGCTTGATGTATGTGCAAAAATACAAAATGAAACAAATGATATTCTATTCTGTGGAAGAAGAGACCCCTTGCAATAAAACCTGTCATTCTGGTGTTTTTTCTTCTACCGTCTTCTGTCGCTTTTTCATTAATCTCAGCGGATTTGAGTTTTATTAAAAATCTGTCCAGAGAACATTGTTTCTGTCTTCTTCTCAGGATGTTTCTAAAGTGTGCAAAATTAACACAAAAAATTTATACCGAGCAAAATTTATCACGTCCAAACAGGACGTATTCCGAATTGGACATACTCCGAAGCAGACGTATATATACATATATGTATACATTCATATGTGTATAACATACATATAAATACATATAAACAACGTGTTCTGTAAACTCATATAAATTAAGGTTGGCAATTGTGTGAGTAACTGTACACTTTTCTATTGTTTCCGTCACTGTTTAAGTTTGTTAAATGAACTCAATATTCTTGAAATTCCGATTATTTATCATTCTACTTCATAATTGAAAACACAGCAATTGTGAAATCAAGATTAAATCCGATGACTCTAATTTCATATTAGTTTATTCAGTTGCCGCGGCGCGCCATATCGTCTAGCGAGATAGGAGGATCAAGAGATAGGAGGAGGTATATAAGCTCACAGCAACGAGATCATTTTATTAACTGTGTGTTCTCGTTGGTCAGAACCAGTGTTCCACGTGTCGACCCCACTAAAAACATAATTGTAAGTCTTCATCCTTCATTTCGTGTATTGTTTCTGATCGATTTCATACATTTTTTATGACTGAACAATTCTTGTTCTGCTTGTCATTATTTACACGTCGGTTGTACCTAGGTATGTACTTTGCATTAGTCAGCTTCTCGTTCGAACCGTTAGGCTATTTGAACATCACGGTGTGTGAGAAAGATCATTCTGGAAATTAGAATGTTTCGCATAAGTTTTCTATTTTGAGTGTTAAATGCAAGGATCTAGTAATCTAGTTATGAAGAACTTGGCTGGGTGAAATATAAAACAGTGAAAGATTAGGGAAGTCTAAGAATATTATTATGATGTTATGAATGTAAACAACCGATTAAGGGATGACGTGAATTTTGATTTACCTCCTGCTGCTCACAATCGTTGGAACATATTTTTATTTTGTATAGAGATCCGCTGTCTATTAATTATAGATGGTCATAAATTGCATTCAACTACAATATTTACAATGACAGGTATAGTAATAAATGTTAATTGTACATTCGATTGTTCCCATTACAGAAAGATGCCGACTTATAAACTCACCTACTTCCCGATAACGGCTTTGGCCGAACCAATCCGATTTTTACTCAGCTATGGAGGAGCTGAATTCGAGGACTACCGTTTTGGCGCAGACGACTGGCCCAAGCTGAAGTCTGGTAATAATAAGCCATTAGCCTTGCCTAACAAATTAAATAAATTCTAATTCTTGTAATACACTCTCTCTTCGTTTCCTTTCTAAAATCAATTCTACTATTCACTCAAAATTATCCAAGTGTTACGAATAATTGTATATGAAAATGTCTAATTTTCTTCTAAAATCAATTCTACTATTCACTCAATTTTTCATTTTAATTCTTGTATTTCATTTTCTATTTAAAATGAATTCTACTGTTCACTCGAAATTATCCACGAATGGTTGTGTATTCAAATTTTTCGTTGTAATCCTTGTATTTCATTCTTTTGTAAAATGAATTTTACTGTTCACTCAAATTATCCACGAATAGTTGTGTATTAAAACTTGTTGTTTTTCTATACTTTCAGAAATGCCATTCGGTCAAGTTCCTGTTCTCGAAATCGACGGCAAGAAAGTTAACCAATCCACAGCTATCTCTCGGTACCTGGCAAAACAGTTTGGTCTTGCCGGAAAGAACGAATGGGAGGCTCTTGAAATCGACATTGCCGTAGACACTATTCACGACGTTCGTCTAAGTAGGCGTCGATTTTTTGTTACTGTTTTCTAAATTCTATTCGTTGCTTTTACTTGCCAATATTTTTCTAACTAATGATCTTCTTTTTCAGGAATTGCGGCATACGGTTACGAGAAAAACGAAGTCGTCAAGGCGGAAAAACTCAAGGTAGTCAAAGACCAGGTGCCGTACTATTTGGAACGTTTGGACGCTCAGGTGAAGAAGAATGGCGGCTACTTCGTGGGAGGTGCTCTGTCCTGGGCTGACTTAACATTTGTTGGTTTTCTTGAATATTTAAACTACTTAATGAAGTCCGATATTATTGAGAACTACAAGAATTTGAAGCAACTCGAACAAACTGTCCTCAACGTGCCTGCAATTAAGAGTTGGGTCGCGAAACGTCCTAAGTCCGACTGGTCTGCCTAAGCAGCGTATACTTTTAATTGCATGTCGATCAACATCCTCTTCCTCTTCCTCCTTTGCCGAGGAAGACATCGAAGATACTCTGTTTCTTTCGACGACTCTACATGTTGCTATACATTTAAAAAAATGTACCTTTAATGGATATTATATAGGTGCATACGTATAACCATACAAATAGAGTTATTCAAAGTTTCAGACTATGTATTAACATTATATTGTACTTTTGTATTCAAATAAACAATTATTTATTAATTGTATATATGGTGTCGCTTATATCACTCTAATCCAAACGATGTTTATTACATAAGTAAGAATCACTGCGTATAGGAACTAGATTAATAGTTGAACTGATTTATCTTGAAAACATGATGCTAATGTATCATGGACATACTCAAAATATTGATTATAACTAGACAGCGGATTTTTTGTGCATTTGTGGCAACAATTAATAGGTGTAATCTAAAACAGTAAAAATATTAATAGAATTTAGAGATACTATTATATTATTCTCAACCAATTAACCATATTAAGAGAGGAAATAAATTTCTATTTCACTCCAATTTGTTGTAGTTCACATAAGAAATGTTTAGCTGGATAAATATTCGCTGTCTAATAATAACTCAAGCCTCGAGATTGCGGTAGGGACTTTGGTAGGGAGTTATTAATGAATAAAGGTCGATTCATACACATGCGATCCGAACATCCGAGAAAATATTGTAACCCCAGATTAAGTGACACCGTCCGCAACCGAGAAAGTCTGAGCGGCTTCGTTCCGATACTTTTCTTCGAGACTGAGAGCATAGGCATAGGCATCTCCTGAGGTGTAGAGGGGAGTAGAAGGTTCTCGGAACCCCTGGGGTTAGGGTAGCAAATGACACGATCTTCGGCACTTGGCCTTTGTTCGAGCATCTCGACGCTTCTCAAGTTGCCTGAAACTTCGGATCGCACGTGTATGAATCCCGAAAAACAACGTGCGATATCTGAGTCGCGTGTATGAATCGACCTTAACACGGACTAGTCAGAGCGCGGCTACAGCAGACGCATGCCGCGCCGGCTCGGCCATATATGAAGTATTTTAGTATAATTTATTAAAGAACAAAGTATACAGTCGGGGACAATATTAAATGGACACGAATTGAAAGGGACTTGACAAAAGACTTGAATTTCTTAAAGATTTTAGACCGACTAGTTTGCTAGAGAATGAGTAAAAACTGCTTCAGATTGCATATTATTATCGACATGTTGCTGCATTAAATGTTATATGTAATCACTAATCACTGAAATAAAATAATTAATCCGCGATTAGTACGTATGTGTATTGTATCGATACTCGAAGGTATAACAGCTGTGTGATTGAAATAAAGCTAGTCTTATCAGATATGTTTTCCATAAAATCATCATGCTCGAAGATAGAATAGCGGTAATTGAAATAAACCGAGTACTATCAGAAATCTTTTGCTCACAATCATGTAATACTCGTCGTTCTATCTAGTGAATCGTAATATTATATAATATACAGTAAAGTTTCTATGACTCAGTTGGACGAGTGACTGCACAGTTTGTTTTATCGTCTTGCTTATCGACTTTGTAAACACGATACAGATTATCCGTTTGTAGATATTGTACTTTTTCTGTCGAGTCAACCTTTTCCCATATTGATAATCGTAATAACGATAATAATGTGTCGATACAATTGTGCAACACGTTCCAAAAAAGACTTTTAGCGAATTTCGTAATGGCGAACCCTATTAGATGGCAACTCTCTTACAATTACGTCAGGGATTCTCAATAATCTTATAGATCTCTATATTGTATTAACATCCTAACGTCCCATAAAACATTGTTTTCTCGAGTAAGAAAATAATTCTTAGAAAAGATGAATGTTAATCGGGAAAGAGGAAGACGTGGCACATTGACGTAAAAGTTGCGATAAATATAAAATTTCATATGAATGGTAATATATAAAGTGTACAAATATTAATGATAATAGTCCCACAATGTAATTTTTTCAATATAACAATTAATTAATGCTCATATTCTTGTAAATATTGGCAATGTTACATTTTACATATTTTATTGAAAGTGCCAACTCTTTTAGTTGTGTTCTTATATTAATTTAAAAAGTAGAAATATTAACGTTCCACATAAATATGTAATATTTAATCAGAGCATAATATTTATAACTGGTAAAATTAGGAACTTAGAAATTCGACAGGCTATATAATTAATATGAAATAATCTCAATTCGTACGAAGTAAATTTGTACTTGAATGAAGAATTAGAAACGCAAAAAATTGTGGGAAATAATTCATTACGATTTTTCAAGATTCTTACAGTTTACGTTTATTGATGCTTGGCCCTTGGCAATAAAGCCATTGTAAAATGGAACAATAGATCCATTCCGAAGTTATCTGAGGCTGTTCCCGCGGGTAGTTTCTGCAGACGCATATTTTACAACCCCCTCCCATCCCTCGTTTGCATCATCTCATGTTAGATTTCCGTCCATTGAAATCGCGATCGATTATTAATAGCTGCATTTCTATTCTTCATCGAAATTCTTCAATGTATACGAAATCTTGAACTGTGAATCGAAAATCCTGACCGACTTTCAGAATTATGGACTGCCATTGTTGCTGTTCTCCATTTAAATTATAATATATAATATTCATTTAAATTATACATTATAATAATTGTATGTATTACATATACGTTATTGTGTTGAGGATAGACTACCATTTGAGTTAGCAAATTTTTATTATCATCAGTATTGCAGATTTTTGCACTAATGGCAAATATAAGTAGATTAAATGCAAAACAATTGCATAAACAAACATTTATTTAGTTATCACTTGTTTATATTAACCTAGAATACAATATTATATACTTGAGTATAGTGCAATAGAACAAAATACAAAATAATATACAACATTATACATATTATATACTTTAACATATTAGAACAGAATATAATATACTAGAATGTAGTACAATACAACTTAAATAAACTAACTCGATATAAACAAGCGAACATTTAAGGAATTTGAAAATTCTATTGTATCATCTTCAATTCACTAAACTTATAAAGAACATACAATAAATATATGTATTTATTGATACATATAGCTTCTGTAACTTGCAATGAACTTAGACAATTTTTATTTTGCATAAACATCCGCAGTCTAATTATTGGTATCATTCAAACCATTAATTTAAATCATTCATTGATGGTGTACTTTCAAGTATCAATTTGTTGCTAAATGCTACTGTTATTGATCAAAATTAATTCACTCGGACATTCATTTCGGACAAAATAAAAATTTTGGGCTTTTGGCCAGCTTTTCGAGGCGAATGCCCCACTGTGCATCGTGAGATTTTTTAACGACACAATATTCCGCTGCGTCGTCGCGAGGAAAGTTAATTTCGATTTACGTAACATTTAGATTACCTCGATCGGAAAAGCTTAAGCTTCTCCTCCCACGATGTGCTGTTCGGCGAATATGGGTCATTTGCCACTGAAATGCATTACGCGTCAAAGGAAAGCGAGGTTCGCTCGGCCCAGCGAGTACATGTTTAGGAACCAAGCAGTTTGATGACCCCTACATGTTCGCCGAACCACGTTTAGTAGAAACGACCATCGAGTTTCATCGACCATCAAAAAATTGACGAGCCTGTACGTTCGACGAACAATGCATCGTGGAATCGGAATTTTATATCAGACGCGTTCCAACAGAAACATTTATTTTAATAGACGCATCAACTGGACGTCGTAATATTTCAAGCTCCAATAAATGGAAATATTATTCGTACCACTGGGGATAGATGGCTCAGAATTCTGCTTTAATCAATGCTGTAACCCAGGCATGTCAAACTCTTTCACCACCAAGGGCCTCGTTACGTATTATAAATTAATTCGAGCTATCACTGAGATAGTAATCACCGAGAAGCTCATTTTCATCGGTTAGGTAGTTCAATAGTTATGATTAATGAAAAAAATATCCCATTCCTATAAAATTTCATGTTTTTCGCAACTCAACGTCAATACGGCACGTCTTCCCCTTATCCGATCAACTTCATCTTTTGCTGGAATTGTTTTCTTACCCAATGACACAATTTTAGGGGGCGTCGTGAAAAAAATCTTGCAAAAAAAATTCCACCCTGTATAGTTGAGGTCCACCCTTTGGATATATCATTTTCTCATGAAAAGGAACAATATGGGGGGGGGGAGAAAGAGCCGAAAATCTCGCAAAAAAATTTCACCAGGTATATAGCTAAGTACCACCCTACTGTACATACATATCATATCAGACGCAGCAGTCGTGTGCAACTCGTATGTCACAAGTTGAATAATGATCGAGTGAAGGTTCATTTATATAGCATGAGGCGTGCCAAGTCTTGCGAGTGCAGGAAGAGTCCACGATGTGCCAGAAAAATATTCCTTCGTGCTCCTCAAACGAAACAATATTTATTACTGTCGTTCCACGATCGACACTTCGACGACTCTCGCCGACAAAGATTTCTTGGCGAGCTCTGGCGGTTTTCATTCCAACTTTACGACACAGTTCGAATCTCGATAGATGAACGTATCGTATCTATTCATTATTAACCCTTTGCACTCGGAGCTATTTTAACTTGAAAATTAAACACTTCTTCCGACCTAGAATAATTCCATTCCCTACGATTTTTAAAATGCTATGGATACGAAATTGGTATATCTCATACAATATCTAACCGTTTAGTAATTGATTAGATACCCACGTATTTAATAACGTAAACAATATTTTGAATAATGGTACAGCAATTTTTAATGGCGCCTCTCAGGGTCACCATTCGAATTTGCTAAGGGTGAAATATTTGAAACGAGTTTCATTTGTACGATTCGTCAACAGTATAATTATAGATGAAAAGGGAACCCGTACTATGCGAAGAATGTTTTCGCAGGGCACAGATGGAATTTAAGATCGCATTTACAGCTCAGTGCAAATTCTCATTTTACTAGATTTCACTTGCAGTTGCTTCATGTACAAAGTAGTTCGGTTACCTCTTTTTCATTTCCAGAGGCCATTTAACTCTTTGCACTCGGAGCTATTTTTACTCGTAAATTAAACATTTCTTTGTACCTAGAATATTTCCATTCCCTATAATTTTAAATGTTTAGTAATTGATTTGATACAGACAGATTTACTAAGATAAGGTGAACAATATTTTATATAATGGTGCAGCAACGTTTAGTGGCGTCTCAGAGTCACCATTCGAGTGCTAAGGGTTGAAATTGAGTTTTCACGGTGAAAGGTAAAATTTTTAGGGGGAGTCTCGTGTAGGGGGAGTCTCGATTTGCTATTTCAAGGTTATAGTCAGCTCATGATGACATATCGTATTGGGTACACCCTGTACATATGCATATGTATATGTATAAATAATAACTTATTATTATATTTAATCAATAACTAAATAATTAACAATTATTATTAGAATTATCTTTTTTAAATTCGTAATTAATATTTAATATATGTATTATTCTGATATTATTAACAGTAACATATAAAATAGAACAGTAGATTCATGTCGCCTTGTTGGAAATGGAGACCAAATAAAAAATAAAATATTTCTATAAAATGCTCAAAAATTAATCATTCTCGAAAAATACGGTGCAGCAATTGAAACATTGTCAATATACAATATATTGGGGATCAATATGAAAAACGGTCACATGCATTTTGAAATTTTTAGTTTCATATTTTTAATGAAATCGTACTGGCATTTTCACATTAAATTTATTACACTTTGTCATCGATGTCAGGGATATTATTAAAATGTTCCATCCAGTATAATTATAAGATATAATGTCAAACAATATCTTTATGTAGAAATTGTATTGTACAATGATTGATTTATTGCGTTTAAAGTATTAGATAATTCGCAATAACACATATTCTCAGAATCATTCATTTAAACAGCGGAATCCTTTTCCAAAACTTACTGTGTTCTTATTTGATTTTTTACGCTTATCTATTAAATATGGCCGGGTGCTTCTTTCTTTTTTGCACAGTAGTGTACATATAAAAAATAACTAATATTGAACAAAAGTGTCGAATGCAAAAGTTTTCAGTTTAATTCTACTAAAACAAAAGAAGATTAACAATAGAATAATAGAATAGAATAGAACAACAGAATTCTATTAAAATAGAAGAATACAACCAAAAGACCATTGCACTCGTTCTTACCTTCCTAAAAAAAGTAGACCTATACCACAAAATTTAATTAAATCCCCTCTCATGTATTATTGAGCTAACAAAACTTTGTATTTATTATTGTATACCAAAAGTGGTCGTTAATCACCTCGATGCTAATGCGACCTTTATAAATAAATAATACGAAATCTAATTTCGGAGGGCTCCATATATAAAATAATGAAAGAATACAGAAATATTGCAGAGAAAACTGTAAGAAAAGTGTGTAGTGTCATAAATATTAATTCTTTGAAGTCCAAAGCGACACGTTATATCAAAACCGAAGATCTAATTTTCGAAGAATCCTCGAGCTTAGTTTCACCTAAGTAATTATGCTAGAAGCAATGGAGCGGAGTATATCATGAGAGTGTAAACGTGGCGGGACTGGATTATCCAGTTCCTGCTATTTTCTGGATCGCCTCGTTAGCGGGTTTTGCGAATACTGCGTTGAATTTTCCTGTCTAATATTTCGCGGTGGTAACCCGCGCACACTTGAAGCTCGAATTTCGCGACTTCGCGTTCGAGTTTTGGCGGAGGAGATCTCGAATGGTGAATTTTGTCCGCAGTGGACGACGACCACAAGGCTGAGCGTAACAGACCATTGCGCTGTCGTTCGCTGGTACCGGAAACTTGGAGGTATAATCGACCTGCACACAAGGCTGTCCGCTCTATTGTTCGACTCTAAGTGTTCCTGACATAAATCGCGCCCGAGGGTTTCTTAAATATACGCTGTTTTATCCACGCAGCGCTTAACAATGCTTGATTCCAGCTTTCGCTAATTTACCTAAATTTATGATGGACCTCTCAAAGGGGACGTGCCACACTTCTGCGCCCTCCATTCTACTTACTACTATTCAGGCAAGTTGTCTTTCGTTTTCAAACAAATTGTACTCGAAATTCTAGGTTTCGTTTGGAGAAGGTAATAACTAGACTGCGGATCTTTATGCAAAATTAAGGGGTTAGGACACAGTGATATTTTGAAAAAAATCGGAAATTTCTTTTTGTCTTAAATATCTCAAATATCTTTTAAATATCTCAAATATTGCACAAATAAAAGTCTCAAGTCTTGAGAACAGAATGCAAAAAGTTTTACATGGATTTAAGGCTTCATTATAAATTATTTCTCGCAGTACCGTTTCGAGAGTGAGTTCATATACCTGCGAGAAAAATGACGTGCGTAAACCAGTGCTCGGATTTACTTACTAAGTAAGTATGTACTTACTAAGAATAACATAAAAATTGATTTCAACCCTTAACGACTTTGTTATATAATATTAAAAGCAACAACACAACATTCTTGAATTTTTAAAAATCTTTTACTGTTTTATATTATATTTCACCCAACCAATTTCTTCGTAAATGCATAACGATCCGTAGTCTAGTAATAACTGTTAATTGCAAAAATTAAATGTAAAAATAAAGGTAACAACAGGTTCCTGTGAAATTTTTATGGAAAATACGTCACTGGGAGGACATTTTCAAAAAGTATTATGACGGAACAAATATTTTAGAATCTTTAGACAGCGGATCTTTATGCAAAATAAAAATGTCCTACGTGAATTACAACAAACTGGTGTGAAATAGAAATTTATTACCTTCCTTTAGATGTTTAATTTTAATGAAAATAGTATAACAGTACTTTTAAATTCTTCAAATGGTTTTACATAAAAAATATATGAAATCCTCCTGCAAAATAATCTGCAATTAAAAAGAAGTTTATTGATAACAGATAATGTAACCACACTTCAATTTTCAAATTTCAAAACAAATTTTTGAATTTTGGCCCGACGTTTTTCTCAATTTGTTCGAAAACCGTTTGTTTTACGAAAAAAGAAATAGGACATAAAAGATGCAGGCTGTCCAGACCTACAGGTTTTATCGAACACATTTTTCGACGCGGTAAACTAGAAAGAATGATTTTTATTCAGAGTGTCCAGAATTAATTCCACCACTGTATGTCTAAAATAAAACAGGAAATTTACCATTTCAGATAGTATTTTATCTGTATATGCACTACAGTTTCAGGACTCGACAGAGGCTCTACGTCTGACCGACTTTCGTCGTGATCCAAGTTTGCGATTTGTGGACGGTCGTGGACGAGCTGAGGCATATTCGACGAATTTATTCGAATAAAAGTTGAAAAGGTTATTGTATTCGGATATTCGAGGATCAGTCTCGTCGGAGCCGGTTGCCTATAGTATTCTCTGCGCCTCACATTGTTCCAGAACCGCCTCCGGAGAGGATGACAAAAGTTAACGTTATAGATAGCCCGGTTAAGGTTCTTGCTATCGGCGCGATCGGCGCCCATAAAATCGCATTACAGTTGAATTTTGTCGCAGTGCATCTCTCCTGATAACGCAACAATGCCGGAAATCTGTCCTATAGGGTGTACTTCGTGTGTTTTTTTCTGGGTGAAGGTATTATTCAATTCCTTTAAAGGGAATTTTAAGATCCTCTCAATTTCTGTAAAGGGCATTTCAAGGTTCTCTTAATTTCTTTACACGGAATTTCAAAGTCCTCTTAATTTCTTTAATGGACATTTCTTAAGGACATTTCAAGGTACTCTTAATTTCTTTAAAGGGCATTTCAAGATTATCTTAATTTCTTTAAAGAGCTTTTCAAGGTCATCTTAATTTCCTTAAAGAGAATTTTTAAATCCTCTTAATTTATTTAGAGGGCATTTCAAAGCCCTTTTAATTTCCTTAAGGCCATTTCTTAAGCACATTTCAAAGTACTCTTAATTTCTGTCAAGGGCATTTTAAGGCCATCTTAATTTCTAAAAGGTAGATGAAATTATATCTACCTTTTGTATCGTGAAACCGAGGTGGTATCAAAGTCTGAATAAATATGATTGATCTTCAAATGTCCTAAACATAATAGTTAACAATAAAAGTAACTATGAAGACTGATTGATGATTCAACATTTATTTAGTCACGATCATTCAAATTATAAAACTACATTTATTAAAAACTAAATAAAGTTTAGCTTTACATTATACGATAATTAACCCTTTGCAATCGGAGCTATTTTAACTTGAAAATTAAGCATTTCTTCCGACCTAGAATATTTCCATTCCCTATTTATATTTTATGAATATGAAATTGGTATAATATGCTCATACAATATTTACATGTTTATAATTAATTAGATACCGGCATATTTAATAATGTAAACAATAGTTTGAATAATCGTACAGTAATTTTTAGTGGCGCTTCAGAAAATTAAACATTTCTTCAATTTTATATCCTTAACTATTGATCCTAGAGGATCGAAACTTCGATCTGCATTCGCGCCGAGTACAAATCTACTGGATTACATACCAAATACATCATAAGTAGGAGATAGGTACCAATTTTGAGTCCGGTGAAGTAAAGAGCAGCCTATTAAACAAATATTAGTAATGTAGATTTTATACAATTTTAACCATGCACTATTGTAATCAAGATTTCTGAAACACCCTGTATAATTCCGATCGGGCTCGAGACGAAACCGAACGATTTCAGCGGTGCGCGCTCGGTGGCTCTAGTTTGGCACGCGTTATAACATTGCCCGTGGAGGTCGACTTGTTGGCGTTCCGAATCGGCGCTCGTACCGGATTAAGGCGTTTCGAGGAATCCGAATCGTTCGACCCGATCGATCCCGCGAAGTTTATGGCGTGCAACCGAACGCGCTGACGTTCCTTGTTTGGCGGTGCACGCCCAAAAATCGACGATCGTTTTATCGTGAAAACCGTGGCGACGAATTCCCCTCCTGGCTGGCGTCGACTTTTTAATGCATGCGATCGGTTTATTATGCGGCGGATCGAAAGGGGGAGGAACTCTAAGAACACAGAGGCAAATGAGCCGTTTGATGCTGAAATGGTGCAAGTTTAAACAGTTAATTGATGGTGGAATTAAGCGAAAGTTCTATATTGAATTGAACAGCTAATTTATTTATTGACGATACACGTCGATATGGCCGAGGTTTGCACAGGTGTCCATTTGACGTACCTAAGAATTGACCTGTATTTCGTTCGTGACCGTTTTCTCCTTTAAGGGAGGAATCAACCCCTTTTATCCGTACCTACCATTCTACTTAAGTACTTATAAATCACAAACGACAAAAACTACCAAAAAATGGTTTAGGTAAATGCTATATCGTATCTTTGGGCCCATAAATCTGTGTAAGCATTTTTTTGGAAAAAGTGATTCTTTCGAAAAATTTATCGGACAAATATATAGGTCCAAAGATATAATATCACTTTCGCTTGAACAGTTTTTTGATAGCTTTCGTCGTTTGCGATTTATAGGCACTTACGTAAAAGGATATAAGGGTTGATTTCTCCCTTAGAGTAAACAACAAGCGCAAACGAAGTACGGCTGAATTGATAGGTGGGTCTAATGAACACTTGTGCGAAGTGTCGTTAAAATCGGCGTGTATTTAGCCCTTAGCACTCGAATGGTGACTCTGAGGCACCACTAATAATTGCTGTATCATTATTCGGTATTTAATCAATTATCAACCAAGGTATTGTATAAGGTATTTTATCAATTTCACATCCATAAAATTTCGAGCATCATAGGGCATGGAAATATTCTAGGTCGGAATAAATGCTTCATTTTCGAGCTAAAATATCTCTACGTTCGGCGCGGTCAGCGAGGACGCAAAGAAATAGAACTACGCGATCTAAGAAATAGCACGGATCCGATGGTTTTTCTTAGATCAAGGATTTACTGTATACAGTAAAGTCGCGATTTCTATTCCTGAGTAATAATATACTCGTCACTTGCAGAATAGTAATTTCTCTTTTCGATATTGAGTTAAATAACGTAAATTCTATGTCAGACGGGTCATATACGCCCTTTAAAATAGAATAACTTTTTCATAATTGTACCAAACGACTTGATTTTTTTTTATCGATTTCGATGAAATTTTCAGTACGTGTATAACTAACATAGATCTGCAACACATATATTTTAAATTTTCATTAAGGGCCGAAATGAAAACGTTTTAAAAAATGCTTTTTTATTTTTGCATGTAACCTTGTAAATTATAATTATTTAGAAAATCTATTTTGTATATCATTTCGTAAACCAATGCTTCTAATTTATTATAAAATATCAGGTCGTTTGGTACAATTATAAAAAAGTTATTAGTTTTTAAAAGGTGCACGAATACTTTGTACACCCACTGTTATTGTCCTCGAAACGTTTACTGATTTTCTGAATCGCTGCGAGTACGTAAATTAAAAAATTTATCGCGTCGACGGTACTAGTACTGAAACCGTGTTTAAGGTAATTGATTTTGTGACATACATAGGACGGAGCGTGCCAGCGGTACGTGTTTATGGGAGCGAGGGTGACCAAAACCAAGGCCAGAGCCACTTTTATCTGAGATATATTACAAATTGGATCGTAGATGTCTCTTGCTTTCACCTACCATAAGTCAATGGTGTTATCTGAAGGAAATTCGTGATATACGACGTGTCACCCACATATCTGTTATATCGAATTTCTTGATATCCTTTAACTACCAATTTCCTTGTGGATTAAAAGGTAAATAAATTTTTATACAGTTTGTTTGATCAAAACCAAGTAAAAAGAAAGTACTTCTTGGTAAGAATAAAATAATTTGTTCAAATCTTCTCCGCCGCTTAGTTAAGGAGTTATTAATGAAAAACATGGACCAATCACAGCGCTCAGCGGGGCCTGTCGTAGCCGCGCTTTGATTGGCCCGTATTTTTCATAAATAACTCCTTAACGAAGAGGTGGAGAAGATTTTCGCAAAGGAAAAAATTATTTCAAATGATCTCAGAAATCACCCCCTTCAAGGACATGCAACATTTTTGGAACACCCTGTATACAAGTTTCAATAATATTAAAATCAATTCGCATAATAATTTAATGTTACTATTAAACAATATTAAATTTTCTATAAAATTAATTTTTATTTTATTGTTTTTATTAAAACAATTTTAATGAAATTGTTTTTTTTTTGTGAGTTATAAATGCATAAAATCCGGAGTGTAATTATAACATTTATATTTGTTAGACTTTGTTAAAATGTTGATGACGAGTCTGACTCGTTAAAATACGGCAAGGGTCTAATTCTAATCAATAATTCGGAAATATAGTGGCTTCTTAACCGCATTAAACTGTTTTTAATCAATCTGTAAAGCTTTTGTTGTCATCGTGTAGTCTCTTCGCGGGAATTTAACATTCAAGTACACGCCATCTATACGGATTTCAGAAAAGCTTTCAACGTAACTGATCACTAGATTTTGGATGCAAAGCTTTCAGCAATTGGATGTAGTGGAAACTTACTATCCTGGATTAGGAGCTATGGATCTTAATCACTTCTAAGTTGCTCGTGCGCTCGGGACATTTTCCTAATTAATTGCAATACAACGAAGAGTTTCGAAACAATTGATTCACAAGGTATGTATTAATATTTCTAGGATCATCTTTATTCTTAGAAATTTTATACACAAAATTATGCATACATGCCTACATGCACAATTATAAATAAAGTTCTAAATACACAGAAACCTAATAGAAACTTTCTAAAGAAGACAAGTTATAAATAAATTGATAAAGCAGCACGAATTGGAAGTTGTTGATGAATTTTTTATTTACGTACATAATTCAATGCTTGAAAATTTTATATTTTTAAAAATATTTATAATTTATAATTTAAGTTAACGTAAATTAAGAACTGGGTAGAAATGAAATCAAATTAATGTTTCAATGTCTCGTTAATGTTTTCAATTTGCGTCAGATTGTCTCATCATGAAACCATATTATTTACTTGAAAGTATTACACTTTTAATCAACTTTATTTTAATAGGATTCAGAAGAAGTAATTATACATGATTTCTCATATACAGGGTGAGCCATATTGGAACATGTTGGTTCATGTGGAGTTGAATAGTATCAATAGGGGAACGCGTAGAGGACATATGAAGGTCATTCATTTTTTTTTTAAACGGAGACATGTAAAGAATATCAAGATGCATTAAGATTAAAAATTTTTAGGTTAAGAAAATTTCTTTTTTTTTCTTTATCTTTTCTATGTTCTTTTTGTATATTTTTGTTATTTTCTATTTCTTTTATAAGTTATACAAAACATCTGCAAACCCATGTATAAAAGGACCTCGGTCCGTACATAATAAATAATAATAATAATAATAATAAAAATGTCATAAGAAAAATATGTTTCCATTTTAAAGAGTGTGGATGACCTTCATAGAAATTGTTAATAAATGTGAAAAAAATCATTTATTTAGAGCATTTAGTGTGAGGATTAAAATTTATAAAGAGAATATCGTTTCACATAAAATGCTTACATTCTCGAACATCAATTAGATAAATAAATTTAAATTCATCTAAACATTTGTTGGCGCCGGAAATAAATGAACGATTAAAATACCTTATTTTATACAGCACGGAAAAATTTCCTGCCTGGCGGTAGAAGTATGGCAAAGGAATCTGTTCGAAATAAGGAAAAGTGAGATTTTTTTATGCTGCTTACTTATTTATTAAAAAGTGTTTACGCCCTCCAGTGCTAATTAACATGGCCAAAGCGTGCAACCTGAAAGGAAATTGCGAAACTGCTTGATTCTAAAGTACAAAGTTTATGCGGCATTCAGCAGAACTGAAAACCATTTCAGTAATTAATTAAGAGATTAACAATAGTGCACTCTGCATTATTTCTTATCTCCGTTCATGTCACTCGGAATTCTTTTCGCAAAGTATTCTGGACTTGTATTATACTGTTTAAAAAACTTCAAATATTTTATAATTTTTCATGAACTACATATCCTAATCCATCACAAAAATTGAAATTCATTTGCTGAGTGAATGACATAGAAGCTTTATACAGAATTTCATTCTGTGTTTTGCTTGAACACAAAAACCATTTGCAAAATGTTTGTATTATAAAGGTTGAAAAATTGTGCACCAACTAATTTAAATTTTCAATGTCTTAATGTTTAGAACACCCTCTGATTAAATTTATACAATCACTATAGAAGGTCTTCATACAATACAAAAAGTATTTAAACATATTTTCGATTCGCAGGACTTAGTAGGAAGCCGAGGACCTATTTTTCCTCAAAAATGTTCAAACAATGTTTCCCTCAAACATATTCAAACGTCTCCAAATACTTTTAAAATTTGTTCTCGTAAATAAATGGGAACAGCTAGTTTAAAAAATAAAACTGCTATACATTTGAAGATTTAAGCCACTTCTTCACAACTAAAATTAAATTCTTAAAAATTGATGTTCGATAGAAACGATTGTAGTAAAATTCCGCAGCTCGTATAATGTCGACTGTGTTGCAACGAAATGTTCGTCCCATTGGCTCAAGTAGATTTTATTTTCAAAATTGCGATAAATGAGGGCATATGTTCTCTTGGATCGCGATGGGAACGCAAATGATTTTTTGCTTAAGTTACTCGTTCACTTTGTTTTCCCAATGATACATACATCGCGAATACACGTGCTGCATCTGGTCCATTTCTCATGCGTCAAAACTGTTTATGGTTGACGCGTGCACCTCTCGTCGACAGTTTTCCAATGGATCCGTGATGGATGCACATTTCCGGCTTTTTTCTCTATCCTCCCACCGTGGGATCGTCAAGTAAATTGAACAATGATCGATTACACGATATGAAAAATGAAGGTTCGATCGACTAATTATCAATACGTAGAAACGAAGTCCGAGCCAATAACGTATGTTACATTCGAACAGCGAAAAAACAATATCGACACGTCGTGGCCCTCCCAGAAAAAATGGGAAAATAATTGTTTACTTCCGAGGAAATTGTGTTAACTCGAAAAGGAGAGTTAATATATCTGTCAGTGCCAGAGAAAAATTCGTTTCCATAATATCGTTGCCAACGAATTCTATGTCGCGTCGGTTCCAATCTCGTGTTTGTAATTCTTCAGATGCAAAATAAAAATTGTCTGCATCGAATGCAAGAAATAGAAACTAAATTGAATGTTATTTCTTCCTTTAATAATTTTAATAGAAGAGAAATCATATATTGACATGTTCAATTTTGGAAATTTTTCAACAATTTTGAATTTCATCTTCTCAAAGCAATTTTACAATCACAATAATTGTTAATTAAAGAATTTAGAACCGTCATTTTAATTAATAAATTGAATTCGTACTGTTTGCATCGATTGCAAGACACAGGACCCAAATAGAAATGACTTTCATTTTTTAATTGTCTTGTTAAGCTGAAATGAATACACCCATGTCCTAAAATCTTTTTAATTCGTCGACTGCTTTAAATTGTACGTGCCCATTTTTGTCATAAATGCATGAAATCCGCTGTCTAGTGATAAGTATAGAAAATGACATTCAAGTAAAAGATAAATGTAGAAATTGCATATCGTACAGTGTACTTTCGATTTATTCAGAAATATAAGAGACTAGAAAGAGACCAATAAGAAACTAAAAGAGACCGCCGTATACCTCGAAAGGAAACAGTTGTTTAGAATTATGACTTTGACAACATATTTCAATCTCTTCAAAGTCCGAGAGGAAGTAACGTTTCGACAAGTTTACCTGTGCATTGTATACTACTGGTTTTATATCAGATAGGGTTGATGGAAAGTTTATTTTATTAATATAAAAATCTAAACTTAATAAATAGGTACATGAGAATAAATTACCTAAATATATTTTAATAAAATGTTGTTAATTATAATTGCTTAAAAATACGACTATTATCTAGTGCTACAGAATAAAGTAGAACGAACTTTTCACTCAAACCAATATTTCAGCACTTCCTTCTATACGTATTTCCACGTATTATGGACTTCCTGTGAAGATATTATATTTCAAATTATAAATTTTTGCCAGTTCCTGTGATATTACAGTATGCTTTCAGGCTTCAGTAATGGATCCCAAATTTTCTCACATTTTTTAAATTGATGAGAAAATAGGAGTCCTATTTCTTTGTTAATATGAATATAAAGTAATAACGCACACAACGTTATTGAATTAAAAATGAATTAAAAGGCACCTTGAAGAAGCTAAAACTTACAGAAGAAATTAATTTATCAATGTTTGTGTAATTAATTAAATCAATGTTTTCTTATTCCAAAACCAAATTGAACTCTCTCTCTCTCTCTATTTCAGTATTTTACTATTAAATAATATCTAACAAATTCAATCAATCAATTATTCATTCAAGTTTCAATGAAGAAAATGAAGCTTTCATACAAGTCCAGAATTCCAGAATGGTTGTTGCATGATATTTCATTACGAAGTTACAACAGTTTAAATATCAGCAATTTTTCGGTGAAAATTACGTGTTCCCTTAATTCTGCACACTGTCGTTATAATAAAAGGAAGCTGAATAGAAACGAAGGCCTGCCTGAATCAATAGGTTTTTCGTTTAATATAATTCACCGCGTGCAGTTACGGCGAATAATGGGTCGTGGCGTGACAGAAAGCGAATCCGTGTACAGTTTTTTCCCGAGCAGCGATGTCTGCAGGAAGGAGACAGACAATTCGATATTCGTAGTTATTTCGTTTCCGTATCCAATAATTTGGGCTGTCACACGCGAACAAAACAAGGTACATTAAGAAGAAAGATAGTATTTGTCAGAGCGTATAGATATAGATACCCATGAAAATTACGTTGCGTTATATATTGTTTTAATGCCGTGTTAAATTTTATGATTATAAGCTACGATATATCAATTTTGACAGGTTAAATTCACTTATTCAGCACATACGCCATTGGGAAAGGGTTTAACCCGATGTTGGCTGGGAATTGAAAAAAGTTATACAGGAAACAGTTGAACTTTGTCGAATGTTACTTTTCCCAAAATGAAACGGCGCATCTGAGAACTGGAAATGCAAAGAAAATGCTCCAGTGAACCGATGAAGCGAGAACTTTATTCATGGCTTAATATTTATTTTTACGTATTCTAATCTGATTGGAAAAATATACCGCAGTAAAACGTACAACCGCAGTAATAGGTACATTTAGCGTATACGTCTATTCTAACCTCGCTGCGCAATCACTTTATTATCATTGAATAATTTTTCACGGCTTAATCAAACGAAATTGTGGACGCTGAACTGGAATAGAATGACCACAGGCCAGCAGATGCGTTTCCGAGATTTCGTGAGAGGATTAAACGATTTTTGACCGAAATCAGTAGAAACTAGTTTGACAAGCAATTCTAACGCTTGGGTCTACCTTGTCCCCGATGGTTTGCGTATACCTATTCCGAGAATAATTCGAAGTTTCGTCCCGGAAAATGTATACGCACAAAGCAACTGAAATTACCTCGTTGTCTCAGCTTGCAGCTGCGAATGCAATTTACAAATACTAATGACGACGGCATGATTTATGTCGAGGTACTTTCACAGTCAGGAACACCGCGCGTTTTCAACGGCGCGAAATTTAGAATGTTCTCGTTTCTGGACCTCCGCGTGGAATTATACCTGTCTGATTAATGGAGAAGGCTGCCCCTTGGTGGTATTTTAATTTAGGGCTGTTATTACGTTTTCGTCAGTACAAACTCCCGCGTCCGCGGGACATTATCGCCTCTTTTCGTCGAGGAGTAATTAAAATATCATCCGTTTTCACGCTGCGAAAGCTTTGCTGATTAATCTGAACGACCGAACATTTTCTAAAGGGTTCCACAAGATTCGGCGCGGCCACTGAACGACCTCCATTTACTTCCATTCGGTTTATTTCTTATTATCACGCTGGGAATTCATGTTTTTACAGGTTAATTAAAGATCAAAAGGGAACCCGTACTATGCGAATGAATGTTTTCGCAGGGCACAGATGGCATTTAAGTACAGCTTAGTACGAATTCTCATTTTACTAGATTTCACTTGCAGTTGCTTTATGTGCAAAGATCCGCAGTTCGGTCACCTCTTTTTCATTTCCAGAGGTTATTTAACCCTTTGCACTCGGAGCTATTTTTACTCGAAAATTAAACATTTCTTTCGAACTAGAATATTTTCATTCCCTACGATTTTGAAAATTCTACGGGCACGAAATGGGCATAATAGCTCATACAATATCCAACCGTTCAAGTAATTGATTAAGTACCCACATATTTAACAACGCAAACATTATTTTGAATAATGGTACAGCAAGTTTTAATGGCGCCTCAGAGTTACTATTCGAGTTCTAAGGGTTGAACATTTGAAGTGAGTTTCATTTGTACGATACGTCAACAAAAATATATTAGATGATTGCATAAGTTCGTGCCCGATTTGAAAATAAAATTCAATGGTTAAATTTTAAAGAATACAACTTCATTAATCAATTATACATATAGTCACAATTCTTTTCTAATTGTAGAAAATTTAACCATTTTTTAATTTTAATTTGACCAATCTCTAACAAAATCTTTTTAAAATTTAACCATTGAATTTTATTTTCAAATCGGGCTCTTATACAACCACCAGACACGTTACTTATTTTTTTTTATTTAGTCGACTGTTGCACTATGGATACCAAGTCATAGTTGACGGACACCGTGATAGCTTCACACCACTGAGCTTGGTCCTTCATGTTCTTCCATAAAACAGTGAAAAAGAATCATATATCAATTTTTAAGGATTCATTGTAAAGCGAAGCAATGGTTATGATACATTCAGAAAAAAAAATGTTTCGATGTTTTTACGAAGGTTTCAATTTGTACCTTTTTTCTGGAAGAATGGGACTTCAGTTTCTCATCTATTACATCATGTAAAAATATGTTAGAGGAACATTAATAGAGCGAAAGTAGAATCTTCAAGCTTCAGAATGAGCCAAGTTTATTGCTGTACTAAATATCGTCAATTTCTCGAAAATTATAAATTGCGTGGTCAAACACTTTTTGAATCCACTGTATCTATATTTATGTTGCAAACAGATGCAATGTGGATTTTTCGATTATATCATCCGTTCATCGATTGCATCAAAGTGCTCGCTTTTCGATCACTTCAATGTCAAAAGCTGGTGACGAATATTACCGATATACAATAATACAAGGTATCGTTTGAAAAATCAACATTCAAATAGTCGCCTAGCGAAACACGGTGTAAAAAGAACGTTTCTCGCCAGCGTATCGAGTTTAATAGAAAACATATCGCCGTGACATTTACCATAAATATTTGTATTTGCAATCGTGCGCGAAGATGAATTTTGAAAGCTTCAATAATTTGAGGTTTAGGTGTATGCACTGTATATTTTGTAAAAATTGTGCTGTCGCAGAAGTTCGATAGTTTGAGTAAATATTGATTTTTCTGAAGTGGAAAAAACGTATTCAGTTAAAAAGGAAAAGCAGGTAACGCATGGTAAAAATTCTTTTTGAAACGATGATATAAATTCGAGTTATGACTTCCAGTTGATTGAATGTAAACTATTATATGATACCTTGTTTAGAATCTATTAGAATATTGAATACTGATGAACGTTCAGATATGGAATTGCTATGTAAACAGTACTATTATTTTGACTGCTGTCGGAGCCAATGATGGACACGATGAACGTTCAGTAATTGAACATTTTAAAGTAAAATTTATTTATGTTCTCTATAGTTTATTCATCTCCTTATACAATTTTTGACGAAATATCAACGAGGTATGGAGTGAAGGAAGTGTCAACGAATGCACAGCTTTATATTTTTAAATAATATTAAATTCTCTGTAATATTAATTTTAATACTATTCCCCTCAATAATATTCAAATCAATTCTCATAATAATTTAATGTTACTATTAAACAATATTAAATTTTCTATAAAATTAATTTTCATACCATTGTTTTCTATGTGAGGTATAACACAGGTTTAAATCCTGCATTTCTTTCTTTACAACCTAATATTTCTTGCAATTCATGCAGACAATTTTTATTTTGCATAAAGATCCGCAGTCTAGTAATAACATTACATTAAACGTGAAAAATAATTTCTACTGCAAGGTAGGATACGTACAATGGGACTACGTGAATATTTCAGTGCACTTCACGATGCAAAATTAAGTCGTTCGAATTCTACACAGAAAATTCCCTTTTTCTGTTATTTAGTTCGAAACATGTTTAACGATAAATAAATTTCGTCTGTGCTTTTTATATCAAAGGGTATTTCTTTGAGTGCTGACAGTATTTCTGTTCTTCTATTACTTTCCTCCATTCCTCTCGGTTAATAGAAATTCTCTTTGATTTTAGCTACGCGCTTCTATGAAAGTTATTTTAAAAAATCTACAAACGTTTCATTATATATTAAACGCGCATTTCGCAACCCTTTACACGTGTTTCATTGCAATTTTGTTATTCGAGGTGGAATTAGTTCGGCGTCATGGAAAGCTCTTTTACTCTTGCAAATGGAGTGCAGTATTTTTTATAGCGCATTTACATATGCATGCCGCTGCTATAGCAATGCTTTTGCTAACTCTCGGGGTTCTGACCTTGAAATGTCACGTGCTATCGTACCGAACGTATTTGTGTGAATGGGATTAAGCTATTCTGAATGAGTAGACAGCGGATTTTATGGATTTATAACAAAATTGAGTAGGTGTAATTTAGAATTGTAAACAAATTAGAAGAATGTCAGTATACTGTTCTATTAATTTTAACCTATTAAACATATTAAGAGAAAAGACAAATTTCTATTTCACTGAAAACTTTTATTTTGCATGAAGATCCGCTGTCTGCTGACGAGTAGTGCAAACTCTTTAGTTTTATACAGTAGAACTACCACATACTCAATTTTAGACTATGGACGACAATGAAATTTTGCAGACAAGCTTCGGAACACTGTCAGTTTCAGCAAAAACAATACGAAAACGTTTTTAGTTTCCCAGGATAGACAAACTTTTCCAAACATTTGTTTTGGAACAGTTTCATAGAAAATGCGCGACGGTGAACAGAGTGAAGAAACTGTTTTTAAAATAAAAAGTATCATGAGTGTCACGCTGCGGAACAACCACCAGGAAACCGCTATTGTGAAATTACTCCCAGCTCTTTAACTCTGGAAAGTCTTAGAGGACTCTTCTTGGGAGGTCAACTGTTATAAAAAAGAAACTAAAAATTTCTCGTCAGAGAAAAAAAAATGTAAAATAAAATATGAAACTTTAATATTTCAGATCTTTATACAAATATTGTTTCTTAAAAGTTCATTGAACATCAGTCAAACGAAACAGGCTGTTTTTGGAAATATTGTTACGAAAAGTTATTAAATATGCTAATTAAAGAGTGTGTAGATTTATCAAACATTTCATTTCAAATTCACATCGTTGAATTTGTTCTTTTATGAGCGAATACATTTCAAGAATACACAGTATTCAAGAAAATAAACACTGCTGCAATTGTGTGAAACTAAACAATCAAAAAATATTCTTCATTTGTATACAGGGTGAGGCACATGAAACAGGTCAACTAAATAACTCGGTTGCTGTCGGTGCTAGAGAAAATATGTCTGTTAATTGTTTTTTTTTTAGGTGGACGCGTAGAGATCATACCAAAGTCAAATCCGGTTTTTAAATTAGAATGATATGTGAGAATTGGTTCGAGGTCATTCAAGGTCGTTGAAGGTCAACTGCAATAGAAAATATTCTACATATAGTCTAGAAGACTTAAACATTCCAATCCTCGAGTCAGACAAACTGTGGTGGAGGCTCCAGAAAAAATATTGAACATTAAATAAAACTGCTAAATTCATTTTGGTCATTTTTTAATCACACATGCATTTGGCCCCACTTTGACTTGAAAATGTACATTGTTCTAGATAAATTCATGCGGAGCAACAACGTTTTACCAACTGTGCAAGAATTTTCATGTATGTTATCTAGGAAATGAAAATTAACAACTGTGTGAATAGGGTGCTCCAACCGTCCGGGATTGTATCTGTAGAAAACAACACTGTCCAAAAATGGAATAAGAAAGGGATCGATTTGTTTTTCTATGGAGTCCTCTTGAAGTATAGCGACTCTTTTCCCCGTCGTGGCTCTATCACCGCCGCATCGCTTTCAAAAAGTCATACAGCAATACCTGTCCTATATTCGATGGTAAACGGAACTTTGGCAACGACCCGGAGTTTGTTCCGGGTTCTGAATCCTCTGTCCAGGCGTATCGGTTTCCAAGAACCGTTAAACTAATTTATATCTTGCCCTTCGGAAACTCCCGGGTTTATGACACGCCTGCTTGCTATTGAAGGCCAGTCGAAGCGAAAATTCGAAATTCTGAGCAATAAACCATAACTTCTCCTGTTAAGACGCTCTGCGCTCTTACTTCACAGACGTTGATTGTAAACTAAGGCCAACGAACTCGCCAATAATACATAATCGGTAATCGATGATGCTATTAAACTGTACCGGCTATTACGGCTGATTTTAGATGACGAGCCTCTCATGGATAGCGAATAGATGTTCAAGATCATCTCTGGAAGGAACCACCCTAGATAAACGCACGGAACTGTCCCCTAGTAAACTCACAGAACCGCCTTAGATACACTGGTGGTCAAAATGATAAGGTACCTCAAGGTTTTTAGCAAGGAACATTCATTTGTACATATACAGGGTGTCCCAAAACTCCTTCAAGTCCGGGAAATGGGAGGTTCCTTAGGTCATTTGAAGCGACATTTTCCTTTGCAAAAACGGCCGCAGCGGCTTTGTTTAGGAGTTATTCCCGAAAAACACAGACCAATCTCACAGAGCGCGACCTAGACGCGAGCTGGCACTGTCGGCCCGGCGCGCCAACTGTCTATTGGCCGACTGTGCCAAGTCGCGCTCTCATTGGTCCGTGTTTTTCGTTAATAACTCCTAAACAAAGCCTCGGGGGTTAATTTTTCAAAGGAAAATGTCGCTTCAAATGACCTAAGGAACGTCCCATTTCCCGGACTTGAAGGAGTTTTGGGACACCCTGTATACACGTAGAAAGTGAATATACAACAGATTGAGGTACAAACTTTTATATAATATACTAAAAATTAAATAACTCGTTCAAAAACCATTTATTATTTCTACGAAAATTGACTTTTAGTGTGGGCAGAATGATAAGGCATCTTTGAATATAAAATAAGAAAAGTATTAGAACACCCTGTATAGTTTAATTATGTCCCTCGGGTCTCGATTATCCATCGGGCCGGTTATAATTTATAATCGAAGTCCTTGTATATCAATTTCATATCCATAAAATGAAAAAAAAATGATATGGAATGGAATTATTCTAGATCGAAAGAAATGTTTGCTTTTCGAGTTAAAATAGCTTCGAGTGAAAAAGATTAAACATAAAGGACTAGAAAATATTTTAGTCTGTAATGTTTATGATGTATTAGTGAATGATGTGTACATAATCAAATTCTATATAGATGAAGGGTTTACTCGCACGTTTCAAAGGTATGAATCGTAATGCTCGTCATCACAATTGGTCTGCCTTGAATGACCACTTGATTCCCTCTCGACAATAATAGGCAGCGTGGAATCGCTTTGACCGACGAACCGCGAACGTAGAAGTAGCCTGCTAATAAATACATGCACCACTTCTGGCAGTGTTTTGTGTAACAACGTGACTTCCGAATTCATAACGAGCATGGTTTCCCAATTATATCCTTTAATTTAATGAATACAAAGGGAAAGACACTGGTATTTGTTTTCAACCCTTCGCCGACATAATACGTCACTAAATTCCCGAGCAAATTTCAACGTGAGCTTTTATTTTTACTGCTCAAAAGAATTAGAGGCTGAGGTAGCACTTGTACGTTCAATTAGTGGGTATAATAATTAGACAGCGGACCTTTCTGCAGTTATAACGAAAA
The DNA here is from genome assembly GCA_963966675.1 of Lasioglossum calceatum. NCBI lineage: Eukaryota > Metazoa > Arthropoda > Insecta > Hymenoptera > Halictidae > Lasioglossum > Lasioglossum calceatum. Next base: position 1,533,789 of record OZ016553.1, on the reverse strand, counting down.
TGGGTAGCTGTAATTCAAAACATTAAAAATATTACATGAATTTAAACATGCCTTTATATTATTTTCAATCTTTTCAACATCGTAAGAGAGAAAGTAAATTTCTATGTCATACCAGTTTGTTGCAATTCAGGTGGAAAACTTTTATTTTGCATAAAGATCCGCTGTCTAATAATAACAAGTGTGACAGGATTTTTGAATTTTAATTGGAAGACTTGTCTGCTTTATCGAAAATGCGAAATAACTTATTTGCAACAATATCTTAAAAGTCTTACAGAATTAAATCTAAAAACTATTTCAATAAAATTTTTTAAAGATCTGATAATATCATTATTAGACTGTGGACTGTGTCTGTAATAAAAATGAGTAGATGTAATGTAAATTCAGTTACTATAATTACTGAAGGCTCACCCTGTATGTATATTTATAAATTAGAATTGATAAATAGTGATAGATTAAAAATAACATCAATTCCTCTGATATCTATTCGTAAACGCCATGTGGCCTAATTATCCTTACTTATATCTAACAAGAAATTTTTTCCTACTTTAGAATTGTTAGAGGTACAAATTATTATAACTCGTACCTCTTTTTTTTAAATCATAACAATTATTCACAAACGGTGAATATTCAACAAAACCACGCTGAAATGATATTAATGACGATTAAACTCTCGAGATGTCGTGTTCAACCAACCAGTCAAACACTGATAATTTCGTAAGAGATTGGTATATTTAATATAATTAATTCTAATCTCCTACCACAACTATTGGCTTCTAAACGCTAACTAATTTCGAGAAATTGTCACCTGTGTAACACCGGTTTAGGAAACACTGCAATTCCGCGAGAAACATATATTTTCATCGTTGCTCGGAGGTGCAATTCGAGCTATCGTGACGAATTTTTCACCTGCTATCGAGTTTTTCCTTGTAGAGTGAATCGAAAACGTGACTCGGAGGACGTAAAATCTGTCACGGGGGTGCAGATATATCCAGCAATTTTTTCTGGAATATATATCGCTTCAGGCGATAACTATCCTCAATTGTCACGACAACGAATTAACTTTTTGCAGGTGTTTGTGACAGTGCGCTGTAACAAATCGTTCCATGAAATATTCTCGATCAGTTGCGTGTTCTATCGTCTACATTCATGATTCACACCAGTAAACGTTGCATTTATTTCTTTAAATACAATCACACACTAATACTAATTTATGAAAGGATAAAGTACAAATTTAATTAATAGGCTTCATCGATTGATGCAGGAAAAAACATACGACCCCATTTAAAAAATACTGATAACCTTCGTGTTTCTTTTACGCGTCCACCTACAAAAAAACTCACAACACCAAAGTATGCATCTTCCGAAACCTTGCAACCTTATATAACCATTCTTCGGTACGAATAATAATAATGATGTAATATCTGGTGAACCACCCTGTACATATTAATAGTATATTAATATAGTGTAGCAGTATATAAAGTCTATATTAGTCTATCTCCATGGTCAACGTAAATCAGTTTTATGGAGAGAGAGAGAGAGAGAGAGAGAGAGAGAGAGAGAGAGAGAGAGAGAGAAGGCATATTTGCGCTTAACTTCTGGCAACAGAAGTTATGCTTGTCAACCGTGAATTTCCATAAATATCCAGGGTCTAAATGACATTCTTGTCATAAAATGTTTTTCCAATATCATAGAGCATTATTCAACACTGGATCCGTATACATATATCCATTTTATGTATGTGCCATTGAATGGAAATAGCAGAAAAGCTTGGCGTCTTTTTGTGGCTGAACTTTTCCAAACTAGCGTTTTCTAGCCAAAACGACATTTCCAGCGATTCATGGGGGTCTTGCAGATAATGGATCCCTTTCACCTGTTACCGAGGATAGAAATGCAGCCAAGTTCGTCTGAATCTCCACAGTAGTAGAATAAGTACTTCATGTGGTATCAAAAGATTCGGAAATATCGATAGAACAAACTGCAGCAGTAGCTTTTCATTCGCGACAACGAGAATACAGTGATTTTATCGAACAGTTTCTACTGTCCGACTGACAACTCACTATACCTTTACCCCTTCAAAGATACTACAGTAGGACCTCGATTAACCGGCTTAGTCAATCGAAACCCGAAGAGAAATACTGAAAATGCATATTTCATACCCTAAAATGACGTTTTTGATCGAAAATGCTACACAATGAATCAAAAAATTTGGTGTTATAAAGTCTTCAAGGTGTCCAGATTTTGCACTCCAAATTCACCTTTTCGCAAGTCAAATACACCCTTTTGCAAGTCAACTTCAACCTTTTACAAATAAAGTATTTTTCAGCTAGTTTTTATTTTAAAAAATGAAATCAAACGTGAATTAGTTGTTAAGAAATTCAAAATTTTATGGATCCAATGTTAAAAACAACACATAACTTATTTGGATACATGGAAAGTTCTCTGGCGTGAACACTTTAAATAAACACAACTTTCCTCTAAATGAAACTTATTCATTAAATTGGGGGACGAAAGTTACTGTTACGAATTGGACATTTCATATATGCCAGAACCTAATAAAAATCACTGGAAATCTTTCAAAAATGAAAGGAAATCTTGCTTTAATGAATAAGTTTTATTTAGAGGAAAGTTATGTTTGTTTAAAGAGAGAGAGTTACCAGAAGCTAATAAAAATCACTGGAAATCGTAATCAACAGGCTCTTGCAATTTTTATAAATTAATGTAAAATATCTTCTTTGAATGCTTCGTAAATCCAATGTTTAAAACAACATAGAATTGTTTATTTGGTTCCCTGGAAAATTCTCTGGCGTGAACACTTTTGTCCCCCAATTAGTTCTTCTCATGAAAGAAATTCTACTGTGACTCTCTTTTGTGTTCGGCAGTGTCGGCGGTTCAGTGCGTAACGAGCCGGGATTCGTAGACCAGACGTTCTACTCAATAAAGGATGAGAAAAATTGCGGGTGATGTAGTAAACAGTCCTTTGCCGAGCAGGTTCTTCGGAACGATTGAATGTTTTCAGCAACGGCTCGATCGTCGCGCGCCAGACGGATCAAAAGAATCAGAATCGCGAATAGGATTCGTACGTAAATGAGACAGCGCAGCGTCGAACGAAAGGTTCGCTCTCACGGTATAAAATCCGCTTCTCGATGAGGAACGCGAGACGAGCTTGTTAACCAAACGATACCAGCCTCTGTTTCGCACGAAACAAAGTCGCCATGTAAATTCACCCGACGCGTCTGTCGGGTATCTCGGATATAAAGGGCGGACGCGTCAGTGGCGGAAGTAATTTTCATGAAACATTCTCGAATGAGTGAGGAAAGGGTAACACTTGGACTATCTGGAGCACATCCTATACCGTGCTCCCCTACCGTTCGATTTTCCTTCGTTCTCGTGCATTGCCGCTAATGATTATTACGTGAAATGTTTCGTCGTTATTAGACCACTCTGCCACAGCAATGTAAGGAAGAGCTGTACGAATTAATCACCAGCATTATTTATAGAAAGTCTTTATACAGTTACCGGGAAGACTTAGAATCTTGGATCTCTATGTAAAATAAAATTCTCATGCAAAAGGAAGTTCAATAGAAATTGATTTGTTTTGTTAGTAATTTCAATTATTCAAGCATGGTGTTAGCAAGCAGCAATACTTAAAAAATCTTTATAGAGTCATAATTAGTCTGCGAATCATTCGACAAAATAAAATAAAAGAGAAATGTATTTCTTCTGTTAACAATTTCAATTATTTACGTTCCACATTAGCAAGCAGCAATATTTATAGAAAAACGTTATACATTTACCAATTAGACCTCGGATCGCTATGCAAAATAAAATTATTATGCATCGTACACAAAACAAAGGAAGTTGAATGAAAATTTATTTCTTTTGTTAATAGTTTCAATTATTCAAGCATGGTGTTAGCAAGCAGCAATACTTAAAAAATCTTTACAGAGTTATACTTCAGACAGACATAATTAGTCTGCGAATCATTCGATAATATAAAATAAAAGAGAAATGTATTTCGAAAACTATGTAAGATAATTGATCATACTATACAGAGAAGTAATTTTTCGCTATATTCACAATATATAATCACAAGTTATCTAGTTAATAATAGTTCTACGTGGAGGTCGTCATATTTGAACGATCCTCGTGTATTCCACTAATTAAAATTCCTTTTGCTACAATAACGTTATACCTATTAGGTTAATTAATTTCCGTATGAGCACGAACTCGGACTGAAAGTTATTTCGACACAGAACGCGAACTATGTGTACTCGGGGTGTCTCAATTCTAATGAATATCGAAATTATTTCTGCTGGTATTGAAGGCGAGGCACAGTAATGGAGCGATATATGTCGTTTCGTGGTAAAAATGTTTTTTTACAGTATATTACATTAGTTTAATTATGGGAAAATAATAAAAATAAAAAATAAAATATTTTTAACATAATATCATCAGATACTATACTATCAGATCTATAAGGTCGCATAAAAATAATTTTCAATATGTAATATGCAGACTGCGGATCGTAATGCATTTATGAAGAAATTGGATGAACGAAATATAAAACAGCAAAGATTAGAAAAATTTAAGAAGACTGTAATGTTGTTTTCAATGTAATAAAGTCATTAAGGCGATGAAATAAATTTTCACATTACTCCTGCTTTCCATAATCAATGCAGAACATTTTTATTTTGCATAAAGATCCGCAGTCTAGTAATATGACCTTCAGAAATATGTAGACATAATTTACAACAGTAAAAATATTAGAAGAACGTAATTACTGACTATTAATGAATATTAGAATAACTTAATAATACTGTTATATTGTTTTCAACCTATCAAACATATTAAGAAAGAAGATAAATTTCTATTTCACTCCAGATTGTTGGAATTCAGCTAGAAAATTTTTATTTTGCATAAAGATCCGCTGTCTAATCATGTATGTATACAATACCCAACAAATATTAATATTAGACAACGTACCTGTTTTTGAATAACATTTGGTTATGCTAGGAAATTGGATTCACAGGATCGTGATATGCTCGCGTGGATTTCATCTGATACGTAGATCGTGCAGCATTTTAGTTGCACTTTACAAAGCAATGCGGAGCTTACAACTTCTACGAAGTAGGTTTCTAGACTCCATTGACTTTTTATAGTGACACATTACAGGCCTTCATGGAACTGAAACTGCAGTTTCTCATAGATTTTTTTATTGGAAAGCGACAGTTGAACCGGCAATTTGTCATTTAGTATTGTTCGTTCGACTTTGTTCTAATTTCTAATACTTCTTCCTTAATCATTTCTTTGTTCGATTCATTTTCTTATCCATGATTTTGAGTGGCCCTCGAGTTACCATTGTGTTGCTAAACAAATTATTGAAGTGACTTTCAAATTTCAAAACAATGCATACCCGTGAAAAAGTTACGCACGTCAAGTAAAGACATCCCCTTCCCCTGAAATCAAACAACTTTTGCTTCGGCACTTCCTTGCTCTCTTTAAAACTGTCAGAGTTATTCAGCTGGCTCGTTTGAAGTGACTCACTTTATAGACTCAAAGTCTCTAGGGAAATTCTAGTGTACAAGTCCCAAGTATGCAGTACAATTTCTTGTATCCAAATTATGAAGGAGCCACACGCGTTCGTGTAAAGGGACCTCCAGTTAGTGGAACAATTACGTTTCTGTCTCTGAATTACATTTGTTTAATTAGAGGTTGTAAAAAAACTGATAATTTATTCAGGTATATTAATGATTAAAATTAAAGGGTTGCTAAATTTGGGTGAAAAATTGTTGATATTGGTTCAGATTATGCAAACTTCATAAAAGTGCACTTCAAAAACTTCAGAAGGAAGGTGTCAAACAAAAATCAGAGCTTGGTAAAATTTTGAGGAATAAAAACATTTCAAATGCTACTTTAAATAATCGTTGTGTAACAATTCAAATAAAATATTTCAAATAAACAGTGAAATTTCCGCAAATAAAATATTTTTATTTGGATAAACTAGAACATAAAATATTTTAATTTTGCGTTAAATTGTTATTTAAAATATTTCTTCACGATGGAAACAGTTGGAAATACATGGAAATGTTATCAATTTATTTTGTCTTGTAGAATCAACCCCTCCACGGTTATACTCAATACTGGGACACAATAAAATAGTTCACGAAACTTTAAAGTTGTTTTTAAAAAGAAAACAACTTTTGTTGTTCATTTGAGACTTTGACTCCTCGTTACGAGTACTATACGATACGATCAAAACAGTTTGACCCTGATAATTAGGATCCTACAGGAAAGTAGAGGCTTCGAGCTTTAAAATGAGTGCAGGATGTACTATACATATATCTTTTGAAAATCGAAAATGTATTTAAACACTTTTTGGATCCACTTTAGAAGTCGTCTCTTGACAACCACCCTAAAAACTGTGATGTATTTCTCCTTATCAATCAAAAATGATTAGGTGAAATGCTATTAAACGAAAAAATACATTTTTGTTTAATTCCTGTTCCGTAAAGTTGACTCGGGAAGTTTTTACGGAAATAAAAATAACGAATGACGTTTGATTGCATTTTTAATTCATTCAGCATTCCGAGTCACTGGATATTTTCAAGAAATCCACTATATTTTGATGTGTGACCTCGTCTCGTCCATATTTCACGCATTAAACGCATACGCACGCGATAGAAGTACCACTAGGCAAACTCCTAGTGATATATCTTGGATTATTCTAATGCTAGCGGTACACTTTGCATTAAGAGTGCAATATAACGGCAATAAAAGTTCGAGCATTAAATTTTATGAATTCATTTTTAACAGGAGAACTTCAATCTCTACGCCCATCGCAGTTTGCACGATGCAAAATATGTATAAATTATAAATGTACAATTGTTGCGGAAGATACGTTTTCAACTTTCTGTGCATTTTCAATAAAAATTCAATAGAATTCCAATAACTCAGAAGAGCCATGATAGACAATGATTCACCTTTTAAAAGGAACCAAAGTGAAATACAATGTTATTTGTTATTTTCATGAAGTACGGATAAATTAAACATTCAGAAAAAGTGATACTTTCATTTTGACCACCGTTTATTCTAATTAATAAATGTACAATTTTTGAGGAAACTACGTTTTCATCTTTCTGTGCATTTCCAATAAAAATCCAATAACTCAGAAGAGACAATGCTTCACCTTTCAAGAGGAACCAATGTCAAATACAATGTTATTTGTTATTTTCATGGAGTGAAAGTTTCTTTCTACTTTCATGTAGATTGCCGGTGTACATTCAAGATAATAGAATATACAATGTTATTTGTTATGTTCATGAAGTTATAATAAATCAAGCATAGCCAAAATTTAGTGATACTTTCATTGAGATCGCCGGTGTACATTCAAGATAAGAGTGTTTATTACAATTAGCACATTCGTTCGAATTAACGAGGTGAACTCGTTGTGCTTGCTTTGTGCCAAAGTGCTGCGAGTCAGTCTCGTAGTTGAGTATTCGACCCAAATCAACCGCAAAGTCCAGCTCGTTATTTCGGTCGAATGAATTAAACGGTAATACAGAATTTTAACTTCATGGCACAGTTGTTGATGTCAAGATGACTCCCACAAATAAATTTACTCGTGGTGGAGATCGTAATGGCTACGACGAGGATATACGGAGAGGGAGGGTAGGGAAACAAACCGCGTGATTGGTTGCCTCTATCTTTGCACAACTTGTCCAGTTTCGTGCAACTGGCGAGGTACTACTGTATTTTTAATCGCCTCTCTTAGACGATCAAGCTTCTTTCACACTCATCTTTGAACTTCGACAAACATTATAAAATATTTGCTTCAATCCGACCAAGGAAAGCAGTGAAAAAGAATACTCGAGTGAACGTTGTGTTAAGATTATTAAATTGGCAAGAAACGTCAAGCTTCCGACAAATTCCACAGCCGCAGCCAGTCCGTGGGACGTCGGCCAAATCAATTGAAATTTCGCATCCTTTTTGGCGATACCGCAGCTACGTTCATCTATATCCGCGCAATCTAAGTTGAGATTTCATTTGTGAACCGGTTCGCTGGCTTTCGGATCCTTTGTTAAACCGATCAATTAAAGGCACTCGTGCGCCGATATATCCCGAAAGCAACAGAACGTAACCGAGTTCGATCGCGGATAACAAAGCAATAAGTTCATTAATATCGATTCCTTTGGCGGTGGGGGTGGGGGGGATGTTTGTCCGGTAACGGAGATGAATTTGGCGGAACGGTGCACATTCGCCAGATGTTCAGCATGAAACGTTAACGAATTCGAAGTTCTCGGTGGTTTGAAGTCAGCTCGAATGAAATCGCGTCGCGGAATAATCTATCCGCCGCAGCAATTCGAAACTTGGATGTCCCGGGATCTCGAGTTCCCCGTGCGCGAACTTCGGATTACACTTCGGCCGGAAGTGTAGTCGACTTGAATTTCACGGCACGGTGCCTGCGCCGGGACGCGGAGCGACTGGATTGGCTTTCTTGCCACTTCAAAGGGCCATTTGTTCTTTAAGACGCTTCGCTATTCCACCGTGCCGAACTTCCGAAACTCCGTTCAGCCAATGGAATGGTAATGAAAAAATTGTCTTTCCTCAGATGTAAACACGCCGCCCCACTGCGACGTTTAGCCCCGCTTACCGTGCGAACGGCGAATCTCTATGCACTTACAGCTGTTCTTACTGTTAGGGCGCATTTTCGTGAAATTTTTAGAATACCAGGTCATTCAGAAAGTTCGTAGCCTGACACATAGATGATATTGGCAGCAGCAAAAACATATCGTTGTTGAAAACATCCGTCCTTGACTACATGATTAAATCATTTAAAAATTCTTTAAATTAATTTAAACAATACAAATAAAATAAATAGTTTCTGATCTTTTTATAAATGCATAACACCCGCTCATCGATGAAGTCACTCTATTAAACAGTACATGCCAAGAATAAGTTTAGATCAACAAATTTCCATTTTACAAATCAACAAACAATTGCATAACTCCTTCGAAATAATTAATTTTATTATACATGCTGGCTTATATGAAATATGAGCTTATAGTTTTATAGTAACTAAGAAACTGATCTATCGATGCAATTTCAAAATTATAAATTAGAAAAAACTTTTACTTTCCTTTAATTGTTGTTCTCGCAAACAAATCTTCAAACAACATAGATTGCAGTGTAGCAGATATTGGATTTGTAGATTCGGAAATATACATGGATCCTCATGCATGATAAATAGACACTTCCATCCCTCGAGAAATTGCAATGCCTCAAACAACATGTTCGTTTGAGGATTTGCTCCGCAATAAAGCTGTTCCGGACTTTCAATGGGATTTTCCTATTTGTATTATTTCGCTTATCTTTGAACTTGGCAAAAGCACTGCTTTCAATCGGAAATCCTCAAATATCTCAATTATCTCTTTCCGACGTTACGAAACAATAGTCAATTGTTGATGTGGACGGCATAGACCTAATTAAAAGTTCCGTTCCGTGAATTCAGCTTCTACGAAACTGTTGTGGTCAAACTTTTTGGCAATGAACGTAACCTGCACGTTTGTGTATAACAGTGTTTCACACAGTCCGACTATAATCTATCTCCGTTTACGATAAGCCCGCCTGCACCTTCCTCGGTCACCTGTTGTACAAGCCCATCCCCTGTTCACTCGTGTAACACTTCTGTCGACCAATCAGGGCGATGGGCGTTTAAAAATATAAATTTTTCTTTTCGTTATCTACTTTTAATTTTAATTATTTTTTTATGAAACATTTACTAACATGTTCGTGACACTCTTCTGATTAAAATGACACCAAACACGACACAATTTGGATTATGCTTACTTGTGTAATGCACGACAAAGTACAACGGAGATTTCAAGGTCACCTTGATTTCTTCAAACGAAAAGACTTAACTTTAGGGGAAGGTGATCTAGAAATCTCCGAAATGCCTTCGCGAGAATAGAAAGTGTTTACATCACAATATTTCCCCATCTATACCATGCAACTTTTGTTTATGTCATTTTTTCATATTATTACGAGTAACGCAAATATTCAAGGTATACAAAGTTTTGCCCCACCCTGTATAGATTACTTTAGAGTGAACAGTTTACATGTGAAATGTTTTTTTCGGCAATGGAAAACGGATAATCGAGGTTCTGCTGAATCGTCAATTAAACAAGTAATTATCACTCGAATTGTATCGTGTTTGGTCTCATTTGAATCAGAAGAATGTCACAAATATGTTGGTAAAGCTTTAATACCAAAATGATCGAAAAAAAAGTTTCGTCGCTGGATTAGTGTCCACATACTTTTGAGCGGGGGTGTACATCCTTTGTCAAAGCAACGATTTAAATTCACTTTGTAGTTTGCCCAGAAGAACTGCTGGTCTTTGAGAAGCATTTATTATCCGGTGTTCTATAGTTCTTCAATCCTTAGGGTCGACAGAGTCATTTGAAGTTTCCCAGCACACTTTCAGTCGTCCCACTCCTGGCAGTAATTAACGCATTGTGAGACCTCACGCAAAGCAAGGACTTTGATTTATGGGTCTGTTTTTCCACAAGCCGGAAGCACCTTTGCGCAACGTCCTGGCAGGATATGTGAACAGGAATATGCATCGTTTCTGTACGGGTTTTTTTCACATTCGCAAAAAGCGCTTTTACTTCTCCGCTCGTTTTTTATGTATAAACCTAACGAATTTTGTCTTCTCCCAAACGGACGTTTGAAAGGAGAGTCTGACCTCTCGTGGGTCAACGGTCTTGCGAACTCGTAGGGAAATCTTTTAAATTCCCGGATGGGTCGAGCCAGATTTTTCTCACGCGCTGAATGAACTCTTCAATTATAGACATGTATCACTGGGTTTTAACCCCCTGCCGTATTTTAACGAGTCACACTCGTCAAGAAGATTTTAAACAAAATCTAGCAAATATGAATGTTATGCCTTTCTTTTTAAATGAAATCAAATTGGATTCGTTTGTAATCAATGTTTAAGCATTAAAATAAATGTAGCCATACAAAACATATTTTTCTTTTCTCTTTTACAACATTTTTCGGGAAAAGACGTTTTAATCACAGTAACTGTAAAGATAATGATACGACAAGGGGTTGAGGGGGTATTCTGGTTTTTTATGTTCAGAAAAATTGATTTTTTTGCATCCTCTAGAAGCACAAGTGTTGTGAAATATGCGTGCAAAAGGATTCGTTTGAATTCGTTAAATCAACCCTTTGCACTTCGATTTTTCTCAATTCGATATTTTTCTGCACTTTTTCTTTCTTTAAAAAAAATTCTGCACTTCGATATTTTTAAATTTTATTGCCAACAACTCCCTACTATTTTAAATGTTTTGTTTAAAATTTACTTCGAAGGACAGTTCCTTGACTGCTACTTATTTCAAACAATTTTGTTTACTAATTATATTAAATATAGCTCTCAAACTTTGTTGTAATTTATTATTTGTTACAATAATAAATAAATATATTTAACTACGAAATTCAGTGCTAATCTAACAAGCATAACTGTGCACAGCTGAACAGGAAGTTACTCTGGCGTGCAAATGTAAGTCAAATAAAAGGATGAAGCGTTTTTGTTTGCGGCATCGTTTTCTTGGGAATACACTATAAAATATATTAATGAAATTTTCTAACTTCTTTTCCACATATCCTTGTTTGCACAATCGCCTCCTGCTCAGCTTATGCCACGTGCCCGGAGGCATTTTGCATAATGAATGCAAATTGTAACGAATTCCAGCAGTGTGGACTGCTTTTAGACGTTAACATGCAAAATCGAGCTTCTAAGAGTACCTCAGATATTCAGAATTGCACAGAGCACTTATACTTACATAGAATGCTGCATCTTTCTTTCTTTAACATTATAGAGAACGCATTTTGAGGGACCGTAGATGGCTGAGTTCTAAAGCGCCCGTTTCACACAGAAAGTCTTATTCAGAGGGGATTAATTAATAATAATTGAATGTCGGCATTACGTGAAAAGCTGGATCTTCCTTTCGGAATCTTTTTGGTGAAGCGTGCTTGAGTGAACGAGGGGTTGTGAGTCTACGAGAGTGCTTCATCTTACCTCGGATGCAACGGTAACTGCGCTTTAAGAGAGTATAGGTTCCTGACGCGGCAGAAATACGACTTTCTCGTCAAGTGATAAGAAGTAAAAACGAAAGTGTCATTTCGTTTAATACTACTTTCTTGTAATCGTCAATTACTTCGTGAAGGGCCACCTAGATTAAATGCCATGTAAGCTTGGAAAAAGTAATCTTTAATATCAGCTTTTTAAACAAGCTCATAACCTAAATCGATAAACGGTTTTACCGCTAGGAGAATGACGCGGTTGTAAAGCGTGTTTGACCGAACTTTGGTACACCAACGCTTTCTATTGCTTTCAGTAATCGCACATCCGATTATTATGTATACCCGGACTGATAAATTTTAATCAAAACCTATTTGGCCTCCCGTAACTTGTGCCATTTCTCAATTAAAGAATTGAAATGTAAAACAATATTAACTGGAAGACGCGAACATGAATAAACGTGAAAAGAAGAAATTCAAACAAGTTAATTTTGTTTCAAATTTACAAATCTGTGAAATTTGATGTGAAAAATAACAATTCTATTTAAAAATGCATTGCCTTTCCGGATGTTTTTAATGTTTCCACCCAGATGCACTATAGCAGCTATAAATATTAATTCCATTGCTTTCGTGTTTTCCAAAACAGCACCGCTATTTCGAATGGATAGAATTAATGGATCACACGGTGTATAACGGATAACGTTTCATGCTGCTGTCATAAACTGTTTTTTATTTCGGGAAGTTGCTGACAGTCACGCCCGCAGGACAATCACCTTAGAGCGGTGTGCATCGGTTGGCCTAATTTCACCGCACACCACTTTTACTTACCATGATACTACCACTAGATGCTATAACCAGCGTTTGGAATTTCTTCCTTTGTCGCTCTGCCGTACAAAACGCGACGTCCACCAAAGCAATTACATGTTTTCTAAAAAAAAGAACAGTAATTATGATGGGACACCATACGTCTGAGCTCCATCTGTTAGAATGAGTATTTAGATCATCAAGGATGAAAAAGGTAATGGATAGGGGTGGTTCTTTTGAAGACATTCTCTTGAGCGATGCCTATAAAAAAAAATCAGGATTAATCCTGCATTACTTAATCGCTTTCTGTGAATGTGTAAGACTGTAATTGTAAGAATGTTTGTACCACCGTGTGGATAAATGTTTAACTATATGATTTTATCGATTGTGGTTTTGTTAAATAAACATCATCGGCAGTTCCCCGCGAGCGAGCAACGTATTGCAACGTGTCGAGTCAACGACAAATATTTCAGGACAATTCAAATGGTAAATCATTGATAACAAAAAGATAAAGTCAATATGGATTCTAATTTGTGCAGCGTGTATTTAACACTGTTTACATGTAACAGTTATTAGTAGACAGCGGATTTTATGCATCTATGACAACAATGAGTAAATGTAATTTAAAATAGTAAACACATTAAAAGAATTTAAGAATGCTACAATATTAGATATATATTATTGTCAGCGGCTACTACATATTATAAGAAAGAAAATAAATTTCTATTTCACTCGAGTTTGCTGCAATTCAGGTAGAAAATGTTTATTTTGCTTAAAGATCCGCTGTCTATTTATAATAGTAAAAATATTAAAAGGCTGTAGATTATAACCATTATACTTATACGTTGTGCATGTGCGATTGAAGAAAAGTAAAATTTTTGCATACACCTAATATTTTTATATTAGGTTCCGTGTTATTTTGAAGATTATACAAAATATCTCTACCAATAGATCCAAACTAATGGCACTTCCAAAATGCGTCCGCCCATTATTAACGCATAAATTAATCGAGAGAGTGTTAGGTAGTCCTCCGTGATTGATTAGGAGCTGAGAAGATGACAGTCGGCTGCGATTGGCTATAGTTCAACGAGACAAGCTACGTGGACAGCTACATAGAAAGCCAGAATTTTTATTTATCGATCTAATGCTTTCCTACAAACATATATTATATTTACAATATTAGTCATTGTAAAATAAATCTGAAGTGGATCGCATAGTTATAATTAGACTGCGGATTTGTATGCTTTTATGAAGAAATTGGCTAGGTGAATTATAAAACAGTAAAAAATTGGAAAAATCTAAGAATATTGTTATCCGCAGAGCGAAAAAGAGATCCGCAGTCCAGTTATAACATACACTTGTACAATAATGAAGCAATTACGCAATTTAAAAATGTATCTAAAAACTAAATGAACTATGATACAGTTACATAAATCTCATTTAAACATTTGGGCGAGATCGAATAAACAAAAAGAACTGGTAGAACCCCACGATCTGAGAAGCAGCACGGACCCGAGGGTTTTTGTTAGATCAAGGCTAGATCATTTTCTTAGATCAAGTCTAGATCGTTTCTTTATATAATCCCTTATTAGGTTTTGGATTGTAAATTGATCAATCTACCCCCGAGCTATTAATTTCTACCCCTTTCCTTCCTTGTGCAAATATTCGGACAGACTTTTGATTTTTATCTGCTATTGTCTTTTGATTGTTCTATTTTGTTCCACAGCTTTTGTCCTCATATTTCTATATCCCTTCTTCTTAAGCTATCAGCTATTTTATTCTCTTCTCATTTCTTCCACTCCTGTTTGACTTACCCTATTTCTTTTTAGGTAATATCCTCTTTCTTTCTCACTCAATGTCTGGGCATATATCTACTAAGTAATAGAGCACCAGCCTGGAATGGTCAGGCCACTATGTTTATAGAGGGATACACAGTTAGCTAGTCCCTTTAAGCTCTCCATCAGAATTGCTTCAGATTCCGAATGCACAACGAGAGATTAAACAATAAGATTCCGGACGGAGCAATTTGTCAACAAGAGGGAACGTGAGTATTCAGTCTTGTACGTAATTAGTGACGTATGCTGAAATTGTCTTAATCCCATAAGTGTAAGTAATAATTAGTAATAATTTAATCGTCGAACTTCCGTTCCAGTTACTCCGGTCAGTTGGTCGTATAAAGGACAGCTTATTACAAATTCAGAAACATCAAGTTCTGAATAATTAATTTCGAGATCGTCCACTAATAATATAAAATATTGCAATGAAAAGAACGGTGTATTTTTGGACAGATAAAGAAAATTAAATTCCAATATCCATCAGGTAGACGTGTTTATTACGAAATCTCGGTCAAAGTGTCAATACACGGTTAAAATTCAAATTCAATCTATCTACAGTAAAATTTTCAAAGATTATTATCCCAAAAATGTATATCAGATGATTGCATAAGTTCGTGCACAATTGAAAACAAAATTCAATGGTTAAATTTTAAAGAATACAGCTTTATTAATCAATTATATAGTCACCATTCTTTTCTAAAAAAATCTAACCCAGACCATTCTTTTCTAAAAAGAATGGTGACTATATAATTGATTAATAAAGCAGTGTTCTTTAAAGTTTAACATTGAATTTTATTTTCAATTTTTGACTGACATTAAAATTTCATTTATTCGTCAGTAAAATTCTCAATGATGCGCTATATGTAACTATTACAAATATACGCTATAAAGAAATTCTAATTTTCAGTTCCTTCTTAGTAAGATACTGAATTTATGAGCTTATATTTCAATAGAGGAATTAGATAATTTCTGTTAAATGAAATTAATTCGATGCGCAGTATACCATTGGGTGTAGTTCAGTGAATTGGAAAACGTAGGAAACAAATTGCTACACTTCTCACATCCCTCGAGGAGATTGAAAAAAGACATAGCAGTGTAGAATAGAATTCTTAAAAGACAGGACCAACCATAATTTCACATGTTAAACCATGGGTTAACTTATCCAGATTAATTACTGTATAGCCTTGTGCGTAAAGTGTAAATTATTTTTTTTCTTTGTCTATATTTTATAATTTCACATGGATTTACTTTTCTACAGATTTCACAATTTCGTAATTTTATGTCAGATTAAATTTACAATGCACTGATGTTCCTAAAAAGAATGTTTACCGACCGCTGCACCCCTGAAGAGTAAAAACGTTGAGAAAAGTGCTCCCGCTGTCAGATTTATATAAACGTTCTAATTTCTACAATTTTATGTACACTAGACATACATTTTTAGACGTACGTAACTGGGTCATTTACAAAGAAATCCACCTAATTCCTTCCGCCAACTATAATTTTTCAAGTAATTTCAGTTTATCTTGGAATAATTGGATTCCAGCAAACATTTGCTCGTGGCTAATGGTGTTTTAAACTTCACAAAGTCGAAAATGAATTCCCTACTTCGTTGTGTTACTTCTTTCTACCATTTATCAGGAATGTAGCTACTCTTCCGAGCTATAAGTAAATGTTACAGTCTATTAACATGTAAATGGTCTATAAATTATAGTAATAAAGATCAATTTTAAGGTACAATATACAGAGTGAGGCACCTAAAACAGGCCACCTTCTATGTAAATCCTTTTTTGAAATTAGAATGATAAATGATTTTAATTATAACGACTAAAGGTCATTCAAGATCGTTGAAGGTCACCTGCGATGGAAAACATTTTACCTTGAGGAACTGGTCAAGCATTTACTAAAGGTAGACAGAAATAAATTGATTTGTTCAGGGTAAATTTTGAAAATAATCAGGACCTCTATTGTTCAACTAAATAACACTTATTGCTTATTGATTTTAGAATATCCATTTTGTTGGAATGAAACTGAGAAATTGCGAACATGAACGGTGGAATAGCTCTTCTAAAGATATTTTCATAAAATCAGGTTAATTACAATTGTTTAAAACTAGGGTGTCACGAACAAGAAACTTTCTACTCAAGCCAATATTATTCGTAAAAGTTCCAAGGCTATGGAGCTGGTAGGACGTGATTAAAAATAAAGATAAAATCAATATGAATCGTAATTGAATTTACATTATGAGGCAGAATGAATACTATAATTGAGCATAGAAATACCTCTTAGGTAAAAGTACGTCGACAATGTAGAACAGCAATTTTCCATTTGAAACTTCGCTTTCGAGAGAAATTAGTTTGACAATTCATTAGGTACACCTTGTACTGAATAGACATTGATTAACGCGTTTCTTCATGATCTACCGATTGTATTATACTCCTTCCACAAAAGTGAAACGTTAAATGAACAATTTTATTTTCTCAACTTCTTTTTGTGTAAGATTACTATACACTCGGTTGCACACCCACTTCATAAAATGTAAGTACAACTGAAACTGTTACGATTAGACAGCGGATTTTATGCATTTATAACAAACATGAATAGGTGTAATTTAGCATTGTAAACAAATTAGAAGAATTTAAATATAATGTCATATTATTTTCAACCTATTATTAAACATATTTAGAGAAAAATTCTATTCCTATTTCACTCCAGGTTGTTGGAATTTCTATTTTGCATAAAGATCCGCTGTCTAGTTATGATATGCTAACAGTTGACAATAATGTACAGGCCGTTTCAAAATTATTTTACATCTTCAAATTTATTTTACTCGAATTGACCTCGACTCTTCTTTCAGATCAAACACTTTTTTATTGTATCCTATAGTACTCGAATGTTTTTGTTAGACTCAGTGTACCGATTGTAATATAATTGTTACATACAATCTAACAAATAATAATAAATATAGAAATTCCACTTAGCTTGAGATTAGTTGTACACCACAATAAATATACAATATGTACTGTTTATAAAGTACGAAATGTATTCAATAATTATTAGTTATTATAAATGAACGATTGCATAGGACCTAAATCTCCTAAAATCTTTTAATTGTCTCACTGTTTTAAATAGCACCTACTCATTTTTTTCCTAAATGCGTGCAATCGATCGTACTTCATTTGAATATTATTCCTAATTTACAATGAAATAATATCTGTGAGCATATGATGAAAGAATGAGTTCGGAATAAAAAAAATGGCTGACCCTCAAAACCTAATACAAGCAATAGTTTACAATACTCGATGATACTGCGGTCCTACGTGTCAGCCATTAGCCAACAAAGTGAACCGGACGTCAATATAAAACAATGTGTCCCCGTTTTAAAAATCGAAGGTCATCCTCAAATCTGTAAAGCGTTTCCACCTAGAAAAACATCGTCTGACCTATTTTGTGTCCCTCTTGATACTGTGATCCCTTTTTCCTGCAGAGAATAATATTAACGTAAATCAAGATGATAATATCAGCCACTCCATCCTCTATGTTAAACAAGTTATTTACTGTTCCACAAAACTGTTAATGAAGCTCGTGAATGTTTTAGCTTCCCGTAAATCTTCAAGCCACTAACCTTGTTGGCTTTTTTATGAAAACAGTAAGTATACTGTGGATAATTATAAACCCCTCGACAGGAGACGTTAAACGACTGGAAATACGTTTCAATTACACGTTAATACAGCTCCTATAGTTCTGTTTTCGTTTCACAACGAGAAAACAGCCAAAGTTTCTGAATGTCAATTGTTAGCCGGCCAAGAGCTACTAAATATTTTCGGAGAGAAACTACGAGAAATGTATTTAACAACATTATTATTAAGGTTTAGTTGATTGCGGCTGTACTTACACAGGTTGGTAGTAACTGAACACGTGCTTTGATCTGACAAAATATAATTGATTTTGAACGGGGATGATGCATTTGAACGAACATGGTGCTTTTGAACGGAGATGGTGCTTTTGACTTTCTACACAGCTTGGTAGCAACTAAACACGTGCTTTGATCTGACAAAAAATAATTGATTTTGAACGAAGATGATGACTTCGACTTTTTACACAGCTTGGTAGTAATTGATCACGTGCTTTGATCTGACAAAAAATAATTGACTTTGAATGGAGATGATGATTTTGAACGAAGATGATGCTTTTGAATGAAGACGATGATTTTGACTTTCTCCACAGCTTGATTGTAATTGAACACGTGCTTTGATCTGAGAAAATATAATTGATTCTGAACGAAGATGACGATTTTGACTTTTTGATGATATAATTTTTAACAGATATACAAACCTTAATTACGTAAAAGTAAATTTTTCGAAAAATATTCTTTTCTCATCTTAGCATATGTGGATAAGTTGAAGAATCGATGCGCAAAGTGTTTAAACTAACGCAAGAAAAGATATGCAAACAGGTTCAACAAACTTGCCGAACATCACGAAGATAACTTAACTGCAGAAAATAAATTTAATGAGCAACTCCAAGTAGACGTGCACCGTCTAAACTTCCGTGATGACGTCACTAAATGATACAGAGTTCTCGACACGAATTATAATACTCGTTAGAGGAATTAGTTAAGAGCTAGACGTGTCTATTAATAAGACTGCGACTTCAACGAGTCGTGCCTGTAAACTGTTAACTTCATTCTCGGATAATACCACAGTGCCACAACATGGTTATCGTATTAAAAGCTGGTGACTGCGTGGCAGTGTCGCTGATGTTTTGCGCTTCCAATATGGCGAAATTGAATTGCCGAAATTAACACGTACGATGGTTTCAACTTTATCATCTGATAGCCCGCAATTTCCGAGAGGGAATATTCTGTATGTTGAAATTGTTCAATGATTACAGAGATAATAGACTCGGCGGGTTCGCGCATATTTTCATATTTTTATGCGGTACAAAGCTACAGTTAAAAATATAAATATAAAGCGATTACGGAGAGGTAGATACTTTGGTGCATGCGCGTTAAACGTTTCTGTTGGAGTCGATGTGACAATTGTAATAATTGCATTGCACATAGTACGCTGATTTTATAGTTTACAAAGATTCACTTAAGCTTCAGATTAATTTTATACCACCATAAAGTAAATTAAAATTGAAAGCTGAACTTCAGATAGTTATTCATAGATTTATTCAATAACATATTTCCATTCTGTTCTACTACGTTTTGTCATCTTCGAGGTAACATCTCGTGGTATTGAATAAATACCTTAATTTTATTTTCCCAACCCAATAGATTGATGTTTAATGTGGTAGACTGTAGATTTTGATCGACTTTCTCAGTTTCATAGACAAAAATCAAAAAGGGAGAAACTTATTTTGCTCATTGAAACATTATTTACAGTAAAAAAAAATACAATAAACTCTTGATCTAACATAAGAAAAATCATTGGGTCCGTGTTTTTCATTTCATTTTTGGAAAACATGAGGTGATGGTAGTTTTAGTCAGATATAGATATAAAAAAATTAAAAAGAAGAGAACAAAATTAGCAATGACATTAAAATAAAGTACGATGTAAGCATGGTATCGCAGTAATCGGTACAGTCACCCTATATCTTACAGTTTTGTCTCGAGGTGTAGAAACCGAGCTAGCGGGTGGGTCTCTCTGAACGGTATTTTGCGCCCCTAAATAAGGGATTTCCAGGTGGTCGAGGTTCTAGAGGCAGCCTATATAACGCAGTGGCATGATGTAGAGTTCACTTTTCGTTGGCCGAAAGTTGGAACTCTCAGAAAAATCACTGTCGTTTATCATCCCGACCTCGAAGTAAACTCGTGTATTATGAACGCATAAATTGAGAGATCGAATCCCGCGCTTGGGAGCCCGGCGCGGCAGCCAGCTCGCTGGCGAATTTTACGGCCGCGGAAAAAGGTAATACGGATTCGTTGCATGACGCTGACTCGGTGAATGCCGGGAAGTTCGCCGTCGTTATCGCTCCGAGGGATCGTTCATCCATTAAGAGACATTTCCTTTTTCTGACACGATGTTAACCGCGATGCCACTGCGCGAGAAGCTAACTCCTCACTTCGAATACACAACGTCGAGCAGAATGCTGTCCGCCGACACGGAAGTTTTCATTCGGAAGCAATTTGTTCCGTCAAGTCGATGCTCGCCGCGGAGGACTCTCGCAAAAATTCGCGAAACGCGTCGTCGCGGGCTGAACTTGCCCGGACACCGATACGTCATGCATTCAGCCTTGACAGCGTTTAAGAGCCTGCGAATGCCATAAACCCTGCTGACTCACGATTGATTTCTCTTAGGGAGATCTTGCGTTGTCGAGCTTGCCATTGTCGCCCCCAGATTCGACTTAATGGAATTTCTTGCCGAGCCAACAGCCTGCTCGAGATGGCAATTTCGTGATAAATTGTGTGCATAGTGCGTAACCGTGCCATACACCTGTCAACATCATTGAATTACTTTACATCATTATGTGCATGTTTTCCTCGATGAAGTACAGGCTTCGTAAATTCGTCATTTTGCAGGTAAAATTTACCTTTTTACTAACCAAATTCACTGCACGCATTTTGCACTTTTTTGAACATTATATAATATTATTACTACTGATTTAATAGTATACATATACATGTAGTACATAGTTTCATTTATACCGGTTCTCCTATCGCTGCTTTCGTTAATTCCATGTATATATGCATTTATATGTATAGTCATAAGTAGACTCCGGATTTTATGCACTTATAACAAAAACGAGCAAGCGTAATTTAAAACAGAAAATATTAAAAGAGTGGTTTGGCAAGAAAGTAATTTCGGTATTTTAAGGTGAAATAGAGTCCAATTTTTTTATCCAAGCAATGATCTTTAATCAATAAGATATTTTCCCTTTGTTCGATGATCTTTTGCCAAACAGAGCAAATAAAAAAATATTTTATTGATAAAAGTTCATAGCTTGAATAAAGGAATTCGGTTTTATTTCACCTGCTTCTTGCCAACCCAATATATTATTTTCACCACATTAAAATTATTAATGATGAATATAAATTTATATTTAGCTCCTGTATCTTGAAATTGATGCACAAACTGTTTATTTTGCATAAACATCCGGAGTCTAGTCATAATGATTAGACTGCGGATTTTATGCGTTTACAAACAGACTAGAAGGATTCAAGGTTTAAAAGATTTAAGAATGTCCTTATATTATTTTCAACATCCATTTTTCACAGAATTCGAATGTACAAGCATATGTCTATACAATGTGATCCACCTATTATTTTTCAACATGAAAAGATCTTATGCAATTGTTGTTCTTTACTTCTTCAGTGAAGACGCGAAACCATCGAAATTCTATGGCACACGTGACACATTCAACGTGCCTATATAATCAATACGTTGTATCGTTGCAAATATTTTATATAAATTCACAGCAGCATAAACTATTGTCTAACGCATGCACGGAGCTGTGCGCGATACTCCATGTACCATAGACCATATTTTCAATGATTACAGAATGCATTTAACGAATCCCACTGTAAAACAGGATTAAATCACACGCGGCTCGAAACGATTCAATTTCTTGTCCAACAAAAGCATGTTAATCGCATTACGTTCAGATTAGTAAATTATTGTGAAACTAGAATATGTGTAGCGTAAAGGCAGTAAATTCTTTTTTTTTAAAAAAGATTGTGAACATGCGGAATCCATAATCCAGATAAACCCTGGAATAAATATTTTCATTCTGATAAAAAGTATATGAAGAGGATGCAATGTATAGCTGACAGATTATAATATAAAAACCAAATGATAATACAAGTAAGGTATATGAAACTTAAAATAAATTATGACAATCTTTTTATTATGTATGAATTTTAGTTGCAATCAGATTATTTTATATTTTTTGATTCTTATTACAATGAGTTGTTTATTTTATGTTTTTGTATTCTTATCGCAATCTTTCTTGCAACAGTTTATTCCTTTTACAACGTGAAAGTCATTGTTTGTTACAGTTTTGTACGTCAAAGTTGGTTCTGTCAGTAATATTAAAATTAGATTCAATCAATAAAAAAGCGGTTAGGATATCCAATGTGATACTTGCATTTTTCGAAAACCGGAATTCAATTAAACTAATTTTTCTTTTTTTTGCAATGAAACGTTTGCTAAACTTTAAACTACGATATTTCAGAATGATAACGATTTACACTACAACAATAAATATGTGTATAAGGTACTCGTTTTGACTCGAACAATATAAAAATTTTCATTAATTTGTATGAGATGAAGAATTTTTTTTAAATAATGTGATGAACTGATTTATATATGTGATTTTTTAAAAGAAGTAATTTGAGAGAAAATGTTTATCAAAATTTTTTATACGTTATCGCCGCGTTTTAAATAATACAATAATTTTTATTTGAATTATTTAACCCGTCAAAATATTGTTTACATTATTAAATATGTCGGTATCTAATCAATTACCAAAGATTTATGTATTGTATAAGGTTTTATACCAATCTCATATCCATAAAATTTTAAAAATCATAAGGAACGGAAATATTCTAGATCGGAAGGAATGTTTCATTTTCGAGTTATAATAGTTCCGAGTGCAATGGGTTAAGTATTTAGCGAGTGGTTCAATAAATTGTGTGGAAAGATGAATATGGAAATGCTCTTATATTTGCTATTCCTATCGGTATAATTATTCTGCGATCTAAGTACCATAAATTGAAAGTAAATGGAGCTCACCTTGTTGCTGTACTCCCCCGTGGTAGAATGTCGATTTTGTCTCTGGCGTCATGACGTGCTTCGATTATAATAAGTGGCTTACAGTATTCAATTCAGTTTACTCCTGCTCTAGCATCCACGGTGTAATAGCTTCGTAATATGTATAGCTTGACAGATGGCAATTTGATGTTCAAACTTTACCGATACACCATTACATTGCTTTATTAGAATTTTATAGTTCCCCAGTTAAGATAACCAACTTAGAATATACATTAAGTTTAGAAACACATGTTCAATAGAAAATTACATGTTAAGTATAGTTGAAGAAAATTACCATTTCGAACTGATACACTGCAAAATTA
This sequence comes from Lasioglossum calceatum, assembly GCA_963966675.1. NCBI lineage: Eukaryota > Metazoa > Arthropoda > Insecta > Hymenoptera > Halictidae > Lasioglossum > Lasioglossum calceatum. Next base: position 1,509,996 of record OZ016553.1, on the reverse strand, counting down.
TGTACTTTTACAATAGTAAAATTATTGTATATTATATTTTTGTATCGTATAAATATTAAATATTAAGTATAGTAGAAGCAAATTACTATTTCAAACGGAATGATACACTCCAAGAGAAATTATGTATTTTTGCAATAGTAAAATTCTTGTATGGTGCATTATATTGTATAAATATTATTTATTGATATTTCAGGTGATTTAATGGCATCTATGAATGTACGTAACCAAATGTTAGCTTATGAATTTTCTTTTATATATTGTGTTGAGTCATCAATAATTTTCGTTTATCAAACCTAACATAAATAGTTAATAACTTAGAGTGACTGTTAGAAAATTAAAATTTACATTAAACGTTTATGATCATAGATTAGAATGGACCAAAATCTCGTGAACCAAGAGTTAGTAATAGCAACTTTTAAGTTCTGTAAACTCTGAACACAAAGAAGATAATTATTTAATAATATTAAAGAATATAATTTCATTATAAATGCAAAAAGATCCGCAGTCTAGTAATTACTAAAATGATGTCCAAATTTGACAGTCCCAGGAAGGAAAGGTAATCGAATAAATGTCACTGCACAATTCCAATCTATTTCACATAAGGTATCGGTTTTGTATCATCCGTTATTGCTACATTCCATCCATCCCGACCGTTTCTGAATACATCAGGTTCTATCACCATGCAATTGAGAACGGCCCTCCCTCAATTCGTGTATATAAGACAGAAATCATAGGGCATAGCAAGTTAATAACGATAGCGTGTAGAGTAGTCTTAATCGTACAAAGTTCTATAGCGCACTCGAGCACTTAGCTAGGAATGTCATGCAATAAAGTTCACCCTTTGACGTGTTCTTCTCATGCGAATGTCGATAGGATACAGAGCAGCTGAAACCTGTACTTGTTCCATACTACAGTAATATTCTCAGACTAGAATTTGCGTGTTAAGATTGCACAATTGAGGAGGTATTCCACTTCTCGAGACGAACGTTGCCGAGGATGTACAGGGTGTCAAGAAATTGTGTGTGAAAACCGTTACAGCGTGATTCAACTCGTTAGGTCCGGGAGGATGTGTTAAAGTGTTAACACGTTCACCCATATTTGGCTGACGAGAAAGTCAGTGACTTTTGTCTAAAAACAAACATTTTCGTATCGATATCTAATCAATGGACCTCCCAAGGGACTTCCCAAATGTCCATAAACCTTGGAAAAGAAGAAAATTGTACAATTTAATAAATATTATAATTGTAATAAACCTTGAAAGTTGGACATTTCAAGAAGAGTATTTTTCACGAGAAGAATTGCTTCCTTCTGATGCGATGCCCTGACGTTCCTATTTAATATTTTCTCTCGCTTCTTTTTGAAATTGAAGAGCAGATTTTTGCGATAAGAAATCGTATCTTACATTATTCATTAGTTTGACATTAGACATCCTTTAATTTCGATATGGTACTGATGATGTTTTCAACTGTCATCGAACTAGAGATGGGACCCCAGAAATTAATTATTAGTACACGCTGTTAGCCATATGGTGTACTTATAGGGTCTTAGCTTCTAGCTGAATAGTGACGTGTCATAAACCTCAACATGCGACGCAGCAGTTAATGGGTCCGTTAAGCGCGTACCCCTCTGGGGCCAGTAATCCTGCAGGCCACTTCAAAGTGAATTTTCTTCCCCGCAACGGCACTGTACGCTGCTAATAATTTATATCACACTCGATGAATTAATTCGTTTTTATTCAACATAGAGATGCTAAGATGAAAATATTTATTATAAAGATGTACAATACATTATTTGGAAGATGTAACTGTGGCATTGGTACGAACAACATTTTTTGATACTGAATCACCAGGAAAGCACCCTCTACAAGATGTAAAATGTTGCATTCTGATCGGTCCAACCATTGTAAAGCAAAAATTTCTTATCCAATAGTAAGTGCATTTATGATCACAAAAAAGAATTTGATCACAAGAACTATCACAAGAAAAGAAACCTAACCCAGACACGTGGTTAGTAAAATCGTAAAAAATTGTTCATTGAAAAAAATGTGTTTTTTATAATTTAACCCTTTCCCCTCAGAGCTATTTTAACTCGAAAATTAAAAATTTCTTCCTAGCTAGAATATGTATTTCCACTCCCTACGATTTTTCAAATTTTATGAATACGAAATTGGTATAATACCTCATACAATGCCTAAATTTTTAATAAGTGATTAGATACCGACATATTTAACAACGTAAACAATATTTTTAGTGGCGCCTCAAAGAGTCACCATTCGAGTGCTAAGGGTTAAAATAACACTTCTTAATGGAAGACTCTGTAGAAGCTGCTAAAAAGTTCCATAACTCTTTCCATCTGTGAGAAATGGACGTTTACTTGTGCAGTTTCGTTTGCGTGGGATTGTTCAGCGACAGGTTTTTATTATCGCAATTTACAGGCACGGTTCTGTCCGCAAGACGATTCGGCTCCGTGATCAAGACAAAGCCGGGCCGAGCCGGAAACGTCGAACCCTCGCGCCTTCGAAATGGCCGTATTAATCCCGTTATCGTTCACGGGGATCGTTTTTCTGTTAAAGGACATTTCGTACCGGCTAAAGTAATCGGGCTGACCTCCCTTTTTGCTGGTACGACGACCGCGTCTCCATCCGCTCGCCAAGCGTAGCCTTCGCGACGCAATAGGATTTCGCGACCTCAGCAACTTTTATTGGAAAACTATTAACCCTGCACGCTCAAAGAAAGTTTACGTTGGGAGTATCGACTTCGACGGAGTATTGGAAACGTGAGGTGTTTCGTGCTACAACGTGGATCTTATTAAGCAAACGCTATCGCTTCAATCGCTTCGTTCACTGCCGCTCAGCCTCCCCTATCCGAATTAATAGCGAGTCGTACATCTAGCGACAGTGAGATAACATAGCAGTGGACGAAAGTATTGCCACTGTACCAAATTCCACGAACACTTGCACACCTTGACAATACTATAAGTAGACTGCGAATTTTATGCATTTATAAGAAAAACGGGTAGGTACAATTTCAAATAGTGAGAAGATTAAGAGAAGTTAAAAACACCAATGTATTATTTTCAACTGACCATAATTATTGTAAAAAGAAATTATTTTTTACTTGGCTCCTATTTCTTATATTCGATGCTCAAGATTTTTATTTTGCATAAAAATCCGCAGTCTAACTATAAGTCACTGCATAAAATCAAACAAATCTATGTTGCAAAAAGGAATTATTTTTTAAAATTACTTGAGAAGATGTTATTCAACGCCGTATTGTACAAAACCCTTGCCCTACGATTTATTTTACAGTTTCAGTGTTTAGAACTTTTTTGTACATCATAATTTCCTAAAACAGGAGAAAATTTATATCTATTTTATACTTAAAATATTTTTTAATTTAATTTCGGTGTAACCCCTTGCCATACCATTTTCTTTAGAGTTACAGTGATGGAAACGTCTTTATCCCCAAAAATGTCGTAGAAGGGAAAAGAAAATTTATATTTTTTGTATGACTACATTTATTTTAATGCTTAACTATGGACTACAAATGAATCATTTATTTCATCTAATAAGGAAAGGCGTAACATTCAAATTTGTTAGACTTTGTTAATATCTTCATGACGAGTCTGACTCAGAATCTGACTTAAAATCTGTTCAGCCTTAAGCGATTTTAAACGTTTTTTGGCAGAAAGGGCACCGCCATTGTTTTGCATATCCACTTGCAACGTAGCAACGATTGAAATAATAAATTTCTTTACTCGTAAATTCATTAAATGAATGTAACTCCAACTGGTCAGTGATTTGTACTATACATTTATTTTGCTGCTTCCGCGGTATCCAATTTCAGTTTTTAAGTTCCCTCGTCCATTTGTCGACAGTAGTAAACACATTCTTTAGACGGGAAAATAGCCAGGAACTATTCTTACGGATAAAAAGAAGTTTAATCAGTCCGGAATAATGACTAGATGGATGTTCGCGTTACGTTCACAATTTGCGTGAGAAAGCACGGGTATTAAAGCTCGAATGAATTGGCGAAGGAAGTACTGTGAATCGGGATAGAAATGAATACAGCGGAAGATCTAAAATGAAAGTTGTAAATCAAGGATTTACTTGTACAAAATCAGTGGTGCATATGACGAAAAGCGTAAAATATTATGAACAAATTATCGGTTATAATTAGACTGCGGGATTTATGCGAACTAAAAATTGTTGAATGTTATTTCTTTCCTTAATGATTTTAATAGAGGAGAACTCATATCTTGATATTTTTAATGTTTTAAATTTATCAAAAATTTTGTTATAACAAAACTTGTTATAACAAGTGTATTTGATAAAGGAAAGGAGCTCGAAAGTAGAGAGAACTTGAAAATCACTCGCAAACAGCACAAATTATTTAAAACAATTGTTTCGATATTTCTTTAATTTTCAATTTTTAAATTGTGTTACTCTTTGTTGCATAGAAGTCACGCCAATTTTTTTAAAATTTTGCTATACTGTAATATTCTATTATGATGTTTAAAAAGTCTCTCTGTTCGGTATTTATTTTAACAGAACCAGATAATTTTTTAATTAAAAATTGACAATATCATTTTCGTTAATATTAGATACTCAAGCAAGTACCTACTATTGAAACAAAATTATCGAAAATTTTCTTCAGATTTCTTTATAATTCAATGTTCTTTTTCTACAGAGGTATTGTATATTTACAAAAGTTGATAATTTCATAATTTCTTAAACAACACATAAAACCAGATTCGCATGTGGAACTAGAGTACCACTTCATTTGCTATTATGCATTATGAAATTTCTGGATATTCTCAATTGTGCACAGCATAGTATGAAAAGTAGGTGACCTCATCATGTTTTAATGTTGCAGTAGCATGTCTATCAGAGCGCATTTATCTAGCGTCGTTAAGGACAGAGGTGCAGGAATAATTTTACGATACGGTTAGACATCTGGGAAGTTAATCAGCAATTCTGGTCAATAGGTTTTGTTTTCTTTAGCAGGCCCTGCAGCCAGCATGAGGCATTTAGTATATTCAATTACGCAGATTTGGCTTTTGCCATTTTTTTAGCTCCATTTCCCCTGGCTCACTCGTCATGAAGATTTAGAACAAAGTCTAACAAATAAGAATGTTACGCCTTTCTTTTTAAATGGAATAAAATTTGATCCATGCATTAAAATAAATGTAGCCATACAAAAAACATAAATTGCCTTTCCTCCTGTACAAGATTCTTGGAGATAAAGACGTTTTAATAATTGTAACTGGAAAGAAAAGGATACGGCAAGGGGTTAAGAAAGGAGTTTGTTGTAATTCAGGTACAACATTATTATTTCGCATAAAGATTCGCTGTCTAATTACACTGTCCAACAAATTTCAACTTTTTTTGTTTCCTAATTACTGTTGGGTGGTTAAACCTGTCCTTAATTTTTCTCCTAAACGCACAGTTTCTGAGAAACATGACTTTGAAAAAAAACATATTTCTCAACTTTAAACAAATACTGTGATGTTATTATAAAAGATATTGAACTGTTCTTTACAGCAAAAGATTCTGTAGACTTTCCCGAATACAGTGATATGCAATATTAACACATTATGATTATTTAAACATGTTTAAACGTGAAACAAAAAATATGTTTTTTCTTTTCAAGGTCATGTTTCTCAAAAACTGTGCGTGTAGGAGAAAAATTAAGGGCAGGTTCGGCATCAGCGCGAAAAACTCTATACGAACCACCCAACAGTAATTGTGGAACAAATTCGGTGTTGGACAGTGTTATCACTGAAACTTTTCGAAGACTGAAGGTATAGGATGCGATGAATGTTTCGCACACCTCTTTCGCATGTATCGAGGCATCACTGTACTATCCAATTGTGAATCCTGTTCAGTCAGCTCGCAACTACGAAATAGTGGATTCAAGTAAAAGAGTTAGAGAGATAAGTTAGTGTGGAGCTACGTCGCAGGCAGTATTCTCTTAACATTCGTCCTGTGCCAAGTAAGTTTGGAACGGGTAAGCGTATCATCCTCTGCAAGTCTCCGATGTTCCCCACGGGTATGCGTCCCTTCTCATCAAAGCACCAATTCGACTTGCTAGTTGCTGTACTCAGCAGCTCACGTCTTTAAGGCTATTCGGTTAGACGTTATCGAAGGGCTATTAAACCTCGGAGAATGTTCGAGAACGTCTTGGCTCGGGATGACCCGTCTTAATGGCAAGTGACGTAGGAACAACGGGAATTCGTAAAGAGATGGAAAGGTGTCGATAAAATACAGTGAACGGTTCCTAAAAATGTCGATGTGAATTTAACTGCCACGTATGTAATTAAATATTCAATATTTCACTTTGTTTGGGAAGTAGAGCACGAGGACGATCTTTAGGTCGAAAGATATCGATGGATATTCAACTTCTTGCTCTTGTTACAGTGTTCTCGTCATTAGGTCATTACATGTGAATTGTCTGACCTATCTGTTGATTCTATGTATATTTACTTTCTATTTAGATACCAGATTTTATGCATAAAATTTATTGAAATGAACACACCATTTATGAGAGGTGGAGAGATCTTGAAAATCAAAATGTCAGGGTTGGTTTGGAAAGAAAGTTCATAGCGTTTTCAAATTAAGAATCGAAGATAAAATTAAGGTATTTATTCATATGTTTATTCAATAACACGAGAAGTTACCTCGAAAATGGCAAATAGTCATACAACAGGATGGAAAATATGTTACTGAATAAATCCATGAATAAATATTTGAATTTTAGCTTTCAATTTTAATTTACAAACGCTACGAACTTTCGTTCCAATCCAATATAATCAAGAGACGTATAACTCGTTGACGTAATGTGTTCATTACAATGATGTTTAAAAGATATGTACACTCAAAAGTGATAACCCTTAAACGTATTAATATTTCACCACAATTTATTATATTAACAAAGTATTAAGTTTCAGTATGCTAGTGACGCTCATTCCTAAAATTTGCAAATAATGAGCTATGTAAAAACCAATAAACAAAATTTCATTAATTTCATTTTTAATTTCAAGATAACGAGGTTCTACTATTCACTTGTGAACATGAAGAAATGCATTTGAAGATGTGCATAAAAACACATTTTACAAATACTCAATTGAAATAATTATTACCAATTACGGGGACTTCAACCTTATAAAATTGGATTGATGTTCCTTTTTTACAATTGTTATTTAAAGTTCACAATCACAGCAAAGATTTATTCGCAATTGTAGAAAACGCATTACGGAAACATATTCCGTTTAATCAGGAATTCATTTACACAATTGTGACGACAAATTTGCCTCGGTTCACCATTTACCAGGACGTACTTATAGGTATTCTCGCTCGCAGGCATTCCTTCACGAATCGACACGATTTACTTCCAAGATTTATGGATCCAACGGTCTTGGAAGGATTCAAGATACAGCCATTTACGACCTTGTTGCATTCTCGCAATATACACGTTAACGCCTCTAAAATTGGATACGTAGACACTAAATTGAACAAAGCGGGCCAAGCGTTTGCAAATAAATGTTTCCTTTTTCCTTTCTTTATTACTACAGGGTGGTAAAAAGTAACCTAAGGCTTTATGAGTTTGTAGTACATATTAAACGTGGTAATATCTACTGCACAACTGCATTTGTTATTTTATTGTTAGATTTTTGAACAACCATTTACTCAAAAGCTTGTACGATATCTAGCTTTCCAATGATATACAGTTCAAAAGGAATGGTCACTGAATGAGGTTATAATGATACAGTAAAATAATTACGAAACAAAGGGTCGCGAATTTAGTTGCCAACCTAATAAATGGAAGTGATAATACGTGCTGACCCACCCTGCATAAAAGTAAACAGCAGTACGCTAAAAAGAGAGAAAACAAATCCTTCGTCTGCTATTATCGACCCTAGCGAAAACGGCATCAATTCGGAGTTCAGGGAATGCGTATCTACACACCTGCGCTAACCATATAGTACATCGTACGAGGGTCCAATTGACAATATCCTGCTGCAAATAGAGATTCGCTGAGTGCAGTCGGATTGCTGCGGACAGTGTAAGTCTGTAGTATAAAACTTGTGAATACGTTCACGTTCTCCTAGGAAGTTTCAACTCCTTAAGTGACGATAGACTGCATGGAAGTTCTATCGCATTGGCTGGAACCACGTCGCTTGTGAATACGTAACCTATCGTCTTAAATCAAATCAATATTGCTGGATTATTCGGAGAAAAGAAAATAGAATATTTCATCAAGTGTTTGCGGCAAGTGTTTAAAATAGCATAACAGAATTGTTAAAAATTAAGAAGTTGATGCAACTGTAAAAAGTCTAAGAAATAAAAAGGATTTTATTGCTTTTATTTATAGAAGTTGCTTGATAAATTATATGAGGGACTGCGGAAGTGCAGAGCAACGATTAATGCAATCAATAGGTGCAAGAGTGTTGATGGAGTTTAAGTATATGTAATTAACAGACTGCGGATGTTCATGCAATTTACAATTTTTGTAGACGAATTTTAAGAAACTCGAATATCAAATAAAATCTTATTTTTCGTGGTACATAGTAGCCTTTATAGATCTGAAATAAATGAAACTCGTACTAAATTCTGTCGTATTGTGTATCGTAACATTTTTCGAAAATTTACAGAAGCCATAATTGCATATACAGGGTGTTCATTTGAAAACTTTCCAGCCGAATATTTCGAAAAGTATGAAAGATATTAATCGACTGTTTAGTTATAGACGCAAACGGAATTTTAGACATCTGCCTAGGGGTATCAAAGCAAATTCTAGCTTTCTTCTTATATCTGTCAAATCAGCTTTTACCATCTTGACTAACAGCATTAACCTAGCATTAACCAGTCACTTCATTATTCTTAAATAAGCCCAAGGCAGCTTTTGCCAGCTCCGCGGATCCGTCCAGGCAGCTTTAAATAGCTTTTTGGCAATGACATTCAAATAGCTTTAACCTACTTCACCTAGTTCTTTAAATATGTCGACGTTCATTTATTTAGTCCTTTGGTACTGATACTAACACCAGTGGCACAAGGCAAATCACTTGTTTCTGTTATTTTATAAAAGTTACATGAATGTCCTTCCATTTTTAATATTATATAATCGTTCCTTACAAAGCTTCTTAGTGGCTTAGTCATTTGGTACAATTATAAAAAAGTTATTCTATTTTAAAGGGCGTACGAATGCTTTTTACACCCACTGTATTGTATAATATATCCGTACCATAACAAAAGACACAATACAATGAAGAGGATACATACCATATTGCATTCACGTCAATTGGTGCTTAACATATCATATTGCAATCACGTCAATTACTGTTTACCGCACCATATTTATGTCAATTTTGATACAATATATTGTTAGTTAAGTGTTCCACTTTGAGTTCCTATTTTCCATAACATTTCAAACAAACGCAATATACATGTTACATTATCCTCTAAATTGTTTTGCTGTATAAGTGGTGCCTTTTCTATACTATGCATATTGTATCGCATGATTAATTAATGCCGTTATCCGCTATTCACTTATGGTAAAATTCATTAACACCAACAGCACCAAGCAGAAAATTGTGACTGGTATTTGCACTTTGTTTTATGAAAATTACGAGACTGAAATTATTTGTCGCAATTCTTATAACAATACGCGCTTGAATGGAGAGATTTATTTAATCATTTCTAATGGAAGTGTCTTTGCAATTTTTATAGTTATTATAATATAATGGAGTATAATAATTACAATTATACTGTAATTAATTAGTACAGTATAAATACTTTGTCGTTGCAATATAAACGATAAAATACAAATCAATAATTAATAATCATGGAAATAGTTATGCTCGACTGAAGTTATGAATCAATACAAAATTTCAACGGCTGACTATATGTACATAGTCACCGGTGGGATACAGTGAACGTACGACGATAGGTAACTATAGTCACCGGTAGAATGGCACGATAGTATCGATTACAGTAACATCGAAAGGGTTAACACAGTGAATAGGTTATCGATTGATAACGGTAGCACATCAGCCTATCATCGCTTAGTGGTCATTCAATTATTCTTAGCTTGTCTTAGAAATTGCAATATTGCACGAATGGAAGTGAACATAAGTTTTATCGCGAAAGAGTACTTTATGGAGCAACGTAAAGACAACATATTAACTAATTAAGTAATTCATTGGCCAAATTCACTTTCTATTAGAAGTTAAAAATTCTGCTGTATATTCTACCTACAGGGTGTATAAATATAACGAAGTATTTGACCGTTTTTTATTTCATTTTTCATTTCTTTACCCCCAGAAGTATCGTAGAAGGGAAAAGAAAATTTATAATTTTTGTACGATTACATTTATTTGAATGCTTAAGTATGAATTACAAAAGAATCAAATTTTATTTCGTTTAAAAGTTAACGCGTAACATTCATATTTGTTCGACTTTGTTAAAATCTTCGCGACGAGTCAGACGTGTGCGCAAGTGGTTCTAATGGTTTGATCACCCACTGTACCTTTTTGAGTTTAAGAGTTTGGAAAACAGCATGGGTCCTCACGGAGCGGAGTTGCATGGTGTCGGTGTCCAACAACTCGTTAGAAGTAATCACGATTCAAAGCATGCCGTGAAAGACGTAAATCGTGGAGTATTGTTTAAAGGTAGGTTTACAGGAGGTATTACGGCGAATTGTCATTCAGACGGCAGAGAAATCGCCGTGGAACGAAAGAAGGAAACGTGTAAATTGACTTTGAACAAGCAGTTGGTCGGTACTACTAATGTCGCGAACGTTAAACACAGCACACCTAGGGAACGTAGTCGTCGCCGTTGTCCTTCTCAGTTTTCGAAGTCGTCGATTCGATTCGAGGAACAATCGTTATCCTGTTAACGCTAATCGAGTGTGGAACAAGTCACGATTCACGGCACAAACACAATTACGCCGACGTAGGTACTCTGATTCCCTTGAACGTACAAAAGGTCTTACGTGTCTCCGGAGCTGCACGCTTTAAGGTATATCGAAACCCGCGTCACTGCCGCTGACAAGAATCTCATTGCGAATTCATTGCCGGCTAATGATTCGCGTGAACGCAGCGGAACGCCTGTTACAGTCGACCTGTAACACTTGACGCGTTATGCAACGCGGATTCGATGTACGAGGTGCCGTATAACTATACGTTAGTAGCTTTCTTTTATCATTGCTAGGGGGAATGTAAGTACCTACTACTGCGGGTGTATTTGTTCTTGATAAGATTAAAATACATAAAAATATATATTCTGCCTTGAAAAATAAAATTGCCGATTTTATATTGTAGTTTTCAGAGTACCACGTTTATATTATAATGTTAGTTGTATCTTATCGTGATTATTATGAAAATAAGATTAACATGAGGATAAATAGAGGGAACCAGGTATATAGGGTAAATGTACCTATTACTGCGGGTGTACGTTTTACTGCGGCATTTGTTCCCGATAAGATTAAAATACGTAAAAATAAATATTAAGCCGTGAATAAATTTGTACAATTCAATGAGAATATATTCTCGTTGGCGAGGCAAACAAAATTGTTAATCATTCTCATATTTTTATAACCTCTAAAAAACTAAATGTACCTATTACTACGAGTGTACGTTTTACCGCGGCATATTTTTCCAAGCAGATTAGCATACGTAAAAATAAATATTCTGCCCTGAATCAATTTTGTACAATTCAATGAGATTGTACTCTCGTTGGCGTGGCAAACAAAGTTATCAATCATTCTAATACTTTTATAATCTCAGGATTTGAGAAAACGTTTTTCATAAACAGTAAAAATAAGACCATATTTCTTCTATCTCGATCAGCAAAGGATTGTACATTCGTTATTGCTTTAAATTGCATAGATGAAAGTTTTATAATTATTTAGATACCTACTTCGATACAATAAAAATATAAAAAGAAACCCTTGCCTTCTTAATAAAACAGTTAAGCCCTCAGTATTGCGTACATTAAAGCGAAAAACGAAAGCGAGGTCTTAAATGCAGATGATCAAACAGGTAATAAACTTCCATTTACGATATTTGGTTTTCGGATGAACGAAATTGATATCGCAAGTACGAGGGTGTAGTTGGCACTGACTTGTACTACCGCAAGAAGTGTGGATGGCTTATGGATTATGGCATGGCTGGGGTATCGAGTATGGTCACTGTCGACCGACTATTGCTTGCGTTAATATTCTAATAATTATTGAATTATCGTAAACCACAGAAACACCGCATTTCCATTAATCTTTCCGTATTATTTATTTAACATTATACTTTGAATTTCTTTCATATTGCATCTAATTGCATTGACCTTTATTATAACATTACAAAAATTAATGTATCTACTATTATAAATATTTTGTTTCAATATCGTATGAAGAAAATTAATTTAAAAACATTATTTTACAAAACCAGTTTTTAACAATGTAAATATATACTGGAATATACATTTTTTAAATGAACTATTCAACATTGTACAAGAAAAATCAACAAAGAACGTATTATTTTTCAACTTCTTATTTAAGACATGAAATTTTCAAAAATCTGTTCGTACAAACTTAGCTACTGTAACTATTATTCTTTTTTAATATAAACAATAGCCGATAGAAAATATGTGTAAAATATAAGTATAAAAATTGTATTTTTTCCTAAATTTTTATTTTGGCGAATATCGTTCCCACATGTGTCCACGTAAGTATTCCGATGCATGCAACATATAAAAGTTGTACATATCATTTTTCATACATTGTACATCAGTTTTATAATTTTATAGTTGAAAAAGTCCATTAACCTAGTATCCGACAACTTTGAAGCATCCTTGAATTGAAAAATTCATCTTCAATCAACTGAAGCATTCAGGTGTAAAATCTGACTTTTCAAGGAAATAGGTTTCATCCACCAATTAACTAGAAAATACGGTTTGGTTACGATTTGCTAGGTTCATCAATTTTTTTTAACAATTATATATGGATTTAACCATACGTTGTTCAAAGAAAGGGAAAATCGTTCTGATATCAATTTGAAGGTCAATTCAAGGTCATAGTGTACAAAATTGTTAAAATCGCATTATACGCAAAATACACAATACCTAATAACTATTTTTATGCAATTATCGCTTTTGAAAATTTTCAAAAAATGCTAGGATATAAAATATGACAGAATTTAGTGCGAATTTAAATAATTTCGGATCTGAAAAGGCTACTACCACATAAAATAAGATTTTATTTGATTCTCGATTCTGAAAATCCGTGTAGCAAAATATAAAAAACTTAACCTAAACCTAACGCAGACAGACCTACTTAAAAGAAAGTAGTAGTAGTACTACGAACATAAATGCGTAAAAAGCCGCAGCCTAGTGATTTTTATTTTATCATATTTGGTACATATGTAATACACATAAAATTGAATAAAATAAAAATGGTATATCTTTATTTTCATTAATGCAGAATGAAGATTACGTTCGTTGTAATTGTTTATACATTTGCCGATTTAAATGTCTGCTAGAATCGTTTCAAATGCACGATACATATGGAAGAGTTTAAGTGAAGGTTCTAACTGCAGTTCCATTTTGAAAAAGGATAACTGAATTTCGCATGCATGTCGTTAGTTGCTGGCAAAAAAAGCAAGGTAATGGGAAGCCAAACCATATGACGGTATCCAAGTTTTCGTTTACCATCTTTTTTCATTTCCAGCCAAAAAAGAGATATACCCTCCCAGTTGCGTGACTCGTGGTGCATAGTTGGGCTAAATCTGCATAATCATCAGAAAATATGTACTTTAAAGTAGCAGCTAGGAGTGAAACACATCTTGGACAAAATCAAAATTAATAGTCGTGCGAAGATATGCAAAAATAGACGATTTAAATATTCATTGTCGTCACTTTCAAACAAAATATTAATCACTTCGTAATATTAATGTACAACAGAATCTTTTTCATTGCTGTCCTGTGCGATTATCCTATAGTAAGTATACTTAAACTTTCGAATGATTGAAATTATAAGACTTTGTTTATGCATACGTAAATATTATTTACTCTGAAATATCTTAATCATCTGTTAACTGTTAAGCAACATGAAACTCCATGACTATGTAACACGCAATAATAATACGTAATTTTTCAATGTCAATAATATGTTAAAAATTAAGGAAAAATATGTTGATCAAACGAAATCATTCAAACTGACCTAACAATATTGAAACGTCTTGTTTACGTCACTATATCCGTTTTAAAAAGACTAGCAGTTTTTGTTTTTATCACTTTTTCGATATTCATTATTTTTCAAGATATTTCCCGAAATCATTTTTTCATCCTATCTTTGAAAGCTATTTTCGACGTGTAAACATGAAAACGGACAGTTACGAAAAAAATAACAATGGAATATTTTTCGATGCTCTACTTGCGTGTCAAACTGTGCCGCAAAGGGTGCCAAACACACTATTGCTTAAATTCAAACAGTGTCTTCTTGAATAATTTTCTTGAAAATACAAATGAAAATTTACTAAATATTTATATACATCTAGATCGATCTGCTAATAAACTATAAATTTTTATAATTAATTGCAATGCATAATAATGCATGTGTTTTTTAAAGATATATTTAGAACCAGCACTGTACTAAAATAAAAGCAAAAATTAGAAAATTGGGTCACAGAAAAATTTCTATGTTAGAAGTTCATCCCTCATTCGGTGATAAGAGAATATTCAATTTTGAATCTTTTTCAGATTCTGCTTGGCAGGAGAAGTTTCGCCTTTGATAATTTTAAAGAACGAAGTTAGTAGCTCGCGCCGTGTTTGAGATGTCGTGCGCGGAAACTTGAAAAACATGATTTAGAGAGAGAAATACGTTTAAAGGCTTGGTTTATCTTTTTCAGTAAGCAATTTGCACCTACGCGTAAGAAAATGCCTTATATTCGCGCCGTGTACGCTTTACGTCTTCAGAAATATTTCCACGACCTGCTTGTAACAGCTTCGAGCCTCGGAATAGCTTCATTTTGCATTTAACCAAGATTATAAAACGATTTAAGCACAAATACAATTTTTTTTCCTGAATTACAACAAACTGGAGTGAAATAGATGTTTATTCTCTTTCTTAAGGTGTGTAAGAGATTGAAAATAATGCAACAATATATTCAAATTCTTCTAATATTTATTGACTTTCGAGGTTATGCAATTTAACACCACTAGATTATTTTTTGTGGAGTTTTTTGAAAAATCGAGTCCATGATAACAAGTCACAAACAATCAATGACCTAAAAAACAAAATGCAATTCGTGAAATAACTCTAGTAGCACGTCGAAAAGTCAACGAAAATTTTTCATATTTGAATGAAATTCCAATGCATAATTGTTTCAATGAAAACCCAGCTTGGAAAAATGCCAAACAGTGGGTATTTTATTAATTTATTAAAAAGAATCGTGTCGGCGCGATTTTGGATGACCCTTTATCCATAAATAAACTTGAACATTCGTTTGTTCTTTTATCAGACTGGAGGAATTTTTCGAAGTTTTCAGGTGAAATGCTGCGGACGTAATCTAGACAGTGTACACTTTGCACAAAATGCAAAAGGAGAAAATTCGTTCCTCCTGCTCGTGAAGATATATACGTCAGTTAATAAAGCGACAAGAACAGTACACTGAACACTCCAAGGAAGGAGTAATTCTCGCGGAATTGGCCTCTCTTCCCCTCTCTACAGAGATTAATTCAATGGTGTTTTCTGTTCAAGAGTTGAAAATGCCTGCTCCTTTAAAAATGCCATTATACTTTGGTGCACTTTGCCCGAATCTGCCGTTAGCTAGTCCAGTAGATAAAATAGCAACGAAAAAGAATCGAGATGATAATGTTGGAGCCGACCTAGCGCCTTTATGGTTTTACCTAAATTGAACGCTCTTAATAACTGTTGCCCCTGTCTGCTGTAAACTTGCTCCGTTAAGAATGTTTTCTTCTTAACAAAATGGAAACACACTCTGAATGTGTGTTTACGAAAATTCGTACCTGTGTAGTGGTACAACGACGATACAGTAGAAACTATCATAGTAATTTTCGTTGTGTCGTCACCAAATCCATTCTGCTATTAGGAAAGGATTACAACATATTAATTATTAATTTGGTTGAACTTCACTTTCTAGGAAGTAAAACAGGCATTTTTTGAAACTTTTTTATTTGGGCTCTTAATGAAAATTAAAAATATATGTTTTATAGATCTATGTTATATAGTTATACACATACAGAAAATTTGATTATTTCCAAGAACAATATTATTCATAGAGAAGTTTCGTAGATTTACGATTTATAAAAATGTTCAAAGTCTAAAAATATACATGAGCCGTTGTTTTTGGAAGTGGCATAAATCCACGTATTTATTAATTTCTTAAAAATATTTTTATATCTGACTAAAACTACCGTTGACTCATTTTTTCCAGATATGGATTTATACCACTCTCAAAAACAACAACTCACATAATGACTAACATGAATACGTATTTTTTCGTTCTTTAAACATTTTTATAAATGGAACAGCAATTAATAAAGAAAGTACTGCTTCACGTCGTTTTAAATATTCGATATTAATACGTAAAAATGTTGCTTGAAATGTTTCCATTTGTACTGAATAAAAAATTTGTTTTCACCGTCTAGCAGTCCAATAGCGAATGTTTTAATAATATATGTTATTGAAAAATATCATATATTTCCAATGAAAAACTGATTTTACGTTCTAGCTTTACACGAGCAACTGTCGTGCCAAAATTAAAGATTAAAGAAATATATTATATGTATAGTAAAACTGAAATATTGGCAATCGATTCGTTTCCCCGTGGTATATACATTATTGCTCGAAAGCTCGAAGAGAAATATTCTTTCGGTTTCGATTGCGCCACGCCATTGGACATCGGTATAGCCAGGCTTTTTTTCGATAAAAACGCAAAATTTAAACTCGCGAAACTTCCTTTGATGTATCAAAGAGATTGATTGTTTTACTTTGCCGATGTTTGTACATACAATTGGAGGCCTTTTGATGTATTGTATATTTTTTTAATTGATGGATACACAATAGCCCAAAAACGTATTTGAACATTCTCGTTCTCGGGAAATTGTTGATATTTGAGCTCTGATGATATTATTCTCTACGAATTTATTTCTAGCAAGCACAAACCAGTAAAACCATTGAAAGCATTTAAAAACAGTATTATATTATTTCTAATTTATTAAAACGATTGAGAGATGGAATCATTTTATATTGAACGCCTGCTTCTCGCTATCGATTCAGAAACTTTTCAATTTGCATAAAAATCCGCAGTCGAGGTAATAATAAAGTGCGGGTTGTGGTTATGTAAAAGTAATAAGAGTTGCAAGCTAGGGAACTGAAATAGCAAAACTTTGATACGAATTGAATGAAGGGAGTGCAACCGTTAATAACAACACAAAAGAGTTCGTATCATTAAACTATAATTAGATCGCTTCCTGATCACTAATTTAATGAGTTTCACTACAGCCAATGCCACAAGAGGAGATAATAGTACAACATACCTCATGCAATGACTATTTAACTCGTAGCTGAATCCTTTGATAACGCGCAGCGTAATTGCAAACCATAATCATTACATGAAAAACTCAAGTTTTGATGCCGAATGTTCAATGGCTCTAAATTGATACTAATCTACGACCACATACCTAATCGGGTTATAGACGTATTTGCTAATTAATTTTCGAAATTTCTGAGTGGCACTGATCATACATATCATATTATTCTGCATTATGAACGTACCATTGACTGCCATTTAAAACTACTTGCCTTTTTGTTGATCCATACTTAGAACTTAAATGTCTAAAAAGAAATTATTTTTTTGTATGTATTAGTAGACTGCGAATCTTATGCATTTGTGACACAAAACTGTCACAAATCCTGTATTATGAACGTATTTACCATTGACTGCCATTTAAAACTACTTTGCTCTTTGTTGATCCATACTTAGAACTTAAATGTCTAAAAAGAAATTATTTTTTTTGTACGTATTACTAGACTGCGGATTTTATGCATTTATGACAAAAATTGCAATTTGAAACAATAGGATGATTAACCCTCCGTATTACTTTATCTCTGTCATTGCCGGTTTAGTCACCTGACATTGTGACACTTAGACCATATATGCTTATAGACCTGGCTTCACTATAAATAGTATTAATATTTAAGTTCTCAGTATTTTCAATCTCAATATTTTAATCTCATTTTAATTCCAATACAGTAATCTCGTGAATGCTGTCAATCGAATGCTGTCGAGCACCTACCCCATCCACTCCCAGCCAACGAGACGCACGGCGGCGATGATTGATCTCGGCTCGGGTATATCGGTGTGAACACCACACATTGACTCGAGTGAATCGAATTTTCAAACTTCTTAATCTTCATTATTTTTTCATGGGACTTTCACTAACTTATTTCTGGCATTTCTCTGATTAAAATGACACCAAACACGATATAATTCCAACTGTGCTTAGTGGTTTAATCGACGATCGAAGTTTCGAACGCCACGAATAACAGCAACAATGTGGGCCTTTAAACTGTGCCGGCGACGGCGACACACTCTATGTTCGGCTTTCTATTGAAGTCTCGCTCGGCGCGATCGACGTAGAAACTCAAACCCTGTCGCTCCAGTCCCCGGCTGCTCGACAGCATTCGAAAGATTACTGTATTTTACTATAATCTAATATTTTATTACTCGTTTTGATAAATTTCGATAGGAAACAATTACACCAACAGGATAAATAAATTTCATCAAATCAAAGCGTAGACACATGAAAAGGGTTACACATACACGTGCAAATGTAACTAAATATTAGATAATACGAATTTTAAGTAAATTGTTGATTTGTTATTAGGTGAATTGCATATGATTGAATATTTTCTTCCAGAGAAAAAGAACAAATACAATTTCGTTGATATACTATACGTATGTAATAAGATGAAACGTCGCTCGAGAGAAATCGCTAAAGTTTAAACTTTAAACTGATGAAAATCGCAATTTGCATCAACCTAACAGCTCGAACACGCAAATGATCAGAATATTTCTCGGTCACGGTCATAGTTGGTGACTAAAAACGGTGTGGCACAGTTTTTCAGGAAAACTGTTCGAGTATAAATAAAAGCATTTCGTGGAAATCCGGTGCAGGTTCAGTTATGCAGTCGATAGAGGGAAGAATCAAAGGTGTGAAAGAAGGTTTTTAGGACGCGTAACAAAAGGTCGTTAATGTACGTGTAAGCGAAAGGGGAAACGGACGAAGTTCGAGGCAGTTCCGCGCGTACTGGAATACTTAGGGTGAAAGAACCGAGAGATAAAGGAACGGGCCTGCCAAAAGCAATTACGGAAACTTTGTCCCGAATGACCGCGTCATTTCCAGTCTGACAACCCTTCCGCTAAAACGGTTAAAGTTCGCTGATCCTCGATCGACAAAGAATTCATTGCTAGGTATCTGCCGATGATAGACGGATAATGGAATAGAATTGCGAATATGTTGTACGGCAATCGACCGAAGCTACTACCCCTGGCAAACATGATTCGATCGAACAAATGAAGTGTCTATCATTGTAATGAATGGACAGCGGATCTTTATGCAAAACAAACATATTCTACCTAAATTGCCACAAATTCGAGTGAAATAGAAATTTATTTCCTTTTTTATCCCCTTGCTGTATCATTTTCTTTGCAGTTAGAATGATTAAAACATCTTTATGTATTCTTTCTATGGCTACGTTTATTTTAATGCTTAAATATTGCAAAATAAAAATGTTCTGTATTGATTGTGAGCAGCAGGAATCAAATAAAAATTGATTTCGTCCCCTAATGATTTTTTTACTTTAAAAAACCAATATTACAATGTTCTCGAATTTTTTAAATCTTGTAGTGTTTTATATTTCGCCCAACCAATTTCTTCGTAAATGCATAAAGATCCGCTGTCTGTTGATTACAAACGAATCAAATTTGACTTTATTTAAAAAGAAAGGCGTAACATTCATATTTGTTAGACTTTGTTCAAAATCTTCATGACGATCGTGGCTCGTTAAAATACGGCAAGGGATTAATGCGTTCAATAAGTTGAAAATAATATAATAGTATTTTTAAATTCTTACAATGTTTTTACTTATTTAAATTGCAGCTTCTCATTCATATCATAAATGCACAAAATCTACTATCTAATAATATAATTAATCATATTTTCAATTCAATCAGGAAAGTCAATGATAAAACATTAACATTTTCACGCTTTAATTAAGTAAATAATTAGTCTGTTTATCACACCTAACCCTAATTAGTTCCTTTTTATAAACATTGTAACCAACTTCACAAATACATAACAGATCGCCTCATAAGTAACGAGAATTCCCTTTCATATTTTTGGAAGGTGAAATACAGAAACATAATCGCAACCATTAGTCTTCTATAGTGTATCATTTTGCAGGTCGTAGATAATGAGGGAAAATACAAGACTAATGACTGCTATTATGTCCGTGTATTTCACCTTTCAGAAATATGAAAGGAAATTCGAATTCTGATACAATGGTGGACAAAAGTATTCGGGCACTCTTTAAAGAGAAATAACGTTCTGAGCAGCGGACCAAACGACTTCAATTTTGTTGAGGTATTAGAAGAATTAGTTTTCTAGATCATGTGTAAACAACGTTTCAGAAGATTTATCGCGATTTTTAATTTTTTATTTGAAACTATAATGAAAATTTAGAACATACCTTTTGTAAATCTGGGTAAGTTATACAAATATAAAAATATGTGTAAATTTAAGATTTACACGATTTATTTATGCACTTTTTCACGATTTTTGCTATTTTTAATTATTCATAGTTCAAGATTCATAGATCAATCTTTGCTCATGCATCTAATTGTAGATCTAAAATTTTAGAAATCTACAATATTTTAAATTTTCATTGTAGGTTTAGATAAAAAAGTAAAAAATTGTGGCATTTACCTTTTTCATCGCAATTTCAACTAATAGCAATTTTTAAACAATATTTTTACGTCGTACCTAATGCACTAATCCAATTAACATTGCAAAATACTCAAATCGTTTGACTGCATATTCATTTTAAAGTGATTGCTTTTTAAAGAGTGCACGCATACTTTTATACAGGGTGTATAAAAAGTAACGGTCATCCATTTTAGGGGTGAATCTGCACTTCAAAATGTAGATTCCGAAAATCTTCGAGGCTTGATCCGAGCGCTTAAGGATTAAGAGATGAAAGAACATTTCGCATCAAGCAAATTGTTTTTTGTGGGGTCCGCCATGATGGCAGCGTCGTTCCGTCGAAAAAATGAAACAAATTTTATCATAACTGTTGCGACATCTCAAGCTTTAAAAAGGATCGTGGAGTAAAATTGCGAGGTAATCTGCTAGTGGAAGCCTCGTCGTTCAGGATGAAGCTCCATTTTATTTTATGAACTCGCGTTTTTAGTACGGCCACCTCCTATTGTAAGTATAGCTCTTCTATTATACATGCATCCTTCCTCCGCATAATTCCATTTGTACTATAACCACAAAGAAGTTTGTAATACCTTTTATAAGAACAGTATCTCGTCTTTACGGTTGTCCAGTTATTCATTAACATTTTTGTATTAGATTTGTGCAAAAATACAGCACACCAATGAAGAGTTTGAAGCTTCATCTATCGATTTGTCCGCTGTCTGATTGACAGAAAACAATAATAATCAGACAGGAGACAAATCGATGGATGAAGTTTCAAACTCTTCATTGGTGTACTGTATTTTTGCTCAAATCTAATATAAAAAGATTAATGAATTACTGGACAACTGTACAGACGAGATACTGCACTTAGAAAAGGTTTTACAAACTTCTTCGTGGTTCCTTGTTTTTTACAAACTATAAGACTGTTGTAATGAAAATATGTGGTCCCATTTAAAAAAGAAACTTCGATGACCTTGAAATCTCGAAAAATGTTACCTTGAGAACAATTTTTAAAAGTATTTCAAAGCTATTTAACGAGATTAGTGTGAGATGTTTTTTGCCAAGGCACAGCAATAACATTACAAGTGTGACATGACAGGAAGCTATGTCATGACACAGCATTTAGGGGCATGCAATCTCTCCAGAAACACAGTCAAGTGACATCTGTCAATTTTTATACCCCTTCGTTGGAAAGTAATCCTCTCAAACCTCTTTGACAGGTATCTATTTCTCAACCATCGTGTACACCAAAGAAATGAAAATAGCTTTCAAGCTGTCACACTAACATCAGAAAACATATATACATAGATATAGAAAATGTTTTTATCTGTTTACCTGTGCATTATTAATTAATACTGGACTGAATAATTGATAACGGATTAAAACTTGGCCAGAGAAACTAACAAAACACTGTTGTTTCTAACAATTTACTGAAATAAACGCAATTGTATAATAATATTGCCATTTACAATGTTTTTCTAGTTGATTCCCAGAGACTGAAAGAAATACGTCCTTCATAAAAAGAATGGCTGGTTACAAAATACGTGACAAATATTTTTATAAGAACTACATACTCTCTGTTATAGCTGTATCAAAATCGACGAGTATTACTTCGGTATGTTCCTTTTAAACCGAATACGGGCAACCATTTTTCTGTGCATTTCAAGAACTGTCTTTTATCCTAAAACGTCGATCAGATCTAAAGGAAGTTCCGACCTTTGTCACACCTTCGTCCGTTTCTGCAGTGCAAGATCTACTAAAATGTGGGTCATTTTTCACAGACTCTCGGCAATCTAAAAATCCTTCTAGTATCAAAAATTATTCGCCAAATACACTTTCAATTTACTGAACATTTTTCATGACGTTTGATGCAAACCTTGTTTGAATTACTTTCATGGAATAATTGCGTGCCGACAGAGATTTGAAGTTGAAGTGTTTCAGGTTTCCACATGCTGGCATCAATACATGTAATTAATATGAAAGTTTCAAATTAAATTTCTTGAGAACAGATTCAAAATATGGTACGACAGTTTAATAATCATTTACAGATACAGTGGATGTAGCGGGTATTTAAATAGTACATGTTAGAAACGCTTAAAATCGCTTACAAAAATTTTAAACACATATAACTTTCGAGTCAGTGAATTCCTAACCTTAAATCGAACATTTTTGGGTTTATGTCCTGAAAATCTACAGAATTGTATAAAAAAAAGTCTGAAATTTTTGGTCCCCCAAAGTAAAGTTTAGTCATTTTATGTTCAAATATTTTTTGGATCCGCTGTATAAATTAGCTAGAAATGTTCACTTTATATTTTCAATGTCTGTCAATAATTATTTTGTAATTGCCAAGAATTGTGTGAAAGTGAGTATAGTACTTATTCAAATGTACCAATGCTTTCATCGCGTATTAATTACTGACAAACATTGAAAATATAAATTGAATATTTCTAGCTAATTTAGATAATGTGAATGTTTGTGAATAATTAATACGTGACGAAAGGATTGGTACATTTCAATAAGCAATACTCACCACAAAACCATGACACCCTTAGCGATAAAGATATTAATTACTCGAGTAATGCTAAATAATTGCATGATTCTGAGAACGTCTCTTTAGTACTCGTTATCTAGTTAAAATGATCACAGAAGGTAGAGCGGAAACGTAAGTACGTTTAAGCTGGCGTCATCATGATTCTAAAGTCTAAAGCGTTGCCAGCTTTCGAGGAACGCGTTCAGTCTGCTTACTTTCCCGAGATACTTCGCAGGGCGCTGTTTGAACTTATAACACGCAATCAAAAAGGGCAATGTTTACAATTTTGTATCCCTCGGCGAGACGATCTCAAGGACACTATCAAGAATGCAATTGCAGCAGCATCGCCGGGAATGACTGAACGAGCGATGCAGAACTTCACGGTGCAAACATTTCGGCTATGTCATCTCGGGAGCAAAGTGATAAGACAGTGCTTGGTTAAGGAGACAAGTAAGCATTCCTCTTTATGATTATACAATGAAAGTTTGAATAGCATCTAACATTGTCTCTCTCGCTCACCTTTCAACGTCGAGTGAGCCGACTGCTGAACATATTTCCGTGTTAAACAATGCGAAGCATCGTTATCAATGTTATCCTACTTGAATTTCATGCGCGTGCTGTTATTCCATTTTCGTGGACCAAAGACTAGTCGATATAACATAAACTGAAAAGACAATCGTTAGACTGCGGAGTTTGTGCATTCATGACAAGAATGAATCTGTTGACAGTGTTTTCGTATGAATGTACGTACACTGAACCGGAACAGTTTGTAACCTCATGTAATTAGAAAAACAACAGCGAGAGCTTGGCCTGCAGATTTTTTAATCGAATTAAAAGTTAATACAAAAACCAGGCTGGCGCACGTCCGAGGAAATACGATATCGACTAATTGCTAATAAGTGCAAAACAAATATTGTTTCAATCACGGTTCCTCGATAACGTCATTAAATCCAGCGACTGCTGATTGCGAGAGAGTAGACCGTGAACAGAGCGTATGACGAACGAATTAAATTGCCAAAAATAACAAGATAAAAGGATTATTCGTTGCAATCGAACCACTGCTGCTCCGTGCTTCTCCCAACGACAATGGTTTTCTAACTGGAGAAAGAGCGAATCGATGGCCGATAATTACTCAATTGAAATCGAATTTGTTTACATACTCCCCTAACTGACCGAGTCTTCCCTTTACATTTTTCCCTTGTCGTTCTTGGTAGCTGTTCAACTTGTTACATTGCTTCCTTGTGTACCTCTCGCTCTCAAGTTGAATTTATATTGTTCTTGCAAAAATTCTGTTTTTTTTCCAGGCTGACGTGTTTTTATCCTAATAATTATTCACACTTTTGCACTCGAAGCTATTTTAACTCGAAAATTAAATATTTCTTCCGACCTAGAATATTTCCATTCTCAATGATTTTTTAGATGGATACGAAATTGATATAACACCTTATACAATATTTAAATGTTTAATAATTGATTCGATACCAACATGTCTAATAACGTAAACAATATTTTAAATAATGGTAAAGCAATTTTTAAGCAATTCAAAGAACAATAGTTAGAATACACGAACTAAATTACCACTTTTTAAACTATACTTTTATCTTTATCTTTTAAAACACACTAGTGTGTTTAAAAAAAATATGAAATATGTATTACAATACATATACCTTTTATGAAGGATAACAACACAGTCTTATTATTATATTCTTCTTCCAGAGACAACCT
This sequence comes from Lasioglossum calceatum, assembly GCA_963966675.1. NCBI lineage: Eukaryota > Metazoa > Arthropoda > Insecta > Hymenoptera > Halictidae > Lasioglossum > Lasioglossum calceatum. The sequence goes on along the minus strand of OZ016553.1, from coordinate 1,484,746 downwards.
TCATATTTTTTTTGTAAATTTATGTAAAATTTCAGTTTTGTAGTTTCATATATCTAGCGTTAATAATTAAATATTGTACCATATTCAAGTATACAATCATGTATGAAAATACTGAAAATAAACTGCAAAGCTTACGAGAGGATAAGCTGTGTAATATTTTCGTGAAAATTAGATCGTGTAGTACGTCTTGATTAAAATTTATATAGAGTTAAAATTGAATTCTATCATAAAATAATGAATTACAACAACGATGAAAGCTGCCCTAGAAATATTCCAGGTATTTTCTGGATAATACCCAATAAACTATAATACATTATATATATAAATATGAAAAATGTTATTGTAAGTTATTTTTATTTTTCCATTGATGTATAACAGTCACATTAAAATAATAATCTCAATACAAATTAGGTGTTATTCAAAACAGTAGAAAAATTTTAAAAATTTAAGAGTATCGATATATGATTTCCAATTTACTAAAATTTTGAATAAAGACCAGAGTCTACAAATAAGATTTGAAATATTAAATATTAGAGTTAAGTTCACAATGTTTGACAAAACATATTTATTTTCAGCTTCATTGAACAAGAACATGGCTTAAAAGTCTGTAAACACAGAAACAATTTAACGAAAGTAGGCAGAATTTGAAAATAGTGTTTCAAAATATATCTGGAATATTCTCTGCATAAAAATATATAAAACAAATACACATTGCAGCACACTCGTATACTAAAATTGCAGGCCCTGTTTAAAATGAAGCACATTGTTTGCTTCACACTTGAATTAATATTTCACTTGGCAGCGATTACGTAGCGAAATGAGCAGAAATCAGCGGCAGTCAAAGCAAATAATAAATGGATAATGACTGCAGCCGAGGAACAGTAAAGTCTGGACCGATATTGCTGACGCAGCGTTTTCGGAAATAGCAAAGGATTGCTAACAATAATCGCGCAACACTCAATTCTCTGTCGGCCAATTTCTTTTCTCCTATCTCCATACCTTTTTCCCTCTTTCTGTACCCGCGAAATCTCGGGATATGGATACGGCGCGAGCGTTTCAAACCCTGTACAAACCGATTCGCACAATGCCGACGAGAAGAAATAGATTTTCCACCTAACGAGACGGAAACCAACAAATAGCGATGTGAGGTCGTGCGTGCAGGTGGCCCACTGCCAACAACACATGATAAAACACAAGCAGTGCTAGGTTTTTGTGCCGGCGGCGAGGCACGGCGCGGCGGCTGTCCCGAACAAAACGCTTTTCGTCTGCGTCTCGTGGCGCGGAGGGGAGGGGCCGGGGGGGTGGAGGGTCATTTCCACTGCACGCTCGGCCGTGAGAAAGTAATTGCAGATTTGACGAGGAGAACGACATACTCGGGTTCCGTTCGTGATCAACGATTGCGGATAATTCGGTAGACGGTCCGAGCTAAGCTACTTCCTTTTACCAATTTTAGACGAACTCGTAATTTAGGATTTTTGAGGAAATACGGTAATGCCTCGGTATATGAGAATACTTTGGGAAAGATGCGACACTTATTATCTCACTCACAGTGAAAATCGTACGATGTGTATCGACGGATATCTTAGCCAACAATAAATTTGTAACAGCGCAAGGATTTTTTAAAAATTTGCATTACCAACTTCTAGTTTAATATACAGGATAAGTCATGAAGCGTAATCAGCTTAGATTACTTTGTTGGTAGCGGTTCGATCGGAATTCAGATATCCAATTTCATTTTTAAATAAATTTTAAACAAAGTCATATAAATTAATTTAATAATCGCAATGTTAAGTATATCGTACATATTTAGTAATGACGAAATTAACAGTTACCCAACCAGATTACTAAAATTAGTCGTTTCATCGTCAATCACCAACGGCGAAATTACTAATATTCCTCAGCTTATAACAGTCGTTTGTGTTTGGCAGTAAATTGAACGCGATGAATGCAGTACATTACAATTAGTCGTTTATGTTTTGCAGTAAACTGTGTACAGGAAATTTTCGGTGCATCAAAATCAGACCTTTGTGTTTTGCAATAAATGTTGCAGTACATTAACATTAGTTATTTGTGTGTTGCAGTAAATAATCTCAATTTCATTGAATCGGAATAGATTAAAGTAATTCCATGAACATTAACGGAAAATGAAATTAGAATTTATTGGAAAATGTGTGAAAGAATAGGAATACATAGTATTTAAACACTGCACATTTCCGATTCTCGCTTTATTTAAAATTGTATTTCAAATTGTCACAGTTTAAATACAGTAAAGCCTTGATCTAAGAAAATCGAAACCGTAGGATCTACGAAAAAACACAGGAGCTAAATATAAATTTATATTTAGTGAAAATAATGCTCTTAATTAATGCTAATAATTACTCTTAAAGTCTTCTAATCTTTTCACAGTTTGAAATTGCACGTACACATTTTTGTGATAGATTTATTAAAAAAGGAGTATAATAATAAATATTCAACTATTGAAATTGAGTACATAAAGTCTGCAGCTTGACCTCGATAATAATTTATTATGCATCGAATAACAGTTTCATAAATTTATTCTTTACAGAAAGGTACAGAAAGGATGTGTAGTGGAAGTCAAGTAGCTATGCGAATAAATCATTGTTATTGGCAGGTAGTGCTTTTCAAATTGGTCGCGTCGTTCGATCGGATATTATAGTATGTTAAACGTCGTACTTCGTACAAATAGTGTGTTTCAGTTCAATACAGCGTGCAATTGTTCGATTTTTACGAGTAGAAATTTATTACCGGAGAGCAATTCGCAGAGAATTGATTCAGTTTATAGTCGTCATCCCTCGCCACGATTTTTGCCCGTGTCGACGAAATGAAATGTGGAAAATTTGTGACGCGGATGACGAAGTGAATAATGCAAATCCTAGAAAATTTATAGAAAATCGAACGCAAATATTCTATGGGTTCGCGTAGTTTTCCCTTCGTAAGGAATTTTGTTTCATAAGACTTTCCACAAGAAAAATAAAAAGGGATGTCACATGTATAAGTAACCAATTGAAAACATGGAAAATTTTTGTTTACAACCTATAAATTAATGATACTAATTGAGATAATTGCAATCATGGTTATGTGATTTTCATTGTTCTTCTTTGTACTGAAAATATTTTTTGTTCTGTGTCTATTTTATTCCTAGTTTTAATCATTGTATTTAAATTTCATCTTTTAATTGAGAGTATTTTGTGTTTCCTAACTGTTTTATTCCAATTTCTAGCAATTATATCTGAACTATGTATTTTAATATAATTCATTATCACATATACGAATTTTTTTACATTTTTTTATACTTTTTCTTTTTTTTATACGTTTTATGGTAAAAACGTGGTATTCCTTGTAATACCATTCAATATGTTCGGTGTTTCTGTATCAGAATAGTTCTGAAAGTTTTTGTCCCGTGTTAGTAGCAATAAAGTTTTCGATTGAAAACTATGGAGTCTCGTGTGAATAGAAGTGTGCACCACCGACAACACCGTCCACGCAACAAATTTTTAAAAAACGGTTCGCTCCAGTGGATTACCACCTTCTTTGTTGCCTTCAAAATCCTCGAAAAATGTATTCCAGCAAAAACTCCCCTGGATTTGTGAATACCTGGATATAAAAGGTCAATTTTCAGTTTTAAAAGGCGGGTTTTAAATATTGCATTTCCACTTTTAAGGAGCGAGTTTCAAAAAATCCACGCTCAACCGGAAATTTCAAAAGGTCATGAAAAAACGTGGTGAATATGTAGCTTCTTTCTAAAAAGTGTTAGTTCTACAAAAAACTGCACATGTTTATTCAACAAATATCCATTCACGAAACTCGTGAATTAGTTTTCTGTTTGTATATTATATAAATGTGCAACTTACATTATATATGTACACAATATACATATAAGGTATATGTATAAGATATACATATAGACGTATATGTATTACGAAGATTTGGTTGTTCGCAATCCACATTATTTACTTATTGAAATGTACAAATAATTTCACTGGATGTTAATTATTAATATCTTTGATAATTCCGTTTCCGTAGTTCAATCAGATTTCGAAAGTAAAGTAAATTTTAATAACGAATTGACAATAAATGTTTATTGATTTGCTTTAAGTACAAAGTTATTACGCTGCACAAACGGAAAATTATTTATGATCATTAAAATACTTCAAATTTTTCCATTGAAAGAGCCATGCAAAAAAAATATGACGTGAAATTATTATCTTAACTATTGGATTGTAGCATTCGGGTCCATTTTGATGCAGCATGTTAAGCGATGTGCAATTAAAATCTAACCTCATTAAGTTTACCAAGTAGAAGCCATATAAACTAGTTGTAAGTTAAGTTACTATTATGTACTATTATGTATATTAAGAGAATTAATATTTAACATGTCAATATGATCATGTATTGTTTATGCTACATAAACTTGGTTTAAAGCATTAAATAAATAATAATAATTACTCACTTTGTGACGATAAAATTAAATTCATAGTGATTCAACGAGGTACAATAAGAAAATCAATGTATAGCATAGAAACGATATAATAAATACCATATTTTAGGCGGATTTCTAATTGTTAGTAACTAAAAAATGAAGCCGAAATCGCAATTTCATCTTCATCCCTTAAATTTTCTCCCGCCTGTAATCGAATACCCTGTAGATATATGAAATACATGAGGAAATAAAATCGCGTACATACAACTGATAATGCGACTAAAATTTTAATCTGATTGTATAAAAATGAAACGGTGGAAATAATATGATAAAAATATGAAAAAATTATTTCAATTTTAATATATGTATTGTTGAGCGCTGACAAGAAGATCCCTGGCAGGAATGCGGTGATGTAGGCAAGAATGCGCTCCCGATTGGTTGGCTTGGAGGGGGCGGGCCTAGGCTCACGCCCAACTTCGACTAGAGCGTTCGATTGGCCGCAGCAGTCACAAGTTCCTAGAATCGAGCGAATCTGGGAACTTCAACGGGGCGGGGCGGCGCGGCGCGGCGTAGGTACAAAATTCAGAACACTGCTGATATTGTCACGATGTAAAAGAGAGAGAGAGAGAGAGAGAGAGAGAGAGAGAGAGAGAGAAAGCGGGAGAAAGAGAGAGAGAGTCTCCCGCTTTCTCTCTCTCTCTCTCTCTCTCTCTCTCTCCCGCTCTCTCTCTCTCTCTCTCTCTCTCTCTCTCTCTCTCTCTCCCCCTCGTATTCACGGCATTGAATATTGGCTGTAATTCGTGAAACGCCGTAGCCCCCCGTAAATACTGGAATCCTTCTACTATGCGTCGTGTGACGTAGCAGGCGTGGTCACGCGGCGACGGTGGGAGCGTCAGAGGTGGGGATGGGCGGAGCTAGCTGGGGACCCCTCTTGCCTCTGTGCCCCCCCGGGGATCTTCTTGTCAGCGCTCAACAATACATACATATCGGCGGTTTCAAATCTTTCATCTATCTCGGATATCATTTGAGATAGCCAGGTATCCGAGTAATGTTTGTATCCGCCAGTACCTCATGGGTACTCGAGTATCCGGGTATTTCAAAGGTTCAATCGAAATCACTAGCCCTAGTTGAAAACGATCGGAGCAACTGGTGGGTAATAAGTACATTTACTCTGCGTTGTATACATCATTTTTACAAACATACGTAGGTACATACGTAAACTCTCGATCTAGGGTAAAAGTTTTTCTCATAGAGCGTCTTTGGCAAGAACCGACAAGTCATGCCGCCGCCGCCACCGAAACGCGCGTCCAGTTTGTCATATCTTTTGAACTGTTCGCGGAAGTAATTCGAAGAGCACAAATAACTTCGGGAGGATGCCTCCAGTCAAGTTTATGTGGCGAAGTTATTGCGACGGCCGAATCTGTCTCTGCCGAATCAGCCGCGCCGGCATTTTTCAAATAACTTGTTGACACTTATGCAGCGGTGGTACAAAACGCTAGAACGCATACAACTTTTATGCTTTATCGTTCCAGCCTCGAAACTTGTACGAACGGCGCGGTGCGGAGCGAACGGCTGAAATACATGCAGACAATGCAGTTGCCTGCACGCGGCCGACCCCAGAATTTCATTCGATTGTGTACCACTGAAATAAGTTTTGATATTATTTCGAAGTTCGCGGCTGAATCCACCCTGTTCGACTTTTGCTACGTCCTCAGAAGATATATGTGGAAGCTGTTCCGGAAAGTACGAATGAAATTGGAAAATTTTGCGTACGTTTAACCTCGGACAGTCAGCTATCAGTAATTACAACACGTGATATACTGAAAATATCCACCTACAGTGGGTCTGAGAAGTATTTCTATGTTAAATACCTGATGCTCGAAAAATTGCCTATATAGTAAAGCCTTGATCTAAGAAAAACCCGGGCGTTCATGCTGTTTCTTAGATCCTGTGGTTCTACTATTTCTTTGTGGCCTCGCCGACCGCGCCGAACGTAGAAAAGGACAGCGCGAAGACGATACCGTCAATTAAACCACTAAATACAACTCAAACTTTACTGTGTTTAGTGTCATTTTAATCAGAAAAATGCCACAAATAAGTTGGTGAAACACCCATAAAAGAATAATGAAAAATAAAAAAGTTTTGTAATTGGTTTAGTAGTTGTTCGCACCGATACACCTGGCGCCGTATCGGATTACGCGACATGTTTACACTAAACCAACCACTGCCGGTCAAATGACCGGTTTTATATTTTCCATCTTAGAATTATTGAAAGTATGAAGTTGCTTACATGGAAATTGATTCGATAAATTTCTTTATCCAAGCACATATCGTAATAAAAATTATCCATCTAAATAAATAGAGCCTTGTTATTTTTGTACGGTAGAACATTTTAATCGCTTTTACTGCTCGGTAGGTTTAGTGTTAAACTGTGACAATTCGAAATATAATTTGAAATAAAGCGAGAATCTGAGATGCGGTGTTTGAATACTTTTCGGAATCGTTGTACGGGAACTTCGATAAAAGAATAATGAAAAATAAAGAAGTTTTGTAATTGGATTAGCAATGGCTCCAACAGTTTCCGTTTACTTAGATCAAAGCTTTACTGCGTGAAGAATGTTTGCTAATATGAACATTGCCTTGTGTTTTAAAAACTGATGCTGATAAAAGATCAGCAAAATAAAGATCGCCTGTGTCAATTATAATTAGTAAAAGTTACGTAAAAAATTACTGCGTCTTCTTAGTAATTTTAACATGTTCAAACTAATACTCGCTTTCGTCGTACAGGAATAAAATCCGACATCCGAGTTCTTGTTAATATTATTTCAACAGATTCAAGTATCCCAGGATTAATTCATTTGAACGAGTTCTCGAAACATGCGATCATTGTCGACGAGGAACGAATAATAAATGGAATCATAGCAACTTCCTGTTGAAGTGAATTGGTGCGCGTATATTTTCTGCAGCTACTGTACGCGGCTATCACAAAGCGTTTCGACCAGCACCGTTTTTATAACGACAGATAAAATCTTTATTTATACCGAGCGGTCATTTATCTGTACATTAACATCTTTAGTTGAAACGATGAATATGTTAAGATAAATCTTTTTCGCGTGTTGTATGATGCAAGAGTGCCGCGTACACGTTATCGGGGGGGGCTCTCTGTTTCCGGTATTATCTGCCCGTATTTCTCCGCGGATGCTCGCATTGTTTTTATTTCGACATCGATTTCTAATATCCGTATTAAACGTACTTCGAATCGGATTCGAAATGTGCTTCCGTTTGCGAACACCTCGCGCAACGGTGGAGGAGGAGCAGGAGGAGGAGGATGCCGCGGGTATATTCCTTCTTTCCAGTAAATGTACATCGTTATTTACGCTCGATCCGGTATAATCCCTTCCTTTCAGGGCTAGCGAGCCGAGGCAAGGCGAGGCACGCCCATACCACATAAAAATCGATTTACCAGGCGTTGATCTGCTCGAATAATCGAGCAAGAAATCGACGTCGCACAATAGAAATATTTATGTGCTGGAGGTGGTACCGCGAAAAGCATTACCGCAACTACGCTAGCAATTTTCTCGGCGTATCGAATTACTGGAAAATAAGAGGGATAGTCGCGGAAAACGGAACTCCGCGAACAAAGAAACTTTATGTACAGCCACGGCCAATGCAGCTGTGTGTCTTCTCCGTGCATGCCTGCCTCGGCGCGCTGCACGTCTATGTGTGGAGCGAAGTCTCGCGAAAATCCTGCTGAATTACAGATATACGAAGCAGGTCACCGAATTCAAAAGATGCCGCTTTCTTACTTGTTTGCCAACAACAACATACAGCGAGTCTTATCAATACTCGGACACTCTTAGAAAGACGACCACCTTTTTTCATATTGGACATGAAAATTCATATTGATCGTGGCGTGGAAAATGTTTTTGAAACGATTGCAATTTGTCGGAATTACAGAGAAAATACTAAATGTTGTTTAAAATACTTCTCCGATTTCAATGAGCTCGAAATATGTTGTCAAGGTCATCATTCTGAACAATATTGTCCTGTAAAGTTTTTGGCAGTCGGCTTTAGTTTACGAGATTTTTGCAAACAATTTGCAAATCCATGGGGTAGATGTGCTATCTTCCCTCCAATTTTAATGACCTTGAAATATGTTATGAAGGTTATCATTCTGAACAATATTATCCTGTAAAGTTTTTGGCGGTCGACTTTAGTTTATAAGATATTTGCAAAAACCTTGTAAATGCATCGCATAGATGTGCTACCTTTTTTGTATTTGCACGTGTGATCTCCAAATTTTCAAACTCTATTTTCGCGAAAATGAACCTCGTATGTACAAATTTTATTCGACATTTTGGACTTATTTTTTTCATGTAGAATCATCCCCTTGTTCCCGATCACCCTGAATAAAGAAGCACAACCGGACAAATCCATGGGGTAGGTACCTCCCCTTCTATTTTAATGACCTTGAAACATGTTGTCAAAGTCACTATTTTTGCATTAGCACCCGTACCAAATTTTCAAACTCGATTTTCTCGAGAATGAACCTCGTATGAACAAATTTCATTCCATATTTTCCACTTATATTTTCGCGTAGAATCATCCCCTTTTACCCCTTGTCCCTGATCGCCCTGTATAAAGAATCACAAACGAGCGAGCTTACCAAGCAACTACGAAGTCTCGCGGAGACGTGGCGAGCGAAAATTGATCGGCGGGTTCTGCTGGCGAGGCTTTTTCATGTCGGTGGAATGTCTGAGGGCATTGTTACATTTAGACGTACCCACCAGCCGAACAATGTCTAGATCTTAAAGATGTCTTTCAATTTCGTTCTCCGGGTCAGTGTGTCAATTTTATTCTTGTCCCATTATTCTATCTTTTCGTAATATCTCATACGGATCCTGTCTGTCTGTAAGCTACATTCCGTCCGAAGGGACAACTGCAATTTTTTGCACTGGTCTATGCATGCTTCAGAGAAACCAGCGCATTGTTCCAAGAGCGAAATGTTCGAGCGAAACTTAATTAACTTCTTACCGTCCACATACGCGACATATGCGAGCTAAATTGACAAAGAACCGCACTAAATCTCATCAACTTATCTCAATTTAAAAGTCTTTTTGTTTTGTATATACGAGGTGTATTCACGCCTGTTTGTCTTTGTTGTGTTGGTAAACATGTTTCAAAAGTGTCTGTACAGTGGTTGTCGTGTTCGTTGTTTAGTCTATTGTCAGCTTTCGAGAAGGCTATACGTCGCACTCCGGCAAGAACATTGACACAACTTAAAAAATAACGATTTTGAAGTTGGAACAGTTTTTTTGGCCTCTACGTGCTTCAAAAACGTCATATTTCTAACTCCTAATTGAACCGCTAGAAGGCAGTTACGTCAGGTTTTCTTTTCGAGCTAGTTCATATCTGTAGTGGCAGGAACAGTGTCACTTTAGAGTTGATAAAGACATCCGTAATATCATTTTGTAGGGCCTAGTCGAATTAACTTCCAAAAATATTTTTCTGAAAGATTAATGAGGTCTGTACTATGTCGATGGAAATTTTATAATTTTCATAAAATCGTTATTGTGAGAATACTGCATCTTTTAGTTATGTCACTATTTTTGCCGAGGTGCGACGTGTTTTCGTATGATCAGCAATTGTTTATGGCGAAACAATCCACGGCTTTTGCACCACGATAATGCACCTGCTCACACGCTTCATCGCTTGTTCGTGATTTTTTGGCAGAAATCAACATCCCTCTGCCTTTTTGTTTGTTCCCAAAAATAAAGAGAACCTTAAAGGGTCGTTCAGAAGTGTTTCGGGGATTGGAAGAAGCGCTGGCATAAGTGTGTAACATCTAATGGAGACTATTTTGAAGGAGATAACATTCATCTAGACGAATAAATACAATTTTTTCTGAAAAATTAAAATTCCCGTTATTTTTTTAACACACCTCGTACATGCGGAAAGTTTTATCCGCGAGGGATTATACGTTGATAATTTTTTCTTGATAATTAATTGGAAGCAAAATTGATTTTCAGTACACGAACGTGTAGTTAAATATATTTTATGCTTCAAGGGCTAATACGACCCTTGCGAGACATCCTAGTAACCTGATTCTCCGAATTAGTCCTTGATTAAGTCGAAGAACTTAATTTCTAGGTCAGTTCCTACGTCCAGAACAATATCGACCAATCATCGTGCACAAAATTTTCTTTTCTTTGCGTCTTGGGAACTAGATTTTCTGCTGTGCCTTTAGTTTCCGGAAAAAATTAAAAGACACCAGTAAAAATTGACATATTTTAACTGTCCCCGACATTGAACATATTTATATACAGACGTGTATCACATATACATGGTTTCAAAAGAACTTTCACGTGATTATAGAAAATTTTTTGTAAAAAATAATTTAAAAAGTCATTTTTTGCCATTTTTTAAATATTACGATACGTTTCCGAATTCGCCTTGAAATCCTCTAACAAATAGGCGTCAAAAAATTATAGGTGTATTTGAAAAAAATTGAACGTGACTGAGAAATCATAAAGAGAAAGAGTTGACGAAAAATTTTCTGTAATCACGTGGAAGCTGTCTTGAAACCATGCTATACCTGATAAAAACATTTTCGATGGGACTGCTAATAACAGAGTAATCGCTACTGATCACGATTCGTGATCCACCCTGTATAGAGAATGACAAATAATTAGAATCACAATGCATTAGAGGAAACTTCTCGACCATTTAAAAACAGAATAATCAACATGGCTCTGTGTACACTGCAATTGTCTTTTTATATCAACAATGAGAAAATAAAGTTTCACAATCCTCCGACCAGAACATTAATTTTTATATAACTTCGTTATTTTTCCACGTATTTTTACAAATACTTAAACAATCCTGGAATGTACTATTCCCATTGATTGATTCTATTTAGAACGTCTTGCTATATGGAATTATACAATATTTGTTAGTAGTGAAAAAAAGTCAGAAATTTTTCCTTTGACAGTGTAGATTATTGTAATATTATTGTATATGTGTATGCGTGACCTCTGTATAAGGTAACATTCCTACCAACATGATTTCGCTCTAACATGGTTAGAGAATTGGGGAAATCCCTAGTGTAACACTGCATTTCCACTGAAAGGAGCACAAAATTCAAGTGGTACCTTCACAGAAATGCGTCTCTCCTTCGAAATTTACAAAGGTTGTCAAGGAAATGTACAAAGCAAAAACCGGTATCTTGAAAAAGCAATGGAAAGCAAAGCTGCCCATAGACACTTTGTAAGAGACAAGGTTTCATAAAGAAGAATAACAAAATAGAGGGTAAAGGTGAAACAAATGTAATGAATGTTCGATAAACTTTTCGGTTTACTTTTTAGCATATTTTGTCGAATCAAATTTAGAATATATGTAGGATATAAATATACAAAATCAATACAAAACTGGAATGCTTAGTAATTGATTAGATACCAACATATTTAATAAGCCAAACAATATTTTGAATAATGTTATAGTAATTTTTAGTAGTGACACTGAGTCACCATTCGAGTGCTAAGGATTTACTACGCAATTTTTGAAGTCGTAATGGAACACGGTCGACTTTACAAAGACTAGCATCGAGCCTGGAATATACGACTATAAGATTTAGGACGACCTTTCCTGAAAGAGGCTGTAACCTAAATTCCTAAGAAACGGTCTCCTGACCATAAATTGGAAAGTCTTCTTTATTCTATAAATTCTCCATTGACTGTAATCCTTTCCCACGGACAATGCAGAGCTTAAATTTCATTATACCAGACGAAAATCGAACTATTGTAATCGTATGAATATAAGAAACTAGAATACGATTGAAGACCTTCGTACAAAAACTAGGCGAGCCCATTTTTCAAAAGACTGAACTTGTTCTACACATTTTTCTATAATATCGATTGCATGAAATGAAAATTGCACAATTTTAAAAATCAGAATTTATCCGGCTTTTCTTATTTCTTCTAAAAACGGTATTCGGATCTCTCTTAGAGATCACCCCCTTAGAGATTAACCACTTGCCCCACGAGTTATTTTACGATTTCAGTGATTAAAACTTTTTCTGTGTATTTTAATTTCCTAAAAGAAGTCACCCAACGTTATCATCTTAAATATCATTGTTGTTTTCAAAGATACATTAAATGTCTTGAGGACAAAGTTGAATGGTAAAATGGGACTCATACGACACCAACAAATTTTTGTTTTTATGTAATTTTTTTTAGAGATATCGAGGTCACCTTCACTTTTTTAAACATCTACAATGATAGTCCCTTTCATTACGAATTCAGTGACTATAATAACTCAAGGTCGAATGACTCTTGTATTCGCCTTAAAACCATGTACATCCTATTTAGTTATTTTTTCTTACTTTTAATAGTAGCGAAAATAATTTAGGTGTTCGAGTTAAAATTATCACCCTGTATATGTTCAGTTCAAACATTATAACAATATATTTCATGTACTAATATGACAACATGTAACACTGTGACCGGACGCATCCCTGTTTGCCATGCGCGACATTTTCTAAATTACGTTCGCTCGATCATATCGATCGATAATAATCGATTCTCTCATCGTGCGGGCGTACCATGCGGGCCACACAATTAATAGAATGTTATAAAGACGGAGCTTGTTATCGACATAAACGTTGACAGCGGACGTGTTGAATTCTATATGCTTCACCTGACAGTAATCACTTGTAGACTTCGCTTGGCAGACGGAAATGCCTTCCCGAGTTCAAACCTAAACTCACTTCGTGTATTTCCGTGTCACGAAGACCCTCCGTGGAGGAAAGTTATCAATTGAAAAGAAATTTATTTTTCGATTATACGGGATCGCCGGAGATGTCGATTACTGTAAAACTTCACGTATTTCTTGAGTAAGCAAAATTACGAGACACGTACCTTTTTCTATCGACAACGACTCGAGTTCAGAAGCTGAAGTAACTTTCAAAGTTTTATTCCTCTGATACTATCTAGGTATTATTGGAGATACAATAAAACGTTTCGGACGAAAGTTTTATAGTTACTTGATACGGAATGAGGGGCTGCATGCGATGCCCCGAAGAATAATAAAATATTTAATCATTTCTCCAGGTAACTTACGGAAGTAACGAGACTAGACTCGACAGAAACTGAAATGAAATTTTCGCTTAATCGGCGTAATTATTCTTTAAACTCTTAACGCGACTATAAATAAACGTAATTTGAAATAACGAAATAATTTCCATAAAAAATTGCAGATCTTTAGCAATACATACTTCCTATGGAAGACCTAATTCATTGTCGACTATATTTCGTCTACACCAGAGAACATGCAAGAAAGAATAATTAGATCTTGAAGATTGTAGATTAATTTCAATAGAAACAATTGATAGTGCAATACATTGCCTTGAAAAACGTTTAAATATTTGTGTTACTGCTCATAATTTCCAACATTTAGTTTAATTCAAATAAAACGATTGTGTGTACCACATCATTGAACTCGTCTTGACATCAGCTACAATACTATGAAGTTAAAAATACATGGTGCCGTTTAAAAATCATCGATGACCTTCAGATGATCTTGAAAACGACAACAATCGGAACATTTTTTTATATCACCATATTAGCCTCCTTTAACAGTACACCTTTTTCTCTAACATTTTCTTTTGTTTTCGATCGGTACTTGACGATATTTTTAATAACAATGTCCCTGAAACAGTAAGGTGATTATAAAATGAACGATTAATGCCCAGGTTATGATTAAAGGTGATAGTTAATTTTGAAATACGATACGAAACACGAGTACATAAAAGAACAGAAAAGGAAAAGGACAGGAAGCCTAGTTTTTCATAATTTTTCGCCTGGCGCAACAAATTGATAACTGTCTTTTATCCAGAGTTACAACCACCGATAAGTGCCATAAAATATGTACTTAAATCTCCCTTCCTTCTTGATCGACTGAAAAAGTTATCGAACAGAATTGATGTCGGACCAATAGGACTACTAATGTGCCAAGTTATCAGCAAATCGGTTTTATGTAATCTGGTATGAATTTTGAACGAAGGTCCTTTGTCCTCGACGACCAATCCATTCTTTAGGGAGTTACCTTTGTAATACCTAACCTCTTTTGTCGTGAATAATGTGCAGACATCGTGTTGGTACTATTACAAAGCCTAACGAATTTAGTAAATTAGACTTCTTTAAAGACATTTTTGACAAGATTAAGCATCCTTTATAAAGCAGCGCGATTACATCGTTGCTAAATGGCGTTGAATTTTGTATCGACACTGACCAGTATCGCATATTGTTTAAATCGACTGATGTCGCATGTTTTAGTGAAATTTTTACTAATTTTTATTTGACGTACATTGATCACATAAAGTGATCTCGTACAACTTGTTCTATTATTAAAGTAATAATTAGACTGCGGATCTTTATGCAATTATGGCTTTTGAAGTTAGTACGATTTTAATTTATTTCAGATCTAAAAAGGCTACTACCACGGACAATAAGATACTATTGTAATGCACTTTCTTAAAATTCGTCTACAAAAATTGAAAATTGCATAAACATTCGTAGTATAATTATAACATATTCACATACGTTGGTAAAAGTTTCATAAACAATTAATTAAAATTTCGTTGCTGGACTAGAGTATATGTACAAAAAATCGTGTTTCTACACGATGTAAGTAACAGTTCGGTCCCGAAGATACATAGATCACAGAAATCACAGAAGTTCTACAGTGACGGGATTATGATTCTACCTCAAAAGTGGCAAAAGGTGGTCCATCAAAACGGCACATACTTGATTTAATAAACTTCATTTAAAATATGGAAAAAACTTGATTAATTTCTGCATTAAAATACGAAGAAATTTTGTTCCAACCAAATATTATGTTCAACCTTTTAAACAATTTAACAAAGCAAATAAATTTTCGTTCCACTCGAGTTTGTTGCAATTTGGGTAGAAAATGTTTGCTTTGTATAAAGATCCGCAGTCTAGTGATAAGAATGAAGCAGCTGCGAAAGAAGAATCCGCGCGATACTCGCTCGACTAATTTCCGAGCCCCGAGATATTTGCCATGTGCCGATATGCAGCGAACACAGCGATAATATTCCTCGCATTTCTTCCAGGTTTTCGTCGATTGCGTTCCCCGCGTCGAAGCTGCCAGTTTCCCTCGGCATTTTATTAAGTTCCCGAGACGTAAGGCGCGATGGTTGATTTCGGTCAGGATATTTTTCTGATAAACACGTTTCGCTCTCACGAAGTTCGCCTCGCATGCCCAATAAACACGGATCGTATCTCGCTGCTCACTGTTGCTCGGGTTCACGTAAATGTAAATAACTTCTACGGATTTCAGTTTACATGCCAACAATTTCGGGCGCAGCCCGTTCCGTTCATGAACATTTTCTATTTACCTTTGGGAATTAGTCGGCGCACAGTGCACTATTGTACGTTTCTCGATTTTCGGGAAAATTGTTTCTTCTTTACACGCGTATATTGAAAAATATCTTAGAGACTACATTTTGTCGTAATTATTAGATTGCACAATTTTATGAAAAATAAAAATGTTCTAATGATTTTAAATTTTTTACGAAATTTTATATATAGAAGTTTGTAGACGTTTAAATACTGTTCAACTCTCTTTTGTTCGAAACATTTTTACCTCGGATTATCGGAAACCCTTGAAAAATCGTGATAATGGAGTACTTCCACCGAAAAGCTGGAAAAAATTATTTTTGCATGTAAATCATGCTGAAATGATGCACTTTATAATTTAATACTAAATATGTAGATCACGAAATTTTTAACAAGCACATTTTAACAAATACATATATATATTGTTTTACTATTGATTTTCATCAGGAAACACGCACTGTTGATGCTGATTTCTACTTGAATTAGTTATAAATAGACTCCGGATGTTTATGCAAAATAAAAAGTTTGTGCTTCAATTGCAATATGCAGGAGCTAAATATAAATTTATATTCTTCATTAATCATTTTAATGTGACGAAAATAATATATTAATACTCTCAAAGTCTTTTAATATTTTCACTGTTTCAAATTGTACTTGCTCATTTTTGTTATAAATGCGTGAAATTCGGAGTCTAGTCATGAATCTTCAATCCGTGCAAAACTGGGACTTAATACCAAAAAGATTGCACCGGATATTACTCAATAGTATAACCAAAGCGTTAATGAAGTTTTATTGTAACCGTAAAAAAACTTGCAGAATTACTGATTATGTTCAAATATTAATAACTATGCTAATTCAGATGATAACGAAATAAAATCTGTGTGAAAGTGCTCTGTATACCTACTTGAAAAGCTTCTGCAATGCAAGAATTTACACAATGTCATTAAATCACTTGAAAATCGCTGATGAATGAACGGAGTTTCAGCTTTCTCTTGACTTTCGATGAAATCAAAGAAATACAAAAAGAAATTAGAAATTAAAAAAAAATACTGAAGTTTTATTCTTCAGACCTTTGAAATCGTCTTTTCCGACTTTTCGAACCAAATACCCCACTGTGGAGCGTTTGAATATTTCCACGAGCCTCTGTAATGTAAGCAACGCTCTCAATGTAAAGTAGACATAGCACTAAAGCTCAGAATACTTGGAATAAATGAAGAAACAATACAAAACAACGAATGTCTTTGATCGAGAACACAAAGACACACGCGATAGGATCGAAAGAGGAGTCGCACCGAGGCCGCAGCGCAATTGAAAAGGAAGCGGCGTCTCATGCGAAGGTAAATTCAAAATATAGAATCAAATATTGTTACAGGAGGTCTCCCTGTGGGAAATCGAATGCGAAATTTTATCGAGGCTTCCGCCGGATTTGCCTGTGTAAAGATTACTGCCTATGGTCGTACATAGCCAAGCGACAGTTTCGCAGCGACTGTAAGATCGTAATTCTATTACAGTTGCCGAAAAACAAGAGCAAGAACAAGAAGAAGAGTATGCATTTATTGCGAAAATTAGTAGGTGGCATTTAAAACTGTAAAATATTCAAAAGGTGTGAAGATATTGTTATATTTAGACAGCGAATCTTTATGCAGAATTTACATTTTCAACTTGAATTGCAACAAACTGCAGTGAAATAGAAATTTATTTTCTTTCTTAATACATTTAATGGGTCGATAATAATATAACAATATTTTTAAATTCTTCCAATATTTCTGCTGTTTTAAATCACATCTATTCATTGTTGTCATAAATGCACAGAATCCGCTGTCTAGTTACATATATTATTTCCAATCTATTAAACATATCAAGAAAGGAAATAAATTTCTATCGACTTTAATTTGTTGTAATTCACATACAAAATGTTTATTTTAAAAGACGATAACATTTTTAATATTGGACCATACGATTTGAACCTTTTTGAGAAGTTAGAGCATTAGTTTACTACATAATGTGGACAAAATTATTGAAAAAAATTGCAAGTTGTCGGAATTGCAGAGAAAATACCACAAGTCGTATTTTGCAACTTTTTTATGTGAGCTTATATGAAAAATTTGAAAATCGGTTGACGTTACAATGAGCTACAAACGTTTAAATATAGTAAAAATTTCAGTTTTTCACGATTTTCAGCCCCTAACGTAATTTTTCACAATGCATGTATATAATTGACACAGATCTACAAAACGTATTTTCAAATTTTTCAATATAGGCCCACATAGGAATGTTGCAAAGCGCAATTTTGAAAAAATTTCTTTTCGCATTACTCACTAAACCAATGCAGTAAATTAAACTCTAATCATGCAGTAATCATGCAGTAAACTAATTGCTCTAACTTCTCAGAAAAGTTCAAATCGTATAGTCCAATATCAAAAAAGTTATCGTTTTTCAGAGAGCGTCCGAATATTAATGGGAGTCACAGTACATCCTGAAATCGACAGGGTGGTTTCTGTCCGTGGACGGATAATGTCACGGCCACAGTTTCGCGAGCTTCCTCCCCCGTCCAGAAATGCTCCACACGCCTTGCAACCCCCCATTCGCAACCCACTTTCTCCGGTAGCCCTACGGCAAGAAAGAGAAGCAATTTACCGTTCCATCGAATTACCAGAAAACGCGAAGACGCGTGGAAGCAGAAAGTTCCACGACAGATGGCACTTGAATGGTGTGCACACGGAAATACACACTTTGCGCCGCGCTAAGTAAAAGGTGCTCCAACAGAGGAGAACACAGAAACAGCGATGTTCGTGGTGTAGAAGGTGAGGAGGGCGACGCGCGACGTGGCGGAGAGTGACGAAGACCCTCTTGAAAGAGGTCAGAGAATCTACGGATGTTTCGGGATTGCAGCTATTCTTCAACCACAATAAGAGACACGAGGGGTTCAGGACGCGGATGCATCCGCCACGATGCACTATTGATCCCGAAAGTGGTGAAAATGTAGTTTCATCTGCGAATGGTATCTGTGATACGTCGTTCGCGGCGCGCCGGTGTCCGTGAACAGGGGTGGGTAAAAAAAGAGAAAGAGAAAGAGAAGAGGAATTTGTGTGTTACCCAGATGTATTGTTCTATATAGATTTATGTACGACCGGCGCTCCACCTTTTGTTGAAGACCTGTTTCTTTTTTACAGCCCTGTGTCAGCCCAGCAATGCCCATATAGAATTATTCGAATGGAAATGTTTGTCGGCGGCCGGTCGCGCGGACAATTTTATTCGCGTCGCAAACATTGAATATAAACCGGATGAAATTTCTTGCGCGTCCGTTCACGACACACTTTTGTTTCAAACCGAACGGTCCGCTCGAATTCTTTCCATCAACTTATTTCTTCTTTTTTTTTTTCGCGGAGCATCTTCCGCCTCCGCAACATTGTCCGTGTCCATTCACAGGTGGAACGTGCCGATGCAATTTTCGACGGGAAACTTAGGACCACTTTGTACACGTTTATGAATAAATCAACCGTCCGACGACACGTACAGAGGCGATCTTTATCGCGCTAACTGGGTACTGCGCAAACTACGGCGTGTTTATGGAATATTTATAACAATGCCGCTTTTGAGGGAATGCCGATCATGTTGCGGTGGCGTCCGGATTTTTTTTATTTGACTGAAATCCGCTCTGGAGTTCTGTCCCGTTTTGGTTGCCGTTTTGGATCTCCCCCTACCACAAAGGTATTGTTATTATTCATTTATTGATGCCGTCAATCATGTTTGGTTTATATAGAATGAAGTATATGTATATCGTTATATAAAGTTTAATTAATATGAACTGTAGACGCTAAATCGTAATCTTACAACCTCAAGGATAGTTCCAGGGTGAGCACGGTTTAATGAATAATAGTCCATTTCTTCTGTTCTGCTCAACAGAAAATTACGAAAACATTCATGAACATTCTACCTAATAGCACACATAATAGTGAATTATTTCAGAATTTTTGGTTGTAAAATCAATTTTTAAAAAATCCAGAAAACTGCCGATTTTATATTGAAGTTTCAGAGGACCACGTTTATATTATTACCTATTACTACTGTGCTTATTGTTAGTAAATATACCTGCTACTGCGGGTATATGTTAAGTGAAATCGAAATAAACGCGGTTAGAAACATTAACAATTTGTTCCAATTTCTCTTTCTTCTTTGTGCAATTTGAAATAGTAAAAACATTAGAATTTTATTATTATAACATTATCTCCAGGTGTATGAAAATCACATATTGATATATTAACATTATCTACCGGAGGCACATGAATATAATTTTATAGAATTGTACTGTATTAAAAGGTGGCTTAAAAATCTTCTTTTACAGTAAAGCCTTGGTTTAAGGAAAACCCTCGGGTCTGTGCTGTTTCTTAGATCCTGTATGTATATTGTAATCTGAAACGGAACGATTAGATTTATTAGGTTACGCAACTGAAATTGACTCATTGGTTCAGATTGAAATTGTTATTGCTGTTGAAGGATATATTTAAAACCTCAGAGTCTGTAATCCTTAAGTGAACTATTGGGGCCCACTCCTCATGCTAATGATTATTTAATGTGTAACTATAATAATAATGATATAACCATTTGTGGATTTAGATGAAATTTACCTCACTACGTTTCTATTTACCATTTTTATTTAATTGAATCATTGCATTTACCAATGGTGAAAACGAAGTGTCAATCTGGTCTTCGTCGTCGAATGATATTGAATTGTTTAGAGCACACGTGCTGTACAGTAAGAATATTTTCGTTCGCCTAGAAAATAGAGTAAACGTCGTCGCGTCGGTTCCTGGGAACAAGGGGAACGAATCAAGCATGTTGGATTCAAAGCCACGAGTTCAATATTCGTCGAGCACTGTCGATACCTTGTCACTCTTCGTACTTTCCTATCGTTTCTTACGGCTCTAGTGGTTGCGATCGTACATTTGTATGCGCACATTGAATTTAGTCGTACATACAGTGACTCCCATTAACATTCCGATACTCTTAAAAAGACGATAACTTAGAAATACATTTTGTAACGCAGACAGAAAGTAATCAATTTTAGCCAGTTTAAACAATTTTCTTAATCAGTTTTACAATACGTAAAAATAGTAAATAAATTTTCACTTTGAGGAACATACGAGGGTTAAATCAAGCAAAACTAAAGAAACGAGAATACAATGTTTTTTTGTAATAAAATTGCAGAACTTTATGTACATTTGCGTCGACGTTAAAAGAAAATTAAAATTAAATGAAAGTATCTCTTATTAAATACTTCTAGTAAATTATAAATAAAATGAAACTGTAGTAACTTCTATTGACTCTTGTATTTCGCAATTTCAGCAAACATTTATGCATTTCAAATTTCCGCGATCTCATTATATTAATAATAAGTTGTAACAAGGTAACGTAGTTTCCTGAACAGTCTTTCAAAGTTTTCATTGAAATATTGTAGAATGTGAATAAACGTGAATAAACATTATTTATTGCGAATTGTCGCTGAAAATTGTAACGTACAACCAGCTGGCATCGATACGCGGTATTTACTTCTACGTTTCCACTAATGAAGTAATGTGCACTAATTACTCACAGGTTGTTGCAACCTGTCCTGTTGCAATTACTGGAAATTTCATTTCAGGGCACGTGGCCTATTTACATGCATTCGCAAGATATGGAAATCACATATAAATTATGACAGATTGAAAGCATGTCCTGAGTTCTTTCCAATGGATAATCAATTTCTCTGAACAACGAATACCCAATAATTTGTAAAAATTATTTAACTGGAAATTGAAGAACACCTTAAATTCATTCGAAGAGATAATATACCTACAATACCACTGCCATATTGTCGGGTAAATAATAGTAATCCTACATAATTATGTTCTTGCAAGTATTCTGAATAAATAACTGTTTTCAATAAGTAAATAAAAAATATAGTAAAGTAATAAACTCGACTGCGGATCTGTATGCATTTATGGCTTATAAAAATTTTCAAAAAATGCTGCAGTATAACATTTAACAGAATTTAGTACGATTGTTATTTATTTTGGCTCTACAAATGCTATTACCAATGAAAATAGAATTTTATTTGGCAACATTTTCTTAAAATTTGTCTACAACAATTGAAAATTGCACAAACATCCGCAGTCTAAATAAAACAATTAGTTATTTACTGATATCAACAACTCACACACTAAGGATTACTAATATCTTAATGAATATTTAGAATTGTAATCAACTTCTAAAAAGTTACATTGTAGGTACATACGTTATTTAAATCTGACCAGTTCCAGACAATAAATACAGTCGATTATATTTTTCATTTTCTTTTCAAGAAGAAAACTGTTAGGTTATTATCGACGTCATAAAATAAATAAGAATATATTACAGTATATTTATTCCGTTTAATTGCTGACATGATGCATTATGTTTTGCAAAAGTAGCGTCACGAATGAAACTATTACGACCAGTTAATGAACACACTAATTAGGAGATTAATTAAGTCATTTTCCTCAACATGCTTTCGATTCGTGACGGTTTACTCGCGATGGTGCAAAATGTTTCTGGATCGTGATTGCGATTCAGGAGTTTCATTTGCGAATCTCTATTTGTATGTAGAGAACGAACCAGCGAATTACAAAATACTAAAGCACATTTTACTTTAATAAAACTTTCTCTCGCGCATTCATGCGCCGGGTCTCTCGTCACTCGAGAACGAATTTTCTCCACTTATCATTTATAAGCATATTTCTCTTTCTCTGGAATTATTACGCATTAACCTCGTTCTTAATGAAATGTAACAAAAAAAAACAGACACGGAAACTGACGTCCTCGTTTGAAAATTGGTTATGCGGAAACATATTAGGTTTGTGCAAACATAATTGCAAATTTCATTAATTGAAGCTTCAGCGATGTTTCTGGAACGACGTTTTATCTTGTTACATTCATATGTGGACAGGGGAGCTTTATGCAAAATAAAAATTGTATACCTGAGTTGCAACAAATTGGAGTGAAATAGAAATATATTTCCTTCTTTAATATGTTTAATAGGTTGAAAATAATAAATTCTTTCAATGTTTCGCTACTTTAAATTATACCTACTCATTTTTGTTATAAATGTATAAAATCCGCTGTCTATTCATACATATGTATGCACATCAATGAAAAATACAAAGCTGGGAGAAAAAGAGAAAAATTAAATTTGTGCTGTCTTACTCAGTATTATCTCCGTAACTGTCGCGAAGGTCTCTACCGTAACGGTGAGGAGTCAAATGCAAGCAAAGTAAAAGACTGCAACTTTTCTAATTTCTGTTTGTTTCAATCAAAATTTTATAATTTTATAATTATAATAAATTATTTAGCTTTTCTAATTAAAATGAGACCAGACCAGGGCTACCATATTTTTCTCTCGCCAGGCCCCTTACCCTTCCGCCTCTCGCCGTGCCGTGCACCGTACCTCGTCTTTGCACTCTTCCCACTAACGCTGGCGACAGCGGCGACACGCTTGCGTACGGTCGCGTCAGCAACTAGTGGGAAGAGTGGGAGCCTCCGTCGCCGCTGTCGCCAGCGTTAGTGGGAAGAGTGCAAAGACGAGGTACGGTGCACGGCACGGCGAGAGGCGGAAGGGTAAGGGGCCTGGCGAGAGAAAAATATGGTAGCCCTGGACCAGACACTATTCGATAGGGATCCCAATGAAAACCCTCTGTGACAAGTTTCAAGTCGGTACCCCTACCACAAGGGTATTTCTTCTGTTCTGCTCACCAGAAAGTTACGATAAAAGGGATAAACATTATTTCAGAACTTTTGGTTGCAAAATCGATTTTTAAAAAATCCAGAAGCATAAACTTGCCGGTTTTATATTGAAGTTTTCAGAGTACCACGTTTATATTATTATGTGAGTTGTATCCATGATTATTAATGTATATTTTTTCACATTTTTCGGATTGCGCGAACATGTTCAAAAAAATTGGAAAAAGTGCATATTTCGTATTTAGTATCAAAGTTTTGGAGATACCAATTTTATAAAATTTCAATAATGAGACAATTATCGATGAAACATTGTTCTTAATTTCTTCCAGAATTTTTATACATACTCTTTGGGAGCCCTATATCGAGTGGTGTGACCATAAATCAATTTAAAATCATTTTCTCTGCCTACAGTTTTAGCTCAAATATAATTTTCAAATTTAAGGACAAAAACATCTTTGAAGAACAAAACCATTTTTATGTCAACCTACTATACGAAAGAAATATAAGTCTGCCATAACCGGGCAGGATCTACCAATTTTTATTTCGCTCGAATTACACGTCACAAATTTAAATAAGTTTACCAAACATCCAGCAGCTATATTGAAAAATGTGGTTTCATCTCCGAACAGTTCCTGTGGTATACAATTCGCAGTATATCCACAGAGTGTAGAACGGAGGAATGGAATTTATGTGTTCTCAGATATATTGTTCCTTATGGATTTATGTACTGCGATTTTTCACAGTCTCTCAGTGCCTCGGACACAGTGTAAAATTTAAACTTTCAAGAACCTGCAGAGCTATTCGCATAATCCTGTGTAAAATATCAATTTTAGTTACGTCGTATGCATAGATGTTTCAAAATGAAAGCTGTGTACATATGATATACAGACCTTTCTATATTTTACGACGCTCGTTTTTATTAAATGCATGAGTGAAATCATTTATTTTCGAGGGAATATTGGTACATGTTATATTTTTCAGTAGACGCGTACAGTAGAGCAAAATAAAATGGTTTAATATAGTATCTATAAAACTGCATACTGTGTGCTTATAATAGTGTGCTCATACTGTATAATATGTATACTATTTCATCCTGTTTCATATTAATAGTGTGCTTATACTGTGTGCTCATCCTAAAATTAAGTCTCACTTAAATTTTTCATTACACATTTCGTGTAAAGTAGAATTTTGTCAACGTGCTGTTGGCCAGCTTCGTAAAATGAAAGAAAAATAAAATAATTAAATATAGTATCTACAAAACTGCTTACTGTATGCTTATGATAGTGTGCTCATATTAAAATGAAGTGTTACTGAAATTTTTCATTATACATTTCGTGTAAAGTAGAATTTTGTCAAAGTGCTGTTAGCCAGCTTCGTAAAATGAAAGAAAAATACAATAATTAAATATAGTATCTATAAAACACTCTCTCTCTCTCTCTCTCTCTCTCTCTCTCTCTCTCTCTCTCTCTCTCTCTCTCTCTCTCTCTCTCTCTCTCTCTCTCTCTCTCTCTCTCTCTCTCTCTCTCTCTCTCTGCTTACTGTATGCTTATGATAGTGTGCTCATATTAAAATGAAGTGTCACTGAAATTTTTCATTATACATTTCGTGTAAAGTAAAATTTTGTCAAAGTGCTGTTGGCCAGCTTCGTAAAATTAAAGCAAAATAAGATAATTAAATATAGTATCTACAAAACTGCATACTGTACGCTTATAATAGTATGCTCATGTTAAAATTAAATCTTGCTGAAATTTTTCATTACGCATTTCGTGTAAAATAGAATTTTGTCAAAGTGCTGTTGGCCAGCTTCCGGAAAATTGAACTATGAAAACGTACAGTTATGTGCGCACGGTTTATCGATTGACAACGATTGAAAATTCTAATAACTCTTATAAGTTCGTAATTCGTAATACACCGACGAAATTCTCCGTGACGATTTGGCTTCGCGATTCCCATGGATAAATGGCCACCACCGAATATTCTTCCAGTACTTCTAAAACCCTAGGAAACCCATTTTCTGCGAGCTTTGCATTGGCACGAAGAACTGGGTCAGAGAATCCAGGAGAATGTTTCATGAATTGTAGCTATTTTTCAATTGCAATAGGAATACCGCGGAGCATCGCTGTTCCTCCTGACGTACTTCTACGGCGATTGTCCACTGACCAATGTGATCGTTTCAGTAAAGAATGCCATACTCTCACGCGATGGACAACGCAAAACTTCTCAAGTCATATTTCCGAAAGTTTTGTCCCCATATTTTAAATATTCCGTTATTCCACACGACATGTCCGCTTTTTAGTAAGTAATGTTAAACGAACGTTTTATTTTTTCGAAATAAAACTTACCGATCACACTGAGTACCATTGTAATTAACGTACTCTGTCAACGATTTACAAAATTACAATTTTTTATTAGGAAACTGAATTTTTTGGTCGTTCATATTCTTCATTTATTATAAGGTAGAGAGATGTTCTTCAACAACAAGATCGTTTTTAGTTTAAACAAGTATATGCAATGAAAAGAAAATACTTTATTAAGGCACTAGATCAAATACCTTATCTTACACAACATCTTATCAAATTTCTTATTTCAAATAAACCGGCTGCTAATTACAATGGAATCGATTTTTTAATAACGCCTCCAAGACGTTTATAAGTACAACTTTGAAATTGCTAAATATTCTTGAACAAAAAAATTATGAGTTACTCTCTAAAAAATAAGCTATTTTAAATGCATCAATACTTTTCTAAGTGTTCGGCCAGTGTCAAAATAAATAAGTAATGAAAGTTAGATATCAATTAAAATAAAGTAAAGAAATAATATGCCAAGTCCACTAACACCACCGCGTATGTCAACTAAACCCAGATCCGGGGTTCGTTGATTTATTGCACTCGTCGAGATAAATTTGATAAACATTTCAACCTATGCTAATTTAAAGCGATTTCCACAATTAAGCCCGTATATGTACTTAGTTAGGTAAATTTGACTAGAGCCCCAGTCACCCTTTTACTTTATACTTTATAATTGATTGCTTTATTCAGCTTTATAGCTGTGGGCAATAATAGAATAGGAATATTCTAGTATGTTATTATGTTATTATTATATCAGAATATTATCGAGCATATCTAATTTATGATAAACATACTGCGGATCTTTATACAAATAAAAATATTTACCCAACTCTGATTGCAGGACACAGGAGCCAAATATAAATATTGTATTCTTCTTTTAATTATATCCTATTAATCTGAAACTAATACATTGATGTCCTTAAATACTTTTAGCATGTTCATAGCTTTAAATTTTACATACGTGCATAAAATCTGCAGTCTAATTATAAACGTTCAGCCTTTTTCAATCGAGTTTAATGTTCCGATTGGCACTGAATAGGTTAGCCATTTTTCAAGTTACAATTTCCAGTATAAAATATTATGCAGAGGTGGCTGGATCAAATGCGAAAATGCCGACACATAAATTTCTCAAACAAGACTATCTCGGGGAGTAAATTTTCTAATCAGATCCTTCACGCTCCTTTAATTATACCTAACGTTGAAGTACGAGGTTTTCTACATATACTGTTAAATTCAGCCTTTGCGGGACTGTTCAACGTAACCTGCACCCGGTTTGCTATATATGTAACGCTGGTTTTGAAGTATCCATTGAAAGCGGGTCAAGAGTTCGACTTGTTAGGGCTTTGAATACGGCTCAGTTTACGTCTCCATAGAGGAGATCGAGATCATATCGTTTTTGAGGCTCGAAAACGGTGGTACATGCAGGTAAACCATTCGGGCAATAATATTGGCGAATTTCACGAAAATAGTGAGCGCGTCCTAACTTCCATACATTATACGGCCATTTCTGATATCGTCAGTAGACTGCGAATTGTTACGCAAATTCACATTCTCGTAGACCATTTTATGAAAATAAAAATCAGACAAAATTTCGTCTTTCAATTAGATAATTTCTTATGCTAAATGGAGAATTTCATAATTTACATTTAAAGTTATTCTACATCTTTATGTATCGTATTGCTTGAAACCAAAATGCAATTAAAATTTAATTTCATTAAATTAATGTAACCAAGCTATATAAACTAGTTTTAAGTTAAGTTCAGTTAAAAGACGCATTCAGCTGTTATGTAATATGTAAATATGTTCATGTATTGTTGTATGCTATATATACTTGAATAATAATAATGAAAACAATGAATGAAACTATGAAAACAAAAATAAGGCAAAATTTCTTCGCCCAATTAAATAACTTCTTATGCTGAATAGAGAGGAATAAAGATATGACTAATTTTTATTAATATTCGCATTCTCTTTAATTTTACAATTTCCATAGGTCATTATCAATTCACGGCGTCGTTATGAATTTTCTACATTTTTACATATTGCATTGGTTGAAACAATGTTTTGTCGATTTTTAATAATTTTCCTCAATAAATTCATTGAAACAGCGGTTATTAATTATTGTAAAAACAACGTATTTATATCTCCAGTTACATATTAAATTGAATTATCCATTTTCATTTTTATGAATTATATTTTTGCTATTATTAGTTTCTGTAGGGTCATCTAAAATTAATTTAGCGAATGAAAGGTGTGATATACAGTGAGTAGGCATAGATCATACAAATATTAAATTCAAATAAATTATGAAATTGATGAAACAATAGAGATATCAGAATTAATTGTCCAGTTACATATGTGTTTGAATATGCAATATTTTAATTCCTCCTTTGTATACATCACAGTAGAACATTTCGAGGAATATAATAAAATGTACAAATGTAAATTTTTATTGTATTTAAACTCGATTGTTTACAGTATCACGTCGCATCATAAAATAATGATTTCACTTTACCGTTAACAACATTTGTCATCGATTTATTTCATTTTCCTTATAAATACTCGTCATAAACTTAAACAATGTTATAAGACCCTAAGTTTTTCTCAAAATAAACGCATGAATTTTCTCCGTCACGTACGTCATGCAACTGGAGTAGCGTAGAATTCGCGAAAGCAGGAAAGCTCTCAAATTTTCATTGGTCCCAGCATATTTCCAACTAAGTCAGGGAAGTGATCAGGAATTTCTCTGGAAGAGGTTGTTGAGCTCTGGAAGGGTGCATTTGAAAAAAAAGAACAGGAAAAATCAATCGAGCTGCGAGAGAGGACTCGCAGTTTTGCAGTTTTGTCCAGCATCTTTATTGGTGTGCATTCAATTCGTATATTCTGTTATGGCAATAGTTGCACACTCGTTATCGTTGATAAAAACGTGTTTGTATGTTTGCCCAGTATCAAATTCGACGAGGTGCATGGAAGTTTACGCCGTAGATACAATATTTCGTGTGTTCTCATTGTTTACAAAGAACTTAGAACATTTGTGAACAATCAATCTTTATTATTATTAGAATTATTATTAAGAAGAAGAAGCTACTTTTTTCTAGATTCATTAAATATTACTCCACAAAAATTAAAAGATTCTTAAATTACATCTAAAAAATTGTGGATCATTGCCTATGCTCGATTTGAAGAATGAAGCCTCTTCGGTGACGACCATGAATGTAACTTTTTCGTTTATACAAACCAGGGTTCAATACTAAAGATTTCAATTGACTCTATGCAGTTTAAAAATTTGTTTTTCACATTCGCTTCTATGAAACTTGATAAACAAATATTTTCTTATTATAATGTCCTGCAAAAGATGGAAAAGTATCTTAAATGGAAGGTGTGCCATCAGCATTATCCAAGTTACCTAATACGATATCTGCGTTTATTGTAACTAGGAACAAGTATTATTTCTGCATTGCCTTATAATTTATACTCGGGCTAATTTTAATACCGTAACATAGTGCTTTAAATAATGTTACTAAGTAATAAGTAAGTTTTTTCGATTTAATTTTGTATGTAGCAAGCTTGTAAAACTTGTAAAACGTTAGGGAGACAATTGTACTTACAAAGTATAGTGGTGGAATATATAATTAATTAATAAAACTGTTATTTGAAAATGTAACCACTTGTATTTTATATTCACGTCGGGCACGAATTTTTGAAATAAGTTAACATACTGCTTTAGACAAAATGAAACAGAATGGACACGATTTAAGATACGGACCTTCTTTGAATTTTTCATTAAATTTCCGACCCTTTTAGCATTTAAACCGTTGAGAGATAATTGTACAAAGTTGCGTTGAATTTTATAATTACTTAAAAGAGATTATAATTATAATTACGTAGAATTTAAATGTAGTGTTCAAATATATACTTGTTGTACTCACACTTTTGTATTTATACGAAGTTGCAACAATTAAACTTGTAAGATCGGCAATTTTTCATAACTTTGTGAGCTTTTGATCTCAATAATTAATTGAAATAAAGCACAAGGGAATAAGTGTTGTGCTAGTAAACTCCCTCCTAAAACTCTGAGACCTCCTAAAAGATGCAACTGACGAAAAGACGGAAACAGAAAAAAGGATTCCCCAGAGGATAAACAGATATTCGTAAACAAGACAAATCTCTGCAAATAACTCCGTAGATAAAATTTTGGTAGCACGCATCCAGTCCTAGATAATTCCAATAGCAGTTTATACCCCCGGAGAACTGAATCCCTGTGGCTCACGAAGGAACGAGTTCGACGACAGTCTTGCAACTTTATCGAACACGTTATTAACAGTCGTGCAAACAGGAGCGCCGTTACATAAGATTCGGATTCTCAGCGATTTTCTCAGACCGAGTGGAAAGAACTCATTGAGGAAGAACTCATATTTCAATCTTACGGTTCTAATTTTGAACTGGGTGAAGAAAACAATGGTTTCTCATCGATGTTTTCTCGAACGTAAACTTTCTCTGTTGCTTACTTTGAATTTTTCTTGTTCTTTCCCTCTACTGTTTGGCATCATGTTCAATTATAAACTAGGTCTTTGTGTCTATGACTGTAATTTAGAAATTCTTCAACAAATTTCGATATAATGATTACACAGCGGATCTTTATACAAAATGAAGATGGAGAAATAGAAATTTATTCTCTATCGTAATATGTTTAATAGGTTGAAAATAATATAATGTGTGTGTCATATGTTATATAAGAGTACTTTTAAATTCTTCTAATGTTATTACTGGTTTAAATTACACCTACTCATTTTTGTCATAAATATGGCAGATAAGTTAGGAAATATCCTTTGAAACTAATGGAAATTATATTAATTGACAAGAAAATGTTTTGCAAACTATCTTTTACGTAGTGAAATATTTAGTGAAAGAAAGAAGAACTTAGTCAACAAAGCATGAGAGGTACGTATGTATATTATTTCCTTTTCTTAAATAAATGAATAAAACATTGGCATTCTTTATTTTATGAAGTATCGTTATGAGCAGAAAGTAAACTTAGCGATTGCTATTCATATTCAAAGGCATCATTTTAATATAATATTGAATATTTAAGTATGATTGAAACTTTCGAAACTTTATTGCTTTGTTAGTCTCCAAAAAAATAGAGTTACGACTAATTTATGATAGGAGGGATTAATAGGTACGATAAATGAAATTTAAATAATAACGTCTTTCATAATGAATTATGAATTTAATAATGAAATGAGACCTACAATTATTCGAGCCATTTTCTAACAGTGAAAACATGTTCACTGTCGGTGCGGAACAACTTAAAAACAGAAATTTAAAATATTCGCGATGAATATGACATGCGAAATATGACATCCTTTCCAGCGGTTTTTCCCCCTCGGCTGCGCGACGCATAATTATTAAAATTTCCTACTAATTGAAGTAGAAATAGCGAAAGGATTGCATTCGTATTTTTTCCGCAACACAGACTGCTCGCTGCATGCATAAAGTACTCCCGTTTCGCATAAGAAATGTAATATGCGACTGATTTTATCACTTTCCGTGCGTTTCCCATGTTTTTAATGTACGTGCTCGGTAAGTAAATGGCAATGAAAAGTTTATTAATGAATCTGGCCTTCTTAGCCGAGAGTACCACTGTCTTAGAAATCATAATTCGCAGCGTTCAGAATAGATCGTTTATCGTCACGAAGCTCATTCATTATTCGTATAGCATTCTATTATTTAAGAGGAATTAAAAATAGGATTTTATTTCCTGACGCTTTTCTTAAATTTGTCGATAAAAATAGAAAATTGCATAGACATCCGCAGTCTACTAATGATACTGCTCAAATGGAATTGTTTTAAAAATATCATGATTTTTCTCTGAAAAATGATCGCCTTGTTACACGTCAGCGGCGAGATTTTATTAAGAAAATTGCCATTCTCTGCAAATAAGATATATATGAACTTTCCGAGACGTTAATAAAGCTAGTCCAAGATTTTCTCAGAGCTCCGTGGGAGGAGTGAATCGAAACATCTAAGCGATTCCGATCGCGCGCGCTCTTCGTAACGAGAAAGACCAAGTTAATAACCTTGGACGTGCCTGGGAAACCGTTATACCGATTTCCTAGGTCCATTGCTCTTTTGGATGATCGTGTAATTCTTTTTCTCTACGGGAAACTGATTTAGCTGCGAGGTCGCGCTGTACGAGCCATCTGCAAACAAAACTACGACGTTATTCGACGATTATTTTCCTTTTTCAACATCTGTTCGAGAAGGTACTTCAGAATTTGAAACCTTTCAGAGTGGTGCAATATATTCTTCCTTCTTTATCTACACGCGAACCCTTCGAACACGCTGTGACACATTGAAAACGGGATCACAGATCTAATTGTTGAAGTTGCAAACAGTTCATTTGATTATGTAGCCGTTTACTCAAACAATGCTCTTTAAGAATTTAGAATTATGTATGTAATATCTAAGCTACATGTGACAATATTGTATTTGCTAAATAAATGGTTTAAAACATTAATAAATAAATTAATTAATTAATTGGGTCGAATACACCTGGGAAAATATTTGAGTAACGCTCTGTATGATTTTGAAAACCATTACTTCTCTCGAAGTGTACTTACATTGTACAATGTGCATATATTAATTAATTATGTGACCGTTTTCTTAAACAATGTTCTACAAGTATTCAAAAATTAAAATATTTGGCACAATGCATTAATAAAAAAATTAATTAAAAAGATACATATTGTTCATTACTCACATTATTTAAAATTTTGATACACAATCTAGTTCTCTGAGGAAAACTGAATTTTACTATTTGATAGAACTGTGTCTTCATCGCTATTGAGATTTTTCATTGTTAACAAAAGGACAATTATGTCCCTTTAAAAAGGAGCTTCTAAAAATACATTACATGACAATAAAAACAGCTGAAAAATACGGCCAGTACATTCTTAACATTTGGTTTTATTCTACCCATGAAAGTGTTAAAGCGAGTTTTATAAAAATACTTATGCACTCTATAATTTTAAGTAGAAAGAAAACAGTCCAATTACCGTATTGCGCGGAGATATGAACGGCAGATAATGAATGTTTCGGGAAAATTAATTATTTTCTATTGTTATGCAAATCGATAACGGAGCGGTGTTATCTATTTTCAACGGTGGCATAATATACGCTGATAACAGTGGCATATTAAAATCAGAGGAGAAAAAATAAAGAACATAACTGTATACTGTAAGTAGAAATACTGAAAAATAGTCGGGCAGTAATAGTCAATTACGTTTCAAAACATATCTACACTGCCTCCAGAAAGTATTTGAATAATCAAACTACAGTATAACAATAAATCTCGTCTCGTGTCAAAGCTTGAGACTTTTACTTTCATATACATACTACATACTATGTATCATTGAAGTTCTGTAAGTAGAAAAACTGGAAAATAGTCAGACAGTATAAGTCAGTTACGTTTCAAAACATATCTACAGTGTACCCAAAAAGTAGTTGGACGAAGGCGAAGTTTCAGGCTTTTTAAGGAGTCCAAATTTATGTATGTGCTATTGTTATTAACGAAATTGCATAAGTTAAAAAACAATTTTTCTAAAATCGGATATTTAGTGTTCAATATTTTTCAATCAACTCCAGTTCATTTTCAATACTAATGACAGTGGAACCTCGATTTTTCGAACTAATTGGATCCCAGGTGATATACGAACAATGTGGTTATGACAATATAATAACACACATATATTAATAATGTCGACATTAACACCAATATAATAATATAATGATCCAAACATACAGGGATATATTAACATACTATACATACATTTGAAGTAGTTTTTAACGATTGTATCATTTGTGCAATTCACTACTTTTATTCATTGTTCCAATTGATTTGTCCTCATGCTTGTCACAGGTTAAACCTCTTCATTATATTCTAATTATTTAATAAAAATGACCGGCATTGGCTGACCTATAACATCTGATCTTTAATAGCAGATACCTTTAGATTCTGTCAAGCGACCAAATACTTATGGCCGGTAATTAGATATGGGACGTCAACGGTGAGTGTGGCGAACCGCAAAGGACCACAGAATTATGTCACCAGCGGACGTGCTAAGGGGTGAGAATGATTAAGTGGTCACTTTCCGTTTTAAAAGAATTTCCTGATAGGAAATAGCAGCCTGACATTACCAATGTTCGAATATTGTATCATTTTTACAATATTTTCGTAGTATCACCTATGTACTATGAAACTGTGTTAACATATTTCACAAATAACAGTACAACTATATTTCATGTAAACTTAGGATGCAAATGCTTTATCGAAATGTTATGTCAAAAATGCAAATTAATAACGAGCTGAATTTTCGTTTGACGCAGCACGGGAACAGATTGACAATATTTGTCTAATCTGTTTACGTAAACTGCGTTTACTAATTGAGGTTGTTGTTGATTAGGTCTACTAATTGTGGGCATAGTAAGCTCTGTTTACCAACTCCGGCGGTTAGTAACTTCGGGAAAAAATTGACCGAGCAGGAACTATCAGAAATTAATACGAAAATTTATGGTACTTAATGAAACGAAGGAGAATCAGGAGGAAACTTGTAATGTAATCAATTTAATCACTCGTATATGTTTATAAAATAGGTACTTATAAAATCATCAAGAAGTAGTAGCGAAATTTTATTAAAATCAAGTTAAATTAAGAATAATACTAATAAAATGAGAAATTAAGAATCCTAATGAGTAGTTTTGCATTCCTCTTGCTTTGAAATTCAGTATGAACAATGTCGAAAGTAATTTTCAAGTTTAACTAAATTAGTGGTGGGTATCAAGTGAAATAGCATTGTTCCAAGCATTTTTCTGTTCTAAAAATTATAACACACTGCAATCTATAAAAGAGTGTACTGATTTGACCTTTCTTGAACAGAACAAGAAAATGGATGTTTATTTCATCGTTGCTTTCATGCCTAACCATTTCCACTGAAGCGCAAAAGTGTTGATGGAACGTAAAGAAGTTCTTGTACATTAAAAAGAACATTTGCAGCATGTAGGTTACGCTGACTGGCGCTCTTAATTTTTGTTGCCATGGTTGGAGATGAAGACGAAAGCCCTAGCACTTTAAAGTTACTTTGAAACGTACATGCACGGTGCGTGCCATACTGTGCTCGCATGTCTCGTCCGCAATACGGAAATGGAATCTTCATAATAAAAAATACACGGAATGTGTCTAGGTGTGCAGAACAACCGAGAGAAGTCGAGTCTTCGTTCAAAAGAAAGCCGAACTAGTACAATGAAACCTTTTGTTTTATTATGCTTCTCTTCCAAGAAACTCGGTTTATTGTTCCTGTTTTGTCACGGTTAAAATAAAATGATGTGTCGAATAGTAAATGTGTTGTTTATAGTGATTTTTAACTTTTTGTGGATATTAATTCAATATTAATTAATTCATTATTGGCTATAAAAGTAGACTATTTATGAAGGTAGTGTTCACATTGGAGTCATTAGCAACTACATTAGTTTACACGAAAAAAATCATTTGTTCATACAAAAATATAGATAATCCGTAATTTGAGAATTAAAATAAATATTGATAACAGAAGGATAGAATTTTATTTTTATTTCATAGAAATTAATAACGTTCCTTTAATGTAAGGGGTATATAATTTTATAATTGCACAAGGCAAGAGAAAGGTGATAAGTAGACAAAATCAAGATCAAAGAATTTATAATGATTATAGCTGTAAAAAAACTAATACGAGGAGGGGTTAATATGACAGCTAATTATATCGCAAACAATGTTTTGCATATTTTCATGAATACTAAAAGAATTTACGTAATATATGTGCGTATTGAACGAAATTACCTGAATTCATTATACCAAAAATGACGCGTCGCAGGACAAAATTCTATCGTAACCTTTCGACTGATTTTTGCGTAAAACACAATCCCTTTGTTGATTATAAAATACTACCCGAGTGGACAGCATTGTATGTATTCTATGTTAAAATATCAAAAGAGATTATTAAAGAGACAATGTGCTCTATTATTCTACGCCGACAGTTATTGATTTATATTGCAGCATGAAAAACAATTGAAAAGTTCGAAAGTATTGCCGTTGTTGGTCGTACGCGAGCGTTTTAATTAATCGCGACATCATCGTTAATCGATTATCCCTACAGCACCATTGGCAGTGACTGGCATTCAGCATGCCATGCCGGTGAAAAGTATTAAACTTTTTAGCAATAAACTTTCGTAATAAAACAGTCTGTCGGCTGGTAAAACTTAATGAAGCGTAGTTAGATAAAATACCGTCAGGATAAATCCGGAATTTCTTCGAACAGTCCCACAATTAATATGTGCATAAGGCATATATAAACAATGCAATTGTCGATTAGGTAAATTACTGGTGGAAAAGTGCGATAAACTCGCGAATCACTTCGTTATGGAAAATTACTTACGGGGGGAGCCTTACGTATGTAAATAGCCTGTTTTTCAAGAATTTGTTTTGAGAAGCAGAATAGTGAAGTGGAGGCCAGCTAAATCGAGCAATTCCATTCTTTATATTTTATACTATCCCTTCGTACACAGTGGCGAAAGAATATATCAACATTTTCATCGAATTTTAACTGTTTTTCTTTATATACGATGACCTTTCCGAATTTACGTCGACGACCCTGTAGAACGGAAGTAGCTTTTGATCAAGTGAATCTAATGGGACCTGTCCTTGACCGAACGAAATGAATGGGGTCTGTTCTCGACCTGGAGAGTAGAAAGGGAGACCTGTTCCTGATCAAACGAGTAAAATACAGCGAATTACTGTCCCCGCCAGTAAAGTGAAGCTGTTTTTTTTCTGATACGAGGAATTAATTCCATTAAATGGCAGAGCACCGGAAGTGATTACATTTCATATATGTAATTGCAAAGTATCATGCTGTCATCGTATGTAACACGATAAACAGAACGCAAATTATTAATTAAATGCATAGAAAATCAAAAGCAATTTCGATCTGCATGCATGATGCCTTTTGTTTGGAGGAAATTAACTCCCATTCAAGTCCCTCCAACTGGTATGTACTTATTACATTAACTGCACATTAGCATAAGGTTATCATTGTAATTTTATATATGTAATACAGAGTGCAGAATAACCTCTTATTGGTGGTTACAACTGTACAATAAAAAAAAAACTCTCATCCACCCCACGTGTTAATTGGACACATTTTTCACCCAAACGATTATGTTATTCCGCAAATTGTAAAACGCTTGATCCGAAACTTTGTGACTTTCATAGTTTTAACATAAAATAATTATAAGATATAATGACAAACAATATCTTTATGTAAAAATTGTATTGTACAATAATTGATTTATTGCATTTAAAGTATTAGATAATCCGCAATAACACATATTCTCAGAACTATTCAATTAAACAGCGGAATTCTTTTTTGAAACTTTACTGTGTTCGTATTTGATTTTTTACGCTTTTCTATTAAATATAGCCGGGTTAGGAAAAGGGTCCTGTGTGTCGATCTGATCACATAATTTTCACGTTCTTCACAGCTAGATCATGAGAAAATTGGTTGGGTGAAATATAAATCAATTTTTTTTACATCTGGTTCTGATTTTTTGCATAAAGATTCGCAGTCTACTTATTAAGTTGTTATATGTTCATGAGCTTATCAGAGACACGTCAATTTCGTTTTGAAACCGAATGCAAACATTTGTCAAGCTGATAGTCGGAAATTGCGAAAATGGAGGAAGTTTTAACTTAGATCATAATTGACCCATGCGTCGCTGTTTAAAATCTAGACCGTGAATTTTAAGGAAGACCTTTAATGACCAGATAGATTAAGGGCAGTGATCGAGCAGAAATGTTGAGATTAGATAACCAGGACACGTGTTATGTTTTACCATGTAGTAGGTAAGGTTCGACCTTTTGTCTCTGTGACTACACGTCAAAACTTGTTAAAGCTTCGATGCAATATAATACTTCACAGTATCTACCATACTCCTCTTAACAAATTCCCTCGAGGGGAAGTAATTGAAATTGTAGAACCCTACAAATGCCACATAGAAGAGCTTTTCAAAAATAAAAGTGGAAAGCTTTTAGAGAAAGTAGTGTAAAGAAATATCCACTTTATTTTGCAAGAAAGCAGTAAGTTTATATGCAGTTACTTCTAATATGATCTTTGAAGTTATATATTTCCGTATCATAAATTTTGAATTTTCATTTAAATCACACGGAATCCCTATGAAATTAATTTAACAGAGAAGTTTATAAAATTGCAATTCATCGTAAAAAATTTTAACTTATGTAGATATAATTTGAATATTACTTTCTATCACAGATTTCAGAAATTTAATGAAAAGTTGAAAGAGAATTAATGTTTTAAATTATGAAAATATTGTACAATTTGAATAATCACTGTGCTGCAATCGTTTAAATAATGATGAAATAAAAAATTCCATAAGTGGACTAATTACATGCGAAAACGGTCGGAAATTTAATGAAAAATTCAAAGAAGATCCGTATTTTACATCGTGTATATTCTGTTTCGTTTTGTCTAAAGCAATTGTTAATTAATTTCAAAAGTTCGTGCCCGATGTGAATATAAAATACAAGTGGTTACAATGGTGACATTTTCAAATAACAGTTTTTCAAATTAATTATATATTCATCAGTACACTTTCTATAATTGTCTCCCCACGTTTTACAAGCTAGTGACAATTTTTTTTATCAAACCTGCATGGTTTTTCTTCATAAAGGGTCCTGAATCCTCAGAATGGCAAATTGATCCCAGTTAGAACGCAGGCTTAAATATAGCACAGACTTATGCAAGAATTTGTCACAATCCAAAGTCTTTCCTTCATATATTCCTATTCTACTAGTTGCTACAGCTACGTCTTCCTCGTATCCGATTAACTTCATCTTTTGCAAGAATTATTTTCTTACTCAATCACACAATTTTAAGGGGTGGCGTGAAAAAATTCCATTAGGTATTGCTGAGGTCCACCCTAGTAACGATAACTCATTTGTGATCACTAGACAACGAATTCAAAATTGTTGGAAAATTTAAAAAATTGAAGATGTCAATATATGCTTTCTTCTCTGTTAACAATAAACCTACCACGAGGGATCAAATGACCCAGTTTAGATTTTTTATTTGACAATTATTGAAATTGTAAA
Source organism: Lasioglossum calceatum (assembly GCA_963966675.1). NCBI lineage: Eukaryota > Metazoa > Arthropoda > Insecta > Hymenoptera > Halictidae > Lasioglossum > Lasioglossum calceatum. Next base: position 1,445,587 of record OZ016553.1, on the reverse strand, counting down.
GGTGTTTTCATGGGAATTTATTGAATATATTTTTTGACTCCGGTTTTTATCATAGTAAAAATCGCACAAAATATAAATAAATTTAATCTAGTAATTTTTATAATACTACACACATCAGTCACTTCTGATGGTCGGTAGGTTTAGTGTTGCAATCATTAAGGGAAGAAATAACGTTCAATCTAGTTTCCATTTTTTGCAATTGATGCAGACAATGTTTACTCTGCATAAATATCCGCAGTATGATTACTTGTGATATATTTGCGTTTCTGATCCGAGTTCTAAATGCTTCTTGTTCCAGTAAGTGAAAATTATCTGGACCCTATTCTCCCTGAATAAGGTCATATCACGGAGGCTGTACTAATGTAATACACATTCAAAAGGGGTTCGTACGCGTATTAAGAAATATGTCAAGGTTTAGAGGTCTAATAGTTCGGCGAACTGTGAAGTTAGCATGTATGTCGATCACTAATGTACCATTTTCCTTCAGCGTTTGTGTATCCCAGCATATCAAGACGCATCCGCGACTGTAGGAAGCGGCGCATTTGTATTCAGAAATACTCCGCCGACAATTCGCGACAGTGCAAATATGCTCAAGGCACAGTCGAATTACTTAATAAGCCACTTGTTGGAATAATCGAATGGAAATAAAGCCGCGAGGAGTTCCGGGCGGCGGTGCGCGGGATTTAATAACGTACCAATGATTCGGGGTTTAATTTTGGCATTCTCCGATGGAGTTGAAATGTGGTATGCTCTAAATCCACAATATCCGCCCCCGGTAGGTAGCCGAACACGGCATAATAACATCAGCTGCTACAACTTCAATAGAACGCCACAACGTCCTTGCGGTACGCTCCCCCATTCCTAACGACGAACTTGAGTTTGGCAAATTGGGTTCTCGTCTAACAATCAACCACATTCCGCAAACGTGTAACACGTCCGCCTGCGCACACTATTCTGGGACAACTTCCTACGAAGTATCAAGATCGAAGTATCGTATTAGGATAGATGCTTTCGAATAATTTCATCATTCGAATGCGAGACAGCAACTAAGATAGCGGACTAATCAAGTTCACTTCGAGTCCCTTGCATGCACAGGTTTTGTACTCCAAATTTACAGTGCCGGACGAAATGATTGAACATCTAATGCTTTCGGCACAAAGATTCGATCAATTCCAAGTTCCAATAAAACTCTCCTTTACTGAAACACGTGATTTAACATCAACACGTGGTTTAATATCAATTTGTTCTCACATACAAAGTGCACTGTATGTAGTCATTTCAAAACAGTATTAAAAAATTGTATAAATCTTTAACAAACCGAATGATTGAAGTCATTAGATATAAAGGAGGTCCTACCAAATATAGAGCATTGATTTTTATCGATTAATTGTGTTATATTTCAAGTTATTCGTTAAGTGTGCTATCATTCTGTCGCTTTATATTTTGTTAATAATTCTACTTCTTTAAACAAAAATATAATAGATAAGTTAATGGAGCTTTGTTTCACTTCATTCATATATGTTAAGAAAGGCACACTGAAAATATGTGTATAAAAAATTGAATTTGTAATGTGTGCTGTCTTTTCGTCCCGGAGTGTACACTGAATTCATCCCCTTTAAAGATATCTCAACACATTTGGTTCAATTTAAACAAAATTATGCGATTTTTAAATGTGTCCAAATACTTATGAACAGTATTGAACAACTTTTTAAACGACCTAGTAGAATCGGTATTTGATTATTCGTGTAAAGATGTATCGAAATTGTAACATCGATTGTTTTCGTGCAACTCTCCGTTTGTGAGAAAATCGAGTCGGAAACTTTTGTAGTAAACACTCTCTCAAAGTAGATTGGTCAGTGTATTTGCCTATTATACTGTGTTCCAACTTGTAACGACCAGCGATAATTGTACGGTATAATTCATTTTCAGCAATTTCACTATTCCCTACATATCAATTTGTGGACAAATTATCGTAACATCGTTAGTGCTGCACGCTATGTTTCGAGAATACCAAGTTTAAGTACATCGTTTGATACACAGTTAACGCGTAGAGTGCTATCACGCATTCGCGATAACAACATTTTTTAAGTTTCTGTTGCACTTTTATGAAATGACTCTTATGAAATAAGAAAAATGAAAATGTCACTTGAACAATTTGAGTACATGATTCATTTGAGTTTTGACAAATCACTTATCTTGGCAAGTGAACCTGACATGAATAGATTTATCGTTGCAATTTCTAAAATATTAACAATATATTACTGCTGGTACACATGGTTGTTTCATTACTAGACTGCGGATGTTTATGCAATTTGCAATTTTTGTAGACAAATTTTAAGAATCTCGAATGAAATAAAATCTTATTTTCCGTGATAGTAGCCTCTTTAGATCTGAAATAAATTAAAATCGTACTAAATTCGATCGTAGTTTATATCCTAGCATTTTTTGAAAATTTAACACAAACACGCTGGCTATTGTTAGCATGAACACACTGTATACCATACATTGTATAATGAAAAGAGTGGAAGAGTTTTCCTACTTATTTATATTTATGAAATGATATTCATTTATCATTGATTAATTCTCTTTTTCACAGTATTAAATTAAGAATCATTACAGATTTCTAAATAGCGTGTATATATTCTGGAAATTCCACCTTCAATAGAAAAATATGACGACCATAACACAAACTAGGGGAAAAAACGCTATGTAAAAGTCAAGAAATGGTGCAAAAATGTTCCGTTCATGACACACGATTCCCTTAAAACTTTTTCCCTTCACACGGCACGGAATATATTGAAGTAAAAAATTGGGCCATCAATTTCAGGATCAAAATTACTTTTACAGCGGGGCTTTTAAAAAAAAATGTTCATTCATCTTGGCAGAGCTGTGTAGGCGATAACCATTACTTTTGCCGATTTTCTGGAAATTCAGCAACGCGATGACTTTTGCGTCAATGGATCGTATACATGTATTTTCTGTATTAGATTGATCATTTTTCTTCCTTGATACATAGCTGCGTTAAGTAAAATAAAAATCACCGAGTAGAAAGAAAATTCTAATACTGTTAAAGGTCACGTGTGAAAACGGTGGATTCTTAAGTCAAAGACGAGCTCCGGCGGAGCTAATTACTAGAAAATGAGCTTCCGCTTAAAAATGCAATTTTCAGTGATGCTCCTATAAAAGTTTGCCTCTATGGAATTTCCAGACACCTCATCTTCTGATCCAGGCCGCAGTAGCTTGTATTGAAGCTGATGGCTGCTGGGAGCCTCGAGAACTCCGGGTAGATCGGGAGGGGCGATGAGAAAAATTTGTTCTGCTAATTCTGGCGACGTTTATTCTCCCTAAGCTAACAGCTCCACGAGAAGCAGAATAACGTGTTAATTAGGGAGCCCGGATAATTGAGTTTGGAGTTTTTCAACGCGGCACGATTTCGTAATACCACGGTATAACTAGCAAAATGATGTTGCCGCGCGAGTAAAACGACCCCTGATCAATAAGAGGTAAATACAGGGTCCCTCGTTCTCGTCGATTTTTTAACAATTTTGTTGTACCGTACCGTACCGTTTGTTGCCGTACCATTCTCTTTAAAGTTACAGTGAATACAACGTCTTCATCCCCAAAAATGTCGTAGAAGACTTAATTAAAATGTCTTACGCATTGATTACAAACGAATCCAATTTGATTTCATCTAAAAAGAACCACATAACATTAATATTTGGTAGACTTTGTTAAAATCTTCAGGACGAGTCTGACTCGTTAAAATATGGATGGGGTTAAGACTTTCGGCACCCTAAAAAATTCCATGAAATTAGAGTTATTTATTTATTTTCTCTAGTTATAGTTTTGTGTCGCACCTCTGTCGCAACTCTGAGAATATTCTTTCACTCTTTTACCATGTTGCAGATTTTAATGAACGTAAAATTGGAAATAGTTCATTATTAAAATAAAATTATCTCATAAATTGTAAGAATTCTCTTTTGAGTATAGATTGATTTTTCAGTGATATCGTTTTTGGTATATCGAAAATAGTATTTGGCCTGCTTGAAATGTCTGATTCGCGTCTGGGTTTTTATTTATTTCATGTAATATCTATAAATAGCAATAGTGCAATATGGCCAAAAAATAATGCAGCAAAACTAATTCCTGAATTTTTAATAAAACCATAAGTAAGTGAGTCGGTTTCGAATAAATCGGAAGAAAGAATAATATTCTACATATACTCGTCTTAATTTAAATGATGACAAATGGTGAATATATTTGAAAGGCCAATCCCAATGATAGGCAGTTCAATTTTTTCAAGATCATTTTTAACTAAAGAAATAATTAAAAACAACGAAATTTTATATAGAATGAGTATCGTCTAAACTCCTCAAGGTAGTGAGGAGGAATACGATTCACACGTATCGAGACACTACTGTACTTATCATTAATTATATCGTTATTTCATTCGACATTTTATTAGACTGAGCTAACTGATTGAAAACTGACAATACCGTACCAAAGTTGATATCTGAAAACCTTGTACGCGTGTCATAAATTTGTCACGATTTGTATTGGAGGACACTGTACGTCCAGTTTTTTTAGGTGCAAGGATAAGCGAGCTGTCATGTGAGAATATATACGGGATGTCCCGTGCACCGTGGACAACCAATTGAGAAGTGTACACGCAAAAGTACACACTTTTCTCCCACAGTAAAAATGGAGGAATAAAACTTCTTTGCTTGACCCCTGCTTTTCGAGAGAATGAATTTTAAGATCCGCTGGATGTGCATGCTTTAATATACAGGGAGGGCCGGAAATCGTAGTACCACCGTGCAGGGGTGATTTAACATGTTCAAATAAATCGAACAAGAATTCAATTTTTTAGTTTGACGCCTCGATTTCGGGAAACTCGAGTTTAAAGGTCAGTCAGATTCGCGTGCTATAGTATATGCAAGAAATAGAATCGAAAATTGTAGTACCTACCACCGGGCTGAGGTTATTCTACGTGTCCAAATAAATCGAAAAAGAGGAATTCAATTTTTCCGTTTCACGCCTCGTTTTCGGGAAAATCGAGTTTAAAGATCAGTTAGATTCGCGTGCTATAGTATATGCAAGAAATGGAATCGAAAATTGTAGTACCACCGGGCTGGGGCTATTCCACATGTAGAAATAGAGGAATAAAATTTTTTCGTTTGATCCCTCGTGTTCGAGAAAATAGAGTTTAAAGATCAGTCAGATTCGCGTGCTATAGTATATGCAAGAAATGGAATCGAAAATCGTAGTAGCCCCCCGGCAGGGGGTGATTCTACCATGTGGAAATAAATCGGAAAAATCGAATCTAATTTTTCGGTTTGACGCCTCGTTTTCGAGAAAATCGAGTTTACAGATCAGTCAGATTCGCGTGCTATAGTATATGCAAGAAATGGAATCGGAAATCGTAGTGCCATCGGGCTGGCGATGTTCTACATGTACAAATAAAGGAATAAAATTTTTTCGTTTGACGCCTCGTTGTCGAGAAAATAGAGTTTAAAAATCACTCGGGTTTGCTTTAACATATGCAGGAAGTAGAATTGGTTAGCCATGGTCAGACGCGTCAGACGATTCCTATTCAATAGAACGCGTATTCGCTGCATATTCAAACTTGATTTTTCCGAAAACGTAGCTCCGTATGCAATGTAGTGCATGTAGAATCACCCCCTGCTTGTTTTTACTATGATTTGCGGCCCACCCTGTAAACACAAGAAGTAGAATCGATCGGTCATGATCCGACGATCACCAGCCGATCCCTATCTAATAGCACGCATACTTTCTGATTTTTCTAACTCGACTTACTCGAAAACGAAGGGTCAAATGAAAAAATTTGATTGTTTCTTTTTGCTGCAGTTTTACGTGTAGAATTACTTCCGAATTATTGCCCATAGTATATAATTACTAGACTGCGGATCTTTACGCATTTATAGCAAAATTGAGATATGATTTCTCCTCTATTAAAATCATTAAGGGAAGAAACAACATTCAATTTAGTTTCTATTTCTTGCAATCGATGCAGACAATTTTTATTTTGCATAAAGATCCGCAGTCTAAAAATTACATATATTGTATATGTAATAATTACAGTGTAATTGCAATATATGTATATAATTACATACAAGTGGTATAAAAAAATGTTTCGGACAGAAGTTGTAGGGTATAGAGAAGAATATATACATAGGATGATTGATTTATTTAATATTGCAGTGACCTTGAGAAGTTTCGTGGAAGTTTTTCAAAAATGTCCTAATTTGATTATTCTGAATATCTGTCTTTCTAAAGAAAAGTTTGAAATTAGGGGGAGAATGTTTCAGAGAAAATTTGTATGGGATCGAGTAGGATGTATTTTGGTGTTATTTTCATGTATGAACGTGTAAAGGTCATATGAAGATCAACTTCGTTTTTAAAAATGGAATTATGTATTTTTTAATACACCAATGTATCCAGCTCGACGTAAATTAAGAAATACATTGTCCCATTTAAAAAAACGAAGTTTATATTTCGTCTGAAAATTTGTTTGCTGCGAGTCATAATAGCGTGACAATCAAGATGTCAACATCGGTTGAGATAGAGCGTGTTTTTGGGAGAACCAGTGTGATGTTAACTTCGAGAGACAGAGCGTGTTTTCGAGGGAGCCAGTCTGGTGTTTACTTGGAGAGACAGCGTGGCATTTCTTAAACTAGCGTGGAGTGTACTGTAACTTTGAGAGACAGCAACAGTAAAACTTCCAACGTTTTGTGAGTCTAATGAATATTACGTTTATTTGAGTGGAGTGTCGCTGCCTTTCCTCAACGCGAACCAATAATTCAAACCCCCCACAGTGCATGTATATTTAAGGGCGAGAGAGAGATTTTTTTTATTTCAGCTGGAATTTTATATAGAGCAAAATTTTAAAACACTTGACCAATAATAACCTAACCATTTTTGATCGATTGTCCAAGCGGCCTCTGAGCTAACCTTAACCCTTTGTCCTGAGATTTATTTTACGGTTTCAGTGATTAGAACTTTTTTTGTGGTTCGTAATTTCCAAAACCAAAATAGAATTTCATCTCGCTTTAGAGGAAATTAATAACATACAAGATATTATAGGGCAAGGGGTTAAACTACTCATATTTGCTATAAAGTGATTTTCAGATTGATTAATGTGGACAAGGAAAAAAATAAGGTTAACCCTTTGCACTCGGTGCTATTTTAACTCGAAAATTAAACATTTCTTCCGACCTAGAATTATTCCAACATATATGATTTTTTAAATTTTGTGGATATGAAATCGGTACAATACCTCATACAATAAATAAATGTTTAGTAACCGATTAGATACGAACATATTTAATAATGTAAACAATATTTTAAATAATGGTGTATTTAATGCAATTACACTAGCAATTTTTTAGCGATGACTCTCAGTCACCACTCGAATGCTAAGGGTTAAAGAATGCTAAGGTTTATTTTAAAGCCTTCTATTCAAGAAAATCGTGCTTTGATGCACGTCGTAATATCCAGGAAAGAAGTACTCCGAACGAATCGATAAGTGGAAAACGATTCCATCTGCGTTTTAAGGTCACCGATCTATTTGTTATCGCGCGATCTTTTTTCTCGTTATTTTCAGCGCCGCAATTTCTCGCGAACGCCGGTAAGCATTTTCAATCTCCCAGTTATTGACGCATCCGAAGGGATCGTCGTCTGTAAATCGATGTTTAAAGCGTCCTTGGTCGATGCCATCTCACGCGTACCAAGGGCATCATTGTCGGAATTATAAATTCTTACGAATGTCGATAACGGCATTCCGTTGTGTCAGAATTATTGGCAGCATGCCTTTCTTCGACATCTTGAAAAGGATCACGGCGTTCCAGCATTTTTATTTATGAGCCAGCTACGAGATCGATTGACTTTTATTTAGTCGAAACATCCGCGGCTGATTTTCCTTCAAAATGTATTGGAGCGTCAATTTGTTAAACGAGGCGTTGTTCACGTGAGAAAATTTGAACGTATTTTCTGGAAAACGTAATACTAATAATAATTGATAATAACACTAATAATAGTAATAATTAAAACAGATTGCAATGAATACGCCAACATTTTAAAAAAATGGACATAAAGAGTTTTGATATTATATACTACTCAAATATAAATATAAAAGTAATCATTCAGATTTTCAATGGGGAAAATATTTCCATTAACGATAATAGTAAATGAACGATATAACCTGACGTAAAGAAAATATTAATATAACAATGAATATATTTGTTTATTCAGTATCTATAGAATTGGCAGATTAAACATTGATTTAAGGGAAGGTTTAATTATCTTCAAGCAATCAGAACATTTTTATGGAAATGTCTATTGTCATCTTCACCGTTAGAAGTATTAGGTGAAGTAAAAAATGTTCTATTGCTTATACCCACTATAAAATGACTTAAAAAATTGAAAAATTTGAATAATTGCCTCTAATGCTATTCCTCTAACAATTGTTATTATTCAACATAATATTAAGCTAGGTATAAACCATTTGCAGTGGGCTATGTAAGGTGTAATTATTAAATTACAGGCTGAGTATTATTAAAAAATGTTTATACATTACACGTTTCACTATTAATAACCATAAATGAACGTGCTCATATGAAAACATTTTTGTAATATGTGGCTCAAGCGTTATATTATTTATTTACTTTCTTACAATGACTTAAAAAATAGTAAAAATATGTAATACTATAATTGTCTCTAATTTCAAGAAACTAGTAAAGGTTTTAAGAATTATGAATTATCTGGAAACAATTGTTTTCTTTGTCCCTGGAAAAAATAAGAGAAAGTGACTTACGTAATATCTGAACTTACAAGCAGGATTTGCAAGATTTGCGTTATTTAATTAAGTATATCATTGTTTATTATGTATCTCGAATGAACGCGTTTATTATAACCCACACATATTGCAGGAATTCCTCTGACATAGCTCAGGCATTCCCTCTAACGCCGGCTCTGCTCCGTGATCGTCAAAGTCGTCACGTCCAACACTAATTCACTGATTTCGCTAGGATTTGCGTGTTTGGATACGCACGAAAGTGATTTTGTGTCAGTGTCTTCGTGACATACTGTAATTTGATTTGGATCTTTGGGGTAGCGACGACACGTCGCCCCTTAAGGCTCAACTTTATTTTCGGAAGTAGAAGGAAACATATTGAGCTTGGGGTGGTAAGCAGGGTGGATGGGGGATGATTGACATATTTGCAGATGCCCAAAAATTGCTCCGCGACGACGGACGCATGTGCGACGTTCGGAATCAGCTCAGTTGGCAAAGTTTGCTGTCAACTTCCGCACGATGCACTCTGCGAAATTTTTGCAATCCGGCGATACGAAATCGTTTCGACGTAAGAAAACCAGTTTTCTTCATAACTAATAGTTATACATTATATATTTTTGTTATTTTTTTTTCTACGATTAAAAAAGAATGGTGACTATAATTTTTTTGCGTGCAATAAAGTTTTTATTGATCAAATAAATAGTCACCATTCTTTTCTGCAATTAAAAAAGAATTGTGATTATATAATTTTCTTTGGTTGCAGTACAGTTTGAATCATTTATGAAATTCCATCACGAACTTGTGCAATCATCTGATGATATTCTGTTATTTTTGTACAATTCCATGTTTGATCAGATTGCTGAAATTATACTCGGCAATTTGGTAATTGTGCTGACACTATAGTTCGTCTTTGATTCTTTATGATTTTCGATTTACCATCTCCGTGGTCCTATTTTTGTCAGAGGCTGCCCCGAATGATTTTCATTATGAAACGACGTGACTCTACCATTGGAACGTCTGTGATGGGTTTGTACTCGTATTAATAGATTCCATCGACGTTTCATGTTTTCGCTTCTATGCTGCGGGCAAGTTTGAAGTGCAGTTTCTTTGTTATTCATCAGCATCGGTCATTTTAGCAGGTCTGCACGAGTGAAAGGCAATACCAGCACGATGTTAAAAAATAATGGAGAACAAACACACGAGGTCGCGCTGCGCCGCGACATTTCGTGTAATAATTCATAGGATACATATATGTCGCGATATCTCGCCATGTATAACTGTGCTACAATTGGGTGGCGTGGAGCATTCCAATTCTGGGAAGTTTTAGGTAGCGTCACATACATACATATGCCGCGAAGGAAATACGTCAGGCATCGCCGTAGAATTGGTTTCATTCAATTTTCACTAGCAGAAAAAAAAACTGTGACAACGGAGGTAAAACTTCCTACCTCGTCCTAGAATGTTTTTTGTACGGGCTGATCGATAACTGGTGATACAACCGAAAAAAGGAATGATTTTATATAAGCAAGAAAGTGTTGGTTTTAGGGAAGCTAAGTAATTTTGTAATAAAAAGGCAGATATATCTTTTAATGATAGTTATAGGATGCTCTCTCTTCTAAAGCTAGGCATCGACTGACTGCGTTAGTTTCTATATGGTTGGCAAGAAAGTAATTTCGGTATTTTAAGATGAAATAAAACCGAATTTCTTTATTCAAACGATGAACTTTGATTAATAAAATATTTTCTTATTTATTCTTTTTTGCAAAAAGTTATCGAACAGTAGGGAAAATATATCATTCATTAAAGTTCATTGCTTGAATAAAAAAATTGGGCTCTATTTCACCTTAAAATACCAAAACTACTTTCTTGTCAACCCAATAGTAAATCAGTTCATTGTTTGCTACAACAACGACGAAATTCGAATAATTCATGCTACTTTTGCTCGTGCCACTATTTCCACTCATACAGAATGTACCAAAAAGATTGACATCCTACGGAAATGAAAAATGCCTTCAAGAATGCAGCAATATGCACAGCCAAAAAGAAAACGAGCAGACATCGTGTGCCTATGATGAAACTTTCGCGTTTTGCACCGAAATATGGTATCACCGAGTAGCTTCTTATAGAAGGAAACTTAAAAAATAGTAATTGTTTGTTTTACCCGGACTCTGAGCAAAAGTCTTGTTGATATGAAATCCTCTTGTTTCATTTCATTTAAAATAAAGTTATTACCTTTCCGACACTTCTTGATAATATTATAATAATCTTAGGGGACAAACATTGAATTATTTTTCTTTAATGACATTTCTACGACGCCAAAATCTTTCTTATTCGGTAAAAGCTACTACCTAAACATCAAACAACTGACAAATGGTCTTAGGCCACTTTCAAAATAAAAATTTGTATCATTCTATTAACCAGTTAATTTCCTTTTTACAAAATCTTTATGATCTTAACTATATCAGTTACAATTTGCTTCAGAATGAAAAGATAACGCAGAAATGTAAATATTAAAATTGCTTGATTTTTCTCGAAAATGGACTTAGGCCACTTTCAAAATAAACGGCTCATTAATTGCTACCACGATCGAATGTAGTTCAACCGAGCCGTCAGAATTATAAATTCTTCTATACGTCGATAGTGGTTTCGTTTCGTTGGAATTGCTGGCAGGTTGCCTTCAATGGAGATCTCTTCGGATCTCCTTTATTCATGAATCCATTCATTGTATGGAAATCAACTAGAACGCGATAGCGATTAAACACTCTCAAGAACGCCTCGCTGGAATAGCTCTGTTTTTCCATTATTGCAAAAGCACTCGGAGTTTCTTATCTGTCAATGCCCCGCTATGCTGTGAATTCCTGAAATAAATTTGACACGCCCAGCGTTAGGACGAACTTCTCTGAAAGCATGAAAGCCCGCAAGTAAACCGTCCAAGTCTAAATGTAGAACGAACGTTAGTTTTCCGAAGGAATCGCAGCTAATTTCCATAGTACAGGAGAATTGATAACTTATCAAAGCTCCACCGAAAAATTGTTTAACCCCTCGGGGACGACGACGGATTGTCAGTTCCCTTCTACAGGGTGGCCATCGAAAGACTGAATGATATAAAACAAAAATAACTTTTACAAATACGAGTTTTTAAAGGAATCAGCCATTTTTATTAGCTTGGCAGTTCCAGTGTCAATAGAATACTGTAACTATGAAGATAGTTAACGACATGAGTAATGATGGCGAACGTGTTAAGTACATACAGAAGTGAAAACAAAGTTTTAGACGCGAATACATTCTTTCCGGTTGTAAAGTTTCCTGCAATTTAAATTTCTTCCGTTTCGGAGTTAAATTCGAGTTTTAAATTCTACATAAATTCTAGAAGAGTTTCAATTCTCTTTTAATTAGAATTCTAAAGGGTGTCTCCGAAAGAGAGATCAATATTGAGCAAGAATTTTGTCGAAACGCTGTTATATTATGACATGTGTGCCGGTAGTAAATAAGGGGAGTGTATAATTATGAAATCGTGCACTAAAAATATTTTCAAAAACATTTTTCCATTTGTTACCATTTGTAAGAACGCCTACTTCAAAGTACAACATGGTACTCCTCACGCGACTATACAAGGTGTTCGCGGTCAATTGGACCAGCAAATTTTTCATAAACTGTAAATATTTTTAAAAAATACAAGAGAAAAAGAACTTGCAATATATCTTACTAACGACACCAGAACCTATGTCAATATTTAATATTTACATTATTTTTCAAGAAATGAATGTGACCTTAATACGAATTCGGTCATATGTAACACAATGACTTCCAAGGTCATACAAGGTCAGAAATAAGAGAAATATTGAAAATACAATGGTACGAAATGTTCAATCAACATATTTCTCTTATTACTGACCTTGTTTGACCTTAGAAGTTGTTGTTTTACATATGACTGAATTCTTCTTGACCTACGCTTTCATATGACACGAAAAAACATAAAAACAACTGATGGTCACCTTGGTTTCTCCTTGGACAGCGGATTTGATGCATTTATGACAAAAATTATGTAATTTGAAAAAGTAAAACCAATACCAACATTTAAAAATACTATTACATTATTTTCAATGTATTAAACATATTAAGACCGAAACAATTCAAGTACAAACTTTTGATTTTGCATAAAGATCCGCTAGTCTAGTGATCGTGTTGTCGCTAGGACATACCCGAAGTTCTTTCACTTCAATTTTCCCGAGACACAGTTTACGAGAAAGACGCTGATCCAATTTACCTGGAACACCCAGTATGCTTAGCCGAGTGAAACCCGTGTAGAATCCAAGAGCATTCATTGTAAATTCTTATGTTCACCTCGGAGCCGCTGTAACGTTTTACTACAAACAACCCGGCCGGCAGCGCGATCATGAAAGGGAATGCAAACTCACCGGTTTGATGTGATAGAAATGTGATCAGCGACAGCACGACACACAGCCATCTTCCCGGATGCTCCCTCATGCTGGCACTCTCTTGGTCTCCAGAAATGCTCGGTGACGATTCTTCTTCTCCCGAGAGCGTGAACGAGCTTGTCGCGCGTTCCGACCTCTTTATCAGTTACTCGCAGAGATCGAAGTAAACTGTGAAACGAGGATCCAGATCCACCCACATCACTGTCATTCTGTTCCCCCGTTTATCTTCGCACCGTACGCAAACCTCGTCCCAATACCATAACTAATCGAGCCTTTGCAATTCAATCGGACCCGACACACTGATTACTATCACCTAGACCGGGGGTTGGCTCGCGTGGTTATCTTCGGCGAGCAACGTAGGAATCTGTCTTGCAATCACCCGAACTCTTTAAACGTTGTCGGAGGACCGTGCACGTCAGGACACGCTCGAATAATGTCTACCGGGAGGAGGGTTCAGGGTTCAGGGACGCGTCTGTCGATAAGGATTCTACGATTCTATCCTGAAGCTTTTCCCTGGGTGACCGAAGAGGCGAGGATCCAACGCGACCGGAGGAATTGTATTATTCATCAGACACGCGGCTCGCTTCGGGCCAGGATTTACAATTGTGCATTATCGATTCGTCGAATCCATTTGTACGGTTTTACCGGTAGCGCCCGTAATTTCGATCCCCCAGAGTTTTAATATCGCTGAGAACCAGCCTCCCGGGGATCCTCAGCTTCCTCGCACGCGAGACTCACGTGCCCTCACTGCGTCCGTCGATCGAGATTCGCTTTGCTCATAATTCCTGGCCGGCTACCGTACGTCTTCGCTCACGGATATCCCCCTGGACACCTTCCCGTCCACCGTAGTACACCGGAAATGGGGTCCGTCGTCTTTCTCAACGCGTAAAACGACGCTCCTTGACTGACCGGTGCTCGCAATCCACTTCGGTCGCAGACTTTCGACGACACCAACGGAAAAAAAGAAATAAATAAAAGAACGCCACTGTATCAGTCAGGCCCTGTCGTATATCCCCTCTTCCACCAGAAACCCGCGCGCGCGTCTATCACTTACACACGGCCGCGAATTAAAACGAACAAATGGACTCTTCCTGGCTGTCCATTTAAATTAAGCTCTGCGGGAAATCGTGCAGTTGTTCGCGTGCATCACAGAGTTCGATCACGGACTATTAAGCAGGCGTCATAGAACACATTAATCGATCGTTAATTCGCCTGTCCAGTCTTCGTGTTCCATTAGTTTATAGAGTTTCAGAAATCCCGCTCGTCGGCAAGCTTTTCCCTGCTGATCCGCCGCTTCTGGTATCTGCAACAGAAAGGACACCGACTTATTGTTAGGCTACCTTTTTCCGTCTGGTTTATTATTAGGGCGCGGATGGTGCAAAAATAAGTTCTCGTTGGCAACAGATGGCATGTCACTAGGGTTGCCATCGGTCTGGTTTTCCTCGGATTTGTCCTACATTTTAGAGCGTCCGGGGACGTCCGGAGGAATTTTCTTAAAGGGTCCGTTTCTTCAAATTTGAATATGTACTATGTCGTAGTTTTTAGTGACCTATGAACTAATCTTAGAGGATTTTTCGATATCTTAAAAATTGTTGATTTTACGGACGTGTACAAAAATGTGACACCCATTTTTCATTAAATTATAATACCAGAACTAACAAACCGATGAGAATGAGTTCTTAGGAGCTTATTGTGAAAACATAAGAGTATCTGTTAAAAATGTTGTCATTTGAAGAAAATGTTTTTCTTCACCATTTATTTTGCAATTATTTTAAACAACTGCAAGGTTTACACAGCAGAGAACTTTTTAAAAATTTGGAACTATTACCATTATTTATTAAGTATCAGTATTTAAAATATTGTTTGCATTATTAGATATGTTGGTGTCTAATCAATCATTCAACATTGAAATTCGATTTCTAGTAGAAGTTATGGAATACTAAGTTTATATTTTTACTGTTTTAGTTGTGGTTGTTAACATGTAATTTTGTCAGATTTTTCAAAGTGGGGGCACATAGTTGGATAAATCAAAAACATTGTTCATTAGTCAAATATTTTTTAATTGCAACTCAAAAATTCTTTGATTCTTCAGAGAATGTAGAAAATATACTAATTACTAAAAATCAATCTCTGAGTAAACTTACTTACTGAGTTAAATAGTGTAAGTTAGCTCGATTAACTACTGGCAAGTAAACGCGAGTAAAATAATAATAACATTGATAAGTAAAATGTGAAATCTAACGGAACAAAGGATTTCATTCACTGCATGTTTTTCCCGTATATTTTTGTGGTAGAAAATGAAATTACTAGTCCTTTGTGCTAATCTTACGCCATTTATCACTGCACTGTATCGTGCCAAAGATTTCCGATAACTGGGCCACTGTTGAACTATATGCCTATCAATTTTCCCCCTATCGATTACTAGGTTGCTTTTATTTGAAATTTGTTCAGCAAATCATGAACACCATTTTGACATGGATTTATAGCAACCAGAAATACTTCTAATTTAAAATTAGTGTTTGGTAAATGAAAATACGAAACGCTTACTTCATATACCACAAATAATCATTACAATGACAAATGTTTCAAGAACCAATTTGTCTTGTAATAAATATTTATTGTCATGAGAATTTTTTAACAGAGTACATCCCAAAAATGTACTTTTAAAATACTTTTATCGAATGATATTCTCATCTCATTGCGATTGTTTTTAAATAATCCGATAGCTATAAACATTTTTATAAGCATCGTTATAGTATTATCGAACAAGGAATGATATGGAATATAAACAAAACAGAAATGAAATTTTTATAAAATTCCATTTCCGTGAAAATAAATTTCAACCATAAACCGAATGTTTAAATAATGAACAGCTGAATCTAATTCAATAACAGGCATATCTGATGAATATTCAGATTTGATCTCCATGAAACGAAGCGTGACTTTAAAAATTTGTTTAAATGTCCCACAGGAGTGCTATACGGGTACGAAAAATTTATAATTTGAAAAAATCCGATATTTCGGATATTTGGAACACTGCCGTTATTGCTTGACCGAGTTTAGTGTGCTAGAAAGTCGAGATTTTCGACCACTGTTACTATATGTGGCAGTTAGTACAGTCATTTAACAACGTTCTCTGTAAAATAAAAATCATATTTCCCTATCACCTTCACTCTACTTTAAGTAACGCCGATTAACTTGTGGATTATCGTACAAAGGAAGGTTTAAAAATCCTAGATAATCGAAATAATT
Source organism: Lasioglossum calceatum (assembly GCA_963966675.1). NCBI lineage: Eukaryota > Metazoa > Arthropoda > Insecta > Hymenoptera > Halictidae > Lasioglossum > Lasioglossum calceatum. The sequence continues at coordinate 1,429,084 of OZ016553.1, read as the reverse complement.
CCTTTAACGAAATAAAAAATTTCGTTTCATTATAGCGATTGCACTCTTAACACTTTCACCTCTTCTGTTCTTCATGGTTACTCGGTAAACAATATGTTAAAGACGTAGTGATATGTGAAAGAAGTTCTTTGAAAGTTTTCCGAATTACTTTGTTGAGAATATTGTGCCAAAAAATAGCTAGAGCTGCACTTTAAAAGTTATAATTGAAGATTAAACATTTACTGCAAATAAAGTACCTGCGTTTACTGAAAATGTATTCTACAGAATTATTTAAAATTTTGCATAATTGTATGATACACCATTTTTATGCAAAATAAATGTTTCATTTTCTTCGCAGTATTTTTTATAGCTTATAAAAGGAGAACAATTGAGTGTTCAGAAACTAGATCTACATTTTATGAATTACTGATTTCTTAAAAAATTGATTTCTAAATTAGCCACGTTAAATACTACAGTTATTAATATTAATATATCTTAAGGAGGTCATTGTTGTTGTCTCACTTTCAGATGCAGTTTGGTTATTTAAAAGTAGACATCACAAATCACAGCAGGGAGAAACCGACACTTAGAATAAAAATAACTTAATCAGTAGACTGCGGGTCTTTATGCAAAATAAAAATATTCTGCATAAATTGTGGCAAGCAGGAATAAAATAAAAATTGATTGCATCCCTTAATGACTTTGTTACGTTAAAAACAACATTACAATATTCTTGAATTTTTCTAATCTATTATTGTTTTATATTTCGCCCAACTAATTTTTTTATAAATGCATCCGAAAACACAGTAGAATCTCGATTATCGATTATGAAAATAATAACAATTTAAAGTAAAAACTTGAGAAGAAATTAATTATTCAAGAATGTTTTAGTTAACTTGGGTTAATTGTGTAGGTCCCAAAACAGTGTCAAGCTACCGCCCCACAATTAATGGTCTGCCGCTGCAATTTTCAAACAATTCTGTTCCGCTATGATCGGAATCCACGCATTCATCAGACAGAGAAGGCAGGCAGAGAAATATAATATGTTGTATGTAAACGCTACGTGCTTGCAATAAAAGAAGGCGTCTGCTGCCAAGAGACACTCTAATCGGATAATAGAACGTCGGGGTAGTAGGATGCTCCGATATTAGGGTATTCGGATACGGGAGACTTTATTGCATGAAGCTTCACGTGGCTGCCAAAGATTTTCTGAGATATACACATTGTGACAATATTACTGGATCTGGGTATCCACTCCGACCGACATATATTGAAAACCATAATACCTTCAGGAGTGTGCTAGTTTAGAAGAAAATGAGACAGTTCAGATTCTAAAGTAATTTTCCGATTTTATTCCATTTTTATGAAAAACAAATATGCGTTTCGTGCGATGCACAACAGTCTTTCATTAAAACACAGAAGCACGATCAACAGGTCGATTGCCATGATCGCAGAAGTCACACGAAATCGAAACAAACAATTTTTTTAATAACATAAGAGCGGAAAAGACAAGATTTCTTGTAGCAGTTATTTTTGTAAAGGTCTTGTATCTCGCTGATGCGGACAAAGTTCGGTTTACTGAATAAACAAATAGACTGCGGATTTTATGCATTTATGGCAAAAGTGGTGGAAAACAGAATTATATATTGGAATAATTTTTAAATTTGGCTACATTTTTATCGACATACTAAAATTTAAAAACAGGGATACATTTTCATTTATCTCTTACGGTGGACTAGGAAAATTTTTCTTTTACATAAATATCCACAGTAATGAAAGTTTATTTTCAAGTTTGATGGGAAAATCGTGTCACCTATACTGGGTGTCTCAGGTTTTAACGTCCAACGTTTGTCAATGTATTCTATGGGTCTAAATAAGAAAAAAATGTTATATAAACATAGTAACATTAAAAGTTACATTAACAGTGTGAGGTCAGAAGTAACATAATACTCTTAGCACTTCTAGGACTAATTAATAATAATTGTAATGAAGAATTAATAATTATAATTCTCTACGCAATTCTTATTTTTATCATAACTTGTTAATAAAGCTTTAAACGACTTATGTTTATATAACTTTGTTTTCTTAGACAAATAGAATACACTGACAAACTTTGCACGTTAAAATCTGGGACACCCTGTATATGACTGACGTGGCAGTCAAAGTGTTAAATAATATTGATGTGCTTTTGAGACAATAATTAACTGGGTCTGCCAATGAATGGACGAAACTATAATACTTCCGAGCTAGGGGATATTCATGCCAATAGGAATTATAACTCGAAAGAGTTAAATTCTCTGTTAGCTTCAATAAAATGGATGAAGATGCATTGCACATAATTATAGACTGCCTGGACACAATTGCGAAAACAATGAAAATCAATGGAGTAATTTGTTTTAAAATACCATAAAGATACAATAAAGCATCTCGTTCGAAAGAGACATTCTCTTATTTTTATTTATTTGCTTAATGTCACATCCCCCAATAGACATTTTAGACTTAACAGTATTATAGCCCGTATCAAGACGAATGCAACGACCCAGTATACAATGACCTTCTGATGACCTTGAAGTACCATTTAAAAAAATGAAGGACATTTTTTTATTGCAATTGGAAAAGAACATTTTTTATTGCAATGTATAGGCAATCGAAAACTGATGGACTTTTGTTTAAAATATTTTTTTGTCACATTATCGCAAGCACTTAATTGAAAAATCGTGAAAAGTGTTACGTGGGACACCCTGTATACAAAATGTATGCAAAGTATAACAAATATAGAAAATTCGCACTACAGACAGCAAGAAAAAACTCATACACCTATGTTCAATTAGTATACTACCACCATACACATATGTATTATAATATGAAGAAAACATAAGATAAACTATAAAATTGTAATCTTTATAGCGTTATAAAATAGATTTATAGTTAATACAATTGTCTAAACTATTACGTGTATATTATGCTAGTTTATATTTATGTGCAATTATACTATATGAATAACAAATATTATTATATTATATGTATAAACTGTTCTATAAACAGGAAATTGATGTAACCCACAGTGATGAAATTTTGATAATGTTACATTTAATCGATCAAACGCCTAATTGTGTATATCTAATGAATACCCAGTGTGCAATTATGCATTTCATTATAAACATCCACAATCTGCTAATTACAAATTGTGAATGAATGCGTATGCAAATTAAAAATTACCTGCATTAATTTCAAGATACAGGAGTATCATAGCCATTTATTTTCTTCATTTCTTTAATGAGTTGGAAATACAGTAAATCCTGTATCGACGCAAAAGCCTCGGGGAGGTTCGTTTGCATCGATCGTAGAGGGACACTATTTTTTTGAGCTTCAAAGACTGAGCCGAACGTAGAAAAGGACAGCGCGTGCAAAGAGAGACCGTGCGCGACCGAAGCGACTGCGACTCTCCGCGTCCCTTTCTTTTCCACACGCTGTCTTTCCTTGCGCCCGAAACGTTCATCATCAATTAATCGCACGGGGCTTTGAACCGTGCCGACGACTGCGACTCTCCGCGTCGCATTAGTAGTGGTTCACACCGATATACCCGAGCCGAGATCAGATTACTACAGTGGAGGGGATATTTTCTTGCGTCCATCGTGTAGCACCTTTTTTTTATGTTTGCTTACTGGGGATGTATGGACGTAAGTATGAATGTCTTAATTTTATTGTCAGCCTTCGTTACGTCAAAAATTATGAGGTTGGCGCATTTGAATATGCATATTAAATATGAACGCGTGGCTCGAAATCAAGTAGCTAGCTTGCTTCTCAGTGAATGCAATGTGAGTATTAATTATGATGGAACACATTTCGCTTAGCACAAAATTGTATAAACGTGCAGTCATTGAAAACATTATTTAAACTTCGAACAAACTCATATGCATTAACTCATTACTAAAAGTTGAAAGAGGAACATTTCCAACATGCTCATTTGTGTTAGTTTAATCGTAAAGTTAGAGCAGCAAAGGTTGTTTAAAACATTGGCGCTGTGTGCCGAGGGAACATCATTAGTGGAGGAGAAGCTTAAAGGTGGTTCTCTCGTTTCAAGGATGTTCCTTTTGATGTGCATAACGCTCCACGCCCAGAACGGATACCCAACTTCGAGGAGGACCGTCTGAACGTTTTAATCCACGATGATCCGCGTCAAACAACTTGAGAATTGGGATGGGTTGTGACCGCGCAACTATTGTCCGACATTTAACACTAGATCTGCCACGCCAGTCAAAATGACTGGGTTCACAATTCAATTCTGAAATTCCTACTTCATGTTATATTTTTTTCTCGCAATGATGTGATGACTTTTAGAGCGATAACTAAAGGTGTAATATAATGAATTTTATTTTTGTTTTATTTATACAGAATCAAAATAATTTTGTATCATGGCTACTTACAGCGATACCAGTCATTTTGACTGGTACTTCTCAAAGTGGAAAAGTATCCTACAACCCGTTTCCTGAACCTGCACCTGTTAAGATTAATCGAGAATTAAAATAAAATTTCGAATTACTACTTATGTTATTTGTTAATTGCACTCTTTATTATACCATAATAATATTAAAATTACACTGTATGAAATTATAATTGAGTATTTGTTCAAAAAATACATACATATGGTACATATATGTATGTGGCTAAGCATTTTTTCTAAAGACCAGTCATTTTGACTGGTATATTTTAATTGCCGGTAAATCTAGTGTTAATAGGGTAATCGACTGTTTTGTTTTTACGTCCCACGCCACTCACAAGGGAACATCGGGGTCTCGTGTACTCCGATTTTGGCGAAACTTTGCATAAATATTTATTAGACCTATCTAAGATTTTTATTTTCTTGTTTTAAGTGGAGGAAGGTCTAATGTGTTTACACACAGCTCCCGGAGTAATTGCAACCCCAGGGAAGTGAGAGACTCCCAAAATTTGGACTACCCTCTAAATATGCTAAAACATCAATAAAATATTATTTAGTTACGTTTACTCAATGTTTTCCGAAATATATTTGATCGAGAGGGTCTGGCATGATAAGAATGGGTAATCCCCACGTCAATTTTTATTTGTTTGTCCACGATACAATTTCCAATATTTTTCCTGTAAAAAATAACTTTTAAATTAACCACGTTAGAAACAATATTGATTAATATGTTTTAAATGAGTGATTGTTGTCCCACTTCCAGATGAAATTAGTTTATTTAAAAGTAGACGTCACAATTATTCCTGATTTTTAAAGGTGGTCACTCAAAGGTTCGTCGCGAAAACGACCCCTGAGGACTAAAATATCTTTCCAACCCTTAATAACCGACTTAAAATACTGAAAAAATATCCCAAAATAAACCTGGTTTGTAGCCTCATCTTCGCTTTTACTTCATCTGAATATCTTTAGAAATTACTGAGAGAATAAAAGGTGAAGTTCAGACTTTCAAACCCCATTAACCCTTATGACAATAACCAAAATGTTCTACGTAATTCAATGATGTCGCAGTTCATAGTTTCAATGCATATTTTTATAAATTAGTGTAAATTAATCAATGATCATTCAAGGACATAAAAATCTGCAATAATTTTACTATTTATCAACGAATTATTAGGTTGGCAACTAAGTTCGCGACCTCCACATTTTCTCAAACGAAGTCATTTATATAGTACACATATATTTTTTAAGCGCGAGTACTTTACATCAAATTAATCGCAAAATTCAGATCTTTCCAATGATATATAGTTCAAAAGGTATGGTCACTGAATGAGGTTATAATGATACAATAAAAGAATTACAAAATTTGTCAACCTAATATACTAAAGAAGTTTCGAAAAGAAATTGAAAGAGGGTGCCTAGGTACCCGGTTAGGTTATTGACATAAAGATTAAACGAAGGGGAGAAGATCTGAAATTCCACAGAATAGCGTTCTAGACAAAGAACATTGTTTGCAGACAGAAAAATAAAAATTGACATAGACGATTATCCATGCAATAAAGTTTAAACTTTGTAACCCCAGATTGCCATTACACGAAGGGGCGAAGATCTGAAATGTTATAGAATCGCGTTTTAGCTAAAGGACATTGTATAGTAGAAATGCTCTCAGCGGATGATCGATGGAAATCAAGCGTTGCCAGACTTTTGGAAGCACGGTTTTTACCGTCACCAACGATGCTGCGTCAAACAAACCGCACGGTGTACGTGTCCCCCAGTCGTCGGTTCGGAATTACTCTGTCGGGGAGTAATGGAATTCAACGTATTTCGTTACTGGTGAATTTCTATCTGCAGGATGAAATGATAGTTGCAGGACGTGGGTATAACAGGGAACGCGCACCCGGTGATTGAGATAGACCGGACAGAGTGCTTAAACGAATCTCGACAGTTAGAGGACGCCCGGGTACAAATCCTGGGATAGTTGAGGTGTCTTAAGCGGCTTGTGTATGTATTCGTACAATTCTGCAGGAACGAGGTGTAATTACCTCTTTCTATCCCTGTCGGCCACGCGATACCGAGTTCAAAGTTCCAGAGATATAGCATCGGCGCCTAGCAGGTGCGCCAGCCAAGTCCTAGGGACTACAGAATGCAGGGAGAGTCACGCGTATAACTCGCCAGTTTAAGATTGACCTAAGATGCGATTACTGTCTATCCCGGGGGATGGGTATGAACGGGATTTAGACAACTAGTCCGTCGATCCTCGCAACATTCAACGAACACCAAGCAGAAGAAACTCTAATCCTCTCGTTTTAGGCTGTTAACGCTGGTGTTGGTGGTTTAGCAGCAACGACACTATGACTCATTCGACAACTGATTACCAGACTGCGGATTTTTATGCATTTATGAAGAAAAGGTTGGATTGGGTTAAAATAACTTCCAAATTAGCCAGGTTGGAAACAATATACATTAATACGTCTTAACAGAGTGATCGTTTGCCCTCTTTCAACTTGTTTATTCAAAAGTAGACATCACAATCCGAAGAATCTTTAATCCTCTTTGTTCCGTCCCAAGACGAAACAGATGTTTTATTGCATGAAAAACATTTGAACGGGAGACCTCGGTCTATCCTAAGTCTGCCATCTTTCTAATTAGACTAGCAATATAAGTAACGAGTCGGGCCAAGGTTTCCCATACCGTACTTGGCCCAGGTTTACAACGCCCCACCGGGCCCACCAAATGAGGAACCACGCGGTCACCTCGAATCTCCCTCATACTCAAGGGGGTGAGTTCGCGGGTAAAGACGTCGACCAATTAGAAGACAGGGATTCGCGCTCCCCACCCACAGCGAGGGTAGCTGCAAACCGACTCGAGCTAACAAGATTCAGTCAAGCAACTAGGCTCCAACAGTCATCAAGACACATTTTTCTTTACATCGACTCCGTTAGAGTCAGAGTCGATAGTGCAACCGACACGCACAAGAGTGTCCTTGCACACGCTGCACAAAGTTTAGACAATTGAACAAGTGCCTCTTTTTTCTTAGATCAAGGCTTTATTACTGTACCTCTTAATTAGACTTCTTTAAAATTTGTAGAACACCACAATGCACTTGAAACTTATTATTGATCTTGAATAAGCCATTCCCCTATATTCGAGCTTGAATGTAATTGTGAATGTTCTTAGTAGTTGGAAATAACGTCTTGTGCTTTTATGTGCCCCATATATTGTGTCGTTCTCGTAAATGATAATGAGATGTCTGGGGACTAATAAATTGTTTTTATGCCCGTCATTGGGATCACGAAAGACTGGTTAATAGACTGGTAATAAATATTTCAATTGGACTCGATTTTAGCGTTAAACGAAAGCCACAGCCCATGGAAATAGGAATATGCTATCGACGGTTAAAAATTTAAAGTCGACCTAGAAATCAATTCAAATTTAGTGAATAAAATTTGATAATTTTTAATGTAGCTGTGAAACGGTTCAGGAAATGTCAGTCCCCTTTCACCTCGGAATAGTAATTCTATTTGTCGCTGAGAATGAGAAATAATTACGTTCACTGTCGGATTTGCCTCTTTTCACCTCATTTTAATTCTATTGGTCTGGTCTCAGATTCATGACACTTCTATGAATAATTCATGCGCCGAATATAAATATTCCTCGCCGTTATTAGTCCATAAATACTTGCAGGAATATTCTCAGATGTGTCAATAGGGAGACCCGTCAATTCTGAACCCTTCCATAATGTGGTAAACATGTTACACATGGTAACAAATAGATTTTGCAGTAGTATTTTGGAATAGTAATTTACAGCAGCATTTTTATAAAAGTGCACAAAGGGTTATAGGGTATAGGGACCTCCCTTCTACCTAGTAACAAGTACATTTGTGCCGTCAGACCACAAATAATTACAGCTTAAATATAGGCAATTTATCGATAAGCGGATGTTTAGTGTATAAATGCATAGATACTTGCCATCTGCTTATACATACAGTAAAGTCTTGATCTAAGAAAATTCCCTAGCAGTGGAGGGGATATTCGTTTTTCGTAGATCGTACGGTTTCCGTTTTCTTCGATCAAGGCTTTACTGTGTACTTGTTCGACAACTGAGTGCAGCAGATTTCGTTTTATTAAATAATAATAAGCAGAAAAATTGTTCTATATATTCTACATTTATAATTCTGAATTTTTTCATAAATTGAGGTCCTTACCAAAATGTTTGATTGCACCTTTTCAGTTCATTTTCACACCGATTGTACCATTCGAGCTACCGGGTCCTTTATTTTGAAATTGGTATAGTGTTGTGCGGTGCACGATATGTAGATGTAATTTTAGATCGATAAAGAATAAATAGCACCGAATGTGTTATGGTCGGAAATAGTGAGTCATAGAGAACGTATCGTACATTATTACAGGTTACATGAATATATTATTACCCATTGGTAGCCGAAAGCACGCGTACCGTGCGAATTTTCAACAACTTTCCACAAATTTGAACAGTTACCAATTTATTTGTTAAAATTCTGTATTTACATGTTAGAGAAGTCGATAAGCGAACGGTCGGACAGTTTCGCATGTGAATTACGGGACTGCATGTAAAGAATACATCGAGCAAACAATTAAAATGATTGTACAGAGGATATGTATCTGATATTGGGAAAATTATCGAGAAGAACACAGAAAATTACGCCTCGTAAACGTAAAAATAGGACTGGATTGTATATTTGCATTATCGAGAAATGTAAAGGCACATCCCACACCTTTGTAATCCTGGAAACGAGACTACCCCCTTAATGATCTCTCTAAATCATATACCAAAACTTAACGTTTATGTAAGTTAATTATTATTACCTATTATTAATTGGATTTCGAATATCGTCGACTTATAAATAACGTAGAATAAAAAGACTGGAACATTATTTTTTTCTAATTTATTTTAGAAAATCCTTAAGCCTCCGACACAAGGGGAACTCCCCCTAAGTGGCCGGCTACTTTTGTACAATAGTGTACACGCTTCAGCATCCTCGAAGAGGTTAATGCTATGTATCGATCTTCCACCTATCAATGAAATCTGTTCGATTATCGGAGAACTGTTCTATCAACAACGAAAGCGCTTCAAGAAATTCGTTTCCACTTAATCACTGCAGGATCGGCTATCCCTGCATCGAAAGTTAAATAAAAGCTTCTAATCTGTTTGGGTGGCGTCACAAAGGAAAACGTAGGGAAACAATATTTGCGCTGCGTCAACATCATCGATAACACTCAGGGAGGTGGAGAGGAGTGAAAAAAAAGACTACAGACCTATTAACCGTTGTGGGAATTTCTCCGGTAGCAAATGGGCGAAACGATGGGAAGTCTATTCGAAGGGGAAATTGCTGGTGCTTCTATCACCGGGAAAATGGTCTTTCATCGAGGTACTAATTTGACGGTTACGTGGCAGTTTCCTGCCAACTAAGCAATCGTAACTCCGGGGTCGAAGTTCCTGGGCACGAGTATATATCGCGACGTTCTTGGCTTTGAAGAACAACGCGGGATATGTTTGCATAACGCGTTGCAAGGATCGACGTCCTCACCCCGTTCAGATTGCAACCCCTGGTAACCCGTGCTGTATATAGCGAACGATGATGTGCTGCTTTGACGATGCAACCACGGTTATGCAAAATTTAGAGTAGATACGTTTTACATTATACAGGGTGATTCCTGATGGTGGTACGGTACTAAACTACGGGACTAAAAGATACGACACCCAACTAGTTTGTTCATATATATCTGGTAGATATTAGGTGTGCAAATAAGTTCTTTCTCCTTTTGTCCAAATTCGCGATTTTATTACATTTTACGTACATAAAATGTAATAAAATCTTGTCTGGTGACTCCCAATCTTTCTGCCAATTCTTCTTGCGTCTGGGGCGGGTTTTCGTTGAGCAATTCCTCTAACTAACCGTCATCAAACTTTGCAAAATTGCAAAACTGCATTTATAAAAATTATTCGATCATTTATACGGTATGCACTATGGAGAATATTAATGAAAGAAGCTACAAACAGAAAAAAAGATTTATATGAGAAAGCTAGTTGAAAAAGTTTGAATAATAGATTTAACGTGAAACCTGATACAAAATTGTAACCTGCATTATAAGCAGAGGCATGATAGATAAGCCTTCAGAGATTTATTGAAGAATAGCAATGTATCATGCGAATAAAGGAACAACATACTCTGGAAATCTGTAGATTCGTTTCAGGATTTTGAAGTGAATAAGCGTGTAAGGTTATGTCGAATCATATTCACCGTTACAAAATTTTGTCACCGTTATGAAAAAGTATTGACGAAGCACATTTCACCCTCGACCTGCTTGAACCTTCGATAGCGAAGTGGTGACTAATCAGAAAATTAATTTCGATGAATAACCGATAAAGTCCCGGGTTGAAGCAGTGACTAGTTGAAAAAATTAATTTGTACAAAGGAATCACGCGAACGCCTGTTAACGCATATTAAGTTTGATAATACCGTCGTAAAATTTAAATAATGAGGTTCACAATTTTGTTATGCGTCACAAGGCTTCCCCATTATTTTAAATTAACTGGATAACCATTGTTTACTATATATTGATTGAAAAGATTGGCCCGAATTGAAATAAGATTCAGTTAAAAGTAATTTAATTAAAATTTAATTTATATATTCCAGTGGCAGCAGTTTCACTAATTGTTGTTGAACATTAGAACATTTTAAGCTATCAACTGATTTCATGTGCATGCATTATGCATTGAAATTTCATAACCAGCAGCGAGGATTACAAAATAAAATTGTAAACGTGGCTCGAAATTGTTATTCCACCGAAAAATGTGCAAGTACAATATTTATTTTAATCATAACCTGCGTTATGTACACAGTGGTATTAAAATGTTTTATCGGAAAACATTTTAATCTTTACTCAAGCATCTGGTATCGTTGCACGTTTGAAAGGGAAATGGTAATTATTCGGAAAAGGAGGTGTTCTCACAGATTTCAATGACCTTAAGATACATTCAAGGTCATCATTCTGAACAACTATGTGGGCACTAAATTGAAAACATTTGCATTATTATTTCAAGTGACTAAGATTGTTATTATAAATGTAAAAACCATATTTTATCTGTAGCTTGTTACTTTCTATGAAAAATAGTTTGAATTATACAAATTGATTAGGGTTGTAAAATATTAAGATATATGGTTAGATACATTTTTAATTATTGGAGTACTAAGATTTACACCTCAATTATTACTTCACGCAGAAACAACTTTAAGATTGCATCGAGGGGACAGCAATCTTAATAAATTGATGGAAAGTTGTCTACGAACAAAACTACAACGGAGCTTTTTTTTAAATGTCTACGGGTAACTGGTATCGTTTCACCGTAACTTCGTAACCTTTTCTCAAAACTTACTAGTTCCTTATCAATTAACCCCCGAATAACGAAGGCTACGCCACTTAAGATTCATGGTTCAAAACTTTTCTGAAAGCAATCACGCTTGGCTTATTCTTGGTGAATTTAAAATCTTTCCCTTCTCTCATATTTTGAAGTATTATTTACAAAGATAACAATTATACTGGAAAATTCAATCTGAAAAATAATCGAGCCAGATGTTAAATATTAAACATGCAATTTATGAATATTATTAATTTAAGATATAAAGAGTTTTCATTATTTTTACAAGTATATGTGGAATTATATTTTACTTTAAAATTACAAGTAACTGATTTATACTTCGTTTCACTGTTAATCTTAGTAATTATTAGGTCGTTCAGAGTCATTTCATTCTCTCAAGGAAAAATGAAAGCCAACCTTTCACCACTTAGAATAAGTTTTATAATACTTTGTTCTATGATCTCTTGCAATTTTTCTGGCAACATAAGAATCCCATGCTCGTAGAATTTCTGTATTTTATTAGCAAAAAATTGAGTTATATGACGTTTTACGACTTTATCTGAAATTAAATTTACACGCAACATTTTCATCCGTGCACCGCATCTACATGTAGATATGTAAATCATTGAATAAATACTCATTTTTGCATGAAGACGTCATCGTTCAGTGATCTGAAAATTTTGTTTAACCCTCATTCGCTCCTCAATTCTCTACGATTGATTTTATGGTTGCGGCGATCGAAATTTATATTTGTTGTATTATATGTTCTCTAGTAGCTATATAGTAACAACAACAAAATAGAATTTCATTTCGGTTTAATGGAAACTTACGGAAATAATATGTGCATAGACTCTGTTTTTGGAATCTTCATTACGACTCGATGCTATATTACAATGGGTCAATTTGTTCCTTGTTGTCATATTAACCCTTTGTCGTATAATTTTCTTTACAGTTAGAGTGATTAAGATATCTTTATCCCCGAAAATGTCGTAGAAGAGAAAAGAAAATTTATATTTTTTGTATGGCTACATTGATTTTCTGATTTTACTTAATCTAACAAGAATGGCGTAACATTCATAATTAGACTTCGTTTGAAATCTTCACGTCAAGTGTAACTCGTTAAAATACGGCAAGGGGTTAACACACTGGTGCAGACTCGCCAGATGAAGGGAGGGAGCACGAATTGAGGGGAAAAATTGACCCTCTCTTTGCCAGTATTAGTCACGTGACATTGTGACACATGCACGACAGGAACGCAACGCGTCACGTGACCGGGCCATTGCGGAAGCGCGGGGAATAGCGTCGTAGAAGGGGAAGGTAGAGTGGGGACGCAAGGCGACTCTGCACTGGTGTCTTCGCCGTAAAAATAGAAAGATAACTGAATTTGCCATCTCTTTGAAAATAAAAGCCTGCGATAATAGAATAAAGAAATCGAACGAACTGAAAATAAAGTGTAGCACACGACAAAGTAACACGGATAACACATTCGTTTCTCAAAAGACGCGAAGAACGTGTCAAATTGACGCGAGGAACAGATGAGGGTTAACCGGAGATTATGTCACCTGAACGGTTCGTATAATCGAGGTACTACTATTACGGTTGGATATACTTGATGAGACGAGATTTTCAATATTACTCAGCCGCCGGGAAGTGATCTAGAGGCTCACACACACACGAAGAAGAAAGAATCCGCGGGATTCACCGTGACACCGTAACTCCTATCACTTTATCGTCACACTTAATTAAATCCAGATACCGAGGACGCGCCCGGTCTCTTTCACTTCACACTTAATCGAACAAACGATACGTCGCACAAAATTATTAGAACCACGTGGGGGGCACTATCCCCCACCCTCTGCACCCCACCCCCTCCGTGTAACAGACACAACGCGACGGATAGAGGACGGATCGTTCACCGTGAAAGGTACGTCATACCGATGCACCGTGCATTACACGATCTCATCTAATATCTAATCTGACAAGCTCAAAAAGGGAATGACGTTACAGGAGATTGGTCTTTCGCGTCATGTAACTGCTTCATTTTCCGTCGAGTTTCTCAAACATTTCCCGGGGAAATTCCTTGCGGGACATTCTCTTAACAGGGTTAAAAATTCACGCACAGACGAGAGTCACTCGGTCGTGTTTAGGTACCGCTTTCCTTCGTAATTGGCCGTTTAATGACCCATCAACTACAGGCACTGGTTATTACGGTATGCCTGCTCCAGTGTTTACGTTTTATCGCGATCCATATCATCGCCTTAAACATTAATATCTTGTTCGGCTGCTCCTTGTTTATCCTAATCCCTTTTCCCCCCGACGCTTTTACCCAGATTATTTTCTGCTCTCCTCCCGGCTTCATTGTATCAATTGTCTCTACTTTCGTTTCTTACGTAAATTGTTCTTCCTCTTCTTTTGGCATTTTTCTTCTCTCAATGATTACTTGTTTGTATTCAATCCTCATCGTACAGCTATCCCAAACATTAATATCTTCTTTGATTGCGCTTTGTTTATTCTAATCCCTTTTCAATGTCTCGTCCCGGTGTCTCTACCTGCATCACTTGCGTTTTCCTTTTCATTTGACATTCTCTCAACAATTACTTATTTTTATTCGATACTCATCGCGTTCAACTATCTCTGACATCAATGTCTTGTTTCATCGCGCCTTGTTGATCCTAGTCTTCTTCCTTCCAACGCTTTTATCCGCATGATTTTCTGTCTTCTCCTCTCATTTCCATTGTTTTCTTGCTGTCTATCCGTTTGTAATTTCTTGCATAAATAGTCTTCCTTTCCTTTTAGCATTCTCTCAATAATTACTTTTATTCAATACTCATTGTACAGCTACCTCGAACAGTAATACTTTGTTTGATGACGCTTTGTTTACTCCAATCACTTTCCTTCCAACGCTTTCATCCTCATAATTTACTGTCTTCCATTTCATTGTCTCATTCCCGTCTATTTCAATTTCTTACATGGATCTCCTGTTCTTTTGACATTCTCTCAATAATCATATTTTCATTGAATATTCATCGTTCAACTATCTCTAACATCAATATCTTGTTTCATTGCGCCTTGTTGATCATAATCCCTTTTCTTTCAACGTTTTCAGCCATATTCCCTTGTCTTCATCACTTGCATAGTTTTTCCTTTTCTTTCCAGACTCTTTCAACAATTACTTATTTTTATTCAATAATCGTCGTTCAACTATTTCTAACATCAATATCTTGTCTTATTGCGCTTTTTTGATCCTAATCTCCTTCCTTCCAACGCTTTCATTGTCTCCACGCATGCACACTTTATGGTACCGTCAGGACAATTTCAGTCGTACTACACAAGAAAAACGGGCTGCGGAGGTGCGAAAATGAAAACAGTTTGACCGTCAGACAATTATGGTGACGAACCAATAAAATGAAAATGTCAAAGCGTTTTCTTTGACTCTCGTTTTCTTTCCTCTAGCATCGACAAATTCGTTACGTAACTATTCCATTTAATTGTCGAGTTACTTGCGGCGTTACAAATTTCTACAAAGCCAACGAACTACGCACAGGATTTTCAGTAGAAATTCTTTCAGTATTTTATTACGTTGATTCCATTACCGAGTATTACGCAATTTACACTAAAAACAAATTTTAATGTTTGTAACATGTCATCCAGTCGTCGAAGTCGTTCAAATACAAAATGTAAAAAACATTCTCTTGAAGAAGAAGCATTTGTACGACCAAGAGCTCGGTGAATAAATAATTGCAGAACAAATAGACAAATAGATAAATAGACAAATATTATTTAATACGCTGTTTTTTAATTATGTGTTAGTCGCAGCAGCGTTTACGCTATTAGCTACTGCTGTTACATTGTCATTTAATACGCGGTCGATTCGATCCGTCGATTAAATTCAATCTCAAAGATTCCAAATTCAGGTCGTGCAATCTACACGAAAAAGCAGCGAAACTGCAGCGTCGCATAATCAACACATTAGTCGAACGATTTTGCACTTTGATCGTTCACCGCACAAATAAAAGACGCGGGCATGAGTATCTGCTAGAATACAGCGACTTCCATTAATATTCAGGCACTCTTGAAAAGACGATAACTTTTTAAATATTAAATATAGAAGTTAGAGCCAGATGTGAAAAAACATTTATCAAAAATTGCTTTTGGTCGGAATTGTAGAGAAAATACTAAAAGTTGCATTTTACAATTTCATTTGGAAATTTAAAAAGTTCGTTTTGTTGATCTGTATCAATTATACGTATTTAACGTTCAAAAATAGTAAAAATGGAAGTTTTTCATAACTGCAATAAATCTAAGGATTCTTATATGTCAATTAACACAGATCTACAAAACATATTGTTTAAATTTTCAATATCGGCCCACATAAAACAGTTGTAAACAACAATTTCAGTATTTTCTCTGTAATTCCAACCAATTGCAATTTTCGAAAAAATTTTTATTCACATCCTGTAGTAAACTAATTGCTCTAACTTCTGAAAAAGGTTCAAATCGTGTGGTCCAATATTAAAACAGTTATTGTTTTTTCAAGAGTGTCCGAATAGTATAGGAGTCACTGTAGTAGGCTATACTCCTCTTTAAAATTCACTACGGTGCAGCTCACTAAAACTTTCGAAAGAAAATTTAAACAGATCACAGTTTTGATAAGAATAACATAGACAGAGCTATTCGTGGATATTCGAATTACAAAGCTCGATCATTTCCGCCGTTCCGTTCATTGTAGTCGCGTCACAGAGTTTATTTTAACTTTCATCCAATAATCTCTCTATTCATTACTATTATAAAGATCTACAATTTATGAAGCAGTAATTGATTATATCGGCTTCAATGACACTCTGCATATATTTAGAATAAAGTAATGGAACAAGTATTTCGGTTTAACAATCTTCGATGTAAAAGATGAACTTTGCTGTGTGTAAATTTGTGGATATTTTGTAAATATTTGCTAAAGATGTTACAATTGACGTAAAAGTTACAACACATGTCTAACCCTTTGTGTCAATTTAATAATCTTTGATTTAAACAGTGAACTCTGGTGCATATTAATTCAGCTTCCTCCAACTAGCAATTTGGACAATGTTTGCAAAAGATGTTACAATCAACGTAAAAATAAAAACACATTTCTAATCCCTTTTATAAATCACCCTTTACTGTCAATTTAATAATCTTTGATTTAAGCGGCGAACTTCGATGTATATTAATTTAGCTACCTCCAACATTCGGTAAATGTTTGCAAAAGGCGTTACAATTGAGATAAAACCGATGGCACGCTTCAAAGTCTGTGACTTTCTATAATTTATAATTGAATAAAAAGTTTATGTGAACACTTTGTTACACCACTCGACTCTGTAGACTTATCAATTTCAAGCAACAAGACTTCTCGTATAACCGAAAGCTGTCAAGGCTACGACAACTGTTAGTTGAGCAAAGCAGCCAGGAGAAATTTCAAAAATCCCAAAACCACCGATATAATCCCGACTCTGTTTTCCCTCTAAACCAAACAATTATTCTCAGTTGACACCGTCGTTTCAATTCCGAGTTCCCCCACCTCAACCCATAGCAGATTTCTCACGATCCAGGGGAATAATCTTGATCGAACACTTTTCCACAGGAGTGCACAAAACCTCGCCGAATTTATTCCTGAGCGTCAGCATCAATCCCGAACACTTAGTCACATCTCCGAAAGGAATCGTCCGAGTCGGTCTCACAGGAGACTGAACTCGGATCAATTTACATAGAGGAATAGCGAAACACTGCACAGAAGGCAATCCTGGTCGCACAGGTAGCAAACGATGCGAGATCGTTTGGCACGCTGTGAAGCGCGCGGGCAGGTTGCGAAGTTGCGAGAAGATTGGTATCGCGGCGGAAGAAAAACGCGAGCGCCGACGGGTAATGACCGGTTGCCAAACACACAGATACGCACCCCTCATCACGTGTAATCCGGTTGGGGCGCGATTAACGAGCAGCGGTCGAATTCGCTGGACGATTTCACTGTCGGCGTGCTCGAGCGAGCAGTTTTAATCCGCCACGTGGTGGTTGATGGTGTTGAACGCGTCTTCGAGGTTGAAGAACGACGGACGCGCGCGGTTCTGTCGCAAGACCGACGGGTCACCGAGGTGGTTTCGACGAACCTCGTGCGACGATCAAGTTTACGAACGGATTTGTTCTGCCGCGATAACACACATCCGATGGTATCCTCGCGTGGCGGCTTGTCCGCGACTGAGAGAGCTCGCGGGGCCACCCCGTGTATGTTTCCCGGCTTGGCCGCTACAGCGCCACCCTCACTCGAATCCTCCCCCCATCCCAGAATCCACCCCCAGTCTAGTTCCAGGCTCTCCCTTCCCACCGGCTCTACACAACCACCCTCCTCTGTCTTTTACATCTCCCTCGATCCGTCACTACGTTGCTCCGTGGCAAAAACAACCCTCCCGCCTTCCCTTTAGCAGCCGTGTCGCTGGCCTCTTAGGAACTGCACTCTTGACCCATGACCATTCGAACGAACGTGTCGCGATAGGTACGGGACAAACGCAAAGACATGAATCTCCGCGGACGACGACGGCGCTGTTTTAAGTCTTGTGCGAGACGTTCTCCAGCGACTCCCGTGAAGTCGCGGTTTCTATACGGTGATTCACTGGATGCGCGTATATTCTCTTTTCCTCGGCCTTTCTAATTCGCAGACATCGTCGGGGTCTGGAAGGAAAACACTCGGGACGGAGGCTACAGAGCTTGGTTTCTTCCTACGTCTATTCCCCATCTTGAACGCTCACTGAGCCTTCAGGCGTGGACCAAGTCGACACACCGTAGTGCACACTTCTCCCAATTCCAAAAAGATGGGACCTTCAGCTTCGATCGAATCATGATACGTGCTGGGTATCAGAATCTCACTCATATCGTTCCTTTCTCTAGTTGAATTCGCAAAATCCACCTCCACACTTAATTGTCCGCGGTCAGTTCCGACTGCGTAGTATGATCCGAATCGACACACAGTAATAGTGCACACTTCACCCAATTCCAAAAAGATGGGACCTCGGATTGATCTTGGATTGAATCTTGGTACGTGCCGGGTATCTGTATCTCACTCACCAGTCCTTGCTACAGTTGAATTCTCAAAATCCACCTCCACACTTAATGGTCCGCGGTCAGACCCGACTTAAGTACAGCGTAGCATGACCCAAATCGATACACAGTACTGCACGCTTCTCCCAAATCCAAAAAGATGGAACCTCGGACTGAACTTCGATTGAATCTTGATACGTGCCGGGTATTATTATCTCGCTCACCGCTGTCGTTTCTCTAGTTGAATTCACAAAATCAACCACCCTACTTAATTGTCTGCGTTCAGTCCCGACTTAAGTCCAGCGAAAAACTGTATAAAGCTATTTTAAAATTTCTTTACGTAATTTTCATACTATGATGTTTTATAGCTAGAAAACAAAACATCCCTTACTACGGGAGCGTCAACGACGTGGATAGACGGAGCGAGTGACTATGTACATTCTGTCTAGGTTCGGACTGGTTCCAGCTTTTTGTTCCTGACCGTGGCAGTGAGATAGGTGTCGTCTTCGTCTAGTTAACCATCCGATGGTGAGTACGGGAGGTGTCGTCACATTATACTTAATAAATGATCTGTGGATCTTTATGCAAAAATAAAAATTGTCTTATTTCTTCCCTTAATGATATTAATACAGGAGAAATCATATATTGACTTCTACCTACTTAATTGAAATCTTGAAATCTACTTAATTTTGCTATAAATGCATAAAGATCGGCAGTCTATTAATCAATCATTAAGAGGAAACTAATCGGTTGCTATAACACCCAAGCTCCCACGAAAGTCTAGGGGGCTTATCAAACGATGTCGGTTTCTTCATGGACACTTATGCGCAATCGAAAAAACACGGTTCCCGCTAGGATGACTTGGTGGTGGTAGTCTTCGGGTACACTGTCCAGTGAATCACCCTGTATAACAGACGATTCTCATGTTAACCGCGACGGGATACAGCTGCGGACCGGAGGAGGTCGCCGAACGAATTTTTCTATGCTGCGACGGACCATTATTCCGGCGACGGGATTGTTCCTGCATCGGTGCACCCGCAAAGTGCGGTCGCGAAGGAGCGCCGTGTGAAATGGAGTCGCGAGGTGAGACGTTCGTGTTTACTTTTCTATAGGAATATTAAAGCTTCGCTCCGAGGATGAAAGTTTCACCGTTCTGAAGTCGGGTGGGAGCTTTTGATCTTCCTTTAATTATGCTGTATCTTCGTGTAGGGTCAGTTGCCCTGATGTGGAATATTCTTTTTGCGCACGTGTTTGTAACCGGGGATTCGAATGAACAGTTCTATCTTTCGTTTTTAAATAAATTCTATTGAAATTCCTTCGCTGTGTTCCACCTTGGAACCCAAAAAAATTGTTCTTCTATGATATTCCTCCTTCGATACCACTTAAATTATGCCACAAATATTTTTTTGTGCCATTAAAAATAAAGGAGGTATTTAGGTGGCCTCCTTCAGCTGAGTCACCCTGTATATAATATAATACATATATTATATAGTGCTCGAAAAATAATACATTATATTATGATACTGGAAGAGAAAAATTAATTTTCTCTAATCTCTGATATATTCAATATTATATTAGCAATAGTTTATCTTTTTATACACAGTAATATTCCGAGAAATTTTAACGCTGAGCGAAATAGACATTTACTATAAAAAGAAGAAACACTATCTTCGTCATAAAAGAAACAGATTCTCGAAAGCAGGATGTTGGGAACGCCGCGTCGCGCGCCGTGAGTGTTTTCTGTGACCATTTGATCCATGAACCCATAAAAGAATGAACTCGATGCTCGGAATGCCAAGTTTGTCTCAGGTGTATATGATGGCGTGGACGAAGACGTTGTTTATGACTGAGACATGTGTAAATAATTGCATCTCATCTTTCCCTGTGTATGCGGCAGGACCGTTATGGATAAAATGATATTTTTTTATATTTTCTATCTTTAACTTTTAACACAATATCTAATGCAGTTTCATGACTGGACTGCGGATCTCTATGCAAAATAAAAATTGTCTACTTCGATTACAAGAAATAGAAACTAAATTGAATGTTGTTTCTTCCATTAATGATTTTAATACAGGAGAAATTATATACTGACATCTGCGGTTGTTAAAATTTTTCAACAATTTTGAATTTCATTTTCTCAATTTTACTATAAATGCATAAAGATCCGCAGTCTATTCATGACCAAATAGTGACAACATACCTATTCAGTATTGTTTATATTTTCCTTCGTTCTCCCTTTTATTTTACATTGAACTACATCATTATTTTACGTGAACTAATCTAGGTTGTTTATATCATTCACACATTTCTTCTATACATTTCAGATACATACATCGTTTTGACTAATTGTATGTGTTCTCAGAGGTGATCAAGAATTCCTATCAAATTAACCCTTATTTCTCTTACTGACGAACAATGGGTTCCACCTTGATCTATGTCGAGGGATATAATCATCGAACATTAAATCCGATGAATAACGAGTCTGTGCTTTATGTAAAAACTGCTTCATATGGAAATCATTATGGGTCTGCAGTTCATTGTTTCCTATGCCGTTAAGAGGTGAACACATTTGTATTAAAACGGACGTGCATAAACCTAAATGGAATGAGGCTATTATACAGAAACTCGTTATCATGATGAAATTTAGGACATCTTGCGAACCCATCTATTCGCAACTCTCTTGCCTATTTTTGTTCTTGTAATGCAGGAGTTCATAAACACATTTCGGGTGGTTTTCGCATAACCTTGGACGTAAATTAGACTCGCAAAGCTAATTAGAATTATTCGTGCAATGATGTACTTCCTATTTTACTACAATATGAGCTGCAAGCATTTCCGTGCTTCAAATATTCTTACTACACAGACCCTGCTTATTGATTCATGCATCTCGGTTTCCGGAAGCACTGATAGCAACCATAAACAAGTATCCTGGGTATTGTTCCAAATTGTTGACTACTGTTGCAACTTAGTTAGATGAGAATCATGGAAACTTGATTCGCTGCTACGGTATTACTATTATTGTGTTATTCATACATATCAAAGAATTCCTGATATTGTAAGAATATTAAAGGGTGATGCAGGATAAGTATGGTCCAGTACCCCACACGACAATTTTTATTTGTATCGTGTGCAGAATAAGGCGTTTAGGTTTGAAGATAATCCCCAAAATTTTAAGAATAATATGAGGGCAAATATTCTTAACTACATCATTTTTTTTCTCGGTTGTTAACTAAGATATTGAGATGAGAAATAGACGGAAATACTCGAAGTTACCTCCTGCGTTTCAAATATTTTTTTTGCAATGGCGAGCAGATTATTGAGGACAGAAAAAAAAGATTCATTTCTTAGGGAAAATGTAAGATAAATTGACAGCAAGTGATAATAATAAGTAATTACAAATTTTTCATGCATACAGAGTGAGCCAATGAGTACTTTTTAAAAATTGATAAGATTCTATCCAAAAACTTTTTAATGGATTGTATAACATTTTAAAAAACGCATCGAATGATCTCAATTTGACTTTTTTATATTTTATTTTTTCTGAGATGTCAAGGTGACGAGTTTTTTTAGAAGTTTTTAAAGATCAAGGTTGTGATATTATAGATCGCTGAATTTGTTCTTCCATCGGGAACAAAGTGGAATTACAAAAAAACGGTGCATTGACTTTAGAAAAACTCAAGGTCACTCAACTCAACTCAAGGTGAAAAATCAAAATCAAATTGTACTCATTCGATGCATCACTTGAAGTGTTACATAATTTATTAAAATGTTTTTTTGATACAACCAATACGTACAGAGTTATTTTTTATTATATATTAATGATTTTAAATAATATTTCTTACTAACTGACCTTGTACGTTTGAATGTATTACAAACGTAAAGGTAACAGTGTAAAATCATTCTAATAGAAATAAACAATTTGAATGTTGTAGGAAGAAAAGACTCTGGAAGATACCGAAACACATTTTGTCCAAATTTTTCTAGAGACCACATTAGTAAAATGGAAACTGTGTATTGTGTATACTACAAGTCTCTTAAGACTTTTACCATTACACAAACATTCGGTTGTTTTAAATTCTCAGTGCTTAAGTGGATCGTCTCCTTGTCGGTAGTTACTCGAAACAAGTCCGCAACTTTCATTGCAGAGCTGTAACCGAACCTGTATTTCTTAATTAAAGAACCCAAAATAGCTTCTACGCTGCCGATACTGTAATTTTGGTCTACTGGTCACGTGTCACAATGCGCACAAAGGCACAGAAATCCCTTGGAACCAATTTGAGGTAGGTCTTAATGCCACGTGACCAGAGAATCAAAATGGCTTTATTTAATGTGGAGAAAATTTGTTCGGTTTCATTTATGTTTCTACGAATATGACAACTTTTATATAGAAACTTTTGTAAGTATATGTATAAAATTATATTTGACGGAATATTTTGATTATTATTATTTCTTTGTAATTGTATTGAGGCTTAATACAGATGACCTCTAATAAGCCCCTAAGTGGGCCTTTCAAAATGCATTGATTCAATTAAATTATATGTATATTTAATATTCATCACATATAAGTCCATAAATTGTTATATTATTAGTCGTTACACCAAAAGTTCACTTACCGGCTAGAAATGTGTTCTTTTATGGTTGTACTCTTGAAATATCGAATTTACTTCAGACCTCGTGCACTTTAGCAACCCGGTTCCAAAAAAGAGGAATGAAATGTGATATCTTCATCTGTAACATTAAAGACTGTATCTTCAAAAGTTCAAACTGCTTATAATAGCGTTTCTATAGTGGTTCGTAATGAACCAGCATACGTCTGTCAGAGATTATTCTTTCCTTCGAGTGCTAACTATTCCTGTCCCTTCAGAACAATGTTGGCTAAATCGTAGTATGTAGTTCTGGCCAATTAAGATATTACAGGACAGAAATAGAAATCTAGCTCTTCCACATATAATAATAATTTGGTTCGAACTTTTGAATACGGGTCAGACTCGTGATATTTATGTTTGACATGATATTACGACTACGAGCCTGACTCATAATGTTTACGTTTGGCCCGAAATTCTCATCACGAGTCAGACTCGTCAAAGTACGGCGAGAGGTTAAGGTGAAATGAAAAACCCATTTTTTCTATTCAAGCAATAAAAGTCAGTGGGAATATTTTCCCTTTTGTTCGATGATCTTTTGCTATCTTTCTGGTAGCTTCATAGTCCCGCGCTCATAAAACTAAATTTTCCCTAAAATTGGGTTTTCTTTCACCTTAAAATACCGAAATTACTTTCTTGCCAACCCAATATATACACTGGTAAATGTAGCATTAATTTATCTAAACGTGAAATGGTGAGGTATTGAAAAAAGATATGTCAATCAACTATCGTGCACAATTCAGGAACGACCGTATAACAGTACGAGTGGTACTAAATAATCAAAAGAGGGTCGTAAAATATCGTGATGTATTTATAAATGTATTTTATTCGCAGCTGACTAAATCTGATTGTGAGGGACATAAAATAGAACTGATTGACGGAAGCTACGAATAATCGCGACTTTTATTATACCCATTTCCTCAGAGTAATGACACATAAAGTGACATCCGATAAATTGAATATGTAAGCTGACACTGTGGCGAATATTAAGAATACAATGTTCAGAAAACTGATTTTTATATAAAAGAATTCTCTTGGGATACTTCATCATTTAATATTTATTGTATACCGTTTCGTTTATCTAATAACAGAAATATCTTGTGACGCATTGAAGTTACGAAAAAAATTTGTGTACAAAAATTGTTCGGTATGAAGTGTACAATCATATAGTCTAATTTTTTTGAGGACTAGAATGGTGGGGATCGTTAAAAAAAATGATTAGCCTGAACCGCGTATCAACCTTGATACAATTTAATTCGCAAAATTAGAATTTGATATGAAATTCTCTGGACAGCAGAGCCAGGATTAAGCAACATCTCACAAAGCGCGAGATGCTATTTAAAAAATCTATTATACGAGACGAGGAGAGAAAGAACGAGGTTTTTTATTTTGCGAAAACTACATTCGCGGACCAGTCGTCGGTAGTGTGCAGGACAGAGTATTTAGTTGCATGTATTTGAGGGGATGAGCTTAACATTAAACGCGTTGTTGTATTACATTCCCCGTTTTCGACGATGAAACAGAAACGTGCGCGGCATCTCTCCCTATTCATTTTTGTGGGAACACCGGAACAGTGAACTTGACGATAATTAGATTGTTGCGTTATTCTCCGCGTGCTCGAGAGAATCGGCTGAGAGCCGCAGAAGAAAGTGATTCTACTGCAGTTTCATTTCCATTACCAGTGCTACACGCTTGTAGACTACAGAAAAACTCTTCCATTTATTATCTGAAGCGCGGACGGTTTTTAAAGTTGCTTTTCGAATTCGATTTTATGCGCGTATAGTTGTTCGAAATTTTCCAACGGTTTAACGTGAAAATCTAGATGAATCACGACGGAAGCGAGCGAAGTACAGAGACTCTAATGAGAGTATGGTACACAAGATCTGAGATGTGGATAAAATTACAGGACTCGGCTTCTGTTTTCCGGGACAGTCTTCGCTTATACTGCAGCAATTAATTACTTGTTCTGGTGTTCCAAACGAAACTTGTTCATTATTCCACTTACAAGAATTTACATGTTGAACCGTTACTATATTAATAATTGTAGTTGTAAATTAACTGTCGCGTGTGATATTAAGTTGCGGTGTGCGGTATTGCTGCCAAACTTCCGTAAAACAAATACATAGTCAGTTGCAGCTTTCGCAAATACCGTTCGTGTTATTGTGTGAAACCTTATTAAAAGAAATACTATTAAATCTTTCTAATTGTATTATTATTTTTGATTACATTATATAGAAAATACGACTAAATTTTAATCAGAAAATTCGTAGTATACATTTATAAAAAAATTTTAAGGACGTACTTTATGGAACACCGTATTTTTAAATTGAACAGCCAAATTAATTGGTTCTTTTTTAGCCTCCGTTTTGTAATGACTAGACTACGGATCTTTATACAAAATAAAAATTGTCTGCATTGATTGCAAGAAATAGAAACCAAACTGAAACTAATGATTTCAATAGAGGAGAAATCATACATTGAAATCTTCAATTTTTAGAATTTACCAACAATCTTGAATTTCATCTACTCAATTTTAAATATTCTGTTTGTGTAAATTTCTTTTATCAATATTCTTCTTCAACTTACCCTGCGAACTCTTCTAAAATTCTCTTCACTATTCCAAACTTTACCTACTCATTTTGTCACAAATTCGTAAACTTCAATCATTACGAATTATCTAATTAAATTAATTTCATTTGCAAGTTACATTATTTCCTCGTGCCGGACTCGAGAAACTTTCGACATATTGAATTTGTCAAGGACAGATTCGTTAAAATACAACAATATCTTTTAGATCACAACGTTAAGCAACAGTGGTCGAAATAGTTTTAAATGTGATTGAAATCAGTGTCCAGATTCAAGTAAATTATGAGACCACCGTCTGTACCGAATTTTCGGGTTTACACACCGCCGCGATTGCTATCAACTAATCGTCACTTTACTGTGCCGGTACGTGCTGCACAGACTCTATATACTACTACATACGTGTACAAGTTTATAGAGAGAACTGGGAAATCTAACCTATTTCTGGATGAGATCGGACGCTGATAGTTTCGAATCCATCGGCCTCTCTTCCCATGAAAGACACCCTTGAGCCAGATGGATTTGAAGATAAGTAGGGGGTGACGTGTTTGTGAAATTAGTGGCCACTATCAAAATAAATACGAAACGAACGGTGAAATTGTAAAAACCAATCAGATATCATGTTCTTTACTGTTGGACCATTAAAAACTAACCTTGTTATGTACGACGAGAAAAATGTAAGCTTTTGCAATCTTGTTAAATGTTGATGAGTCCATGTTTGGTGACCATCACGATAAATAAATACACGGCTTCACTTTTTAACCACTTCGCTCTCGTGGACCGTGGACGTGTTATGTCGCTAAATACGTCGATACTGTTTATGTATATTTGTATATACAATATATAAGGTCGTAGACGAGTTATCTCGCAACGCAATGCCGTTCGTGCGATGCTACAGACGACATACTATTTATATCTCGCGTGTTTTATTATTACATGAGCTTTTTCGAAAAAATGTTTGTTCCGGAAATTCCGTCGCGACATAACACGTCCAAGACAACGAAGTGGTTAAGATAATGGTTTATTACATCTCTGTTCTCTTGCACTAGTTGCACTCAGTTCAACAACACACGCGATACACGAGAACAGTGCTTCGATTGTACACAACTTTTCTCGCGCATGCGCGGCGATTCCAGCCTCAGTAATGTAAGCTTCTCGATGAAATGGGGTTCCTTGAGCACCCCGCAGAATTTTAAAAAATTTATATGATTTGATTCTGAAAAATGAATGTATAACAAGTGTATTTGTGTATGTTTTGTAACTCGTAGGACATGTCCTGGAGTCTTTTTGTCCGGTAAGATTATGTATTTCGGTACATTCCCGCCAATATAACTTCCTCAGGGTTCTGGCCGCTCTGCTACCCAATAGTAGATACGTGTCTGTTTTCTCGCGCATGCGCGAGAAAAGTTGTGCACAATCGAAGCGAGAGTAGAATATGGTAAATTTCAAACATGTCAACCGTCAACCGTCAAACATCTACGCGCACGCGCACACTCGCTCTCACTTGCGTATTCTCAACAGCTCTGAACGGATTTTCAATTACGAACAGTTGCGACGATACAACGAATGGCAGGTAAGAAATTTTACCATAATCAACGTAAATACGAGCTTGTACAATGAAGTGCAAGAGTTATTTGTTGTATCAAGGAAGAATGAACAATTTCTAAAAGCAAACATCAATGACGAGTTAACTGATTTCAGTTAAGAACGGTTAATTAGAATCCATTAGAATTTGTGTCCGTAGCAAGTTCTGGGTGAAACATTATTTCAAGTAATAGTAAATATTAGATTTAGAAATTAATTCGGTGCCTCGGCTATCCTTCATTTTCTTAACCTAATTTGTCTCTTGGTGTTAAAGCAATACAGTGATAACTAGACACAGAAACAGAAACTTTTTATAGCAACAAAATATTAATGCAAATCCGACGGAGCAACAAAATTAATAAAATTTTTTCAAAATATCTGGGAAAATGAAGGTAGCTTTTTTCGTGCAGTATCTCAACGTCATCCAGAAAAACAAAGTTCCCTACAATGTCGAAAATTTGTAGTATTTTCAAAATATCCGCGAAAATGAAGGTGGCTTTACGGAAATTTCGGGCAGTGCATCAACGTCATGCAGAAAAATAAAATTCCCTACTATGTCGTGAATTTGAATATAGAATAGTGATGTTGCTTTTATTATGCGTGATATCGCTTCCAGATATCTAGAACGCACAGAACAACCTTAAAAAGACGGGGCGCTTCTTGGCGCGGAGTATTTTTTTCAATATTGAATCGGGAACGGGATGCATAATGCATCAGTTGAAAATATTTCATGATCTAAGTTGTTACGTCTTCCTGTGTTTTAAGTGGTTGACCGCTGCTCAAATAAGAAAAGTTTAATTTTGAAACTGATGCTGCACATGGCACAACTTGGAAAAGTTTCGTACACGTTTTCTCCTTTTATGCTAATGCGATGCAAACAATTTATTATGCCTTGCTTGCGTTAACAGTTGCACTAATAGCTGTTGGAATACTTTATTCATTATTTAATTTCATCACGAAATACGAGAAAATATTTCAGACGAAAGATGTAGATTATATTGGCACAAAGTATTTTCTGTGGGTAAACTTCTGGCCACCTGTGCCACCTTCATTTTTAAACATTCTTTCAACATTTATCATTCAATGGAAATTGTCTAATTATTAAGGGAATTTATTATAAATGGAACGATTTAAACAAAATGAAATAGCCGTGGTACAATGGTAAAGTCAAGTTTTGTTGCAAGATAAAAATAATTTAAATGTTTTTACATAGTTTGGTGGCAAGAATTATAAATAATAAATAGAAGAAAGTAAAGATTACAATTGAAATTTTGAGTAGGCATTCGTGAAGGTAGTATTCAAAACGTTTTCAAAACAGTAGAATTTTTTTGTTTTTGCATAAACTATTATCGAAATATAAGCGTCCAAAGTTGATGCCGATATTAGCATTTTGCAGTTATGCACTTAACAAAAATGGATGAGTGCAATTTAAAATAAGAAAAAAATTACAAGAATTCTCAGCAACATCGATGAATTATTTGCAATTTTTTGACAATCATTAGAGAAGGAAAGAATTTTTAATCTGTTATTCGCAATTGATGCTGAAAATGTTCATTTTGTCTACAGATTTGCACACTACAAATGAGGTTCAACAGAACAAATTTATTTCTATCTCGGAATTTGCTGCCAGGTACGTACCCTGATTGTGTTATATAAAATTGTGTTATGTGAAACTGATTTTTACCGTCTCCGTTATGTTTGTTTACTTACGTGGTAGTTGATTTCCACGCGAGAATATTTCAGGTTCATTGAACTCACGCGAAATAAAGAAAAGTTATTTCGTAATTGTGAATTTATGCTTGAGATATTCGACGTGTCAATATCGTTTAACAAATCTGTTAAGGGCGCAGTAAGATATACTTTAATAGAAAAAGTAGCAGCAAAGTGAATATTACGGGAATTTTAGGATGGATCATAAATGACTCAAAACGACCTTCCGCACCGCTGCGAGACGGTCGGCCATTCGAGGGTTAATATCTTACTGAAAGGATGAAGTTTATAGTTCTAGGCTAAAATGTGTTCTCACGTATACATATAGCATGATCTGCTGCTCAATCTGTTCTCGGTGAATATTGTAGGTATCTATAGGAATAGATTTTAACAGTGACACCTACTGTAATATTTACAAGTGCAAATAATAAAAAATTTTTTTAAATTGTGGTATGAACATTTCCAATATAAAAAAAATTAAGGAGATATTTAGGTGGCCTCCTTTAGTTGGGACACCCTGTATACTTGCAACAAAAACCTTTTACTTAAATTGGTAACTAAATATTGGTGAGTAAATATAACTATGTTATTCTTAAAAATGAAAAAACAATTTTCTGATCGATACCGCTTCTCGCTTTTAAAATCATATTTTTGTACGTATCTGTATCAATTTTTTTCTGGTGCAACCTTCCAAAACGAATTTTACGTATGCATATGTATTTAATGTTTTATTGAAGAGATGGATTATATATCGTTTATTAACATTGTTATTCCGCAAGTCACGTCGATATATTTTCCGTTGATGTAACTCTTTTACCGTTGATCCAACGACTTCCGTAGGAAAAACAGACGGTTTTTACACTTTTCAAAGTATTCGAACAGTGAGAAAATACATATACCACCGAACTACTTGGCATGACCAATATTTGCCCACATTTTATTGAATGGTTGGTAAAAACGTTTCACGATACAGATTATGATAACATGATACGTAGACTATGGATTTTATGCATTTTTAACAAAATTGAATGATCGAAATACAAAAGAGTGAAGATCATTAAAAGACTTCAAAAATATTGTTACATTTTCCCCGATCTATTAAAATTATTAAATGAAAAAGTTTGTCGTTATTTATTTTCTGATCAGGCAATGAACTTAGATTTTTATTTCGTATAAACATCCCCAGTCTAATAAATAGAACAAAACAATATACTTATACGTTTCTTCCATCTCTGACCTTGTATGACTTTGAAGGCCATTGCGTCCTTCAAGGACACGCTTTTATATGGTATAAAAAAATATATAGAATTAGATTTAAAGAATTGAAGGTTACCTTCATTTAAAAGAAAATAGTGCGAACAAATATATGGTATTATATTACGTTGCTTGCAAAAATGGTATTACCTTTTCCTCTTTCATTTTTATTTTCTAATATTTATCATTTGCTGAACACCGTATATATCGTAAATTTTTAACAGAAAATACGGGATCCCGCATTGAATTTATTAAAGTTAGTCGATTTTCAATTACGCGATGACACGGATTTAAACTGACGCCTTACACCGAATCCCTTTTCCTTTATCAGCAACCCTTAATCTTCTTCTTCTTCTCTCTCAGTTCCTTCAGCTTCTCACGCTGCTTTTCCACTAACTGTTTTGGCTCATTCTTTTGTTCTGATCTTCTTTTTCATTGTGGCCCTTCTATTTTCTTCGAAAGTGGAACTTTCCATTCTTCCATTTTCTGGGTACTAGTTCACGTTCTTCTCCCTTTTTCTTCGCTTGTCCCATCTGTGTTCTCCACCTCAATTTAGGAACCTTATCCTTCTCCCTGCTGGACCACTAATCAGGTTCTGTTATTTTTTCCCCACTTGTTTCACTTGCATTCATTTCACTCCTCGCACTTTAGTCTTCTCACCCTTTTGCCATAACGCTTGCAATTCCCGTTTCTCTAAAGTCCCTTTCCATACCTCCTCTTCTTCGTTTACCCTTCCCAATTTCACCGCTGTTTTCTATACCATTTATACAAAAGACTGTTCTTGTCCTAAAAAAATTTAACCTAGCGTATTTCACGACTGTAAACATCAAGGATGTGTAAAGTAATGAAATTCAACTTTGGTTATGCTTGAAGCAAATGCAGCTTATTTTATGTATCTAATTTACTATAACTGTTGGAATAAAACATGTAACCGGAGACTGTAAAGTCAACTTGTTAATGCTATCATTACTTTTTACTTTTTATATTTCATATTAGGTGAGTCACCTAATTAATTAGCACTGGAAATATCTAAGTTGTTTTTAAAGATAAGTCCAATGTCTTAAGAATAATGTTGAATGGTTCAATGGCGCTCACACGGTGCCAGACAAATATTTATTATTACGTAATTGTTTTTAGAGATCTCAAGGTCCCCTTTATTTTTTTAAAAACCCCTTCCTAAACACCTGCGATGATAGTCCCTTTCATTAGGAATTCAGTGACTATAATTACTCGAGTTTATCCAAGGTCAGTCAAGGTCATTCAAGGTTCTTCATCATTGTTTAAGGTCATAAACGTGAAACAGTCACATTGTACATACTGCAGAGTTATTGCAGAGATCCGCAGTATGACAACAATTAACAAGTGTTGATTCTAGATTCTTCTACAAGAATATGCTATTTTTTAACAGTAAAATTTTCAACGTGTCATTTACACATTATTATGAAATCTCTGAAATTGAAAATACCAAAGAGTTCCAATAACTAATCAAATTTTCAAATCTGTGTAGCCACGTCTACATTTTTGTAGATTCTTTTTGCTTGCAAAGGTGAATAAAATACTTTTTCATATCTATGCAAATTTTTAAATTACATTAATGAACAAGTGGAGTCATAGGTGTTTCAAGAATTTGCGGTATTTTGCAAATGTTTAAAAGCTACCGGCAATTCGCGGGAAAATTTTCATGCCGCCGTTGATAGGCTCTATTTAAAGCAAATTAAATGATTTTACGCTCCGCCGCGTGTATCGGAACTATGTGCCATTTTAGGCTTGACCCAAACACGAACGTACGGTGTCTGTGTGAGCTACACTTATGAAAGTCGATGCGATTGAAATTCTATAAAGTTGATAACGGTTAGCTGAAGTATTCAACTGGCCTGGTATTCGTATCTATTAATATCTAATCAAATATTATGTGTTATATAATTTTTTCAGTTCCTTTAATCACTTTAATGTCAAGGTAATGCGTTCCATTAAAAATATAAAAAAATTAATTGTTCAAGGAATGTAATGAACATATTTTGAGCAATGAATGTTTATATGTAAAAGATTTCGTACTTGTGACAGTTTTTTAAATTGAAAAGTAGTGAATAAAATTGCTATAGACTAGTATAAACTACAAAATTATCTTTCTCGTTTAAATCGAGAGACAGATCCCACACTTTATTATTTTGTAAGAAATGCGAGAGCTATAAAACGAGTTTATAACATTTCAATTATTCAGTAGAACAATTCTGTTTGGAATTGTTAACTTTTCCATCTACCACCTGTTTATTGTTTCATTCAATTACAATGTAACGAGTATGAATTACGAATTTTGGTATAATAATCAATATTGTTATAACAATTGAATATTTTTATATTCAGAAAAATAATGTGTATAAACTTAAAAATGCAATGTAAAAGGTTTTGTTTGCCTTTTGTACATCTATCCGGCTATACCGTTTGATCCAACTATGACGCATATGCGGTGATCGAATTTCGCATAGCGACTCGCGTGCTTTTCCCTGCTATATCTTAACCGAATCCGACATAATTTATTCTTGTTATCGTACCCAGTCTACCGAGCTCTATGCGAGTTCTCGCATTACGATTCCTAGAGTTTTTCACGCATCCTCGAATCGTGTCCTTGATAAATACTCTATAAACATAAGTCTGTCACGATTATTCCAGTCCTAAGCGTGTGTACGTACCAGCTGATGAGTATTTCTCTGAGAACTGGTGTTCCAATGGTGGGAATTGTTGCTAAAAATTCCACTGCATGCCACAAAAATGCCACTTAGATTCAGTCTGATGCACACAGTGTCCAAACGTTCCAGTCTCGAAGCAAGGCAGCCATAAAATAATTTGACAGGTCGCCAGCACGAAACCTCACGTTCGATTTTTAAGACCGAACAGAGTGCTATTGTACGAACTCAATGGGACATCCAAAAATTACTTCTACAATTTTTGGTTTTGAAACTGACTTTTCGAGCATGGAATATCCTTAAACAAATTTAAGTACGAATTACTTTCAAAACAATAATTGCAAAACAAACAGATTTCATGGTTTGATGGATTAAAAATGTTATCGCGAGGTGACACTTAAGCTTTCGTACAAACAATTTTAACAATAACAAGAGCTATTCGTACCGCCATCACAACATTATGATGTGTATCGTTCGATTAATTTAAAAAAGAATTGATATATATTGACGTTTGTTGGAACAAAGTATTTAAGTGAATTCTGTACATAAAATCAATTTTATATTATTTTTACTAACAGTAACCTGGATGCACCAAGAATAGAATATGAATAAAAAGTTCAACTGCTACTCAGTGTCCAATTTTTAAAAAAATGTATAATTATACTACAGATATCTAAATTTTCGTACAATAAGCGAATTTTATGCATTTATCATAAAAATGACTCGCTAAAACACTAAATTAGGTTAAACTTCACCTTAGGGACTCAGAATCTTTAAACTTCTTTTACATAATCTTGTAGATTTTGACGAGAAAATGCCGAAAATCCAAGTTTTAATGTTAGGAATTCACTAGTTCAAAAGTTATGCGTGTGTAAAATTAAGCGATTTTAATCGTTTTGCAGATTTTTCGGATTATGCGGATATGTTTAAGAAAATTGCAGAACCATTGAATTCCTAACATTAGGACTTTGATTTTCGGCATTTTCTCGACAAAATCTACAGGATTATCTAAAAAAAGTCCAACATGTATGGTCCCGCAAGGTGAAGATTAACCCCAAGCTTGAAAATGGAAAGGAATACATATAAAAGTCAATATTCAAATTGATATTTTGCTTGCGGCATGTGGTTGCGGTAAGCAGAAACAGTAAGCAATAATCAGCCATCAAATCTTATTTAATGGAACGCAAACTCGGACAAAATATAAATTTAGTAATCTTGAAGTCGTTAACAGAGAACATTTTGCAAAACGAAATTATCATAGTTGAAATATTGACAAATTCTCGAGAATTTTAATGTTCAAATACCTTTGTGGTCCACTGCATGTAAACGCCATTGAAAAAGGCGAGGTGGCTTGGTCTTTTCATTGAAATGAAACTTTCTTTCAAATTGCCAAGGATGCAATTTGTAGGCCATTGAAAACTTTTGTTCGAAAAATGTGAAAAGTGTTTTAAAAATCATACAGGTTAAATTTTTAAGCACCCTGCCTAGTTATTGTTGCGGTGTATACTTAATACAATAAAATACACGAGATAGTGTGTCACGCGATATGTAATTACACAGTGATAGATCGAGTCTTTGAAAGTGTTGGATGATGAATTGCGAACAATTGGTGAATATCGATTGACTATCCCACTGGGTCCCGCAGGAAGAGGGTGTTTCCATTCTTGCCCGATTAATAGTGGAAGAGGAAACTTCTCATCTACGGCAACGCGACGTGAAAAATTAATTGAAAACAGTGGTAAAGGTTTGATTCGACTGCGTGCAGCATGCAATTGATTCCCAACAGAAAGGTTTTATGACTATATTGTTTCGCGGAATCAATTATAACACGTAGTGTGAATTGCGGCTCCGCTTTGTTTGCAATATTAAATGCGGAAAAATATATGTGAACAGCTTTATCCGATAACGATGAATATCCACTGCAAATTGCTCAACTTTAAGCAACCATAAGTCGTGAACCATTAATCCTACAGGATCGAAACTTCGATCTGCAGCCGCCCCGGGTACAAATCTACTGGATTACATACCAAATACATCATAATTTATAGGAGAAAGGCACAAATTTTGAGTCCGGTAAAGTAAAGAGCAGCCATAAAAAAACATCGACTACCTGGAGAACTACGAGAATAACAACCCCTACAGGATACCAACCACTTGATACCATTCAAATCACACATAAAAAATTGTTTAGTTCGTCAAAATTAAAGAAGATATTCTGGGGGTTACGCTTCAGGGGGTAGACTCTCGTATTATACCAATTTCGTATCCATAAAATTTGAAAAATCACAGGGAATGGAAATATTTTAGGTCTGAAGAAATGTTTAATTTTCGAGTTAAAATAGCTTTGAGTGCAAAGAGTGCTTTCACCTTTGCCCGAATCTTATTCTAGTATGTATGTCGACCGTTCCCGCCAGATCCTAAGGGTAAAGGTTCGCAGCCTGGACTCAAGACTGGGGTGTCATAGATCCCCTGTGCCCTACTATCGAATCACTGCCATCTCCCGATGGAGGAGCAGTACATTTTTTGAACACTGTATACATGTACATATATCAGGCATCCACTCTTCTAGCATCACGCAAAACCTTAAAATACTTCTCGTGTAAGGTAATTCAGGTCAATTAGCGAGGGTTAATTTTACAGTTCAGCCATTCAACTAGTCCCTCGTCAATTTCTGTTAGAACCTAAAATTTTTACACTTCCACTTTGGCACAGGCGCTACTTAAAAATTAATGAAAACCTATTAGTCTGCTCCTCTTGGGTCATAAAATCAATTAGTATTATTGAACACTCTGATGGCATATCTTTCTGAGGTGATGCTTTGCAAAGATAATGCCTTTGACCATTGACAGCTTTACTTATCAATTTTTTTAAATAGTTCTACGTGAAATGTTACTTTTCTGAAAACGCTTTGTGTAGCCAAGCTTCACAAAATGCTCGTGGATGGTGGCCTTTGATATTTTTAACATTTCTGCTAATTCATGGGTCGTATAGCGTTGGTTATTCTCGATTAGTGTTTTAATTTGATCTTCATCTGTGGTGGAAGGCCTACCCGGGCATTTGTGATCTTCAAGGTTGAAATCACCAGCTTTAAACGTAGCTAATCACTTCAGCACAGTTCGTTCAGCTACAGCACCTTCGCCATAAACAGCGCATATCTTGTTTGGCTTGTGGCACTTTTGTCTTTCCGGTAAAAGAAAACCATTCAATGCCTATAATGCACTTTGTTCTCTTCCATATTCAAAGGCGTATAAAACTGACAAAAATAAACGTATCGTGACCAAAATTTTTTCCAAATATGCCTGAAGTACCGTCTTTTAGAATATGTACGCATGTCATTTGTTTTCAATGATTCTGATATATTCAGACCTGTCCTTATACCACCTACTGAAAATCGGCATGAACTTTCCGGACAACCCAATACTAATAACAGGAATTCGCAATATTTGTTTGTTTTTAAATTAAAACTTCTCCCAGGGTAATAGTTCTTTCACATAAATTTCACATACATGTCTATTCAGAATACATGCGTTCACTTACAAACAAAACAGCGGCACTAATTGCGTTCGTTGATTAGAATGAGATACCCTGTATTCTTCAATTTTTCTAACATCTTTACATCTGGCTACCTCTTGCCTGAAACAATTGTCAAATTTTAGTAATTAAAATCGGCTTCGAGAGTGGAGTAAATAATTTCGCCGCGAAAACAAACAGTTAACATAGCTGCTGTCTGAATCCTAAAGCCACAACTATTGGAGTATGTATTAGGTGGCGCGTTTACTGGCCAAGCGAAGGCCAATTTCCTTTCGTTGGGTTCAGTAACGAGAAAATGCCATTTGAAGGCTAATTGCGGCGATTTCGTGCTGGGATTATCCGAAATTTGCTCTTTGACTGTCGTTAACTGAGAGGAGTGTAATTAATTGCGTCAAAGACACTTAGAAGCTCTCCGGAGAAATTTTCCCCCTGTGCTCAGACGATTGCAATCGAACTTTTTAATGGAATATGCTTCAAATGTTGACGACAGCTGAGCATTGCGGCCTCGACCTATTTCTGATAGAGGGAATTTCAAATATTCCGGAGGTATCAACTTCAAAAATAATTGCTCACGCTCCTGACACTGAAAGCAAATTTTCATTTAGCAGCGACCGGTCACCTTGACTGTTTGCTTTCGATTGAAATACAGGGTGTCCCCGTTCAAATCACATCCCCTGAATATTTACGGAACTGTTCTCAATACAGGAAAAAGTTGCACGAAAAGGGTGTAGCAGGATAAACGTTATTGCTATAGTATGCAAATCAATGCTTTTAATGCTTTTAATCCTCCATAATTCACGTGACATAGAAGGAAGAGGTAGAGTGGGGACACAAGTTCCTAATCTGACAAGTCTGGATGTAAGTGTACACTTCATTCAGAGCTCAATAAATCGACTAGAAAAAATCGTAAATTAAGGTTTAAGCATTCGTTGTAGAGGGAAAGCATCAGTCTTCAAATTTGCGGTGGTTACAGTCACGAGAAAAATTTTTCACTGTACTTGTTTCACTGCAAAGTCGAAAATAAAAATATTCTGCATCGATTGTGGGTAGTAGTAGTTAAATAGAAATTAATTTCACCCCTTAATAGACATTTTATGTTGAAAACAACATAACAATAATTTTAGATTTTTTACATTTTTCACTGTTTTATATTTCACCCACTTCATTTCTTTATAAATTCATAAAAATTCGCAGTCTAACAATAACATAAGTTATTGGGTCATATCCCAGGGAGTGACATTTGCTGTGATTTGATAATGAGGTTTGATATGATTATTACTAATTTAGATTATATTTTTAATTTGAACATCATGTGGGTAGTGTGCCGCGAATGTATCGAAATATTCTTGGAAGTAATAGTCTTGGATGGTGACACAGTACTTTTTTGTAGCGAGTAACGAACGCTGTCGACCAATCTATTAAAAGAATATAGGACTCGATCTAAAACGTAAAGTTTAACTATTTTTGGTAACATTTTGCGATGTCGTCGCTTAGATATTCATTGATTCTCAGTCTGGGTGTATTATAAATAGGATCTATTATAAATAGGACACTTTGTTCACAATACTGTATGTCGTAAAATATAAATATATAACAAACAAATGCAATAGAATATCGATTTCACTAATATAGTCAAACACTACAACAAAAATGTTGCAATGTGCACATGTTACAATTTTATTATTCGTGTTTTTTTAATGTTTAAAACGTACTAAAGAAGTACCATTCTGGTTCCTTACATTTATGTAAAATAATTTAATTTTACTGTATTTTCACACCTATGGTTTTCCACTTTGTCGTACATTTTTTTTAATGGTAAAGTGTGCTCTAAATTATGAGTCATGAACAGGAAATCTTTAAATTCATATATTTTAATATATGCTAGCACGATCAGACACTATAACGAACGAGGCTCTAAAACCAATTACGTTCATTCTAGCGTACCCCACTCTAATTTGATATCGATCTCGAGGAAAAGTAATGTCAGTTTTTGACCTAGGCTAGATAAACTGTTTGAATGTCACAGACATTTTCTTATGCGAAGTACATTAGGATTATTCATAGAGGGACAAGAATTAGGAGATTAACTTTTCAGTTTTTTCCAATTTTCATCTTAAATATGTCCTAAGTAAGTACCATCGATGGTACTTACACGTTGAACTATCCATTCAGGCCGTGTGTACCACTGGTAGTACACGCTGACATATTTATTTAATTCGCTAAAAACATATATTTTATAACAAGTTTAACAAATTATTAAATCGATAGAGTATCTTTTTGTCCCTCATTAATTCTGTTCGAAATTGTAAAGCTGGCCGTTACATCCCCTATCCGCTAATACAATTAGTAATATGCAATAATAGTAATTATGATAGTGATGTGTAGTAATATTATAAAGCAAGGAAACCATTTCCACTGTTGCGCGAACCTGTGACGCAGGAAACACGCAAACAGTTCAGGGGATGAGGGAACAAGTTCGCTAGCGGTATTCGCAGTACGTGCAATGGCTCGCTCACTCGTTTGCGCGTACAATCGCGTGCAAATACCACAAATATTATCTCCATGTAACCGGCGCGACGTTTTATGTTGCGTATAAAAACGTTTGACAACAAAAAATTTCCAGATCAATGATTATGCTTCTATATGGACTCGTGTATGAGATGCAGCAAATCAGATATTGTTCATTCGTACCTTTATTCAGTTTTATCTGAGTTCGTTTATCGCTTTCCCCTATAATGCGTATTTCTCATCTAATGTTTTACGCTTTTTTCATAGTCAAGAACAACAACACGGTCGGCCCGGCGCGCCAACTATCTATTGGCCGACTGTGCCAACTCGCGTCTAACAAGTCGCGCTCCGATTGGTCCGTGTTTTTCGTTAATAACTCCTAAACAAAGCCGCGGGTAACATTTTTGCTAAGGAAAATGTCGCTTCAAATGATCTCAGGAATCTCCCATTTCCGGCTGTTGAAAGAATTTTGGGACACCCTGTATACTTTCCGCGTTCAGTGCTGCGAGTATTAATAAGATTGTAAAAGGTATATTAATAATGTGCACAAAACAATCGGAAACAAGCATCACTGATAGGAAATTGATAATTAAGTGGCATAATGAGGCAAAAGCTATGGTGAAATAGCTCAATTATTAGGGAGAAGTAAATCTATCGTTTATTACATAGTGAAAAATGGAATCCTTCAGGATAAAGTCCGTTCTGGCCGGCCCAAAAAATTAACGAAGATGGAAGAAAATACAATTGTGCCTGAGATAAAAAAAGACCCTACAATTTCTGGTTCAAAACTTGCAACACCAGTCGCCAACAGTTTTAAAAAACAAGTGCACCCTCAACTTTGTCGATGAATCTTTCGTGAAAATGATTTTCATGGTCGTATTCCTCGAAAGTAGCCGTTTACTAGCAAAGTTAATAAGCAGAAGAGACTAAATTTCGCTAAAAAATGTGTCAATAAAGATAAAGATTTTCGGAAACGCGTTATATTCTTTGAAGAAAGCAAATTTAACATATTTGGACCAGATGGATTCCACAAAATTTGAAATGTGATTAAAAATGTTCAACCTATAAAAGTTATGGTATTCTTTGCTGCAAAAGGACTTGAATTTTTGCTACTTTTTGTAGACGTGAGACACATCCAGAACTTCTGGAAAGACTGGATGGAAATTACTTTTTAATATTTCTCAGGGTACCAACAAGGTACGAGCAGGGCTTAGAACTTCGAAGAAATTTTCTTTTGTTGTAGAAGAAAGTTCCCCTCAATCTACGTCAATAAGTAGACATTAATGTATTGATCTTTCTTTAGCAGAATTGTTTTATGTTTGCTGAAATAGTTTACTAAACGTAATCGTTGTTTCATTGCACTCCTGAACCATTGATCCTACAGGATCGAAACTTCGATCTGCAGCCGCCCCAGGATACAAATCTACTGGAGTGCATACCAAATACATAATAATTTCTAGGTGGAAGGCACAAATTTTGAGTCCGGTAAAATAAAGTTTACGGCGAAAGAAAATTACTACTATACCAGCAGTTTCAATAAAACTGGAGTCACGCGGCATTGGAATAAAACTGCAAAAAATTGGCGAAGGTATTTTCATTTAATAGAGTACGCGTTTCTCATTTGGCTTCAGGAATTAAGTTTGTAACGACATGTATTTTCCAAACGGCTAATTCTAATATAATCTCGCGTGGCGTGACCTCGATCTGCTTCCACGTAAAATACTTTCACTTTGATAAGGGTAATTTCGCCGCCACGTAATACTAACTCCGCGGTGCTCGTTAGATCTGTGTAGATGAGATGTGTATCGCATTCACGCGTGTTGCAAGTGTTCATAGATACTATTCTTAATACGATTGCGAGTACAAAGGGTGACATATATTCTTCCATTTCTTCGTGCATTTCGAAACAATTTCTCGTTCTACATGTTTCCATCAACGTGAACCAAATTATTTCTTTGAAT
Organism: Lasioglossum calceatum; assembly: GCA_963966675.1. Taxonomy (NCBI): domain Eukaryota; kingdom Metazoa; phylum Arthropoda; class Insecta; order Hymenoptera; family Halictidae; genus Lasioglossum; species Lasioglossum calceatum. Next base: position 1,387,745 of record OZ016553.1, on the reverse strand, counting down.
TCTGATCCGACAGGAATCAATAATGGTCATTATGAGGATTATTCTACTACCATTCTTTGATATTCTAGTTTGTCAAATTAATCCTTTCGTAATGAAATGTATTTTCCGTCGAATTCAAAATTTCCTTTTTTATGGAGGTTCCTCTATTCCCCTATCACGGACTTCGTTCTCGATGCTTATCGGCATAGTGTCGTCAGATCTTCACTCTACCTTCCCCTTCTACGACACAATCCCCACGCTTCCGCCGCGGCCCGGTCACGTGACTGTCGTACAAGTTGGGACAGTGCTTTTTTCCACATTGAGGGCGTAGTCTCGTTTCCAGGATTGCAAGGGTGCGAGATGCGCCTTCTAATTTCTCGATAAAGCAAAGATGGGTTTTTTCAGTAGTCAAAAGCGCTAGAAAAAAGATCAATCTAGGCCGCGATCGCCCTCAAAAGTCCTATTTTTACGTTTACTAGGCGTAATTTGGATTATTCGGCAGCATGAACCGTGGGGAGCAGGGTTACCATATTCTAATCTCGTCCCAATTGATACGAGACGTTCCAACCTTTACGACAATCCCTTACCCAATTTTTTGACACATGCACGACAGAGACGAAACGCGTCACGTGACCGGACCGTGGCGAACAGCGTCCAAGAAAAGGAACGTCGAGTGGGGACCAGGGCTACCATATTTTTCTCTCGCCAGGCCCCTTACCCTTCCGCCTCTCGCCGTGCCGTGCACCGTACCTCGTCTTTGCACTCTTCCCACTAACGCTGGCGGGAGCCTCCCACTCTTCCCACTAGTTGCTGACGCCACCGTACGCAAGCGTGTCGCCGCTGTCGCCAGCGTTAGTGGGAAGAGTGCAAAGACGAGGTACGGTGCACGGCACGGCGAGAGGCGGAAGGGTAAGGGGCCTGGCGAGAGAAAAATATGGTAGCCCTGGTGGGGACACAAGTCTTAATCTGGCGACTCTGCTGCGACCCGACTCCTTCAGGGTGCCAATAGTGGCTCGACCTTTTCCAACACCCAAACAGTCTGGCCAGCCGAATGATTTGTGTCGGACACCCACCCGAGTCCGCCCAACCTGCATAATCGGATACGAGACACATTGAACGGCCCGCACAACGCCAGTTCGAATCCATGAAAACATTACTAGCTACATATCGAGCAGTGTAATGTTTAATCGCCTGGGTCCGCTTCCGATTATAAATAGCAGATCGGCCATGCAGACGTCGTTATATTCCGTGTTTGACGTTTCATCTTTACAGTATGGAAATACGGTCACGTTGTCGATCTCAGACGATTCGCTATCAATAAGTTAGCTGGCTCATTCAGTATTAAACGGGCCGGTATATGCTCGTGTGACAAAACGCGTGTTGAACAGCGTTATCGAAGCGAGGCGCGACGACTCGCGGGCCAGCAAGACTTTCCACACGAATTCCTTGTCACGCGATAGTCTAATTATCGTTAACCATAGTCCTTGGCGGAACGTGCCGCACAGACACGGAAACGATAATCTCGAGTATGCGAGTAGGCGGTGTAATGCGAGAGCGGAGCGGGCTTGGAGCTCGTCCTTACAGTCACCGTCGTCGTCGTCGTCGTCGTTGTCCTTGTCCTCGTCCTCGTCGTCTTCTTTTACTTCTTCGCCTTTAGCTCGTCGCGGAAACTGCAGTCCTAAATCATAACTACGTGTACCGGTTAGAGTGGTGCAAGAAATGAAGACAAATGCGTGGGAGCGAGTGTTGTGAAGAGGAAACGCGATAGCTGCTGTCTCCGGCCGCGTACTGCACACTCCGCTCCTCGCGGCCAGACACAGCGGAACTTGCGGAAAGTTCCGTGATAGTTTCTTTCCTACGACGGTGTTGATGAAAATTTGAACGAAACTTGGATCCGTGAAGGATTTTATGAAAAGTCCGCGAACGTTTAAAGACGAAAACTTCTGCGAGGCTGATGAGGCTAGGCCGCGCATATCCCCGGGAATTACTGATCTACCCTCTCCATCCTTTTCCAAATGGCACCGCTGCTTAATATATCTGTTAGAGCACGTGGCTTTTATGTCCGACGGAAATTTCGAATATTGTGTATTATAGCTACCTACTTGAAATACAGGGGGTCTCGTAATGACTACAGAAACTTTTAACGTGCCTTTGGAAGGACCATTTACAACAGGTGAACCCCGTGAACACCGGTGTTACAGTGGAGTTACAGTAGATTGTGTAACAGCCTCGTTCGCGTCGGCTGCTATACGCATTTCGAGAAGCGTTGTTTCAAGCTGGATTGTAAATGTTAACTGCCACAAGTAAACATATTACCTACATTGAGGATGAAGGACAAGGAACACGTTCAGTGCCATACCAGAGAGGATATGAGAGCGCTCACGCCCGAGGTTTTTCTGCCTCCACTTTTGTCAGTACAGTATTCCTTCGCATGTTGTGACTTTCGTCTTTACGGATAGTGTGAAAATTTTATCCCCACTACTAGGGGGTTCGATAAGGCAATACTAATGCAATGATGAAACTTTATGACTTTTAGTTATTTCGTCGCGAAACCTTTACTAACGGATTGGTGAATTTTTTCTGATTAAAACGAGACCAATCACGATATTGCGATTATATTTACTTGTTTAATAAGCGATGAAAGTTTAGAACGCAAAGATGGACAGAATTTGGGAAGAAAGAGAAAAAATTTACAGAAAATCAAGCTTGCTATTTTTAAAAGATAATATTTAGTGTTAATAATGCAAGAGTAGAAAGGATAAAGTTTATCATAATAATGATTTTCGTAACGTTGTCGCATCTGGTAGATCCCAATAAAGCTTGGTTTACTGAATAGATTGTAGTCAAAATTGACTTTCAAGTTTGGTAAAGAATAGAATTAATGTTTATACAATGTCTGACACACTAAATAATGAACCAAAATAAGTAGTATTAACTACACAATTGCATGATATTAATTGAGATTATCTAAGTACAGTACATTTCTTATTCATTTGAGAATAAAAATGCATCAGTTTAGTAACCATTTCTGCATTACAACGATGACAGCAGACAGCCAGGTAGTTTAGTACTAAGTGTAGTATATCAATAATGAACACATAATTACTTCATAAAGCACATGAATCGATAGACCCTAATTGCCCTACAGTGTCTTAATTGGCGCCGAGCGTAAACACGTTGACTGCCTAGGGAACTTCGCGACTTACACTATACCTACGTTACAATAAACGTTTTATTACTATCTAATGATCATGAAAGTATCAAACTACTACACATTAAACAAATCTGGTAAATTCTTTCTGTACATTCCATATTTTAAACGCACGTTCTATCATTTCAAATCAGTGTAACACGATGTATGTACAGGGTTTCAAGAAATTGTGTGTAAAAATCGTTATAGCGTAATTCTAGACATTAGGCTCGGCAAAGGTCTAACAATAAGAACACTAGAACTACCATCAGTTAAGACGAAGTTATTTCTACCAAAACCAGTCAAAATTCAAACTTGGCCGCTACCTGACACCTTTTATGGTCATTGGTTTAAAAAGTAACGGCCAAGTTTGAATAATTTAGCCTTCCATGTAACTCTTTAAAAATTAAATAGCGTTCTTTTAAATTAATTTTTACAAACGCTTTTTTCAGTATTACTGGAGGTATTTCTAAGCTAACGAACTTGGCCGTATTTTGTTTGATCTCGCAACTTTTTACGGCCATAGGAACTTGGCTCCTGTTTACAGGATGTTTTTGTTGGGTTTCCATTTACAAGAAATTTCATTTATGCTATCGACTAAATGAAATAAGAATTAACGAATTAATATGGTATCGTATCGTTTTGTCCCCGACTGTACCATTTTGTCCGGGAGTGTAAATTTGACTTTGAACAACTTTCTGACTACCGAGACACTATAGACCGCCCCACTGCCACCAACGCAACGCGGGGGTGTTCCGTTGTCTGTATCCCGTTTCCTGTGCAAAGGAGTTGTGGCATCCACCGATGTCCGCTGGCGGAGGGAGTTTGGCAACGCAGCGGAATTTCCTTCGGGCTTCAAGCCCCTGCTAGATTCTTGCTTCGTTTCCCGAGAACTGCTAAAGCTTAATCTACGTTGTGCCCTTCGGAAACTTCCAGTTTATACCGCGACGAAAATTATTCGAGCTCAACACGTGTTCGCGCGAAAAACTCGCTCTCCTTTCGCCGGAACTCCTTGAAACGGCAACATTGCGGCACGGCGCTGTAGGTTCACGCCAACCGTTCTGAAACTATCTAACTTCAAAACGTAATGCCTCCAACATTAACGCGTTAACAGCTCGCTAATCCATACTTGGGTTACCGTACTTCCTACACATGTGCTTTGCAACATAATTTCGCATTGTGGAAATTAATTGCGCCGTAATGTTGCGCCTCATTACTAGATAATCGGATAGAAACGAATATTATTAATAATACTGCCAGTTTATCGATTGGCATGATTAGCTGCGGCGTGCGGGGACAGTAAAAAGGATAGACCTCTGATTTTGCTGGTACATAACATTATGGAACCATTCTAGCTTGTTGCAACAATAAAACGCTGAGATCTTAACATTTTAGTGACGTTATCTACTTTTTAAGAGTGTCCGAATATGAAACAATTCAAGTCGTACGGTCCAAAATTTGAAAAGTTATTGCCTTTTTGAGTGTCCGAATATAATTGCAAGTGAATATACATGCTTCAAAGTAATATTTATTTAATCTTGTATAATGAGTCAATTTAAAGTGACTCATCGTCGCAATTTCAATTTTTCTGCAGATAATTGAGTGTTTAATTAATAATAAAGTACAGTAAAAACAATAAAGAACTCTAATGATGAGGATTTTGTAATTTCCTGAGAATAAATTAAATGAATCTTATGTAAATTGAGATTTACAACAATAATGTTAGATTGAATATTTCGGAAATCGATAAAATGTTCTCCATATTCTGTGGAGAATACGCACTACTTAATTAATAGTGTATTGTGTCTATGACGCCCATTTTTGAATAAGGAGGTAGCAGCATACGTGTCTGTTCTCATAAATAATATATTTCAATGCAATTAATGCAGAGCGGTTAATTGAGCTGTATGTAATCGATTCTCTTTTTTCTCCTCGTTAGCAACAGAATTCCAATTAAGTTCATTGTTCCAAAGTTCCCTTTGATAACACATTCAGTCGATTTCTTAATGATGCCTATCATGCTATTAGGTACTCATTCAATTTTCGACGGGAAATGTCTATTTTTATTTGGAAACTCAGATACTGAACGAAATTAATTGAAATCCATAATGATGTGGCATCAAAATGTCTATATACGTTACAATAGATGTGTTAAACAATTCCATCAATACGTGAACATGGGAATTACATCAGTGAGCATATGCACGAGGAACGAAAATTAAACTTTTATTAGCAGAGATATTTTCATATCTAATTAATGCGATGTACAACCACAATTGTATCAATTTAAATGAGCACTGTTCTGTTAACAACACACGTCCACATTAAATATTATTATTCCGAAAAAACGGTATTGGTGATGTCGAAAAATATTTATGTTATTTTGTCAATTATGTCGCATTGTCACCTGCTTTATAAAAACCTGCAATTAAATATATTGTATAAGTTTTCATTTTTATTTTTCGAAGACACTTTCTTTAAGAATAGTTAGACGAAAGATCTTCAGATAATATTTTATACACTCTTACGTTACATTAAACAAATATACTTTTTCAATTGTGAGAGAGCTTGACACCATCTTTAAGATTTTTAATTCATCTGACAATGAGTAATATTTGTTCAGAGCATACTAAAGATTACGATCTGCGAAATGCAATTAGGTTGAAAGAGTAATTAATGGAATAAATTATTTTATGAAATAAATTGCTTCGATTTTATCTAATTATTATGATCACTAAATTAGCGATCAACGTATTGAAAAATTGAGAACATCTTTGAAATTTCGTAAAATTTAAATAACAAATTGGACAGTGCACTATGGTGGCATTCTTTGAATTCTGTAACACTTATCAAAGCTTATTACTTAAACCGCTGAAATCATTGTTTACAAAATGAAGTAGGCCTTTAATTCAATGAAAGATATTTAATTTAATCAAAGAGTAGGTCTTTATGCAAAATAAAAATTGTATGTGACCAATTCAATTGCAAGAAACATGAACTGAGAAGTTGAAAATAAAACAATCAAAGTCTAACATTCTTATGATATTTTTGGTATTTTGTGTTTATTTTCATCATGAATGACAATGACAAAGTAATATTTGAACATTAATTAATGTAAACAAATTCTCTAAAATCAGTTTGAAAATATAAATTTTCAGTGAGTAATAATTTTATAGTAAAGTAATACCACAAAAGGTGCCATTTACAGTTGCCGCGGGACCATTTCGAAATTACATTTCCGCGGGCGAGCACAGCGAAAATGCGGCATAAAAACGGTCGAGAATCAATATAGTGACCGGGTTTAATCGTAACGGATGATCTTTGCTCAACGTATGCAGTTTTAAGTCCCCGAAACTTCATTAGCATCGAATTTCGTTTGGCCCGGGTTACCATATGAGTATAGATGTATGTACAATCGGTCAATCCATGAGGTTAATGAAGTTAAATGCTGAGCGAACTGGTATTATCATGATGTACTCAATGTAGATAATAGATAAACGAGATCAGATGCGTTTCAGCATGAAATTTCGCAAGAAATACACGAAACGTGCGAACCAAAGCAAATGACGCTGCATCATGATCATCATTTCGATTCCACTTGATTAAAATACTGTATATTGTAAAATAATAATTCTTGAGCCAAACAATTACATTGGATGGCAAGTCTGAAAATTGCATATCGTATAGTTTATGTTATAGTTTCGCAACACAACATCGACCTTTCTAATTTAATTCTCATTAATTACTAACTAGGTACTTGTAACAACTTGCCCCGCCGTAAGTGTATTCATATGTAAATGTATATAATAGTTTTAAAGAAGTACTATATAGTTAGTATTTTATAAAAAAAAAAACAATCGCGCGAGAAACTTGAATATCCGTATTGAATTGCCGTACCATTATTCAAAACAGTTTAAATAGTATTAAGGTCTGTATTCTATAAATTGTAAAAAGCTCAACTGTTGTACGAAAAAACAGGTTCAATTCAAAGAAATGTCTTGATTTTGGAATTAAAATTGCTTCGAGACCAAAGAGTTAATATTTTAAGTTTCAGACTTTATTCACAACCATTGAATTCGTAATTCAAAACTAAACTGCATATTATTGCCTAAGTGGTCTTATTTTTTTTGTTAAGTATTGTTGAGCGCTGACAAGAAGATCCCCGGGGGGGCACAGAGGCAAGAAGGGTCTCCAGCTAGCTCCGCCCATCCCCACCTCTGACGCTCCCGTCGTCGCCGCGTGACCACGCCTTTTCGGCTGCTACGTCACACGACGCGTAGTAGTAGGATTCCCGTATTTACGGGGGGCTACGGCGTTTCACGAATTACAGCCAATATTCAATGCCGTGAATACGAGGGAGAGAGAGAGAGAGCGGGAGAGAGAGAGAGAGAGGGGGAGAGAGAGCGGGAGGGAGAGTGGGAGAGAGAGTGGGATAGAGAGCGCTCTCTCTCGTTCCCGCTCTCTCTCTCCCTCTCCCGCTCTCTCTCTCTCTCTCCCGCGCTCTCTCTCTCTCTCCCTCTCTCCCGCTCTCTCTCTCCCTCTCCCGCTCTCTCTCTCTCTCCCGCTCTCTCTCTCTCTCTCTCTCTCTCTCTCTCTCTCTCTCTTCCTCTCCCGCTCTCTCTCTTTTACATCGTGACAATATCAGCAGTGTTCTGAATTTTGTGCCTACGCCGCGGCGCGCCGCCCCGCCCCGTTGAAGTTCCCAGATTCGCTCGATTCTAGGAACTTGTGACTGCTGCGGCCAATAGAACGCTCTAGTCGAAATGGGGTGTGAGCCTAGGCCCGCCCCCTCCAAGCCAACCAATCGGGCGCGCATTCTTGCCTACGTCACCGCATTCCTGCCAGGGATCTTCTTGTCAGCGCTCAACAATACTTGCTTTTGAATTACAATAATGCGTGAATACAAGACATGTTTAAAGTATCGGAAAAACTTGCTGTTTAGTAAAAATAGGTTTCTAAAATAAATCTGCCAAAGAGCTTTCAAAAATATGTTAAAATTTACAAAATAGAATAAGACAAAGTCGTCGATTTCTTTCGTTTAAAAAAGTTTCAGATGCCAGGAAGATTGAAGTGCAGAGTTCAGATTTTAATTAAGAAAGTTAAGTCGTTATCTAAAGTTTGGAGCAATCAGATGTTAGCATACTTCAGTCCGTTAATTCATTATCTTTTGCAGTACTGGTTTAATTGTTGCTGGGAGAATCAAATTCGTTGTAATTGACAACTAAATGATAGGTAATGCACACCGATACTAGTTTTTTTCCTTTCGTAATAAATATATTTGATGTTGCTTTGGGAATAAATATGTCTTCCAATTTTTGTTAAAATTTAATAAGATATAAATAAGATATAAATTTCAGTTTCGAAGGAAGCAATCGCAACAATTTTAAATATATTTTTCGTAATATTTATTCATAGAAAACAGATTATATTGCATTTTACATTCATAGACTATTAGCAGAAAAAATGTGACTACGAACATCAATATTATAATAGTTAAAATAATTTGTTCAACTTTCATGCATCAATTAAATAATATTTATTATACATTGAAGCTATTATTGGATCAGTTTGGCCCGCATGGCGAAAATATTAATACAAACATATCTGATCATCAATTATAAAGAATGGTGAATGATTCAGTACAAAAATGGATCAAATAATTACACAAAATTTAGATATTCTGTTAATATACAGAAGAAATAATCTTTTTCATATTATAGTTCCAAATGTTGTAAAAGTTTATGTTATCATTTCGAAACAAGTCCAAACAGTTCTCATCCCTATATGTAGTCGGAAAATGTTATATATTTAACAATTATTGTTAATGACAAAAGCAAAAAATTGCAGAAACACGTATCCCCTATTTTGGTCCATAGCTTACGTACACAAAGTTACATAAATATGGATAAACAATTACTAAGAAAAAATTGCAAAAAAAAGATGAATTTTTAAAATATTGTTTAAATAAATAATTTTTTCTGAAATCTTTTTATATAATCACATTCTTTGATCGAAAGTATAAAAATTAAAAAAAATTATTGTTCTAGACCCTTTAGTTTTTGAGATATTATAAATAGTGTTTTCACCCCGAACTTTAGGGCTATTTTCACCCTCTAGATACGGATCATTGCAGATAAGAAAAACTACGTATGAAATATTTTGCAACAAACTATATCCTGTATAAATTTCAATACAGTACGTAAAGTGTGTTAATGTAGACATAAAATAAATAGAAATTTCCTATTCTGTGGAGAAATAATTATAGAGACAAAATGGTTCTGATTATTTTAACCGTGAAGAAAATCGTACGGTAGCGTCGATTAACAATAATCTTTAAAATGTTTATTCTGCATTGTCCCCGCATAAATCAATAAAGTTAATAAACAGCTCCATTCAACAGCGAAATCATAAAAACATTTGCAGTCCATTACGTATTCATTCCTAAGCCGTCATTTGAATCTTCATCCACTGTAATCTGTGACAGTGATCTGAACCGTGTTTATTGCTCCTTTGTCAGCTATAAATTATACGTATAGATTAAAATTATCAGATCGGAGGGCAATGACTTCATAAATCATAGCACATTACACAGAGGTGACGAGCAACGTAGTGCAGGAAGTGTGCGGGTCTATATAAAGTGAAAGCAAATAAACGTAAATCGTGAGTGTTTGTGGTTGATGTATAGCCGAACGTTGTGACGCGCCACGCTGTGCACAGAATCTTCCACGGAATTACGGATTTAACGTTCTGTTTCCTCGTTAACATGCCATGTCGTAATCCTGCCAGAATGCAAGTGTTCGCAGTAATGACGATGATCGAACATGAGGGTTGTTTAGTTTTCGGATACCAAAGACGTCAAACAAACACGTTTACCCGCATACAGGCTGCTTTCGGGGTCGTAGCACAGCCAAGAAGTCAATGAACAATTCTCACACATGAATGCGATGGTAATGTAACCGATGTTCGAAATCAACAGTTACTTAAAAAAGTTTTGTGCAAGATTAACATTCTTTAAGATTGTATTTTGTTCCTAATTGATGAAATCAAATTGATTTGACCAATTTGATTTCATTAATAAAGCTGAGAATATCCCTTTACGTAAGCATTCACAGTGAATTTATATTTTTCATACCTTTTTACGTTCATGAGCTTAAATGACCTTGAATGACTAAATCTTTGAAATTGTCTCGAGAAGAGCTAGAAAAACTTAAACAATATTAAGGCCTTCGTTACTCAAGAAACATAATACGTCGAGGAACGTTTCAAGAGACTTTTTCTCAGTTTACAAGATTTATAAAATTATAAATAGACTGCGAATCTTTATACATTTATGAAGAGATTGGTTTGGCGAAATATAACACAGTAAAAGATTTAAAAAATTCAAGAATGTTGTAGTGTTGCTTTTAATGTAACAAAATCGTTAAGAGATGAAATCAATTTTTATGTTATTCCTACTTCTCACGATCAATGCAAAACATTTTTATTTTGCATGAAGATCCGCATTCTCATTAGAAAGAATGATGTGTATATAAATACGTAAAAGGAGGGAGGGACTAGTTGATAAATATTTTAGCATATCCATGAACGTTGTTTATAGAGGATAGTAGGAGCGGTGCCTCGAGGTAAGAAATGTTCAATTTCCACGGAATATGTTCTCTCTGTTGTAGAAGCGAACTAAATATCTCACTAGCGAAACAATTGCCTTCCAATGTAGCCGAACGTAAAAGAGCTCGCGAACGATGGCTGCAGTGGTTGTTTGCTTTTAGCGGTTACTATGTTGATAGCACGGACCGGAGAGATTTTCCCGAATGGGAGGCGAATGTTTTCTTGGGGAAAGGAGGAAGTAGCTAGAAATGTCGAGACGTGAATTTTTGCGTGAAACAGTAGAAAGCTAGCACAGAACTTCCTCTTCGGGCGTTAAAACGATAACGGCTGCGCGTTCGAAAATGAAACGTCAACAGAACCTAAGTCCAGTTTCTTTTCCCATTGAAAGGACTTTTCCATTCAAATCCTGTCGACTATGGCGCGCTTTTGGTTTCGATTCCCTTGAGAATCGAGCTTAATACAGGTACCAAGTGTTTGTAGATGTTCTTCTTGATATTGGATTAATTAGCCTTCCTAAAAATTTCTTATAAAATCTAATGAAGCTTCTAGAATAATATTGTTGCAAATAATGTCTGAATAGAGCAGAAATGATAATATTGCCAATATTTTGGTCACTGTGGTGACATTCTTGCTTCGAAAAATATTGAAAGAACGATTATGCAATTCTATAATAATATCTAAAATGTTAATTCTATAATAATGTCTAAATAACATTGACAATATTAAATAAAAATACTTAGAATGTAATATGATATTAAACAAAAATTAATACAGTGTTATGGTATTTGAAATTAATATGAAGATTATTATTAGAAAATTTCATATAATTGCAGTCTTTAAATTTGTTTATATTAATTTTCCGGAAATTCCGCAAGTTTATTTGACGAGAGTCGCTCGGCATTTCTCTGAGTAATCGTACTCCACACATTCGGTGGCCAAATGTCAGAGACGAATGTCCTCCAAGTTTTTCTCCGAAATTATAAATTCTTGTGTCATAAACAGACTGCTGATTTTATACATTCATGACAGAAATGTGTGCGCAATGTATAAAACAGTGAAAGCTTCAGACGAATTTACAATTCTATTGTTTTAGTTTTAGCTTAACGTCATTCACTAAATTTTGCGTGGTACGTTGATAAGTATTTTACCTTCAAGGAATCTGCAACCTAAGCTATATTTTCAATTTCTTAAACAATTCGGAACATATGCAGTTTGAAAGAAGAGAAGTATGCATTTTCTTAATTATAAATGCAATTTAATAAAATAAAAACGTATTATATATGAATTAATTAAATTGTACACTAATTTTCGATTTCTAAAATTATTGTTTTTTAGCTTTGTTGTTCGTACAACGTAAAAGTGCGCACTGTGTTTTTACCGAAGACGCGAAAGTCTTCTGCATTAGGCCGTTATTCAAAGAGCTTCCTAATTTCGAACAAAACTTACGTGTAAATCGTGGCAAATAATTGGCATTGGTATTGCCGTGTCGATTTCCACGGTCTGTCTCCATTCAGCGTGAAAACTAAGCCATTCGCGCGGTTCCATTCGACAGTTAATGCATCCTCGAACTCCGGAATGGCGAAACATTCGAACACCCGAACTCCTCTTTTTTCTTCGAGCAGAATACAACGCTGTTGACACACATGCTGCATAAAAATTACTGCGCAGTCTGCACAGGACAAAGCAGTTAAAGCAGTGTATAACTCTTTTACGGTTAGGAATACGGAAAATGTGTCTCTCTTGGGCGATAGCTTCTTTCTCTATCTTACGCGATGACATCAATGCTGCGAAATTCGAATGATTCTTCCAAACCGGAAAATATAGGGTAAATCCTATTTTATGTTTATGCGATTTTTAAATTTTTGTAGATGCATTTTAAGAAAGTGGAATATGAAATACAATCTTATTTCCAGTGGTAGTAGCCTTTGCAGATCTGAAATAAATTCTGTCGAATTCTGTATCCCACACTTTTTTGGAGATCTTCAGAAGCCATAAATGCATAAAGATCCTCTATTAATTACCCTCATCATGTAATATATTATATTATAAAAATTGAACATATAGGCACGGTAAAAAAACAATATTTAGCGTTCCTTTTTAGATGTCATCTAGTAAACTAATTAACTCCTTAAAACAGTTCGAGTGGCTCGGTTCATATTTTAAAGAATCGTTCTATTGTAAGAGTATTCGAATATCATATTGGAAGTTACTATTCATGATTATGGCTGAGATATACAGAGTGTTCCAAAAATGGTGTTCTTCCTACTTGAACGTGTAAAGTTTTAAATTTAAATTGTGTTTATTTTTATTTCGTTATAAATGTACAGAATCATAGGATATGGATAATGTACATTTAGGATTGCCGCAACTCCAGTAATACTATTTCCTTTGATTGATATGTGACCCAGGTTTACCAGAAATAAAATATAAACGAACTATACGACTCCACCAAGATCCATTAAAATTGTAGCTTTGTGACAGGGCGACATTTTCTTTTCCATTAAGATGTTACTCCACCCTTCATGGAAAGACATTTCTCGTCTTCCGTAGTAAGCGCTAACTTCATCAGGAAAACGAAATTTTCACCATCCTCTGGCCCTCCCCAGGTACATCAGTGTCTAAGAGTAGTTAAAAGCTAATTCCCGTCTTGTCTTTCTGAAACTCGTGGGATTATGACACGTCTGCTTGTTTATCGGAGATGATAGGAACGGAATTCTAAAGTTAAAATAACGAATCTTGCCGTCTACCGCGTGGAACGATCTCTTCCAGTGCCGTAGGCACGCATTCGGGGCCCATGCCTCATCACTTGCGAAAGTATTATACATAGATATTCCAAACTTCAAAATGAGTCCAATTATATTGCTGTACTATTAACGGAATTAAAACAGCTCAAATATCGAATATTTCTCGAGGTTGAGATATGTATTTAGTGTTCAAATACTTGCTGGATCCACTGTACATCAGAAACTAGTTTGCACGAAGTTTCCGTAATTTTGTCTTTCTTCTACATTCAAGGGTGACGAAGTGGCGGCTTGCGAGCCAATCGTGGCTCTTATCCCCACTCCTCTCCGGCTTAGGCAAAGGATAGTTGCCCCCACTACTGCCGAGCGGAGGTGGAAGAGTGGGGTGTCATTCCCATCACTCTGGCACACGGGTTAGGTTTGGAAGTGGGTGAGTTGCGATAAGCATCTTACTAAAAACACGAAAAATGTTGAAAATTTTTTGTTCAGGGACTGTATTCTGTTCCAACCTTTTGTAACCACATGATCGGAAACGTGTTCTTTGTATAATTACCTAAAGTTATGTCACAGTTTTAAAATATGCTCTTCAAAACCTGGCTGCTTCTTGATCTATTGTGAACTATCATTCTCTGGGAATAGATGTATTCTCATCAAACAAAGTTATGGACCTTTTTGGTACATAGTACGTATTATTTAAGACAGGGGTGACAAGTTCACAGCTCGGGAGCCAGTTGTGGCTCCCATACCCACTCTTCTCTCTGGTTTAGACAAAGAAGAGTTGTCCCCTCTACTGCTGAATGGAGGTAGAAGAGTGGGGTGTCATGCCCATCACTCTGTCACATGAGTTAGGTCCAGAAGTCGGAGAGCTGCTCTCTTCCAGTACCGTTGCATTAGTATTGGGGGTTCCCTGGCTCCCGGCGGAGAAGAAGTTCGTCATCCCCGCTCTACATACTTACAAAGTAAATGCATTACTCAAGCAAATCATCAAGGACTTATGCAATCCGTCGTGGCCGTGCAACTTCAAAGCGTGCAGAGTTAAAAATCAACTGCAGAAATTCAATTGACAGACATTTAAACCTTAGATGTAAAGTCACTTGAAATTTCTCTGCAGCAAACATCTCATTTAGCTCCTGCTGTTCACAGTTTATCAACGAAACAGGAGCTCTCCGGCATAGCAATCTAAACACCGAGAACTAAAAGAGCTAGTAAACGTTACTTCACCCTTTTACAGTGCACGTCCAAATATTCTGCTGTTAAGTTCCTGCAACGTTCCAGTTGTAAAAGTTACGTGTACTAGAGAAAATAGTGTAAAATCGATATCTTACGGTGAAGACGGACCTTTAATATATGTATGTAAACGATCTTAGCCCGCATTATTCGAGAGAAAATAGAAGAAATACATAGTACGTTTCTGATTCAGGGATCGTTGAATATCAAGCGCGTCAGGCACCAACCGTGGCCGAAAGAATTCTGCCATATGTTTCGTAAAGGATTTTGCAGGATCCGTGTAACCGATATTTTGGTCACTGCGGTGAAATTCTTCCTTCGAGAAGTATTGAAGA
The DNA here is from genome assembly GCA_963966675.1 of Lasioglossum calceatum. NCBI lineage: Eukaryota > Metazoa > Arthropoda > Insecta > Hymenoptera > Halictidae > Lasioglossum > Lasioglossum calceatum. Next base: position 1,372,668 of record OZ016553.1, on the reverse strand, counting down.
AACGATGAAGCAATAAATTCTAGAATAACATTGTCGGAAATGTCGAAATAAGACAGAAGCATAGATGAAGACTCCTTAATAAGAAATATACTTTCTGTATGAACCGACATAAATTTTAGTTACATCTAATAAAGAAAATGGTTTAAAAAAAAGGATTAAATGCAGAAACAAAATAATTTTATTTACGTCTAATGAAGAAAATTATTTTGTTTCTTGCTTAAATAGGTTTCAATACACTGCATTTAACTCTTTCTGGAAATCTACACCTTTAAAATTTTTCTGATTGTCTTGTGATTACACATTTCATACGTTTATTTACAGTAAGAGATTCAAATTAAAATAGATAATAATTGCAAGAGGTGTATGAGGAGTAAAGCAAATAAAACTGTATATATTTATAGTTAAACTATGGAGTTTTATATAAAATATAACTTTTAATTTTTAAGTTAGAAATAATACGTTGATACTTTAAAATGTTTTTAAATGCATTAAATCAGCTGTCTATCTACAAACTTGAGCATATAAATTATATTTAGTATTGCTAATAAGACAAAAAAGGTTATTTACAATTAAATTTGAAATCACATTTTATTATTATTAAAATATCATTTTAATAATAATTTTTTCCTAATTAGAAACTGATAATCACGTAGCAATTTATTTTCCGTAACTGTGAACACGAAGCGTAAGCGTAATCAGAAACAAACTTCATATTTAATGGTATACAGTCACGCATACAATTATTAAATTTGTTCCACATGATAACCTACGGTATACTAATTCACTTGCTCGTACAACTGGGATTGGTTTTAACTTTTCTGCAGTCCACGTTATACAGGATATTTAATTTTCATTATCAGACTACATATCTTTGTGCAGACTAACAATATTCTAAGTCAATTTGTCAGAAATAGAATTTCCATAAAAGTATATGTTTCAAACTTACTTAGTGTAACAATACATATTCTCAAATTCTAATATCTTCACAGTTTTGTATTTCCTATGTTCGTACAAATGTATATATATGTATATATATCGTATACATATGTATGTATTTAATTCCGTAATTCAGTATTCATTTTATTCTAAAAATGTTTTCATGATGTACCGGACGAGAAACTGGAGATGTGTATTTTCTCGAAAATGCTATACATTCAAGCGCTTGTGAAAACATCGAAAAATTGTCTTCTGGACTGAAACCGCCGTAGACTGAAGCGTCTGAAGTAGATTGAAGCTTCCTCTTTACTACAAATGCTTAAAACTCGCTCTACGATTTTTTCTAGGCGATTTATTAAGTTTTGAATGGAAGGTGTATTGCCATCTTTGCAATGTTTATTTTGAAAGTCCATTTTCGATAAAAATCAAGCTAGGAATTTCAATATTTACATTTCTACGTTATCTTTCCATTCTGAACAAATTGTAACTAATATATTTAAAATCACAAAGATTTTGTAAAAAGGAAATTAGCAGAGAAACGCAGAGTTTCTAAAATATTTTTGTAATTTTAAATTTTATGTTCAAGTACTTCTCGTACAAATATAAGTTCTGACACGTATCCTAGTTGACATTTCTCAAAAAATCTGCTGTGAAGTTGTCGGATGAAATGCACCTGGCATCGACCGACTGCTGCAGACTTCTCCAACTGTGATCTTCATACATCGTTGATCACTGCATACCTAGTAAGTACCTGTATCGTTATTTAACAATTCCAGCGAGCGTAACCGGTTACGTTTGAGGATTACGTTTCCTCCTTCGTGTTCATTAGTTGCGAATTCCTTTAAGGATTTCCCAGTTCTGTGTATTTAACAGTTAATAACACGCTGTTGCGTGGAGCTGAACAAACGAGAATAATTATCAACAGGGAACCCGTGTCCCTGAATTAATGAGTGTTTGTTAAAAAAATATTGCTAATTAATTTAGGTCTCACAATTTCGTTTATTCCAATTAAATTATATAAGACAAGATAAACTCCTAAGATATTGTTTTACAAGTTATACATATTTTGAACCTATATAATCTTCTACATAGGATGTATTATAGTTGTATGATATCGTTCCTTGTACATGGAATTGTATGCTATAAAATCTAAAACGTTTTTAGTGAATCTCAACTAACCTGCTCAGCACTCACAGTAAATACAGAATCTAAATGACCTTCTGCGTCTGTGAACTGTCACAAGCTAGCTTTCAGTACAAAACTTAAAGATCAAACTTTACCTCTAGAAACCAAAAATGTTAAAATTTTTTATTGGATAAAAAAATTGGGCTCTATTTCACCTTAAAATACCGAAATTACTTTCTTGCCAACCCAATAGCTTTGTCAAAAGAACGCATGTGGAATTGACATAAAAAGCTGATATAAACAGCTCGGACCCGAGAGTTTTTCTTAGATCAAAGCTTTACTGTATCTCGAATGTAGACTGTAAATTTGATAATATGCACTTTTTGGCGACAGCTAAAATGAGTTAGACTTAATATTAAATCATAATATTAATATATTTCGACCCTTGCAAATCCACTAAACATTTTCTACAAAAAATCAATCAAATGTTGTTACTTATCTACTTGTGTCAGTCTCTTTGTATTGTTCTTTTATTTATTCTTCTGTTTTAGTTTTCTGCCTCTACTTTAACGTTTCGTGTTTGCTGTTTGCATTTACATAAATTGCAACACGTAAATAGACTACATAAAGTTCGTGAATCGTAGTATTGTTCCTATGAAAAGAATAATGCATGTAGAATTCAGAATTTTTTCCTCGTAAAATACGCAACAGTTTTTACCGTACATAAATTTCTCTCGTGAACTTATTAGTAGTCGGGATTTTTTAAATTTTACGCTTTGGCCTCCTCATAACTTTCTACTCGGCAAAATTCTGTGACGCTGTACACTCTAATTTTTAACCGGGTCCTTGCTCTGTAGGAATGCTGAGTTTGGTAGACGTCCTCTCAGCTGTTCTAATGCAATGATTACATTGCAGATTTTATGCATTTCTGCCCGAAATGAATGAGTCAGACATAAAATGAATGATTAAAAGAATTGAAGAATATCGGTGTGCTGGATCCAGGTTATTAAAATTATTAAGTAAAACTTTGTTGCCTCCAATTCTTTGCAATTGACGCAGACCATTTTTTATTTCGCATAAAAATCGATATAATAAAATCAATTAATTATAAATCAAATGTTGCAATGATTAAATTACGAACCTCACTTAAAAAAATGAAAATACATATGTATTTATTCAAGCGTATTGAGTATTGAGTCTTGAGTCTTATATTTACCTAGCAGTAATGACACCGTTCACGTGTGTGTCTAAATAAATATACAATTTCATCAAAATAAATAAATAATTAATTTTAAATATCCATAATGACTGAAATTGATTTGCAAAATGTGAAATTGATTTGCATAAGGTTGAATTTGACTTGCAAATGGGTGAAATTGGTTTTAAAAATATTGCAATTTTGGATGGAACCTAGCCCCGCAAACCTAGTGTTAAAGAAGATGAACTTAGTTAGTAGGAATTGAATGCCTAGGAAGAGGCAATTGAAGAGTATCAGACGCGAGTGTACCGCGCGTCAGATACCATGACCGTCACGTGCTAATCAGTGTTGAAACGGTCTCGGAGCTGTGCCAGCTAAACAAACGATCCACTGATCACACCGCGACAGTGGAGAACGAGTGGGAAGTTATTAATCCCGGTGGCACGAAAGCGCGGAAGTAATGCCTCTTGCTTTGCGCTCTGTTAATGCGACCGTGGAAGGAGAAATTGGCGGTGAAGAACGAAATAGAGGAAAGAAATCAGCGGGAGAGGCAAAGCTCACATGGAAAATTCATACATTTCATGGCTGTGTAGCCGACCACTTCACCGCTGCCACGGTTCTTCCACCTTATTCCTTGCCCTCTTTTTCCTCTTTCTCTCGCTCCTCACGATCGATAAGGGCTTCAGTTTACCGGGACACTTTTATCCAACAGCTGCATGCATGACATCAAGTCGTAAATAATAGCCCCTCTGTGAAAAGAAGAGAAAAAAAAGGATTACATCGATAGACCGCGCGGGCGGGGGGAGAGAGAGAGAGAGAGAGAGAGAGAGAGAGAGAGAGAGAGAGAGAGAGAGAGAGAGATTGATAATTAAAACGAGCGACACCTCTATTACTCGTCGCCGTTAACAGCGTTACGCGGAATATCAGCTGGCCGATATTTAGCACGGTCCCCGTCTTGCTGCTATAAATTACATTCGTCGACTTGGTAATCAACTCTGCACGATTGCGAACACCGACGAAAGCTTGATTTATACGCGGACCATGTTTTGATTCGTTCTTAAATCAAGGGAGATTTAATCCTTCCAACAGGAAGGGACATGATAAGAACTTGCAGTGATACAGGGCAGATGAGGGAAATCGACTCGAATCGAGAGAGAAGACTTAACCTCTCTCTGCCAGTACCGGATTAGTCAAGTGGCATTGTTACTAGAGATGGGATGAACTGCTACTTCCGAATCACTGTTCGATCACGTTCGCTTCTGATTGGTGGAGAGTATAGGAGCATAACTGTTCTTGGACACTCTATATAGAAGTCTGTGTTCTCGGGACATGTTACATAACAAAAAATAAAAACAAGAATAATGAATAAATTAATAATTAGTAATAACTAATGACTATGAATTGCGAAAGAGAGTTCAGTTAAAAATTTTTTCAAACTTTAAACCTTGCGAAATGTTTTATATTGTGTGGTATTGTATATTGTATATATAAAAGATATACAAATGTATAAAAACTTAACACAAATAGTACAATTTAAATAGAAACAGAAATATGTATCGCATATTATAGTGGCTCACTGTAATGCTATGTATAATATTATAGATTATCCAATTACTTGATACATTTGTAGCTAGAAGATGAAAATGATTGCAGTTCGATTAAAACGTACTCCTGTACGTTCGGATAACACGTTGTCATTATTCAGTTGAAAAATTATATTTCAATTAATTTGCCTGCAGTACATGATCCAAACATCGATAGAAATTCCACCCGGGTGAAATTTATTTCACTCATCTGCAATCCGAGCGACCGAGCAATATTTCTTCGCGGAAATATGCACGGAACTTTTAAATGAACTTAACGAACTTGTATCCAGCATTAATGATACCGCTGCAAAATCGCTTGAAGCGGGTTAACTTTTCTGCTTGCCGGTAGTAAATTACTTTCTCCAACGTAAACGGCAAGTAAATCAACAAAATGTTTAAAATATCTGTGTTCCTTCAGTTACAATAAATCTTTGAAACGTCTTGGTTTTATGAGACTACAGTAAAGTCGCGTTTACTGTCCGAGGTCGGGTCCCCGACAGTAATGCGATCACTGTCCAGTGCCTACTGAGATGATTGATCTCGGCTCGGGTATATCGGTGTGAACACCACTACACTGACACCATGAATCGAATGTACAAAACCTCTTTATTTTCGTTATCTTTTTATGAGACTTTCACTAACTTATTTCTGGCATTTTTCTGATTAAAATGACACCAAACACGATATAATTTCAATTGTATTTAGTGGTTTAATCGACGATGAAAGAAATTAGTGGATTATCAATTTGTCTATTTAGTACATTTTTATTAATACGAGATTGTGCAAGAATACTATGTTTATTTAAGTTCGATTTACTTATAACATTTTTATCATAGTTGGCTTTTTTATTGTTCTTCGACTGATGATGTTAAAAAATAATTATTACTGTGTGTGCTTTTATGTGATTTGTTTACCTTCACGTAACAATTTATTTGTTTTCTATCATGATTGACATTTGTTGTGTCTAAATAGATGTATCAGACAAATAATTTGAGGACAAGCATTGATCGTCAATAATATCAATATTGAATTAAGCTTAAACTAATCCAACGATATCAATTTCACCTAAGTAATTATGCGATTTATGCATCGTCATAATTATATGCACGCATTCAAGCATAAAGTTAATCACAAGTACAACAGCTAAATTTGGAATCAGTTTAGTTTCAGAATGTAACGCAAGTATTTATGAGTATATATTGTACATAGATACTCGTATACATATCGTATACTCGTATATAGATACATATAGGGTGTCCTAAAACTGTCGGAAAACCTTGCAAGGAGTGGTTCTCAAGATCATTTGAGGTAACTTTTCCCTTAGCGAAAATTGCCGCTTCAGCTTTGTTAAGGAGTTATTCACGAAAAACACGGACCAATTAGAGCACGGTTAAAGTTTTTTTCGTTAATAACTCCTTAACAAAGCTGTGGCGGAAATTTTGGCTGAGGAAAAAATTACTTCCAATGGCTTCAGGATCCACCCCTTTCAAGGTGTTCCGACATTTTTTCAGACACCCTGTAATCCCAAAATAACGAATTTATTGTAATATGCATGCGTTAACACAAGGAATAACTGTGATAAATAAATTAAACAAACACGTAATCGCATTAAAGGTTTTATCGATGTTGCCAAAAATGGAAGCCCGTGGAAAACAGTACCATTGCAGATTTTCCACTTACATATTTACAGTGGGTGTAAAAAGTATTCGTACGTTTTAAAAACTAATAACTTTTTTATAATTGTACCAAACGACCTGATATTTTTATAATCAATTAGAAGCATTGGTTTACGAAATGATACGCAAAAAAGATTTTCCAGAAATTATAATTTACAAGGTTACATGTTAAAATAAAGAAGGAATTTTTTAAAACTTTTTATTTGGGCCCTTAAAGAAAATTTAAAATATATGTTTTGTAGATCTATAGTAGTTACACACATGCTGAAAATTTCGAAAATTTCAAAATGATGCGTGTCGTTTTTTTTCTGCGTCAATCGATTTCGATGAAATTTTCAGTATGTGTATAACTAACATGGATCTACAAAACGCATATTTTAAATTTTCATTACGGGCTCTAATAAAAAAGTTTTAAAAAATACCTTTTTTTATTTTTGCTTGTAACCTTGTAAATTATAATTATTTGGAAAATCTTTCTTGCATATCATTTCGTAAACCAATGCTTCTAATTGATTATTCAAAATCAGGTTGTTTGGTACAATTATAAAAAAGTTATTCCATTTTAAAGGTCGTACGAATACTTCTTACACCCACTGTACATCTGCCCGTCAATTGTATTATAAAATAACCACAGAATGAAACTGGCAGGATAGTAACTGCTAGTGTCAAAATAAATTGGAGAGGTTTAGCGAAGATTTGTCACATAATGTTTTATTTTCAAGGCAAACGTTTCGAAAGTTTATGAACTACATGCGTTATTCAGCACGACTTAGCTAATGTCTGTACATTATTATTTACAGCGACGATAATATTTATAAACTTTACCCTACCCCTGTTTACTGTGGCAATGGACGTTTCCCCTTCTAATTTGTGCTGTATCATTGGAACAGCCCTCCGCTTTCATAACAGCTAGCTATCGAAAGGCATCGGATAGACACGCTGAATGATTTTTTTAACAACAAGAATTACTCAACTCTTTCTGCTCTGAATTATTCAAAGCATTATGCATCTTTTCTCAAAGATAACTCTCTAAAACTTCCCTATATTTTTCATACGTGATCATGAATAAATAAAATACTATGTATTTATAATTAGAAAAAAATATTTTGAAATGAAGTGTAAAAAGAGTAACGATCCCATTACATTCTGTGGATTTTTGTATTTTATTTAACGATTCATAATTTACTGTGAAATTTTTACATTAAGAATCATTGGCCTAATAACAAAATAGAGAAAATTTGTTATTTTTATTCGGTCAAACATTTTTATAAAATCATTATTGTTTTCGAATTGTATTACAACTTTACAATAGTAAATGTTACCGAGGTTGGAAAATTAATCTCGATGATGGTAAAATTCTGTTGTAAAAATAGATAGGTAGAGGAAAAAACAGTAATTAGATAAGTTAAAGCCATACGATTGTAGAAACCTCTAAACTCTAAACGAAGATAGATAGATACAGAGTGTAATGCTTGATGCAAGTAATTTATACATATACTTCAACATATAAGTCATATGTTTTCTCGAATTTAAGAAAACTAGTTTAAAAGAAGTTTTAATAAAAAATGAGTAAAATCAATTTTTACTATTGTTTTTCACAATTTCGAGCAAATGCATTTTTTCAACATATTTTTTAGACTTCATTTACTAAACTAATTCTTCTAGCCTTACAGAGAAATTTAAGTCGTTTGGTCCATTCATAAAAAAGTTATTCTAATTTAAAGTGTGTGTGATCAGCTATGCTCCTAACTGTACAACAAGAAAATGACTCAATGAAGATGACACGTTTACATCAGGTTACTCGAGTTTTAATGAAAAGCTGCAATTTTTTATTCATAACATGATAGCGCCTGTTGAGATCAGTTACCTGATATGCAACACAGCATCGTTCACTGAATTATTGATAGGCCCCCATAGACATACAGCAGATACCAACCATAGCACTTAGTAAACGACTATATGTAGATGTTTACGAGCGTGTTACCACGAAAATATTAAATTCTGAGAGTCACTAACACTTAAATGTTTTCATGCAATGATAGTGATTGTGATAATTTCGTAAAAACAAATAGTACAACCATAAGCCTTGACTCATTTTAGGACAACGTCTATCTCAAACACCGAACTTGATAAAATGCAATATTATAACAGTAATAACATCTTTGTTAGAGAAAGTAAAACTAAGTAGATCTTCAACATTTCAGTTGAAAGTTGTCTGATTTTCTTGCGATTGTGAGAACAGTAATTCTTGCTATTCCAGTTCATAACAAATATGTAGAAATAATAATTATTGTATGCAAGAATGTAGTATGCTAACATTTGTTCAAAATGTCTCCATACATAAACGAAACAATTACACGTACTGCGCCATTTTTAGATAAAACATTCGGAAATGAACGCAAGTTGTATAACGAACAATAAATTATTTAATAAATAACTGTTGACCGAATAACGCTTCCGAAAACATTTCCAATTCTCTTTTATTTTACAAATATAAATTTCCAAGGCACTTTTCCTGTAATTAAATGAAATGGTGGCCTTTCGGTACAGTGATTACAACTGCGGTAACAGTACGATTTTTCTTTCAGACTCCACTGATAATTAACCATTGAAATTCGACTGATGTAATTGGTATTCGAAAAAATCTCTCTGTTCAGCTAATTTCGAGCTTTAAAAGTAACTGGTACATGTTCCCTTATAAAAATGACAAGATTGATTTTATTTAGACTTTGTGCGGCTCCTATTATAATACTAAAAATATTTATACAATCAATTCTTACAAAATCATTTCTATTATTTCAATAATTGTAAATTAATAAATCTGGAACTGGCCATTTTGCGGGTAGTGGTAGGTTTAGTGTTAAATGTATCCTTATTTTTCAGTGAGAAGTTTCTTGCGTCAATATTTGCGTTGTAGTGTAATTGACGAAGAATAGTGAACGATTGGCGTATAATGAATAAAAGCATTCAAGGTCATACAAGGTTATCGAGGTTCATTTCTAAAACAAATAATGCATTTAAAAAAGATTACGGACACCGTTATCTTGCTAGCAAAAAACATCATCCTTTAAGTTAATGTTGGAATAATATTTCAAACAGAAGCAGGTGCTGGTTAATGATTCGTTCTGCATGATCTTTATCTTGGTCGCTTAGCCGACACCAGCTTCACCAGTTCCAGTGAATAACTTTGCACAAATGATGGTTGTTGACATTATGTAAGACTTCGTAATTTAGTATTTATATTTTTTGTAGATACGTTTCTTTCTTTTCTTCTTATTTTCATTTGTAATTTTTATTCTACATTTATTTTCTGCTAGGTTTTACCACAACATGAAAATTATAATTGAAGGAGATAATTGCAATTAGACAAATTAACAAGTTTATGTTGAAACAATAAAACTTTAAGTAAAAGCCTAGCTGTACTAGTTTGCAAATTGCAAATATACTTTTAGCAACAGTGTAACCTATATCATACATTTTTCGGACCGTGGCTTTAATAATTTGATCACCCACTAGGCATATAATATAAATATAATTACAAAAATAGTAGCATTAATATCCATTAAGTATTGCAATTAGGAAAAAATAAACAATAGTTACATACAATAGTAAATTAACAAAGGTGGATAACTAAATACTATGCCCACTATGCATACCATAAATATGATTACTAGACTGCGGATTTCATGCATTTATGACAAGAATGGATAGTTGCAATTTAAAGCAGTGGACATATTAAAAAAATTTAAGAACATCAATGTATTAATTGTAGCTAATGAACATTATTAAAGAACGAAAAAAATGATTACCTGGCCCTTCTTTATTGCAGTTAATGCACACAATTTTTATTTTGCATAAAGTTCCGCAATCTAATGATTACAAAAATAGGAGCATTAATACCCCCCCCCCCCCAATTAGGTATTTCAGTTTTAAAAAATAAACAATAATTACATACAATAATAAATTAACTAAGGTGGAATAAAGAACGAAGTCCAGGCTTGAAAAATGGATTAAGCTACACAGTTTGCTGGACATTCCTTGTAAACTTATCGCTTAGTGTACCGGTATCGGTCACTACATGCTGGTACCCTAAAGTTTATGGCTCTAACTACCGAACTTTCAGTAAGAATTACTGATTCTTCACAGAAACTTTAATCGCTGATCAGGTCCCACGAGAATATACCTCGGACGTTCCCTTATCCCATTTTCACCTAATTTAAACCCATGTCGTAATCAATTACATCGACAACAAACTTTTCAGTACATCGGTTAGATAATTTCTGTTTATTATCCCGTAAATTCAATTAGCAGTACTGCCATTGAATTAGGAAGAAACTTACCTCTCAGATTCTACTACAGTCAGTGTAAAAAGTATTCGTACACTCTTTAAAAACAAATAAGTAACTTTTTAAAAATTGGACCAAACAGCTTGCAAGTTTTGTTGCTGTTTGCTCCACATTGATTAAAATTATTCGTTTTTAAAGGATGTACGAATACTTTTTATACTGCCTGTACATGTTTTGCGATCTCAGTCGAACGTTTGTTAATAACTACACTGCGAATCTCGATGCTAAATAAGAATTTTCTAAGGCAATTATCAGACACGGAAATGAAATAAAATAGGTTTTCACTTTTAATAATTTTAATAAATCGAAGACATTATCAAAATGTTCCTAAATTCTTATAATAAAAGTCTACTAATAAAAGAAATTCTGACCATGACGATTTAATATGACACTGTAATTGAGCAGGCGAAAATATATAGGATCAATAAATAAATAATCATAATTCATATCAATAAATCTTCATCTAATTCTGATAAGGCACGTTTCATCGTACTTCATGTTTCTCAAACATTTATATCGAGAAAATTTGCTTGTTAATCGTATTTGTAGCTGATACTGCCAGGAATAAATACGACAATGAAACATATTAATATTCATTACGTTGTAATAAATTTGGATTGCTTAACAAGCACCAATAAATTGATAAGAAGTTGTTGCAATATTCATAGGTGCTCATTGAATTTAATGCAGGGTGCAACGGAACGACTGAGAAGATGATTCTGTTATACATGTAAAATAAAGAAGAAATGCAAAATTTGTCTGCGTACTTAGCTAGTTACACTTTGAATAAACATATTTAAATTTACATATATGCTGCTGTCGCAGCTTTATTAAAACAGCTACATGCGCAGCTGTATGCTTCCGAATAATGCAAATTACGTCTCGTAAAGTAGATTGATATTTTATTTAGCGCTTTTGGCAACTGAAAACCCCCATGTTTGCATTATCGAGAAATGAGAAGGCGCATCCCGCACCCTTGCAATCCTGGAAACGAGTCTACCTCCTTGAGAAATTAAATTTCCGTTGATCAAACAGAGTAGTCAAACTATACTTATTTACGAGTCCAAGGCCATTCGAAGGTCATAGTGTACCATATCATTGAACGCGTCTTGACATCGGTTATACCACTATTAAGTTCAAAATATATGGTGCCATTTAAAAATCATCGATGACCTTCAAAAGACCTTGAAAACGACAACAATCAGAAGATTTTTTTACATCGTCGTATTCGCCTCCTTTAACAGTTAACTTTTCTCTGTAACATTTTCTTCCATTTTCAAGCCTAACAGAGCTACACTAGTGGAATTAATTCTGGACACTTTTAAATTATTTAAATTTCGCATTTATTTAATAAATGATCATTTATATTTTATATTCTAATCATTGTTTTCTAATTTGAGGGCGTCGCTTTTATGCACATATAAAAAAGTCAGTAAAAAGACCATTTACAGTCATACTTTTAATATACAATATACTTAATATACAATTATTCGAAGTGTCCAGAATTAATTCCACCAGTGTATTTAGGTGGCCTGTTTCTCGTGAATCACCCGGTATACATATGTTTAATTTTCATAAAAATCTCACGTATTTCATTTATTTTTGCATGTACGACCATTAAGTATTCCATTCCGCAATGCTATCTTCCACCGTACGACGTTGTAAAATGTATAGAGCCGTGCAAAAATTATGGTCTTATGACGGCAACAAAATGGCATAAATTATGGAACGTCTTGCGGTGCTTGCATATTAATCGACTACTGTTTTATTTTACAATATGGCGGTAAGCTGCAGTATAAAGTGCGGGTAGTGAAGAACTATTTATGGCATATAATTCACTAGTTACGGCTTGGCCACTACGAAAACTTCACTTGAATATTAGCAGGCATATTTGGAATAATTCAAGACGAAGAAGGAAATGAACGAATGCTGGAAACGGAGACGAGTTATTCGAAGTATTCCAAACAGGACGGTTGAGAATACCAAAAGAAATTATTAGAAAGTTATTCGATGGTATGCTCAAAAGAATTTCTGTCATTGTTGGAGTAAGAGAGCTAAATGTTTTAAATTAATCAAATAATCTCTCATCCAAGTTGGCTCGCCCAAGAGGTAATGTCGAATTTCCGTAAGAAATATCTTTTTACTATTTTGTATTTACGGTAATTTGTACTTATCGTAATTTCCTGGTTTTTTGAAACGAACGAATATTTGTCCGAAAACCGAGGTTACACGGGAACAATGAGAAAGCGTTGATTGTATTAGTGGCACCGGCTCGTTGTTTTTTCTCGCGCTGCGGGACTCTGAGAGGCGAATTAATAGTCAAATCATGTCACCGGAATAAAAATAACAGGGCTGCAGCCCGGAGGAAAAAGTTGGCGCCAGCTTTGTCCATTAAGTCGTTTGCAGTACTCTGGAAGAATACTTCGGGTACCTACGAATCGGACTGCGGACTAGTCGGGAAGTTTCAGCGATTCTCTCTCTCTCCGTGCCTGATGTATGCGCCGCATTCAAAGGTGTTTTGTATATAACAATTATCTTGTTCAGAGACCAGCGCATTGTATGGAAACTGCGAGCGGTGCGCGGTGACAAACGGGGTCTTAAATTTAACGAGCACGACTGGTCTGTTTACCAGGGATCGCTCGCAGGATCTTGGAATTCTCAACTATTGTTGGGCCACTTCATTTTCATCATTATCTTATATTTCAAACGAATCTCGATACCACTTCGTGCCATCTATATGGTCCGACACAATCACTTATTCAAACGTACAGTACTGTGTAAAAAGATTTGTACTTTTCCGGTTAAATAACTCGCACACAGTTACGTTGTGCATACATATAAAGTAAAGCCTTCCCCGCTTAGGGTCTTCTCCCACTCTTAGACTTCATCATTATATTGTGTGTACAGTAAAACACGAATACATTCTAACCGTCGAGCTTCTTTCCTGTTCCCTCTCGCGCCGCCTTTGCCGCCATTTCCGCCACTGCCGCCCAACTCACTAGCTCTATAGTTGTACGTCATAGCGGGAAGAGATTCGAATGATGGGGACCTTGCGGTTACCGGAGGGGAATAATAAGAAAATGGAAACAGTAGGATCTACAAAAACGAATAAGGGGCCAAAAAGCTCGAGCTACGTACTAAGTTTTGTATTAGGAGAATATCATAGTGAAAAAGGCGGCAGGAAAGGTGCCACCTATTTCTCTATCATATTTTCCTCGTAAAAATTCGAAAATGGCAGAAATTGACTTTTCTATTAGGCGAATATGATAGCGAAAGAGGTACCTAAAAAATTCAGTAGAACAAGTTATTGATAAGCCAGGCAACACCAAATTTTTCGAAAACCTCGAAAATTGATTTCTGTATTGGGTTGGCAAATAACTCCTGAATAGGAGTTCCAAAAGCGACGTAAAATAAGCACAAAAAACCCAATATTAGGTGAATATGATAGCGGAAGAGGTAGCACAAAAAATTTAGTAGTACGACTCAATGACAAGCCAGATGGCCCAAAATTTTTCGCAAATTCTGTAGTACGACTCAACGACAAGTCAGACATCCGAAATGTTTTGTTTTTTCGAAGTTTCACTATTTTTGCAATTGAAAACCAGTAGTGTAACTCAATGACAAGTTAGACGGGCGTAAATTTTTGCGGAACTCAGTAGTACAACTCAATGACAAGTCGGACGTTCGGGAAAGATTGGTGTTTCAATAAATTACACAAATACATTTATTTATTACATTGTCTTTATTAATAAGATATTAATATAAGAGACAATTCTAACTGTTCGTCAACCAATACAGCAACAATAATTGCTACTAAGGATAGCATAACTTAATACTAAAGAATTAACACGAAAGAAGTACATAATACTAAAAACAAGAATACTTTTCAATATATACATAATTATTTACAGTGAGAGACTGAAAACAGTATAAATACATGTGTGCTAGATTAAATTATTTCTTATTAAATGAATGAAACTTTCATGACTGTAATGTTCCACTGCAACAACAAAAATATTGATAATTCTGAATAATCGAGAAAATGTAATATTGATGAATGAGGTAAACGAAACATCCAACATGCAACAGTATCTTGTATCACACTTGCACATTCCCATAGCGATGCGCCACGATTAAAAAGCTGAATATCTGTTACAGACGGATAGAATTGTTGCATGTATTATCTTTCTATTATATAAAATAAATTTGTAGTTTCTGTCACGCTAAAACGCCGCGCCCTAGCGGGTTGCCTTCTGAAGGGGAACCGAAAATTGAGCGACGTGACAGTGTGTATTTTTCAGAGAGCGAGAGAGAGAGTGGGAGAAAAGGAGTGAGGCTGGCGCCGCGGGGGTTGGTGAGCGAAGCGAACAGGGGGCGGAGCCCCCTAGTTTGATATATTTGTCTTTCCAAATATTTTGCAAAATTGACAACTTTCTCCAACAAAATGTTTCGGACAAAATCAAATTGACTTTTTTTAATAGCATTATGTATATCTGACTGGTTGCTCGACTTGCTTGACGGTCTTGTAATTAATTTCAAGATGAATTCAACGGCCTACTATATTATGACCTTGAGCTAACCTTGAACTAAGAAATTCTAAGAACTTATGAATTTCAGAATCATATGAACGGTTTATGTTCGACCCATGCTTCCTTCGAGAAGTTTGATCCTCTCATCGGTGTGTAGAACACGATACAATCATTGACAAAATTTAACCTTGAAAAAGTCTATCAAGGTAATTCTTTCAAAAAACTTATTTAACAAATCTTACACCGTGCGGGTATATCGGTGTGAACTTTTAATCCAATTACAAAACTTCTTTATTTTTCATTATATTTTTATGGGACTTTGACCAACATATTCGTGTCATTTTTCTAATAAAGATGACACCAAGTATGATATAATTCCGATAATAGTTACTTGTGTAATGAACGATGAATGTTTCGGACGCATGGAAGAACAGCGTATGGAAAATGCTTTGAACTGTACCGGCACGCCGCGACTCTCCGCGTCTCTTTCTTTCTCATATGCTGTCCCTCATTGCGTCGAAAACTTTCATCGTGTGTTACACAAGTGAATATAATTGGAATTATATCATATTTGGTATCATTTTTATTAGAAAAATGCCACGAATATGTTGGTCAAACTCCCATAAAAAAATAATGAAAAGTAAAGAAGTTTTGACATTCGGATTAGTTGTGTTTACACTTCCTCTCGAGCTTCGCTGTCCTTTTCTACATTCGGTGCGGTCTTTGAAGCCACAAAAAATAGTGTCCTGCTGATATCTAGGTCACAACACAGAACAGAGAAATGACTTACAATCGGACATTACTGTATACATATAGCTCTCAGCTTCAGGATATCACAGTGAGAAATAGAGAAGAAGCAGATCTCTGTCTGTGACTCATCTCTTTATTAAACTATACGTCACAGCTGCATCTGTTTCGCGAAAGATTTGGCAATTCGTCATCTGTTCAGCCCGGTGTGAAAAGGAACTATGTACACCGAGCTGTGAAAACGAAACCGAACCGAGTGCAGTCCTGGCAGTGGGGGCTCCGACGCGCGAGGGGAACTGTCAGATCCTGGAAAAACGATTTTAGCTTAGGGTGAAAGAGTGTGTTGCAGCCCGGTAGGATCGATGTACAACAGACTCGACGGGCTCCGATGGAAACGGAAGCGCAGATAGGCTGCCTCTTTACGGAAATGAAGCAATCGTCGAGAGCCGGTGGTCTTATTGCTCTCATCGTCTATCGTAACGTCGAAGTGCCATTGACGCCTTCTCCATCATGCGGAATAAACTAGAACTTCCAGCGGGAAATAGAAATTTATGCGGCGAGATAGAGCAGTACCGGCAGCAGGAACTTCCTGATCGGCCCGGAAAAACTCCGCTTCCGATTTTACAATGTAATCACTCAGACCTGAAGCAAGCGGGGCTCTGTTCTCGCGAGGAACTGCTGTTTGCCGGGCTTCCCCGGAAAATGAGTTCCGTCAAGAGTATTTTACGTTCGATGAACCGCCCCCCTTCCCCTCCACCTTCCCCACCCCCTCATCCGCCTCTCCAAGTGAAATTCACATAACGCCTTCGGATTTTCATTTCGTCGGAAATTAACTCACCGGGAACAGGTATTTAATACGATTTACTAAATAAGTTTGCCGAAACTTGCGCTAACTCTCTTCTAACTAGGCGGCGGGTCTTTATGCGAAATAAACATTTTCTACCTAAATTGCAACAAACTGGAGTGAAATACAAATTTACTTTCTTTCTTAAACCTTTGCATTCCCTTGTCGAGTGTGACTCGACACCGGAGAAAGGAAAATGTAAATGAAACGTGGTTTTTCCTTTATTTATTTAAGTCGTATTTTTTAGTTAAAAACAAATATAAGCTCCACAATTATAAATTACAACAAAGTTTGAGAGCTATATTTAACACTGACCGTACCAGGTACAAAATGTGTCGGATATATATTGTTTTATAAAAATTACAAGACTGAATTCATTTAGATTTTTCACAATTTTTATAATACATTCTCGAATAAAGAAAATGATTGATTTTCTAATTCTAATGGAAGCATCTTTATAATTTCGGCCCATACGGCGTTGCCCCACAGTGCAGGGGATATTTCTTTTGCATCCATCGTGTAACACTTTCTTGCGTCCATAGAATATTTACTGTATATCTTGAATGAATCTCAACCGAGATTCTAGATACATACATACGTATTAAGGAAAACAAAAAGTAGTTCAATGTACCTAACATTAATAAAAAAACGAGTGAAATAACTGTGCGTACATGTATTATATTTGTGTCATACATCACACTTCGCATAACAGTTTACTTTACACCCTGATATGCGAGTACACATCATGTTGTATATTACACGCCGGCACCTGATCTGCTTGCATTCATAATAGGCACTCAAAATTATTGATCTGAACATGCTTTTATTATTAATTAATGCAACCGCCGTTTATGCAAGTTGTGTGGAAAATATTCGGAGTTACACCAAAATTAATTTTCCTGTTAATGATTCCTCAATAAAACAAAACTATCGTGAATACTAAATTAGCATTAATGTATCCATCTCGCTTTATAATCATAATTTTGCTATATTAATAATTATCACTTTGACGAAACACGTTTCTTTCATGTTAGTCAAACGTTTCAAATTAACAATATTGTTTAGAAACACTCCGTGAACATTAATTTTCTAATCTAAATTCAACGAATTCGAAATATTTCGAATTAAAACATAAGAAAATGAAAACTTGTTCAAAAGTGCATGCTGAGTTTATTCCTTGTTTTAAGGAAAAATAAATCATTTATACAAGTAATTAATGTTCATCTACGTTTTAATTGACTGCAAAAATTTGTATGTCCGGCTGTAGCCAGTCAATCGTTAAAGTATTAATGATAAGCAAATGTTACAATACTAACTTACACAATAGTAATTTATAAATAATTTTTTACATGGATTCCTGAATACTAATTTCAGCATACCTACTTACATTCATTAAAAACAAAACAAAATCTCTTTTCCACCTATTTTCCTTTGAGAAATATGCTGCTAGATCTGACTCACGTAGATGCAAATACTTCGGAAATGTGATTGGAGTATTATGGTTAATGCCGAATTCGAAATTGTACCTGCAATTTATCCCGGTATTGAATTTATTAAATTACAACGCAAAGCGCTGTAAACCCGCAGGAATCAGCGATGACGTAGCGTTCCATATTTATGCGTATATCGGTCTGCTTATCGTGCATTAAACTCGATTCCAGAAACAGACGATGGAAGAGAATAATCATTTTTTCCGGTAAACCTTTCCATTCATGACAAACCAAAATACAGAGACACAAATCCTTTCACTTTGTTGTATTAAAATAAACAGGAAGCCAGGGCTCGAAAAAGTTCTGGTATTTCCTAAAAATCAACATTGAAATATACTACATGTGGACATTTTTTGAAATAAAAATTCCAGTCAGGAATAAAATTCTGTAATTAGTAGACTTTAGTGTAGCAGAGAGAGAGAGAGTTAGAATACTAATTATTCCGTGGTAGGTTTAGTGTTAAAATAATATACGATCGAAGCATAATACCACAGTAATCGTTACAGTTACCCTAGAGCTGCACGATATAAGAAATAACACGGACCCGAGGGTTTTTCTTAGACCAAGGCTTTACCGTATAGTATTCTATGTTCTGCAGCAATGTGCATGTGCTATCGATTTGTTCTATTACTTCTGTTTTTTGTTGTTTCTCACTACTAGACTGCGGATGTTCATGCAATTAGCAATTTTTGTAAACGAATTTTAACAAGGCAGAAACAAATAAAATCTTGTTTTCAGTGGTAGTAGCCTTTGCAGATTTGAAACAAATAAAAATCGTACTAAACTCTACCGAATTTTATATTCTACCATTTTTTAAAAATTTTCAGGAGCCATAAATGCATGAAGATCCGCAGTCTACTCAATACATACTGCTGTCATACCTTTATCCATTGTAAAATATTATTATAACCACAAAATAATGCAACATTAATCAATATAAATAAATACGTAGATCTGAAGAACTATATTCACGAAAGGTAAGACGAGTTTCTAGCTTTGAATGCTTTCGGCGAAGAACGCGTGTCAAGTATTTTCTATTCATGCGAATATCGATCTATATCTTATGCTTCATGTCGCCAAAGGAATAATGCTGCATTCAGCGTACGATCGTAGGAGATTAAATGTATTGTAGTTGACTTATGATCAGGGAAATTCCATCTACCATGAAGCGTGTATTGGAATTCCCGTTATTGGCTGAATCTGTTCCGCGCGTTCTGATTTATAGAAAATAAATAAAAATCCTGCTAAAAAGTCTGCGGACATGTTCGCTAATGTGTGGAACTGGAAAATAATTGAATTGAAAAACTGAAGCGAATTTTAAAAGCAAAAGCCTTCAATATGGGACACATTCCAACGAACTTCCTGTAATCAAACGCACGATGAAATTGTTGTGTACTGATGTGAAATACTGAACTTTTATTACAATGTGTAAAAGTGCGAAAACTGATAACATACGAGTTGAATTCGTTGGATATTAACTTCAAGAAGAACGTAGCAATAAGTGGACATACGATTACTGTTTGAGGCACGAGGAACGTCATAAAAGATATTTAGCGTATATTTTTCGTTAAAAAAATTGTTTTTAATCATTCATATAAGAGGGTATATTGGGATAAGATGCTGAAAACTGCCCCCAAAGCAAATTGACTGTAATAAATTTCAAGTCGGTACCCCTACCACAAGGGTAGATATAAGGGAGCATGGTTTCATGAATTATGCTCTATTTCTTCTATTCAGCTAAAAAAAATTACGAAAAAATTCATGAACATAAAAACAAACTTAAAAAATTTTATATCTCTTTGAAAGAGTAGCAATTAAATTATTAAAATTAGAACATATTTATGCTACGCAATATTCATAAAAAATATCATACAAGCTAAATAAAATCATTTTTTGCAAACATGTGAGAAATCATTGGTTACTTTGAGATAACTAAAATTATCAAGAGAAAAAATGAATTTCTATGTATTTTCGTTTGCTGGATGCAGAACATTTTTATTTAGTCTCCTTTATCTTTCAGTTTAAGTTCTTTCCCGATGTCTAGCCTTCAGAACAATGGTTCGAACAACAAAGGCAGTGAAATCCACCGTGAAAATAATCGTGGAAAAACAGCTACGGATCATTTTAATAGATTCGCCGAGCGTTTTACCCGTAACGAAAACTTCTGTAGCCTCTTACTGGACATTCTAAGATTTCCTCGGAACTTCTTCGTTGTCCATAGCACCGGTAATAATGGTAGTTCCCGTTAAGATGCTGTGACAGGATCTCAACAGCATTAAAATCATACTCCCTTTTCCACGGAGTCTGGTTGCTCGAACTAAATCTTGATTAAACTCCGCGAGCAGCGCGGAAAATGAGCGAGAAGATGAAAGATTCTTTTTAGCGGACAGATTTACCTAGTCGAGGAGAGATCGACGAATCTCGAAGCGGCAAGTACTTCAAGTACTTACTTGGGAAAGTTCTTCCATACGCTCGGCTCTCCTTTCTTCCCCCAGCTCCACTTTACAGCTGTATGATCTGCCTATCGCAATTTTACCACCGAAAGAATTTAATGAAAATGCTTTTAACGGCGAAAGAACATTATGTGCCAGCTGTTCATAAAGTAAAGGGAAGAACGGTTATTCGCGAACAGTATGATCCGCGGATCAGTCGAGCGAAAACTTGATCCTCATTGCGTGACGTATCCTCGACGTTCATTAATTCCAAAGACCAGATCTGTTACGTTTTACAACCGTTTCCTCCTCTCGGCACGTGAAACGTTTTCATCGTGACGAGGGGGATCAATTGTCCCCTTCAACGGATCACCCAAGATTACTAGCTTTTTAAGTAGGCACGCGTAGCTTTGTTTAGCTTGACTAGCATGTACTACACCTCCGCACGGTGAAATTATTTTCGGTATTTATTTACAAAGAGGCATTCCTCTCCGATTTTGATAAAATTTAAATATGTTATTGACTTCGACATTTTGAACAATTATTTGCTTTTCGTGTAATAGGATTATGTAAGGGTAGAATGTAATTTCATGTAATAGATTTGAGAAGTTTATTTTGAAAATGACCTAAGTCCGTTTATACTTAAATTAAGATACTTAACAGTTTGCGTTTCAATAAAATTAAAAATATACGTATAGGATACCAATGTGTCACACTGCTTAAGTGTATCTAAGAGAGGTAAATTTACAATTCCTATTAAAATAAATATCAATTATTAAGTGAATAATATGTGTTTTCTTACCACAAATTCAGTTAAGCCACTTTCAAAATTAACAACTAGATTTCTTATAAAATTTTAAAGAGCCCAAGTCTATTCGACACAATTTAAGATGCTTCAGATTGAAGAACATTACTCAATTTATTTTATATTTCTTCACAACACTTCAAAAACACAATTTATGCAATTCAGGAAATCTTGTAACTGTATAAATTACATAACAATTTATTGCTCATCTATATTTTGAGTATGCGGAAGAGATTGGAAGAAGTGTATGTATATCGTAGTAACCCCAATTATATTCATTTTACCACAAATATACGAAAAAATGTGTCGAAAATGTGACGAATATAAATATGACGCTAAAGAAAATAACTATTTTTTGAAATGCAATTTTCGATATTTCAAAGTTGCGAATTTTTTCTTTACGGTGACCTTGTGTTTTATTTGCATATACTTATGGAGATAATGTATTGATATGTAGAGATAATGTATAATGTATTTACGGTGTACTATAATCACTAATATACCATTGAGTTGTTCTATGTGCAAAGAGAATGAAATATGAAGACATTAAATGGAGATAAAACTTTATCAAATTGATTGTATTTTGATTAGATTATTAGATTGATTGATTAATTCAGAATTACGTGTTGTTATAACATGCCTGGTCTTGGATACCTTAGCAACAACCATAGACAATAAACTATTACATTTTACTTATATTATTCAACATATTACTACAACAGATTCTTGAGAATTAGATATTTCATGTTGAAATACTTTTGGGATCCACCGTATATTAGAAATTCGATTTTGAAAACACGCTCGTAACGCACGGTGCACAATGCAAACAGTCATCGGGCACCGGTGCGTGTAATAAAATAAAAGTCGTCAAAATAACGTCTGTTCTCCTGGCGGTTTGAAAACGGTCGAATCGTTAAACGCGAGATTCATCGGAATATAAAACACGGTGGCGGTGGTGAAGATGGTGGTAGTGATATAGTGGGGTCGCATAACAACCATATAAAAACGATGATCGTTTGCATCGCGCCGGCAGTTCTACGCGTATAAGAAGTTGTTATCAAAATGATACTTGCGCGAGATAGGGAACAATATTTCGATCAATGTCGAATGCAAGTTGCGGGAAAAAGAAGACAGCAGCATCGACACCGTTCCTCAGATAAGTAAAACAACGTTAGAACATCCTTAGATAAAAAAGTGAACTGCATTTTTAGTAAAATAGCGGTCCAAGAAGTTTCAGAAATAATACTGGATGAAACGAACAATTCCGCCAATCAAACTAAAGTCGTGATTTCAAGTGGGCATAGTAAAAGGTCAATGCATAATTCGGTAAATGTTCTTACAAGCGTTTTGCGAGAATCATTTTGGTTTGTTAATGTCCAATAATATTAACACTATTATATTGATAATATAGAGTAACGAACAGAATTGTACCAATGAAATTGCGGTCCAAGAACTTACAGGAATAATACTGAATGAAAAGAACAATTCCGATAATCAAACTAAAGACGTAATTTCAAGTGTGCTTATTACAAAATCAATGCGGTAAAAAATTCGGTAGATGTTCTCACAAGCGTGAATTTGCGAGAGCGTCCGAACAAGATTCAAAATTCTGTTTTCTATAATTATAGTAAATGTGCTTGTGCAAACATGTGTGCCAAAGGTTCCCGGCTGTGCGAGGAGAACGGGAAAATTACGAATGAATGATCATTGCCTTGGTTTACGTCATTGTTATGGAATACTATGATACTATAATTCGTTAATTTTTTGTAAAGTGTTATTTCTGTGTATGCTGTATTAACCAAACTAGGTTTATGGCATCAATCAATAAATAATTAATTAATTACTATAATTCGTTATGAGGCCAAGCGAGCCATGGTTAACTATATCATAGTATATTAGTATCGAGTATTTCTGTCTCGATTTTTATCCATTTTTCCAGTCAGTCAATTGTCCAATATTTTCGTTTCCATTTTTCCGCAACGATTCGGTTCATGGAGTGTCAGGCTCAATTTAGCGCAGCACATATCTCGTACATAAACGATAAGTTCGTTTGGTAAACCTATGCCATGTTCTCCTTCCGTTCAGTTTGTGTTGGATGTATGACTTTACACGTCAAGAGCGTCGGTCACATAATATATGTATGTATGTATAGATGATTGAGCACTGATGAAGTTAACTTAATACATACATAGTAACTGAACCAATGAATAATAATTCACCATTTGCACGAATCGGAAATGTAATGTTCAAATACTTTTTAGATTCACTGTAGGCAGATGTTGTTAACACTAAACCTACCACTGTCGGTCCAATGACAGGTAAAATTCTGTATCCAAGCAAATATTGTAAAAATTGCAGAAAATCTAAGTAAATAGAGCCTCATCATTTTTGCAAACTGAAACATATCAATCGCTTTTAGTGCTCGGTAGGTTCAGTGTTAAATTCTTTTGATAACACTGTCCAACAAATTTCAACTTTCTTTTGACGTTTCGACTTTCACTATACTATTCTTATAGAGTTTTTTTGCGCTGATTCCGAATCTGCCCTTATTTTTTACGTCTAGGGAGACGCACAGAGTTTTTGAGAAATTTGATTTTGAAATAAAAGACATTTTTCAACTTTAAATAAATATTGTGGTGTTATTATAGAAGATTTTGAATTGTTCTTTAGAGCAAAAGATTCTGTAGACTTTCCCGAATACAGTGATATCCAATATTAATACATTATGAATGTTTGAACATGTTTAAACAACGCGCAAAAAAACTTTGTAAGAATCTGATTTTACCCAGTGGTTGGGTAAGATTACGATTTCATGTAGGACTAGTTTTAATTTTTTTCAATAATTTCAAAATTATGTTCTTTTATATCAATATTCAGTTTATTAAAACATATGAGAGTGATATACATATATTTTTATTCATCTTATGTAATAAATAACATAGTTACACGTATTTTTGCTCAATATCGTCGTCTTACCACAACCTCTCCAACATAGTTTGGCCAGGGCAGAAGTTCGAATACCACATTGATGCTGCAACGTGATGGATGGTGATGCACTGTTAAAGTGTACTCTGTCCACGTTTCGGATGAATAGTTTGGAACCAGTGATTCCAATTCTTGAGACCGATTGTCGAAGCAATCAATACCGGTAACAGCAGCGTCAAATCATAACTCGTTTGGCGCGCATTAAAAACGGAAAAACAGTCGTTTGACCTAGAACGAAGCAACCGTAGAAACGATAGAATATCATGATGAATAGTGATGCTATTATACACGTATATGTATATTGTATATGCGGGTGGATGTGCGTTGGCGGGTTATGGTAGTCGTGAACGCGAGGGTTTGTCTAGGCTGGAATGGTAGGAAGCAATTAATAACTTTGTTGTGGCAGGCAAGCAGACCTGTAGGCAAGCAGGCAAGCATGCTAGGTAGAGCTGCGTTGCAATAATTACGACGTCACGCCTCCTGCTCAACCTAATTAACAAATGCGACTCTCCCCCGCCACGGTTTCTTCCTCCCAATCTGCACCCTTTTCCACCCTCCGACCACATCTTCCCTTTCTCTTCGCCTAACCACGCGTTCACCAGAGCGCATGAACAAGTCCTATCATCGAATCTGTTTCGTTTTTACCATTTCGCGGATACAGTGACGCACGAAAAAAGTTATAGTAGGGTAACTGTACCGATTACTGCGGTATCATGCTTCGATCGTACTTTATTTTAATATTATTCCTAATTTATCATGAGATAATAATACAGCAGGACCTCGATTAACCGGCTTGATCTGGAGACAAACAGCTCGGATAAATTAAGGCCCGATGGATAATCGAGACCCGGGGGAAATAATTAAAAGGTACATTATATATTCCAAAATAAATTCTTTATTTTTGAAAATTTATTTCCCTTCATAATCTAATCATATTTAGATGCATATAATCGGGATCTGGTTAATTGAGGTCCTACTGTAGGTATAAGCATTTTATGGAAGAATGATGGGCAAGTAAAGTAAAGAGCACTTTACTTTACCGGACTCAAAATTTGTGCCTTTCTCCTATAAATTATAATGTATTTGGTATGTAATCCAGTAGATTTGTACCCGGGGCGGTTGCAGGTCGAAATTTCGATCCTGTAGGATAAATGGTTCAGGAGTTATGTTTGAAAGAAAGGCCAAATTTTGAGTCCGGTAAAGTACAGTTTTCCCGAATAATGTGTTCTGAACACAAAAAGAATTGGAGGCCCTCAAAATTTAATACAACGTAAAGAGTGGGGGCACAAGTATGTACAACGAGTAGAGAGTCGACTATTTTTAGCATTGTATGAATATTATTAGAGTTTATAGGTTCAGTTTTATTGAAAAACCGAAAACAATTAAAAGTCTTTATACTTCCAATATTATTGACAATACTTCGGGTTCGAGTTAGCGATCACCGATGTTTAATTGGAAGGAAGGCCCATGGACAAAACCAAGGAGGAAGAGAATATTTGAAATATTGACAATGCGTCATTCTGTTTTGTGAGTATCTAATAATATTGACACTATTATATGACAATATAAAGAAAGGAACAGAATTGTACCAATGTAATTGCGGTTTCAGAAAATCATTATCTATGTGTTTATTAACATAGTTAGTAGGTAAATATCCTATACTTTATCTAAACGAGTCGAAATTTGTTATCGCACTATTTTTATTGACGAAGTTATCATAGTTCAAATATTGACAATTCCTTGAGAATCGAAACTTTAGTGTTTTAGTACTTTTCGGATCCACTATACTATATTGATCGTGTGGGTGCTCCTTTAGATCAATCAACCAGTAGTTTCTTGATGCCTCGTACTGGGAAAATGGCGGTTGCGATGGGAAACAGAGCGACACTTTCGTATTCCGTGAAATCACGCCGCCGGGAATACAGTCTCGGAAACATTAAATCCGGTTAAAAAGCGGCGCAGGCGGATGGAAAAGCATAGCGAAACAAGCAATTAGTGCTGGCCCAGTCAAGATCCCACGGTTTCCCGGTGACACTATCGAATGGAACGATAATTCCGGTGAGATTCGTTGTTTGGGAAATGGCCGCCGGTAAGCTGGGTTACGGCAGAATTAAGAGAGCTACTAAACCTGACTGTTAACACACGGACACGGTGCTTAAGGAGGGCCACCCATCGCGGCAGCCGGCTGAAATCTTATTAAATCGAATTCCCTGTTTTCCGAGGGAAATTTACATCCGTCCAATAGAATTTATCACTTCAATTATACACACCGTCGTTAATTTCCTTTTTGGTACACTGGCATTGCTTCTCGTCTCGTTTAGCGAATTTTGGAATAGGATTATGTATTGGTCGGTAATTGGTGGTACAAACATAAAAAAGTCGAAAATGTAGGATAACATTTTATTATATCAAGTTTGCGTGCTCATGTTAAGTTTGTTTCCAGCAAATGTGTTCACGTATTGTTTACAAAAATGTGTGCTAATTTTAGACATCAGTTATATAGTACCTGCTACACTAAGTTTCATTATTTACGTATAGGTAATCTTACACATTACGTGAAGATGATATACAGGAGATATAATACTTTTTAACAAAATATCAACAATGCTAAGAATTTTATACAAGCTACCTTGAGAAAAACTCTTTGTTTACTATAACATTTACCTCTTCGTAACAAATCATTTTTCTTCCAATATTTTTCTACAATGAATAACAAGTGTTACGTTTAATTGTTATGCAATCAAGTTATGTAATTATTTGTAAGAGAGAAAATGTGAATAAAAGCAAGTATTTGCTGTTGGATCTAATTAACTCGGTTAAAGCAGAGAGCTTGATGTTTTTGTAAATTAACTGTAGAATGTGTTACACAATTTTTAATATCATTTAAATTTTGAAATTGTTTTATTTAAGAAACTAAATATTTCATTAAAAACTTATTTTTGGCAATAAAGCAATATAAAAAACACAATTATAATTTCAGTATTGTACAAAAATAATAGCATATAATAATAAAAGTCAGAATGACAAGAGGAACTCCCAATTTTTCAATGGTACTTTCTAAGAGATCTTAAGATATATGCTACTTTAAACTTTAAAGTTCTCTTTCATTATGGTAGAATCAAGCTTTTTATTTTATAATCACATGTTGCAATCTTCGTTCGAAAATACTGCACGCGAAATGTTCAAAATGTAATAATAATCACAAAATTGAATTACTATAAAAAGAATATGTATAATGAAATACAATACAAGAAGACACAATCATTAGATTGATCAAAAAGATCGTGTAAATGTTTGCCAATTGCTATTAAACGAAAATACAAAAACTTGACAACAAATTTTTGTATTTAAATTTCTATCTTCTTTTCGTGAATATTTGTCGGCAAAAGCGTTTGAATAATTATACTTATTTCTCCATGACATGGAAATGGATGGCAGTAAGGAGATTTTTCAGCGCATCATGCTTTTTCATTTCCATAAAGGCAAAAATGCAACGCAAACACAAATGAAGATTTGTGTCGTATAAGAAGAAAATATTGTGATAAAACTTATACGTTAGAAATTTTTTTAGACATTTATTTTCGATGATAACATTTATATAGCGATATATATTCTTTTATAATTTGTATAACAATGCTGAACTCAATTTAAAAATTTTAATAAAGCGTGCGTATTCGTTAAAAGAAAAATTCAATTTGTCGATTGATGTTGTTATAGTCACGTGAAGCTAATGAGATAAAATTGGAGCAATAAAAACGGTACCCATTTTCAATTTATAAAATATATCTTTAAAATTGCATCGCTATCGATATTAAAAATCTAGAAGTATATGTATAGTTTGCATGAAAATTCGTGTATGTATTATGTCTTTCTTACAAAAGATTGTATTAAATTTATCTAACCGTGCAGATCAGTGATCTGTTTTGATTTCATAAAACAGGTACGTGGTGTACCTCGCGTACAGTGAGGTGTATATGTGTATTCACGTAAGGGTGTTTCAAAAATTATATAACAATGGCATAGTTTGAAGTAAGTTTCTTATATTATGTTTCTTTAATGGGCGTTTAGAGAACACAGTAAGTGAACGTGTTTAACGTGTGCGGAATAAAAGGACGTGAAACTTTCTGGTCTGAAATGTGACAATTTTTCGACGAGCCGCTCATTCCATCGGTCAATTAAAAATTTTCCTCTTTCCGTGGCTTCCACGTGTGCTTTTACATTTTTCCCATATTGAAGAGAAGTTTCCGTCAAAAGCAAAGGAAATCTGAATCGGTGGTACATGCGGGCACGCGATGAAACGACGGTGTCTGCGCGAGGGCTGAGTCTGTCCAACACACCACCGGCATAAAGATGATTTTAAGCTTTCCGCTGCAAGGCTAACCGATGCCATCGCCATTAAAGAGTAATTTTTAGCAGCCAGGTAAAAAGGGTATGGCACTTTTTGCGACGTTACCGTCAGGTGCTCGCTAAGGTAAGTGGATAAGGATACAAGAATGACGTGATGCAGGATCCCCGGATAGATATTACAGCACTTTCTTTTTGTGAAACCGATCTTTTTCCGTCAAGCCTCGGACACGTTGCAGTTTTATTTTCGAACGTCTGATGCACAATGGTGCAGAGTAATTGAAGCTGTGCACTTTAAAAATATTTTATACTATAATCGTACCGCCCGAAAGGTCATTTATAAAGAACTGTCCTAAAGAGACACGTTTTCTTTTTTAGCTATAAAATTTTATAGGATCAGAATTACCCAAAATAATTTATACCGTTTTAGAGGTATTATTGCCAGCTATATTTTCGCTGCAGAAAGTATTGTATAATGACAGCATTAGTCGGCAGCCTAAATTTTCAACAAGTTAGATATAGTCAGTCACATAAGTAGACCAGGGATGTTTATGCAATTTTCAATTTTTGTAGATGAATTTTAAGACAGTGGAATAAAATAGAATCTTATTTTCTGATGTAGTAGATTTTTTGGATCAGAAATAAATTAAAATCATATTAAATTCTGTCATATTTTATATATCCTAGCATTTTTTGAAAATTTTCGAAAGCCATAATTGCATAAAGATCCCCAGTCTATTCATAAGTATTCGTGTACGCCCTTTAAATCAGAATAACTTTTTTAGAATTGTACCAAACGATCCGATTGTTTGTAAGCAATTAGGAACATTGGTTTACTGAATGATGTTCAGAAAAGATTTTCCAAAATTTACAATTGATCAGTTTACATGTAAAAATAAAAATTAATATTTTTTAAAACTTTATTATTTAGGCCTTTAATGAAAATTTAAAATATATGTTGTGTAGATCTATGTTAGTCGCTTAGGACCTTACGCATGTATGATAGAAATAAGTATGTTAGAATTTGAAAAAATGGAGAGTATAGAAGCATTTTAAAATATCAAAAAAATGTGTTAAAGTGCAAAATAAAAATTTACTTTTCTATTTTACATTACATATATACATAAATTTAAATTTCTTGTGCCACCGTAATAGTTTTCGAAGTATTTCAGCATATAGATTTTCTACTTCTTTAGTACAGAATATTGCTTGTAAAAAAACAGGTTTAATATTTTTTTAGTGTAATGTCACTGCGCTAAAGTTTCAATAAAATTGGTGATTGTCACTTCTAGCCAGTCGCATGTAAAACCTTGCTGGTCTTCAAAACGTTATATCACGACGCAGTACAGGGATTACAATATATGATATTTTTGCACGGCTCATCGCAGCCTGGACATTGTATTTGCAGCTGAGATTTGCATTTTTGTTTTGGCGACTGCCAGTCACCGATATGAAGCCTGAGAAATTCCAAGGTATTACGGACGATGCATATTACAGTATTATGGTTGCCGGTATTATTTCCGTTTGTTAGCGATAATATGTATTCATTAATGGTTCGCGACAATCTGCCATTTTTCTCTTAATTGATGTTGCTTTTATAAGTAATATAACATTTGTTCGTCGGAAAAGATCAAGAGCATGATTAAACTTTTTAAAAACATGAGTGTTTCAACGTGCAATAATCGCGGGATATTATTTCTATAATCATTTTGAAATTTATGTCACATTTGTTATTATTTTTACAAGGATTATTAATTATTCAATTTATCGTATTCAATTGATTATAGCATCTATTATTGCTTGTTTGTGATCGCGTGTAATGCCAAGAATAGTGGAAACTGTAATAAAGAAACGTGGCGGATTCTTCGATGAAAAATATTTATATAAAAATATAAATCTTTATATATGTTATATCATAAAAAATCAGAAATATAAAAATATAAATATATTTTTACTTCTTGGTAATTGCCTGTCAAAAACACTGCAAATTCCTCAACTTTAAGCAAGAATAACTCCTGAACCATTGATCCTACAGGATCGAAACTTCGATCTGCAGGTTCTCCGGGTACAAATCTACTGAATTACATACCAGATACATCATAATTTACAGAAAAAGGGCAAAAATTTTCAATATAATAGGCCTATATAAAAAAGTTGTAAAATGCAACTTTATTATTTTCTCTACAATTCCGATCAGTTGCAATCTTTGAAAAACTATTTTTTCACATCCTGTAGTAAACTGATTGCTCTAGCTTCCCAAGAGAGTTCAAATCGTATAGTACAATATTAAAAAAGCGATCGTCTTGTTTAGAGCGTCTGAATATGAATTCGGGTCACCGTATTTCCAGTTGTTCGAGCGAGAGAAATGGTCGCCGCGAATTTATCAATAGTTATCGTACTTTTTCGTGACCAGGGAGGATTCATCGGCGCCCGATCGAGTTCGAAATATTTGGTAAACCTCAATTTTCATTGGTGCGATGGCGGCGCGACGGTTAATGAGAGTATTCGCGGCCGCTTGTCCGGGAATAACGCACGGATGCCGCGCGTGTCAGTCGCTTTTGTCATAATATCGGGACTTGAAATCCGTGGCGAGAGAGCAGGGCAAGAGTAAAATGCTCCAATCAAACAAAACGACAGTTCAGACCGGTCCCTTTTTTCATTCCCCGTGTCTGACTTTGCTGTTTTCATTCTGCCGTTCCCGTCGACTGTTCACAAGGGAGACACGTTGCAATCGTACGTGACGTCGACGCGATTGCCACTTACGAGTACGCCCAATTGGGTATCATCGTTTGCTCTGTCGACAGTGATCGGCGAACAGAAGCAACTCGTCAGCCGTATAACGACGCAGGAAAATCCAATATTCGCGTGGCGCACGTGCCCTCCCTACTATGCGTCATGAATCCAATTTCGCGCATTTCTGCGACAGATCAAAAGCTCCGCTTCCGGATCCGCGTGCAATTCTACGCAACACGGCGACGCTTTTTATCCGCTAATTTTCGACGAATTAGTTGTTTTTCGGGGAGGAGATGTTTTTTCCCGTGTAGCACGCGACAATCTTATTTCCCAGGCCGCCCGCGCCCGCGCCCGCGCCCGCGCCCTGGCCACGGGAAACGAGACAGAAAGCGAGTTCGAGAAGGAATAATTCGTCGTGTCCAAGGACGACGCGAAATCCAATATGCAGGCTGTCGCGGCAGTGTTGCTCCCAGGCGCGAATCTAATTTTGCTGGCCTATCAGGAACGTTCACCCACGACGTCGGAATCAGAAGCGTTCGTTTACGTTTAGACGGGATTATGGAAATTGTGATATCCGGCCTGAATACTCATTGAGGGAATTGCTGTTTGATTCGCTGTCTGGGTAAATAAAGGATTGAATCTGGCACGAGGTAATTTGTTTATCGCTTATTTTAACCGTCTCGAGTTGTGTCCTGTGTTTACAAGCCACTCCCTTCCCGTAGATCCCAGTGGAACTATGAACAGGATAATTCCTTACGTAAAGATCAACGAAACGTCTGGAACACGATTTATACCAGTTTCTGCAGTTTCAGAAATATTTTATTCTTGTAATGTTAAACAGTAATAAACAGTGGAGGATCAAATCATTAGAGTTAGTACGAAATAATAATTATTTGGCGAATGTCGGTCTCTTTATGCTAAATAAACGTTTTTTGCGTTTGTTGTAAGTAGACTGCGGATCTTTATGTAAAATAAAGTCAATTGTACCGGGTGTAAAGAAATTATATGTCGCGACTATCGTAGCGTGATTCTACACCCTCGGTTTGGTGGCAGAATTAATTTCAAGGTCAGAAGGTCAATAATTTCCTTTATTGCGTGTTATTCTACTCATTACGAGGATAAATAATAGAAATTTCGGGTACCCACGATTTCGGGCCCCGAAAGTTTGCAATATTCGGGTACTCGAAGTTAAAGTTGTATTTATATAAGTATAATGTTGTTTTATGATTATTGTTCAGTTCAATCTTATATTCTCAATGGCAGGTTCAGAATGATTTTTGTATTTTTAGTGTAATCGGTTATCAAACTCCGCGAGGAAATAAAATATTTTAGAATAATATTGATATTCTTAAATTATCCTAATGTTTTTACAGTTTCGATCCAGTTGTAAGATTTAGAAACCACTTACAAAAAGTTAAGTTGTTAACTCATGCAAATGGTTTTAATAACTTCATCACCCGCTGTATGTTTACCACTTACTTCTTTATTGAGAATCATCGCATGAGTAATGATAAAATTAATTAAAATATGTATATTCTATCGCATGAGTAATAATCGCTAGATTGCAGATTTTATGCATTCATGACAAATATGATTAGGTCAGTACACAAATCATTGAAACGTAAAATGATTGTACACTATTTTTGAAATCAATTCTAGATCTATACACGTTAAGTGGTTGTATTATTCGATTGTGTGCTTAGTATTCCCAGGCCTTGCCTCGTTGACTGTGCCATTGTTACAGCAATCGCAGTAACCTAAAATCAAAATCGATTTGTCCAAAACATTTGGAAAATCTACGTTTACAAATCACATTTTAATGTGTACATATTTTGATAAAATTGTATGAAGTTATATAATTAATTTATTACAGTAAATTTTACTGATTCAATGTTCGATATCTCATGTTTCATTATTATATCAGAGACCGTGTCGACCTCTTTTACTTTTCGAATTTTTTTGCTCAATTCAATGTCATTAAATCGATTAATCGCAAGCGATTGGAAAAATGGCAGGGATTCGTTTCACGGATACCATGAATATGTTAAATCAATTGTCAATACATTTCAAATACCCGGGAATTCTGGAAACTTGAAACGGATAATTTAATTATTGAGTGAAATAAGAGTAGGTTATATCAACGTCGGAACCAAACGGAATTTAATAATTATGGAGACTATTGTCGAAACAAAAATGAAAGACGCATCGGGACAGCTATTAAATGCGCACGATTCTGAGGAATCTTTTAAAACAGAATATACAGGGTGTTCGCGATAATTTGTGGCTTTCCTGATTTTTGCATGCAACCTTGTAAATTGTAATTTTTGGAAAATATTTTTTGCAGATCATTTAGTAAAAACCAATGCTTCTAATTTCTTACAAAACATCAGGTCGTTTGGTACAATTATACCATAAAAAAGTTGTGGCATACTGTTTTAAAGTGCGTTCAAATACTTTCGTGATTCACTGTAACTGTGTCTCAAGGCCATTAATGATTTCTCATTTCAACTACCTATCGAAAGATCGCATAATTGCATTTGAATGTCGTGCTCGTAGTCACGTCGGAATCTTAGTGAACACGAATGTTTAGGCAATTTGCATGGAAGGTTCAGCATTGCCACGTTCTGGGGACGTGGAATGTATGCAATGCCTAAATACGAATATATTCAGGAGAGTTATTGTGTTCACAACTGTTTCATTTGTTCCTACAAACAAATGCATTTTTATTGTAAAAAAATTAGTAACGAAGCATTTTAACACCTATAGAGGGTGTCCCAAAAATGTTCTCCGCGGCTTTAACTTAATTAAGTATTTTATATAATTTGCTTTTTTAATGACATGTGTCTACCATGTGAAAACAGTACTTTTGTTTTTAAGCTAATGGTTGATATATCAATTTAAAATCTAAATATATTCTATTTTAAAGCAGGAATTTAACATTTTTAAATTCATTATCTCGCCCGAAAGATTTATTGAAATCAATTTTCAATGCATTGAAATAAACTTCGAGAAAGCAGGTGTTTAATATTTTTAAGTACATTGCTTCGCTCCAAAGATGTGTTATAAATAAGAGTTATATTCCTTGTTGATTGCGAAAATTCGTGAAATTAATTATTTAGCGGACTGATGCTTAGTAAAAATATTGGGTTGGCAAGAAAGTAATTTCGATATTTAAAGGTGAAATAATGTGATGTCCTGAGATCGCACTTGGATCAGTTTTTTGCCGATAAGGACCAGAAGTTTCATGAGCGTGAAATTGTGAAGCTACCAGAAAGATAGCAAAAGATCGTCGAACAAAATGGAAAATAATCTATTAAGTTCATTGCTTGAATAAAAAAATTGGGTTTTCTATTCCAGCTTAAGGTGGGGAATACCGAAATTACTTTCTGACCATATCAGTTTAACGGCCGAGTTTAGCATGCGATTATGGTTTCTTGTTCCCTAGATCAAAGAGCGTATTTTCGGCCTCTACTGGCGAGAAGCAACCAGAGCCGTTGAAAATCGCAAAGAAGAACTCTCGCTCGGAACAATTAAACAGCGCAAATTTTTCAGCGCGCACCAGTCCACTGTTCTCTTTCATTACTCTAAATCCTCATTCCTATTGACACAACCCTCGACTCATTCTCGCGTAAATGATACTTCGACGTTCACCGACACAAACGCGGATAGCGTTTCAACCATTTCAAGGCTCCCCCTCCCTACAGCGCATTTAATTTAGATTACACGGGCGCTTTAAGTGACATATTTATTTACAGCTTCCGCGGAGAGCGTAAATCTAATTTTCCGTCGCATCAGTGCTGTTTACACTGATATTTGGCCACGCCTGTATCCTTGTTGCATCGTAAATCACGTTTCGGTTCTGCTACCACCACCTCTTTGCTAACCCCTCCCATCGAGCCATTCGCGCAAAATGCGAGGAGACTGGTTTGCGATGACGAGACCGGAAAATGGGGTGTAGTGCTGTGTAAACGTAACACTTTACGGTAAACGTTCGACCGTTCCTTTTCCACCAAATGAAACTAGGAAAATATTATTGGAAATTTTTCCCCGCGAATCTCTCGCCCACGTGACGTGCGGGAAGTATAGCAATATTTGTTTCGTATTCGGAACGTCTGACACTGCTGGAAATAGCGTCGATGCGAGTCGAAACCTGTCGAAATAGGACGGTAAGGGACTGTCGTAAAGGTTGGGACACTGTATAAATTCGGACACTGTATAAATTCGGACACTGTATAAATTCAGACACTGTATAAATTCGGACACTGCTTTCTTCTGGAAACACCAATGTCATGATTGTCAACTTTATTTCTGTTTATAAACAAACAAACAGAGTTGTGTTGAATTGCAATTGAGTTACTTCACGAATTATAATTACGAAGTAACTCAATTACATTGTATTCAATTATTTCTTATTAATTATTTGTAATTCGGAATTCAGTCGCTTCATTCAATTAAATTTGTATTTCTGGTTTCTTATTGAATTAAATTACTATGTAATTGGTTTCCCATTGATTCGATTTCAACTGAAAATGTTTCAACTCTGATTTCTTAAATATATCTAACTTGTCGGAAATTTAATGTAGTTTACATGTGCAAAAAGAAATGGCGTTTTTTTGTAAAGGCTGGGACAATCGTGTCGTATAAGTTACGACAAACAGTTTTACAATTACATTACAGTTACAGTCTACCCCTTTAAGTGGGTGAAAAAAATCGATTTTCAAAATTATATTTTTTAAAAGTATTTATTAGAATTTTTATTGTGCATTCGTCGCCAACAAGTGATTAATTAATTCGAAATCGTAAGAAACGTCATAGGGGAGATTGGATTGAAATGTCTTGAAATCTAACTTCAATTATTATTTCCTTATTACAATTTGCTATAGAATAACAATTGCTATCACATTAATAACTTATCAATGGTTAATTTCCTCTGAAATGAGCTAATAAAATAAACTAATGCGTGTATTACCGCATATCTGCAACTCTGGATCTCGTTATTTATGCACACAACACTGTATTTCGCACGAGATGTACAATTATGTCAGTTTTCTGAGGAGTGTGGTTGGAATGTACATGCAGAACACATAACTCTGCTGACATATAACGTTCTAGGAGGCTAAAACGTATACTTACAGTCACCTTGAAAAGTAAGTGAACGACTTCCCAAACGTGTGGAATTCATTACTGAAACGACATTGAAAATTTCGAATTTTTATTTATTGTCGTTATCAATTTGTTTGCAATGTTATTTCTTCCCTTAATATTTATAACAGAGAAGAAATCATTTATTGTCATTTTCAATTATTAAAATTTTTCAACAATGTTGATTTCATCTTCTCAATTTTGCTAGAAATGGAAAAAAGATTAGATTGTGGATTTTATGAATTTATGGTAAAAATGGATAAGTGTAGTACTGGCCAATAAAGAAACCAGAAAAAATTAAGAATACTGTTGCAATATTGTCCATTTATAAAAATTATGGTGTACTTGTGTGATGGGAAATGTTGTTCACAATGGTGACCATAACAATATATCTGAACCTCATTAAAATCAGAGGGGCGGTCCTTTTTTCTACCTTGCCGTATCATTTTCTTTGCAGTTACAATGATTGAATCAACTTTATCCTCAACAATGTCGTAGAAGAGAAAAGGCAATTTATACATATTTATTGTATGGCTACATTTATTTTAACGCTTAATCACAAACAAATCAAATTTTATTTCATTTAAAAAGAAAGGTGTAACATTCATATTTGTTAGACTATGTTCAAAATCTGCACGACGAGTGACTCGTTAAAATACCGCAATGGGTTAAACGAAGAAATACATTTTTACTTAATTCCTGTTTCGTGCATCGATGCAGGAAATGTTTAATTTGCATGAAAATCCGCAGACTAGTAATAATGTCTTTAAATCAATTTAGTAGAACATTTCGGCGGAAACGTTAACTTACTTTCTAAGTGGACTGTATATCTCAGAAGATGTAATGTGGTTTTGTCTATCCAACTCGAATACCGTAGCAGTTAACCATGTTAGATCCTGCGCAACCACTGCACTCTTGGTCGCCATTTTGGTGATTGAAGAAAATTGTAAATAGGTCAATTTAGAAGAAAAAGGAGAGAGAGAGCGAACAGGTGCGTTGCATTTTCTATTAAGCTCGCCAGAAGATTGTTCGGTGGTGCCATTTTCACCGACTCTTCCTTGAGCGTGGGAATGTGCAAATGCACGTGGGGTTTTTCCGAAAATCTGTTTCGAGACACGAGGGAAACTATGATAAATATCAGTTTGTTTGCGCTGTTTCTAGGGTGTTTATTACCTCTTTAGCCAAGCTATAAAACATTAAATGGCTACGTACCAATTGCAGTTGACCCTTGGCAACAGTCCCCGAGACCAGTTACAGTGATCAAAACGTCTTTATACCCAGAAATATCGTAGAAGAGAAAAGGAAATTAATAATTTTAATGCTTAAATATTGATTACAAACGAATCAAATTTTATTTCATCTAAACAGAAAGGCGTAACATTCATAATAAATTTTCAAAATGTGTCGAAGTTCTTTATTTTCACTCATTTTCAAGACGTAATAACTTTTGACTAAATAAAGAAATATCACAATTTTTTCTTTGTGATTACTCTATGATATATGTCACCTTTCAGACGCACTCAAGTAATGCCAGATCCGATTGATATTAACAGAGTTATGACATGGTAGGACCATCTACCGGGAGGATACGAAGAAACTTTTTCCCTAACCCAATATAAATGACATATACAAGTGAAATGAATAATTTAGAAAACGGTGAAAGTATTAACCTAGGATCTTTCGAGCAACCATTTCTGATGAGCGTCCAAGGGTTGAGATATAAAACAGCACGAACTAATTTTCGTGGAATTCTTGCACCGAAACTTGAGTGGCAACAACGAGACAGGAGAATGATTACCGCTGCGTGAAAGAGGTTCCTAAACATTCGGTTCAAAGAATGTCTCTTTGAGACGAGTGTACGGAAGAATTTCGTGTAACTGTTTAGGCTGAGTCTCGGGTGACTGGAATTCGGAGAATGATAATGCGTGACAGCGCGAGATGCGAAGTTCAATTGTGTCTTGTGGGTACGAATCGATAAGATTGCACGGTATAGAAAGCTGTCAGCAGCTTCGGCGCGTTATTGCGTGTTGTGCATATTGTATTTCTGTATTTCCATATTGAATCTCGGACGTAGCTAATTCTATTTGCGCTAACAAGGGAAGTTATCGAACCAGCAAATTCAAAAAATTATGGAACTTTGCACACAAATAGAGTAAGTTAACCCTTTGCACTCCCTTGCCGAGTGTAACTCGACATCAGAAAAAGAAAAATATAAATAAAACGGGTTTTCATATGCATTTGGTTCTTCCTTTATTTATTTAATTATCTCATTTCTTAGTTCAAAACAAATGTAAGTTCCACAAAAATAAATTACTACAAAGTTTGAGAGCTGCATTTAATTTAATTAGTAGACTGCGGATCTTTATGCATTCATGAAGGAATTGGTTGGGTAGAATATAAAAATAGTAAAAGATTTAAAAAATTCAAGAATGTTGAAATGTTCCTTTTAACGTAACAAAATCATTGACGGTTGAAATCAATTTTTATGTTATTCCTGCTTCCCACAATCAATGCAAAACATTTTTATTTTGCAATATTTTGCGATATTAATA
The DNA here is from genome assembly GCA_963966675.1 of Lasioglossum calceatum. Classification (NCBI taxonomy): domain Eukaryota; kingdom Metazoa; phylum Arthropoda; class Insecta; order Hymenoptera; family Halictidae; genus Lasioglossum; species Lasioglossum calceatum. Next base: position 1,333,198 of record OZ016553.1, on the reverse strand, counting down.
ACATCAGTCGTTCATGGCTTATCGATTAGTATTTGTTTCCTTCATTTGGCAAGTGATATCTGCATTTAACAAATGACCGGTGTCACATTTTTTACTATATAATTATTGAAGTTGCAAGGATAATTCCGTTAGAAATTATTAAATGAATTTCTTCATTCAAGCACATACTGTTATAAAAATTGCAAGAAATTTAAATAAATTCATTGTTGTCATTTTTATAAAACAATGTATAGCAATCGAATTTTGTGTTCGGTACGGTTAGTGTTAAATTCCTGATTTCTGAGAAGCTTGGCAAGATTTTACTTAGATTTATTTACAGCTGTACAATAAGATACAAACCACTCGAGAGAATGTATGTACAGTACTGCTGTTGTCAGTCAAAACAGCGCTGGTGGAACCTGTGATTTCAGTGCAACTTGATACATGCTACCATGATATCGATACACGGACCTTGCCTGGTGTATTGTACTTAGAAACAATGCGTAATGTTACTTCCTGGATGCATGAAATGCGATCGAAATGTTTTAAATAGAAGCAACGCATGGAAACAATTGCATCCTGTTTCCATATTATTGCAAGCAACGGAAATATTCAAGCCCAACCTTGTATTTTAAATAGCGATTTACGAACAATGGCAAAATGATATCAATATAAATATATAAAATAATATAAATAAATATTTGCTAGTGTAGTCGCCGCCTTTGTTTAGGCTTGAAACATTAAATTTAAAGTTTTCACATTGTACGCACAATATGCGAGTGATTAAAAGTTGATAACAAACATCTATGCAACTAATGATTAGACAGCGGATCTTTATGGAAAATAAAAATTCTATACATTTAGATTATCCTTTCTTAATACGGTTCAAATAGGTTGAAAATAATACAACAGTATTCTAAATTCTTCTAATGTTTTCACTGTTTTAAATTACACCGACTCATTTTTGTTCTAAATATATAAAATCCGCTGTCTACTAATGATAGTGACGACCGAAATCAATTCAGACATGCAACACGATTGATAGATAAATAGTTTCGCTTAATTATGTATTCGTGTGGTCAGCTGTGGCGCATAAAGCTTTGTCGCGTAATTCAATCGCACGGTAGCACAAGTTATATTTCCACAGTTCTTATCACGTTACGCCATTTTATATAGCAGGGAAAATGATCCTCTCGTCCATTAAAGGCTTTTCACAGGAGGATACGCGTTTGCAATGTGTGAGTGCAATGCTTTGCGACCGCGATACGCGTATGAGGTACACGTACCTCATTTGTTTTTGTATACTATACACTTATACGTGCACCTCGGTATACGTAACAGCTGTATATTGATATATAGGAACGAACGATCGTCACACGTGATCGATACAAATACAAATGATACTCGTAACGGTACATTGCGTGTGCGAATTGCGGCAGTGGCGTATTGCATACGCGTAGTGCATACGCGTATTGCATTCGCGCATTCCGGATTTACGTTCATAATTTGGAATGCAATGGTAGTTGAAGATCGAGACTTTATACCAGCAGAAACGAATCTGCACCTTTTACTGCACAGCACCGCGAGGTATGAAGGTGTACAGGGTGGTCCACCTAAATGTAGCCAAATACGTGTATACAGGGTGAGTCGCCTAACGTTTGTACCTCAAGCATCTTTGGGCGGCTCATTTCCTTGCGTAACCAGAAATGTTAGCCTTTTCCCTCTGTTATCCAGTAGATTGGGACGAGAAGATGTGAGAAATCCAAGTGTCGATCCTGGAGGATCAATGGTTCAAAAGTTACAAGCGTTTAAAGTCGAGCGATTTCCAGTGTTTTTAATAGGTTAGCTCAAGCACGCGATACTGCCGATATTAATTAGTTCGTTGGTGGTTAGAATTAAAGCCTTTAGTGCACACAGAAGAAATTATCCGATCGAGCTGAAATATTTTACACGTTTCATTAGGCCAAGTATGCAACCATTCCGCACAATGAGAATTTGATCATCGAAAAAATGTCTCCGCTTCGCTTCTCCGCTTCATCCTAATATACAGATCGATGGTCCGTTCAAAGTATTCAAAGAACAATACCGAAAACGTGCCTGAGCTTATAAATAATATTCGCAGTACTCTACTTTTATTTTGATATTCGTCAGCTGTACAAAATTCCGCGTTATTTCCGACTGACGTCATCTCGATCGGCCACGGATTTAATCAAAGTCAGATTATATCACTTAAATCTCTCCAGCAGCTCGGGACACGGCAGGCTTCCATTAATCACTATCAGTTGCGGCATCAAAGATGAATTCGTCCCGTCCTTCGGCAACCATAACCTACCTACAACGCGATAGCAAATTGCAAAGTCATTCTATCTGGAGGAACAAAGGGTCAGCTGAGAAGTGACTACACGTCCGGGCATCGAGCGCATCTCTTAAGAATTGACCGTAGGTTACTTATCGAAATTGATTTTGATGGTAACGTCTGCTTCACACTGGACGAGAAGAGAGAAAGCGAGAGAGAGACAGAGAGAGAGAGGAATAGGGAAAGTTTACGGTCGGAACGGAGAAACAAACCGCAAGAGATAGATGAGGCGAATGGAGAGAGGAGTGCAGGGGGTTGCACGTAGCAAGCAAGTCGGAAGGGTAGAAAAGGGGACACGCTTCAGGACTAACTTGACGGGGATCGAGGTTATCAAATTTCATATCGGTTCAACCTCTTGCGGGACTCCTGGGAGTGGCTTCGGGTGGCCACAGCAGACCACCTCACTCCAATTCCTGCAGACGATTGCTAGCAGCTGTTGCTGGCCCATCGACTTCACTCACGTAACACGCCACCTCCTGCATCTTCCATTACAGTATCGAAATTTCTTCCTCACATGCCAATCTTTCAAGCTTTTACCGAGATCGCGACGATTCTAGAACCTTGCTCCGCGGTTCCTAAAAGATTCATGGACAGTTTTAACGATCGGAATAGTTTAACGCTAGATCTACCGGCGATTCAAATATAAACCAGTCAAAACGACTGGTCTGGGTGAAACAAGCGTCGATGTAAGCATTGTTGGTGAATTACTCTTGTCAGCGAAATCAATGCCGGTCGAATGTTGTCGATTAAAACATTGTCGGTGAAATGATTGGCGGTAATTTGATAGAAACCCACCGCGGACACCACAAACATGATCGACAGTGTCTTGACCCACTTTCATAACAAAAACTTCTTTATAAATAATGATGGGAACAACTTCCCAGTCAGCCAGTCCTGCCTCGAGCAGACATCGAGCACAGCCTGCAATCGTACGATGACAGCTGATGGCTAGAATTAAGTTGTCAGAACGCGCTCGAAGCTGAGAATGCTCGGAATCTGCTCGATTTTGGACAGCACACCCTGCCAGCATAAAGCGATACTTATTCGGACGCTTTATGCTGGCCCGGTCTGGGTTAGGTCAGGCATGGCCAGAAATAGCCCGCGGGCTAGGGAATTCGAGGTGGACGCCTACTTCACCCGCCCACGCGTCTCGCTCCCCGTGGCGGCCATGGTCCTGCGGAGCTCCTCAGGCCCGTACCTACCGCACGCCGTATGCACTATGCGCGTTGGGGCGAATCGCGTTGACTCGCGTACCCATATTATTTCCACATCACCCATGAGGTACTATGGTCAAAGCGTTCTTGGTTTTCCTCTATAGACCTATCGATCGACTTATTTTTGCGAATGTTCGTTTTCGAACAGAACAGCGTACACTGCTGAGCGATTCCTCGTTGTCCTCTTTGATGCGAATATCAACGTCCAACTTCTCCTTCGATATTTCGGATTTGCCAAGCAGTTCTAATGAACATGCGGAATAGTCAAGCTTTCTTTGAATAGCGAAATAATCAAGCTTTCCTAATTGTCAGTAAAATTTTGACAGTATAATAAAAACAATTTTCCACATTTATTATTTCGAAATTTTCGTGCATACGGCGTGCGGTAGGTACGAGCCTGAGGAGCTCCGCCGGACTACGACCGCCATGGGGAGCGAGACGCGCGGGCGGGTGAAGTAGGCGTCCACCTCGAATTCCCTAGCCCGCGGGCTATTTCTAGCCATGCCTGGGTTAGGTCCTTCGTTTACGGGGGTAGGATACTGAAAATTGTAACTAGAAACTTACTAGAATCTTACTAGATTAAGGGTGGAAATAAGGGTTTGCCAATTTTCGTTGTTTGTCTTTATCCGAGCAAATTTTGGGCTGGTTGAGGGCTCAATCTAAAGAGGAAGGTTCTCCGCATGGTGCTCTGGTCATGACGCTAACGAGATTATGCTTATATATAATAATATGAGTGTCCAAAGTAGGAGAAAAGTCGAGAAAAAATACCCGCAAATTCCAATGTATTTTTCTGCCGCTGAAGTTTTTTTTGACTGCTGTAATAACCAGAGCACCATGCGCTGAACCTTCCTCTTTAGATTGAGCCCTCACCCAGCCCAAAATTTGCTCGAATAAGGACAAACAACGAAAATTGGCAAGCCCATGTTTCCACCCGAAATCTAGTAAGATTCAACCCCCTTCAGATTGTAACTAGAATCTTACTAGATTTCGGGTGGAAACATGGGCTTGCCAATTTTCGTTGTTTGTCCTTATTCGAGCAAATTTTGGGCTGGCTGAGGGCTCAATCTAAAGAGGAAGGTTCAGCGCATGGTGCTCTGGTTATTACAGCAGTCAAAAAAAACTTCAGCGGCAGAAAAATACATTGGAATTTGCGGGTATTTTTTCTCGACTTTTCTCCTACTTTGGACACTCATATTATTATATATAAGCATAATCTCGTTAGCGTCATGACCAAAGCACCATGCGGAGAACCTTCCTCTTTAGATTGAGCCCTCAACCAGCCCAAAATTTGCTCGAATAAAGACAAACAACGAAAATTGGCAAGCCCATGTTTCCACCCTTAAGAGGGCAGCATGGTCGCACCAATATGGCGGATGTCGATCATGTATATTCCTTGTGTAGTCAGCCGGCTACCCACATACGCATTTACTGTATTTCTTTCAACAATTTGTCAATATTCCTCTAAAATATATTACAAAATTTCTCTGAATGTCCATTCTTTACTCGCTAATATATTAATTCATAGTCTTATAATGAGAATTTGTGCAAATATGTTAAAATCTATACATTTTGGTTAACTACACAAGGGATATTATTCGACGTCCGCCACATTAGAGCGACCGTGCTGCCCTCTTAAACGAAGGACCGAGCTGCCATCATTCTGCCCTCAGCTTATGCCGGCACACACCGTGCCAGCATACAGCGATACTTATTCGGACGCAGAAGTATGTTGTTCTGCTGGCACAGTCTACTGTCCAAAATCGAGCATGTTTGCTTACTGGATTACTGCGGGAACGTTTAGCCCCGATCTCCCCTACATTCGTTTGAATGTAGTAACATGAAGTTAGGGACATACGCAATTCGAATAAGTGATCATTTGTACAACAAAGTACGGATAGTGTGTCTTGAGATACCGGACGAGGGTTTAGGTACTTTGTTTACTAATTCCTCAGAAATTAGTATGCTGGCCGGGGCTATGCTTGTTCCGAAATACGTCCTCGTTATTAATGCACGGCAACAATATAATTGGTCGGGTTACGTTTAAATCAGGAGCCGGGAACAGTGTGGTTAATTCTGGGGTAGCGTTTTAGCGCGTCGCGAACTTTGAAGAGTATAAATTCAGGCTTAAATCGCGGAGTTTATCAGATCGATAAATATTTCAACGGCATCGTACAAGTTTCAACGTCGTTCGAAAATTTATGGTCGACATTCAACCGCGTTCTCATCTGACAGTCGGCTATGTGGATAGTTGACTGCCACTGAATAGTATCGCGGAAATGTTGCTACGGTTTATATTTTATGCATTCTTCGAGTACTCGGAATCGAAGGGAGTCGGGAAGTATTAGAATAAACCGGATATTCGTGAAACTGAACGAACGCGCGGGGATTACGTTTACCTTCCGAATGGACTCCGGGGAACCATTAAGATAAAGGCTGCAACATACGTCAGGACGGACGAATACGTTTATTTTCCAGACGGTTGATATTGGTGGTTGCCACAGGCAGGGTTTACGATACGTTCGTATCTCGTTATTTCGGAGTTCAACGATTTTAATATCACGCGAAATAGTTCACCACGCGCACCGTTATTCGAACAAAGGATTCGCCGCTTGAAATCATTGTTTCCCTCCCCTTTATTTCCAATTATCGCTTTATCCACTGGAAATCTGCTAATAGACTTTCAAGGCAATCTTTGTAAAAATTGAGTATTGGCAAAAAAGCTTGGACACGTGTTTGCTTATTTCGTCTCTAGTATCAGCACAGAAAGTTTCATCAAAATCTAAGACATTAGCGTTTATTTACTAGTGTAACGTCTCAGAGCAGTGTTCAATTTAGATTTGAGCTTGAATTGTGAGCTTGAATTGTGAACTTGGATTGTGAGCTTGGATTGTGACCTTGAATTGTGAACTTGAATTGTGAGCTTGGATTGTGAACTTGAACCTTTACTCTGAACTTTGGACTTTGGACTTCGGATTCTGAAATTTGAACTTTGAACTTTGTACGTGTACTGAACGTTATACCATTACTAAGGATATGTGTGTTTTACGAACTACTGTTTACGAGCTAGAGCGTTAATTGCCCCTGAACCAGCGGCAATCTCGTACAGAACAACGCTCGAAACAGGTTTATGAATGCAATGAATTTTCTTATTCCGAGATGGAAAAACTATTTGGGTACTTTTTCTGTGAGGTATCGGGAACTTTTGCAGTGTTTCGAGTATTTATAGTGTGGTAGATGTTGCTCGTTGTTCCTTCAACGGCTGGAGAAGGTACTGTGGCCGCGAATGTGACGGATACTAATCACTGCTGCGCTGCGGCGCGCAGTACACTGCAAGAAATACAGAAGGCTTTCATGGCACATTTTGGGTTCACATAATTGAAACTAAAATATTTCACATGTTCTATTTATAGGGCGCTATTTATAATAAACTTTATTACTATTATTTACTATTTATAATAAAGTTAGTAATTTATTATACCGAATCAAATTGTTTTAAAATTGTTGCAATGGAAATGAGTTATTTATACTTCAGACGCGAAGCAATTTTCCATGTGAAATACATTTCATTGAAATATTTATGTAATATTTTATATTTACATTATATACAAATATTATAATAATTATAATAATTATAATATTTGTATTTATATTATATATTTTAAATATTTATATTTATACTTGCATTATATTGCTCTAAATGAAATGTAATATTATTAGTACTTATTAGAAAGTAATACATATAGTTCTAACTTTTAAATAAGTAATTTAGTGTGTAATAAATAGATAACGGATCTTTATGAAAAATAAAAATTTTCTACCTGAATTGCAACAAACTGGAGTGAAGTAGAAGTTGATCTTCTTTCCTAATGTGTTTAATAGGTCGAAAATAATATAACAGTATTTTTAAATTCTTCTAATGTTTATACTGTTGTAAATTACATCTACTCATTTTTGTCATAAATGCATAAAATCCGCTGTCTAGTAATAAACAAGTGAATTGAATATGATCACACCAAGCACATTTCACACATTTTTACTTTCACTTTCATTGGACACGGATGAGAATTATTAATCTCACAATCAGTTATCTATATTTAATAAATAGCTTGATGCTTTACCCCACTTCAGAAAAATCTGACACTTTGATCACTTCGAAGAACTCTTCCATTATTATTACAATTCTTTTGATCTTTCTACTGACCATCCAGGGGAGAGAAGAACGAAACACTAGATAGGTACTCTACCCGGATGAAAAGGGATTTGAGATGGATTCATGCTTCGAATTCGAATCATTTTTCTCCCCATCCCGGCGCTTGTGTCCCATATTTTTGGAACTCGTACTCGCGAAGAAGAGATATTGCGTGACTAGACTGTTTTTATGTCGTATTGACTATCCCCCATTTGATGAAACTACAAGACGGTAGCTTTATCATTAAGAAAAGAAGTTCGTGGAGTTTACTTTTAATTTATTTCGTAAACGAAATTGCCAAGTATTTGATATTCTTATTTTATAGATAAACATTTGGACTGCAGTAATTAACCCTTGAGTGCTAGGATGTTGACAAGTATCGTACCGGGACCCCTCTAAAATTCTGTATACATTTTCTCACATACCTTTAACTATATAGTTTGAAACTAAACAATGCAAATATTCTACAGAAATTAAAAAGACTTGATATTTGAAATTAGCTTACAATACAATATCGCAAGTTGGTGAATAAGAAAATTAATTGGGGTCATGAGAGACCCCAGTATACCAGTTAAAGTTAATAGAAAATGAGAAATATCGAGACATTAAAGGTACCATTTTCATTTTTCCCTTTTAGGCCATTTCGTTCTTATTATTTTTCATTTGTCAATAAATCATCAATAAACTATGGTTTTTTTTACTAAAGACTCTATTAAAGCCATTGGAAGAATTTAAATACATTGTTATATTATTTCCAAAACTGTTTAAAACAGTTAATATAAGAACTGAATATCTATTCAGCCCTCAGTATCTTGAAATTAATGCAAGGAATTTATATTTTGCATAAAAATCCGTAGTCTTATCATCAAGTTTTTCTGCCTTTATGGATATAATGGTCGCTTCTCCAGTCAAGTAGCAGTTCAATAGCGATACTGTATTCAATAATCGAATAGTAAATTTAGAAAAGGAAGACAATATTGTTACTATGTTACAAGTACTTACAGTGATATTTGTTATAATTTAGCAGATAAGTGTACGAAAGCGAAATATTATAGACCTGTGGTCTTTTAAAATTCCCCGTATATTCTCCTGTGGTCACCAATTTTACAGAAAAGTATTTTAATTAGTGCCCAATTACTGTTTCCGGTATTATCATTAAAACGAAATTTGGAAAATCTTTTATATCTTGCATTTTACCTCCGTGAACAATTTTTTTAATTGGGCAGCTGATCAATCAAAATTTATGGTTAGTTATCATTAATACAGACCACGAATACGGTACACTTCAAAATTAACTCATAATTGTTTCACTTAAATTTTTCATTAATTACTTTTCATAGTGTTAGGAGCAGTGTTAACACAATCACGGAAAGAGTGCTGCTTACACTTGAATGCTACAATAATAACTGTAGATAATTAAATTAAAATTATTATTTAAAAAACCACTATTTCATCTGCTTGAACCCCCTAATTTAATTTTCCTGCAAGTATTCAAAATCTTCAATCGCAGACAATTGATCGAATATGTTTTGTTATTATCTATTATATAAATTGTGTTATTCATAATTAAGATTAATTAATGTGTACACGATATTGTTTATTTCTGAATAATATGTTTAGTGCATATGTAACCAAAATCATAGGTCCAAAGAGTCTCTTATTGTATTATTTAAATAAAAACTTCAATAACCTTGAAATCTCGAAAAAAGCGACCTTGATACAATTTTTTGGCCTAGCAGTAGCTTCTGTATCTGAATCGTTACGAAGGTTTCAAGTCTATTGTACTAACTCATAAGCTGACAATGAGTGGAACTCGTCTAAGAATTTATCAATCTTTCGAGAGAGCAGAACACTGTTTTCAGTCTTTGAAAACAGTGAAGACGATGGACGGAGTGCCAAACCACGTGAAAGAACGTTAAACGCAGCCACTAACTGACGGACATTCCCTTTAAGCTGCACTGTGAGAGGAACAACTCTCGACAGCAAGTTCTTCGTTCCGAGCTACGAGGAGGTTGTAATCATCTTTTAGATGATGAAGAGCCGGAGTGCCAAAGAAATGCGCAAAAATCGACAGGAAAGTTTTCCAGTTACTGGATAACAACGTGATTATTATCTCTGCGGTTTTTCGAGCGATTCGATAACGGGAAAGATGCCGTGCTTTCTGCAACGCAAAAAATGTTGTACTCTGTTAAGAAATGAAATGCTATTCCACGTCAATTCCAATATCTGTAATCTTATTCTTGCATATCGATATTAGGTATAAATAATATCACATTGACGTTCAAAAGTTTCTTTGCATTATTAAATGTGTTGGTATGTAATCAATAGACAGCGGATTTTATGGATTTATAAGAAAAATAGGTAGGTGTAATTTAAAACAGTAATAAGATTAGCAGAATTTAGAAATGCTGTTACATTATTTTCAACCTGTTAAACATATGTAAATATTAAGAAAGAAAATAGATTTCTATTTCGGTCTAGTTCGTTGCGATCGAGGTAGAAAATGTTCATCACACATAAAGATCCGCTGTCTACTAAGCAATTACTAAACATTTGAGTATTATATGAGGTATTATATCAATTTCATATCTATAATAAGAAATAAATCATATACAATGGAATTATTCTAGTTAGAAAGAAATGTTCAATTTTCGAATTAAAATTCTCTTTGTTTTATTTAATGGTATGTATGTGCCTGTTCTGATAGCTTTTCCTTCATCTTAGAAGAAGTTGTTAGATAGATATACAGGGTGTCCTAAAAATGCACTTCCTCGAAAGAGGTAATTGCTGAGATCATTTGAAGTAACTTTCTGCTTTGCGACAATGTTCTCCGTGGCTTTATTCAGGAGTTATTAATGAAAACCGCGAACCAATTTTTATTTACCATACAGATCCGCTGTCTATTGATCAAAATAGAGTGGAAGTTACTCTGTATTTGTATTCAGATATAACACACTGACTGATGGAAAAATGTATTAAAATACTATTACATTAAAATAAGATAAATTTATTTTAAACACATCATTCAAGTGCTCAAGTAACCAAAGAGCCGCACGTGGCTCGCGAGTCGTAGTTTGCCGACCACTGCCCTACTGTAAAAAAATTGATCGACTGCATATGGAACGACCCGTACCGCACGTTGGAAATATCGAATAATTTCGATGGTTGCAACGAAATTAAGTAAGCATGCTTTCAAACATGACAGAACGTACACCGTTATCGGCCGAAACATATATTCACGATGAAATTTTACTTGTACGACACGTGCGTACGTTACAGCGTTTTCGGTGCTCGTTAAATATTATTCCATCGCCTCGAGGATTAAAAGACTTATAATAATTGATGTGTGTCACAAAATTATAACACAACGCGTTATTTGACAGATTCATATTGGACCGTAAAATCCGCATTCTGAAGCGTGTAAATCGAAGTCGTCATTTTCCTGCGAACGGAAACAACGTACAAGAGGGGAAACAATATACAAAGGGCAAAGCAGGAACCAGGCAAAATGGAACGGGGAATAAAAGTTGCAATGGAAATGAATTTAACCAGAAATATAGATAAGCGAGTGAAACCTCAAGGAAATAAAAACACACACACACACACAGAGTCGATTCAACGCGGTCTATCAAACAGATTGTAATAAGTTTCGCGTTCCCACAAAAAATATCCTTGTCAATGTAAACGGTGACAGGTTATCGTATCAAAGTCACGCTTTCGTTTTTTCACCGACGTAAAAGCGTGCGGACAAAGAACGCATCGGGATAAAACGCGACACATCCATTGTTATAATCTCGCTTTAATTGCATTTTCTACCTCAATGAATAGCCCGGATGCTGCTTTGTTCTCATTTCGTGGTATTACGCGGCCTGTGGATGCACACATTCGTGTCCACGTCGTTAATGCCGCCTGTTTTCATACAAAACACAGTATTTTTCGGTTACCATCCAGACAGGCTTATCATAATTCATTCTGCGGGCTGGTATATTATTACGAAATTGCTGCTGGATCGGCTAGAAAGTTGTTGTTGCACCGTGCAAGGTAATTCGGACGGAAATGCCTGCGATTTTCTACATCTCTATACACTTTATACATTTATAGCAAAGTTGGGCGTTATTCGAATACAATTTCATTCGAATAATCCGGCGAGTAAAATTTTCGAATAAAGTTTTATTCGATGAAAAGTTTGAATAAATCCGGCTGCGCTTATTCTCGGCTTTTATTCGTTGCAGAGCGTCGTTTAGAAGAACGAATAACGAACAAAAGTCGCAGGATTTATTCGTGAATGACGAATAACGAATAAAGCTCGATAATTTCTCGGCGAATGAATTCGTTATTCGCGAATAAATCCTGGGACTTTATTCGTTATTCCTTATAAGTTATTCGAAATAAAATTTGCCCAACTCTGATGTATAGTTACTGAAAAAGAGACATCGAAAGACCTCGGACACATCCATCAATTTGAAGACGTTTCTCATTTGTTTCTGAGACACCACTGAAAATTGCTGTACCGTTATTCACAATATTGTTTACATGATTATATATGTTGATATTATATTATACCAATTTCATATCCATAAAATGAAAAACATCATATAGACTGGAATTATTCTTGGTCGAATACTCGGTACCGAACAGTATCGACGCCGCGAGATAACTCGTCCGGGGGAACGAATTGGGTAAACGTTTGCAACTCGTTGCAACGTCGATCGATTTTTATGAAATTTTCAGAATATGTTTAATGGATTCTGATCTACGAAACGTGTCTCCTAAATTTTCCATATAAGCCCACATAAAAAAGTTGCAAAATGCAACTTTTAGTATTTTCTCTGCAATTCCAACATCTTGCAATTTTTTCCAATAATTTTTTCACGTTTTGTAGCAAACTAATTGCTCTAACTTCACAGAAAGGTTGAAATCGTATGGTCCGATATGAAAAAAGTACCACTATTTTATGAAATGAGTCCCACTATTTTATACCCTTGCGTCGCAGCAACTGTGGAAAAGTATTAAAACGAAAATTATTGTGTGTTAGAGCTAAATTCTTCGAGTTGTTATGTGTAGATCAAAGAAATGGAGGATTAAAACGTGAACGCAACACGATACGGTGTGAAAGCGATACGCGCATTCTGGAAATACTCGTAACCATAAATTGTCGCAGGCCAACGGAATGCTCCGAAAATTGTCCACGTGGCACTCAGCCGTGACATTTAGGGGTACGATTCGGGAACCCGACAAGGCATTCGGAATATCGGTTTATGACGGGGTACGTTGCCGGCGATCCTGCTAATCCCTTTACCGGTTGCTGGCTGCATTTACAATTCTACAAATTCCAACGGAGACACTAGAGCCGGGACAGAACAACAAACCGTCGAAGATCAAATTACTATTCCGTAGATATTTTCCGTACAGTGCTGTGAATAATTATAAGCTCAATCTTATTTTTAGGTTTTTTGTTGGACATTGGGAAACAGTAAATTTATGCAAAGTCTTTGTATAATATAAACTGTATTTGGTTCATCAGAAGTTGGAAATTGATACGTGCCCGTATCTCAAACTTCTCACTCACAGTCGTTGTCCACAGCCATACTGCCACTCACGCCCCACTCCTCTCACATTCTTTCTTTCTTTCTCTCATACTATATTCTCTCCTTTTCTAGCGTCCAATCATTCTTTCTAGATCTTTGCAGATTCTTCTCCGCACACGCACACACATTTTTCAGGATAGTAAAACAATAGTTAATCATCAAAAGTACTATTAGGTCGCAATAAAACTTTCTCAAGATCACTTTTTTGAGATTTCAAGATCGTCGAAGTTTTTTTCACTCTTAGTACTCAATTGGCGACCCTGAGGCACCAGTAAATATTGCTATATCAGTAATGTAAAATAATTGTTACGTTATCAAATTATTTTATATCCAACTGTACATTTGAGTGTTGCATGAGTAAATGGCATCACTTTAATATGCACAAAATGAAAAAAATCATATAGAACGGAAATGTTCTAGATCGAATAAAATTCTTTTAAAAATGTATTATTTATTATTCTATGAAATTATTATAAAAATGCACCCTGGGACCCTGGCACCCTTCAAGTGTACTATTTAAGACTAAATAAACCAAATGTTTTAAAGAAATTCAAAAATTATAATATTTGTAATTTTCGTACAATACAGTAGCGAAAATTACTGTACAGAAGCATCGTTGGGATCACGAGAGACACTAGTATACCAGTTAAGGGTTAAAACTTTTTTATTGTAAATTCAACAACTGAGAAAAAATTGACCCTCACGCTTTATTTATATTTGAACGCTGGCGCAGTGTATATTGAAGAGTAAATACCAGAATAAACGCTAATTTTCTTTAATGGATTCGTATTGTAATTAAACTAACCATTATGTAATAATATTTCATTAATATGAACATATGTTGAATATAACTCGAGTTGGGAGTGAAATGATGAAATCCTTCAATCCCATCAGGTATCTACTTTCATGATCAATTCATTTAATACATGCTTAACTGATCACGCATCCATATTCGTTAATAGCTATCTGTACCAGCCAATGTACTGTTTAATATCGTCACGCCGTGCTCTGTATTTATATGAATAATCTAATAAATCCATTTCGGCATGTAATGATGTATTTCAACAATCCCAATTAGAGTGTACACGTTTGATGCAGCCAAATCATTTTTTTGCATAATAAATCAAATATCTTACAAGGGATTTAACATCGAACATCGTTTTATTCAATTTTGTATACACAGTCAAGTAGATATCTCTATTTCTATTTTAATTCAATAGTATTTTAATACAATTGTCAATCAGTCAGTGTGTTATATCTAAATTCAATCAAGAGCAGTTATACTACACTATTTTTTATTAATAGACTAAGGATCTCTACGCAAAATAAAAATTGTCTGCATCAATTGTAATTATTATTATTTCTTCACTTAATGATTTGAATAGAGGAGAAATCATATATGGTTTGACATATTCAATTTTAAAAATTTTCCAACAATTTTGAATTTCATCTACTCAATTATTATAAAGTATGATATCTAGTTGCATTCAGTGTACCTAGTTTTAACTTAACAGACTCTTAAAAACAGAGTTCTTGCAAAGAAATTTGGCTTTGAAAAGAAATTTAAATCGTTGTACTGCCAATATTATTTGGATCGAGCAATTAAATTCCATGCCAGGTGTACAGTGTCGCCAGATCAAGACTTGTCTCCCACTCTATCTTACCCCTTCTACGACGCCATTGTTCCCCATTCTCCCATTCTACCATTCGCCTATTCCCAGGCGATGAGCATCCTGACGCT
Organism: Lasioglossum calceatum; assembly: GCA_963966675.1. Classification (NCBI taxonomy): domain Eukaryota; kingdom Metazoa; phylum Arthropoda; class Insecta; order Hymenoptera; family Halictidae; genus Lasioglossum; species Lasioglossum calceatum. The sequence goes on along the minus strand of OZ016553.1, from coordinate 1,318,131 downwards.
TCCGCCTTGGTCCGGTCACGTGAACCGGTTCGTCTATTCGGTGGTGATAGAGAGAGGGTAACTGTATTCCCCTCAATTCCCCGGTCTGACGGCACTGATTATACATATAGTGTCTCGAGCATTTGCTACAAATGGTGATAGCAGGTTTATACATCGGCTGCCACAGCACAAGCGAGTGATACCAGTGTAGCAGTGGACTGATCATCTACTAATTTAATTGTCTCTACCTCGCCTGTGACTGCAGTCTGCAGTATTGCACTATTGCAGTAGAAGTTTGATGGTGCGCCGAGTGTCTCTGGGCCCGTCTTCATTCTTGTTATACATGTTTAGAATACAAGTGATGTACAAGTGAAATACAAACATTTTATGTATGAATCTATAAAGAATAAATAAAGACAATGTAATAAATAAACGTGACTATGTAATTTATTGAACCACCAATTTTCCCGAGCGTCCCACTTGTCGTTGAGTCGTACTACTGAATTTTTGTGCGACCTCCTTCGATATCATGTTCTCCTAATATTAACATTCAATTTTCAAAGTTTTCGGAAAAATTTCGACCCTCTGGCTTGACGTTGAGTTGAATTTTCGAAAATTTTCGGGCGTCGGGCTTGTTGTTGACTTATACTACTGAATTTTTGTGCGACCTCCTTCGATATCATATTCTCCTAATACCACATCCAATTTTCAAAGTTTTCGGAAAAATATTGACCCTCTGGCTTAACGTTGAGTCGAACCACTGAATGTTCGAAAATTTTCGGCCGTCAACTTGCCGTTGAGTTGCACTACTGAATTTCGTGCCACCTCCCACGATATCATGTGCTCCTAATACAAAACTCAATTTTCGAGATTCTCGAAAATGTTCCTCAGTTTTTCGACTTTCTACTAGGAGAATATGATAGTGAAGGAGGTATGTGAAATTCAGTAGTACAACTCAATGACAAGCCAGGCGGTCTACAATTGGCGAAAATTTTCGAAAATCTCGAAAATTGAGTTTTGCATTAGGAGCACATGATATCGAAGGAGGTGGCACGAAATTCAGTAGTACAACTCAAAGATAAGTCAGACCGTCGAAAATTGGCGAAAATTTACGAAAAATTTCGAAAATCTCGAAAATTGAGTTTTGCATTAGGAGAACATAATATCAAAGGAGGTGGCACGAAATTCAGTTTTAATCCTTAGCACTTGAATGGCGATCCTGAGGCACTACTGAAAATTGCTGTACCATTATTCGAAATATTGTATGCATTATTAACCCTCATTTCACGAACTGAATCTGTCCCTCGGTGTCAAATTGATACAGTGACAAAAAATTCGATAAAATAACAAGGTTTAAACAGTTTTTTTATTCAAATTGATGAGTTAATTTTCGCATTAAAAGAATAAATGCCACGAAGTTTCGGACAAGTTATCTTATCTACAAATAATAGAACAGTATAACTTATTATTTCGGGAAAACTGTGTCAGTGATGTCAGTGTCAATAAAAAACATCATGTGCGATGGAATTATTCTAGGTTGGAAGAAATGTTTAATTTTCGAGATAAAGTAGCTCCGAGTGCAAATGGTTAATTTGTAATATATTTTTACGATACGCACGAAATACACGCGTAAAGCTGTATCGACCGCACCTGTGATACAATTCGTGTAATTTTTAGTACACGGGTACCCGTATATTCAGAGATCCTTAATTCATGTATATTTAAAACACGCGCGAACTTTATACGTTCGTGTTTTAATTCGTTTAATCGTAAAACATGCTAGTAACAAAGTATGTACTGGAAAATTACAGAACTCGTAATTAAATATGTAATGATATTACGAGCATTGCTCAACTACTAGCTTCGAGCGGTTGTCCAATTGGAAACTTCCTCATCTGGAAAAGATGCCGTTTGTTACCAGAAACTCGAAGTTCTTTAGTCTTTTCATATTCAAACAGAAGTTAATTAATTAAATTCTACTATGAGGAAGAAGGTAGGGTTTTGTTATTATTTACAATTCAGATTGTACAGAAAATACATAAAGTCACATTTTATTTCTGCAAACTCTGTTTAAATTATTTGTTAAATTAAGGATATTTATAGTCGCTTATACATTTAAGTCAGTAGCGACTGTAAGGTATTTAGCAAATTATATTACATTAAAAAGAAACTTTATTATCATGTGTACAGGTGACATTAGTTGTATTTAATTCTATATACCCAAAGTCAGACACGTTATACACTATTCTTTATATTATGAATATTTCAGTCGTGACTCGAACAACAGAAAAGAAGTGTGCATTTATGAAGATTTTAAATTGAATAAGTATGAACATGTTTAACCCCTTGTCGTATCAATTTCTTTACAGTTATAGAGATTAAATCGTGTTTATCCCCAAAAATGTCGTAGAAGAGAAAAGAAAATTTATATTTTTTGTATGGTTATTTTTATTTTAATGCTTAACAGTAAACCTACCGAGTCTTAAAATTAAGCGATGTTCCCTTATAAAAATGACAAGATTTATTTTATTTAAAGATATTATTTTATTATTTATTATTTTTAAAGATATTTATACGATCAATTCTTATAAAATCATTTTTATTATTTCAGTAATTGTAAAACAATAAATCTGGTACCGGTCATTTCGATCGGTGTTGGTAGGTTTAGTGTTAAATGTTGATTATACGACCAGATTTGAAATCAGTGTGACGAAACCCACCGGAAATGATGTATAGCATGCGAAGAAAAATATCTATCCGGACATGGCATTGGATAAACCACAATTTTCTTGAGATTCTGCAAGTTTAACAGAGATTTTCCAGGTTAAAAAACGTTCGTACCATAATCTCTCTTAATCTAAAAAATCATCGCTTTATCTCATTTCCATGAAAAGTTCTTTGATTCCAACACAGAATTCATCGGTTTGTCCCACTGTGCGTCGCACAGAGAATGATGTCACGTATTAAAGGAAGAAGCGAAACTCTTTAAATTGAATAATGGTGGTATCACTGCAGCCAATGAGCATGTAGAGACATCTTTGCTTTCGTTGTCGGTTACCGTGGACGATGTTGAATGATATAAAGGAAGGAACGGGCGATCGGCGGTCGTTTGTCATGGGATAGCCACCGGTGACCAAGAATGGCTAAGAGAGCTGGTACGTTAAAGGAGGGCAGCCAACGAAACGTCATACATAATACAGCTGGAAACAATCGTCATTCGTGATATATTGTTTCCTATTCTGACGAAGGAAGCACGGTACCTCTTGCTAGACCAAATGACCACGTACCATTGTTCCAGACAAGAAGTAAGCTACAAACGATGCAGAAACTAATATTCGATGTTATACAGGTAGGTAACTCCCGTGTAACACGGCATTCCTGCAACACGGTTCCGTTCTGACACGATTCCAGAATCGGCGAAATTTCTAGTATAACGCGCCACTTCCCCGTGTAAAAGTACAGCTTTTCAGAGGTAACTTCGCGATACACCGGTTCAAATTTCAACGTCTATAAAAACTTCTCGAATGAAAGAAAACATACGTAGTAGTACATGTACATGTTTATACATGTTATATTTTGTGTAGATTATCTTAAATGTCACTATAATAATCAACTTTTTATTAATGATTTTTATCGTAGAAAATTTTGGAATAACTGTTATTTTTGGTCCCTGGTTAAAATAGCTCCGAGTGCAAAAGGTTAAACTTTCTTTCGTCCGCCATTGTATTATATTGTAATGAAGTAAAAACGCACGTGGTAAGGAAGTGAGGACGAGTTCCTCTCACTAGTCGGTACACAGGAACAGATGATTGTCTCTTTGAGTACTGTAATACTCATTAATCTGGTAAATGTTGAAAATTGTGTAAGAATGGGTAAATATGGTTGGAAGAAGAGAGTCAGATAGCGTGAGAGAGAAGGAGGAGGGAAAGATAGAGAGCGAGATATCTCTCATTATCTGGAATTTCAGAAACGAATGGGACCATTATTTTTCAAGAAGAGGAAAACTGCTGGTCAGAATAGAGAGGATATATGTCACGAAATCGGGGTAACCAGTCTGGCCAACCGTCTGGTCCAACGAAGGAGATGTTCGGAATAGATGATATCGCCAATAACCTGAAGACGCGGAATGCGGATACCTTTGAAAGGCCTTTGTTAAATTTTCCATTATCCTCAGCCAGTGGTTTAATAATTCTCCCAGTTATGTCTTCTCATTTCCAGGATGGTTTGGATACTTTGCGAAATTCATGGTTGAAAGTCAACTTGGGATGCAGGATATTGCACGGACGTTTCGGACATGTAACAAAGTTGACTTCGCGAAAATTTGTGGAAAGACAACTTTATGGGAAGGCAGCCCGCCAATTGAAAATCGTAAAGCATTGGCACAAGCGCGAGATAGTTACCAAGGCCGATTTATACTATCCGGCGCAGACACGGTACTGTTCAGTATACTAATACTTTAACCCTTTACACTCGGAGATATTTTAACTTGAAAATTAAATGTTTCTTCTGATCTAGAATAATTCCATGCATATGATTTTTTCATTTTATGGATATGAAATTGATATAATACGTCATACAACAGTCAAATGTTTAGTAATTGGTTAGATCCCAATATAGTTAATAATGTAAACAATATTTTTAATGGTACAATATACTTCAAGGTCATTGAAACCGTAGTGGACTGTATCATTTTTTTTACATTTTATGCATATGAAATTGATGTAACACCTCATGCAATACCTAAATGTTTAGTAATTGATTAGATATTGTGAATAATGGTATAGCAATTTTTAGTGGTCACTCTGAGTCACCACTCGAGTGCTAACAATAAGGGTAAATAAAGGGTTCATCGTCAATTAAACCACTAAATACAGTTGAAATTATATCGTGTTTGGTCTTATTTTAATGAAAAAAATGCCACGCATGTATTGGTGAAAGTTTCATAAAAAAATAAGTAATAATAAAAAAGATTGTATATTAGTGCTACGTTGTGAGGACGCATAGGCCTTCGAACTGTGTCCTTTTTGCGTTTATAGAGGATTTATTGTATATTCACTGATGAAAAGAAACTAAATTTGGATGGTCCAGATGGATACAAGCACTATTTCCATGATTTAAGAAAGGAGCAAAGGGTTTTGGGTCGTCGACAATGTGGTGGCGGTACAATAATGATATGGCGAGGAATCGGCTATAGAGGAAAATTGGAAATAAAATTTATTCAAGGCCGTATGAACAGTGCTGGCTACTTAAATTTAATTAAAGAGCAAATTGGAACATATGCTCGCAGAACTGCAGGCGGAAAATATATATTTAAAAATAATTGAATTGGTCTGCAAGGTCTCCTGATCTAAACATTATCGAGAACGTTTGGGGAAAACTGTCAAGAATATTATACGAAGGTGGAAAACAGTACAGTACAGTATCCGAATTGAAATCAGCAATTTTAGAAGCTTGGGAAAGCATACATCAAAATGATATAAAAAACCTATATAGAAGTTTACCAAGAAGAATGATTGAAGTGAAAAATTGTGTAATTTTGTTGAATTTTAATACTTTTCTTATTTTATATTCAAAGTGCCTTATTATTTTGCCCACACTAAAAGTTAATTTTTGTAGAAATAATAAATAAAACGAGTCATTTAATTTTTAGAATATTACAGAAAAGTTACAACGTTATTTTGTTGTACATTCACTTTCTACGTGTATATATGTTCAAATGAATGTTCATTGCTAAAAACCTTGAGGTGCCTTATCATTTTGACCACCAGTGCATTAATAGGCTTCCGGTAGGTAAAGTGTTAAGAAGGTAGAGAAATGAAGACCCCATGTTAAGTGGAACGAGAAAGAGAACTCGGTTGGAGATGCTCTCGCGCCGTTGCCCCGGAAAACGACAAGTGGATGCATACCCAACAACTGCATAGGTATAGAGGAGAAAAGAAGCATGAACTGTCAAGCGCAACACTTCTGATATCGCTAATATTTTTGTATATATCACCTATGACTGAGCGAGCTTTTATCTACGGTATTCAATACCTATGGCACGTTACATACTTTTCATGTGCCTGCACTGCGGATGTTACATAGTGTTTCAGAGAAAACCTTCGAGTACAAACGAGGAAGGATATCCTCGCGGGTGAAATCGCTCAAGCGATGTAATATCTATACCACTATAATGTATGCATATAGCTACAGTTACGTTTGAAGAATCGCGTCGGGTTATCGAAGTTGAAAAACAAAATCCTGCTAGAACCGTCAGTCGTTATTTATGCAACCTGGCGGGCGAGTTTGCCATATCAATGAAAAACCGTTGCAAGAACATGTTTCTTCTGATTCAGTTCTCAGTTTTCAGAATCGAAACACATTCCGGTGTGAATCACTCAATGATTTCATCACTCTCAATGTTGCACGATCGAAAATTATTTGCAAAATTGACTTTGGACGGTTTTCCCAAGGTAGAGTTTTTTTGTTGCATCGTAATCTACTCATCGAGAGGGTAAGTAGTCTCGAAACGTTGACCATTCCCTTAAAAAACATCTTTAAAGATTCGTAAACTATTTTACTCCATATGTCTACAGGGTGTTTCATAATGGTATAATGCGGAGGGGACGATTGATTCTACATGAGAAAATTAGTCGAAAATATAGAATAAATTTTTTTCATTTGACATCTCGTTTCCGAGATAATTCACTTTAAAAGTCCGTCAAGTTCTCTATTTTTCGGAAACGAGACGTCGAACGCAAAAAATTTATTCTATATTTCCAATTTATTTTCTCATGTAGAATCCTACAAATGATCGCCCGAAAATTTTTATTTTACATACAGATTGGTACTGATGAGTATTGTGAAGGAAGACGAATTTCGAATTTGGATTTGTTGTATAAACGTTCTATAGTTACTATGGCATAGTACACGATTGACTAATGTAATAGAGTTGAAACTTACAATACAACCACAGAATACTGCTTTTATATAGCTACCTAGCCAGTAGCGTTATACCTCTGTCTTATAACAAAAGTTCGAGACGGGATGTAACTTGCTTATTGACTGACCCTCCTATATTGCACAAGGCAGTGGTGCGCGGAATTCTAATGACAACTACAACTCAATGTTCAAAATATGCTTGGTTCAGAGTTTGATCCACAAGTTCTTGGCTACGTTGCGACAATTTGCAAGCGAAAGGAATGGCTAAAAAGTCATTTAATAGCAAACAGAAAGAGAAAGAACGAAACTACATATTTACTATACTATACATATAAATATACTACTATACTATGGCCATGGCAGGTCGAAAATTTTAATAATTTCTATGGGACTGATAAAGTAATGAAAAAACATATTTTGAGTCCGTAATTTTTTTGACATATATCTTAACTCTTCAAATACAAGATAAAGTTTTTATATGATTTTGTAACTAACGGATTAAAAAAATGTTTTTTCATTACTTTATCAGTCCCATAGAAATTATTAAAATTTTCGACCGAGAAAGTGTATTGTCCCCTTAACAGTAAGGCAGGCTTTAGTTGTTGATATTGGTGAAGATATTGATCTCTCGAGGGAAATATCAACAACTAAAGCCTAACTTATTACCGAGACCTTAGTATTAACCCTTGTGTAGCCAACCGAGTATCCGAGTACCCATTTACTGCATTTCTTTCAACAATTAATGTTCCTCCAAAAAATATTACAAAATTTCTCTGAATGTCCATTCTTTGCTCGCTGATAGGTAATTTAGAGTCTTAAAATGAGAATTTGTGCAAATATGTTAAATACAAAGGCTTTAAATAATCTATGTATACTATGTATACTTGGGTATACAAGGTCGTTGAACTCGTCTCGACGTAAACAATAATATTATGTACTAAAAATATATAGTGCCATTTAAAAAAAAAGGAAGGTCATTTTTCATTTTTCAAAGAAGTTTTTGCTTAAAAAATAAATCCTACCCCAACGATCAAATTGCAAATGATCTGAAATATTTTGAATCATTCCTCGATGTTTAAAATCTCTGTAGATTAAATTGTGATGAACTTGCGTACTACCTCTTTGAACGACATTTTTGTAGATAAAGCTTTACAGATGCAGCTCTCAGAAGATTCACCATTTGTAAGGCTTCCACCCTTCCACTTCCTCTTTGTCATTGTATCGATCAGCAGTTCTCAAAGAATTAATTTGTCGTCAACCTTTTTGCGACCACCGACCCCGTAAAAAGACAATTAAATTCACGGTTATGTTATTAAGGAGCTGGCTCCTTACACAACGAGAGTTTCCTGTACGATATCAGTTTCCCCAATCAACTGGCCACTCAGCTTTGAAGAACTGTGCAATCCGGTTAGCTTTTCTTTCAACGAAAGGAAAGGACTAGTCGGTAGCTGGCACAAAGGCAAGGAAATCCATGCCACAGAAAACCGCGATCTGTCCCTTTGAAAAGCCAATATAGAGGAAACGAACGCTCGGATTTGTACAACGGAAGGTCAAGATGTACGTCGAAGGTGTTGCTGTTGATAGCGACGGAAAATAAAATGCACCTACCTAGATATTACCTCCCCCGTGCTATCGAAAATTGCAGCTACACTCCAAGTCCAATGTTATGGAGCTTGATAATAGTGTAATTAGCAGACGGTGGATCTTTATGGAAAATAAAAATTGTCTGCGTCGATTGCAAGAAATAGAAACTGAATTGAATGTTATTTCTTCCCTTAATGATTTTAATAGAGCAGAGATCATATACAGGGTGAGTCACCTAACGTTGCCACCTCAAATATCTTTGTTGTTTTTGAAGATACGTCAAATGTCTGAAGGACAAAGTTCAATGGTTCAGTGGGGCTCACATGCTACCAAAAATATTTTTGTTTTTATGTGATTGTTTTTAGAGATATCAAGGTCACCTTCATTTTTTAAAAATGGAAGCACCCTTTTTTAAACACCTACAGTGATAGTCCCTTTCATTAGGAATTCAGTGATTATAATTACCCATGCACGTATAAACTTTGTAAGCAGCTAGTCCATATAACAGACACAGAACATTATTATTTTGCATTAACCATTAAAAATTCGAAGTCTACTCGTTAATCACTCACTAATTTTCGAAGCCCCTTATTTGTAGACTTCATACTTAGGCTTTAAAAACAACAAAGATATTTGAGGTGGCAACATTAAATGACTCACCCTGTATATTAATATCTTAAATTTTGAAAATTGCCCAGCAATTTCGAATTTCACCTACTCAATTGTACGATAAATGCATAAAGACCCGCAGTCTAGTAATTAGGCATTATTTCATTTTATATTAATAACGTACCTAATGTGTCATCTAAGTAATGAAGAACATTTCAGCTTTACCAAATAAAAAGGAACATTATTACATTATTCAACATTATTACTACATTATTATTATTACATTATTTTCATCCGTTCGAAAGTTATTGATTCTTGGCCACTGAAACACCGGAATATTTGCACTGTGGCGTCGATGAATTATTGATTGTTGTTATTGTATCTTTCGTTTTTGTAACGTGTATATTTACATTCAATACCCCGTTAATGTTATTCCATTATAATTAATTAAATATATTTCTACACTGTGACAATTCTGTCGCTTCTTTTAGTATGAAACTGTTTGTTGCAGCTGCGAAGAAAATAATACGCCACGGGGGTTAATTATGCGAAATGTTGAAATGTATGAAACATTTTAAATTTGTTCTGGCTCTGCTATTAATTATACGAGCAAGAATTGATCATTCAAACGCCTCGATGCCGCGCCGAATGAAACGTATTTAAAATTCAGGCGGTTGGTTTTTCCCACTGCTTACACCTTCGTGCACAGCGAATTCATTACGCGGCCAGTAATTGACACAAAAGAATCTATTCTACAATTCCGCTTGTGCGCATAGAGGTTCTACGAACGAAGAGTTGCTTTGTATTTTCCAAATACAGACAAAGGAAATTTAATATTTTGTCCCTGCCACTAAAAATCGGAGTGCTCGCTTGTAATTGCTCTTTTCATGTTTCAGCGGGCAGACACACGAATCTCACCGTGTGATTTAATTAGTGATTTAATTTAAAATGCAATAGTCGATTCCCCTCGCTTTTCTGTAGCTTCGGTACAAAGCTAAAGTTAATACCGTGAATTTTTGGTTTCGAACGTTATGTGATGTAATTAATAATGTATTTTATTGTTTATAAAAGCTTAGTGTGAGTTTGACTTTTCAGAATTTTAATACATTTACAAACAGAAGATAATGTGTCAGCTTACAGAAATGTTGATGCGAATCTTTCTGCAAAATAAAAAGTTCCTACCTGACTTGCAACCGGCTGGAGTGAAATAGAATATTACATTTTTTAATTCTTTTAATGTTTTTTCTTTTCTAATTACACCTACACATTTTTCTCATAAATGCATCAAGTCCGCAGTCTAGTGACTGCGCATCTTTATGCAATTATGGCGAATGAAAATTTATAAAAAATGCTAGAATATAAAATTCGCTAGAATTTAGTAAGATTTTTATTTGTTTTTGGTCTACAAAGGCGTTTCCCATTAATAATAGGATTTTATTTCATGTCACTTTCTTAAAGTTCGTCTATAAAAATTGAAAACTGCACAAACATCCGCAGTCTGTAATCATACTTATTCAATCTATGTTGTTGTTAGCATAAATAATTACTTATTAGACTAATCGTTTTTAATTAGTGGATCCCAGGTTCCATTTACTAGCCCTTTTATTACAATTTTGGAATACGAGTGAGTTAGCAAGAAAACAGTTACAGTAAAGCCTTGATCTAAGAAAAACTCTCGGGTCCGTGCTGTTTCTTAGATCCTGTGGTTCTACTATTTTTTATGACCTTGCTTCGAAATTTAATGTCGATTAAATAACTACAAACATTATTGTGAACATGTTAGTTGATTGTTTACAGGAATTTCATGTGTTAAAACTATGCAAAATGTATACTAATATTATATGCATACTTGAAACGATGGAATTAAACTCGCATTTCAATAATGTTGTTAATCATATATGTTTTTCTTACATAGACATTTATATATATATATAGATAACACCTGTAACATATTCATGATTTATCTTTAATAAGAAATATGTAAAACATGCAATATAGAAAATATGTATTTTTATAAACATCTACAGTCACCACAAAAAAGTTCTTTTCAATATAGGTAAATTCCAGTACACGGTCAGATGAAAACTATCATTAGAAGGGTTTTTTTCATCTTTTTGTGTCTTGACGTTGAATATCCGGATGTACGGATAAAGTTTACAGAGTTCATAAATAGAATGAAGATAGAGAGGATTCTTGAATAAAGCTCAGTTGGACAGCAAAAATACATAGCAACGGTTCAAAAGTGGGAATGACTGTGGATATATGAATAAAAAGATGAATGAGCTTGTGAAAAGGAATAAAATTACCTGTGGAAGTACTATCTCGTATAATCAAGATATGAATGCTACGTCTGAAAGGAAAAACTGCGATAGATCAATCAAAATCTCCGGCTAGGTGTATACTTACCAATGACTCTAATGGATGAACCACCGCAACTACTATGTTTGTTACGGCTAAAGTTTTTTTTAATTCATTTATTTACAAAGGTCTGGGTTAGGTTAGCATTGGGTTAGCATTAACAACAAAATGATAATTAGACTGCTGATTTTTATGCATTTATGAAGAAATTGTCTGGGTGAAATATAAAACAGTGAACGATTAGAAAAATTGAAGAATATTGTAATATTGTCTTTAATGCAATAAAGTCATTGAGAGAAGAAATCAATTTTTATTTTACTCCTGCTTGCCACAATCAATGCAGAACATTTCTATTTTGCATAAAGATCCGCAGTCTAATAGGATTAATAAGAACAGTAGTGTTAACATTATTCGTAAGTAAATATTTAGCAAAATGTTCGGATTTTGGTATAACAAAAAATCAGAAGAATAAGGAAGCTCGCGTGCATGAATTGAAAAACATATCTTCTACTATAGAACTAGCAAGACCTAATTATAAAATATAATTACAAACAAAACATGCAGCAGTTGTTAAATAGCTCCCTAACATGAGATTTTTTTACTTTGAGTACTTGAGAAATGCAAAGAACCCTTATACGTTCAATATCACGTGTACATGTTATGTAATTTTATGTAATATACTTGTTGCAATTAATGTTGTCATGTCAAAAGTACAATTAGTGAATTCATTTACTGAACCAGGTATATGAAATCCTCTGCTAATTGTAAGATACTTGCTTTTAATAATGACAGAATTGGCGCGGTGTATACACGTAACATATTGATAATAATTTGTAATAAATATTAATACTGTACAATAACAATGTAATTGTATAACTTACTTTCTATCGTTTTGAAGTGTCGTCGTCCATAAATCCCGTAATTCTCCATGACAGTTGACGTGACATGAAAGTGTTACCTAGAATGTGGCGTTCTATGTATGTAGTAGGTATTCGCTAATTACTCACTGCATGAATGAGTATGTATGACTTGCTATGCAGCTTATGCATGTACATTCACTTATCTTCTCTTTAGCTATTGATCGTTTGAAGTTGTTACTCGTGCCAGAAAATCTATTCGGACTGCATTAATGTGTCTATACAATATTTGGAAATATTAATATCAATATATAGTAAGGGAAAGCATAACGAATTAAATCTATTCCCATAAGTAATGAAGTAGTATTAGAAAGCTAATTAAAAATATATATATATATATAAAGCATTTATTTAATGATTTTCTCGAAGAAGCTAATTAATTCTATAATATGTAAAGCATTTTTTAAATGATTTTACCGAAGGAGCTAATTAATTCTATAATATGTAAAGCATTTGTTCAACGATTTTCTCGAAGAAGCTAATTAATTCTATAATATGTAAAGCATTTCTTTTATGATTTTCTCGAAGATGCTAATTAATTCTATAATATGTAAAGCATTTCTTCTATGATTTTCTCGAAGATGCTAATTAATTCTATAATATGTAAAGAACTTGTTTTACGATCCCCTCTCTTCCGATTTTCTCCAAATAATCAAAACATTTTGTTATTCTTTTCGTCAATGTAGAAGCAGGTTCTTAGTAGTAGAACCCAGTAGCCCAATGTAGGAGCAGTAGTTCGTTAAATTTTTTTAAGGGAGAAATCAACCATTCTATCCTTTTACGTAAGTGCCTACGAAATTGTTTAAAACAAGTACGAGTTAAGTCAATGTCCTTTGAAGTAAATTTCAAATAAAACACTTAAAATCGTAGGAAATTGTTGGCAATAAAATTGAAAAGTAATTCAGAGTGCAAAGAAGTAATCCTAATATGTAGCTTTATAACCGCCTATGGGTAGTTCCACTTAAGCTTTCATATAAAAAAGGAAAGAAAATATGGGGCTGATTGGGAAGGACCACAAGGGGTCCCGTACATGGAATCCCAAATCGGTTCATAAGTCAACAAGAGATTTCCCGGGGATTGGTCTCGCGGGACACAGGCATATTCTATATGAGCATCCGATATTCCCAGCAGGGTTCTTAATCTTATACCTAACCGTGTTTCTAATTAAGGTTTAATGAGCGTTCGGGGGCAGAGGGAGGGGGGAGGGGCGAAACTTGGCCCAGTCGTTTCCGGCGGAATCCGTGCCGAGTAGAAAAAAAAGAAAGAAAAAAAAAAGAGCCGTTGCTCCAGACCGGGGCGGCACGACCTACTTCAGTAGGAAGTACGAGAAGTGTTTCCGGAGTGTGGACATCTTTCACCTAGCGAAGATCGAGTAGCAAGATGGAAGATCTTTCGAGGAGTACTATTAACGGGTCTCAAGAAGGCACGCGCTACGGAAAAGGCGACCGAACCTCTCGAGTTTCCCCCGGGTTATCCACTCAACGTTTGCAGAGGCTAGTTCCCTTGGTCTCTTTCAGACTGCTCCACCTCATTCCGTTTTCCTCGCTCCTTCCTTCACGGTCCCTCTGTCCGCGGTAAATAGACGCGAGCATTTCTATGAGATATCTCCTACTGTGTCCGTGAAAAGATCGTGATACTCATAATGCGAGCCTTTGAGGATGCTGCACGTCAAATGAAAGCATTTCAATGCTCCTGAGTATTCCGCGACGCAAAATTTCGCCTCGGCGACACTGGCTGCCATGCCTGTCTCCCCCTTTTTGCTGTCCGGTCGCCGCGCCACGGGACTTTCAATGCGGCCAAGTTTGCACCGCGAAACGCAGCCGGCTCCTGTTTTCAGAATTAATTCGCCGACCGCGAGTGCCACCGGACCGACTTCCGAATTGATCGGAGAGCAGCATTCTCCCGGTTATCGATCCTGCTCACCTGCTGCGACGGGAACCACGCTAATCCATGGATCGGCGGAGCTGACAAGGGAACCCCGGTGACCGATATTAAAATGTACTGTAATTTAGTGTAATGCAGTGTCGCCACAGAGGCACCGAAAGTGGTGCCTCTTCCTCCCCCACTTTTCCCCTTCCACTATCCCATTCCAGCACCACGCGCACACTCCAACGTCCTTCACTAAGACCGTAGACCACGGTGCCCGTGCCGTAGACTGGTCTGGTCATCAGAGAGGGGGTACCTGTATTCCCCTCGATTTTCTCGACCTGGCGACACTGGTGTAATGCTGTCGAACCTCGCTCGTTGCAACCTTGTTTATCGCTTGATCAAGAAATACTGTTGGTTACAGTTTGCAGATTGAAGGTACAAAAAACTGATCTTTAACCACTTCGTTCTCACTGACGAATTATCTCGCGACGTCGATACCGTTCGTGCCATGCTACAGATGACATATCTCGTGTGCTTCTTGATTACATTAAGAGCTTTGATTTGAAAAATTATTAATTCTGGCAACGATATAGGTGAAGAAAAACATTGATTTCAGGATATTTTAAATTTATTGATTCTCTGTGTGATATAATTGCGAATGTAGAAGTTATTCAGATGGCTTGTCTTAGGTGACTCACCCTGTATAATAAATCTGCAGACCGTAACCAACAATCCTTTCATAGACAAAAGTACGCTAAATTTTGCTTAGGGTAATAAGAGACCCCGAGATACCATTACAGAGTTAACTCCCCATCCGTAAAACGCTTTTTATTAGCCATTCCCCTTCGGGCATTCCGGTTTCGAATTGGCGTTCTACTTTTGCATCGGTACTTTTACATTTTCTTGTCCTTCTGCGCGTTTTCCGTTGTCCTATTCCAGCGCAGCAGTACTTCTTGCGTGCAGCTGTGTTCCAGCTGATATGCGTTAGACTTTGATGGATGGCACGCACATTTCTATTTCATCCAGGTTGCCGTTGTGCGGGTGCACACACACGAATTTCTGCAAACTATCTGCTCCCTCGTATACAAGGGGGACACATGGAGATTGCAAATGTAGATTTCCAGTTCCGTATACAAGTAGGGGATTCGTCCTGCCGCTGGTATTTACACGTAGATATAACGTCTCTGATTACACCGGACGGTTTTCTATCTCGGTCAATCCGACGCGTCCTTTCTTGTCCACGGTATTAGCCGAACGGAAACGCTCGTTTCCGTTCATCATTTTTCGCAGATCCCGGAATATTTTCGACAACCGGCACCAACTTTGCTCGGGCACTTCCTACGAACGCGGATCCCGGAGTGTTTATATTTACCCGATCGCAGATGCTAAAACATACAGGCGAGAGGCTGAACAAATTCTTCCGTCTAGT
This sequence comes from Lasioglossum calceatum, assembly GCA_963966675.1. NCBI lineage: Eukaryota > Metazoa > Arthropoda > Insecta > Hymenoptera > Halictidae > Lasioglossum > Lasioglossum calceatum. Next base: position 1,302,465 of record OZ016553.1, on the reverse strand, counting down.
TTTCAACGAAGACATGCATTTTTCATGAACGACGGGTATATTGAATAATACATTAAATTAAAAGAACATTCGATCGGCGAGGAAACAACAGACAAATAGACAGCGGGAACCGTTCCTTTGACTCTGATTGCGAGCTCCCTTTTTCCATATAGGCTTTGAAACCGACGATCCTATACCTAATCGCGCTAGAACGGACCATGCGAACGCGATCATAAAGCTCGTTATTTTCTAAACAACTTTCCTACAGTCCGCGACAAAAAGATAGCGTATATGTATACCAGATAGTTGTATGTACACTGTGTCAAAAGCATGTGGACACTTCCTTAATTCTTATAACTATTAACTATAATTATAACTATTATTCTTATAACTATTAATAATATTCTAAACATATTTGAAATTTACAAATATATTTTAGTTTTCGCTAAAATTACAATTTAAATAGCCAATGACAACTAAATTTTACGCATGACGAGTTTACTCGTCCTGACACAAAATACTGCCATTTCTCTATGACGAGTATACTCGTCAATCTTAGCTAGCTGGTTAAATATCTCAACGATAGTGATAAAATACAATTATATCTTCTTTTCATCTAGTCAGTCACAAAAATATTGGGACTCTCTTAAAAAGACAATAACTTTTTAAATATTGGACCATGCGATTTGAACATTTTAAATGAACATATTAAAATTTCAATTTTAAATATCATTGCTGAAAATAATGGTTCGAATTCAATACATTTATGGGTGTAAAAATATAGACTCTGTATGTTTATGGGGTTTCTCAGAGTATTATAACAATGCAAAAAGTAAAATATTTGATTTCGTGTTTCTGATTGTTAAAATAGAAATATTTTATTTTGGGGATCAAATTGTTAAGATAGAAAGTTCTAAGATGTCCCACAAATGTTTTTCCGATTTGGGACGTCGTTTTCGGACTTGTCTATCTCGATCGAATTATTTTTGCCATGGGTAATACATGTTATTAACCCTTATGTAGCCAACCAAAATGTGTAGATTATGTAAAACCTTTTAGATTTAACATATATGCACGAATTCTCATTTTAAGACTATAATTTAAGAATTTAATTATACATTTCTAGAGGAACATCAACAAGTTATTGAAAGAAATGCAGTAAATGGGTATGTACCCGGTTGGCTACACGAGGGTTAAACATATTCTGAAGTAGTGTAAAGAAACATATTTTTAATGTGAAAATAGATTAAACTCGTGTAAATTTTAATGTGTGCTATCTTTTTGTACCGGAGTGTATCAGCAAATGTCAGAAATACCGTTCCGAATCCATTTACGTGGACCACCCTGTATATTTTCAACCCCCTCAGACGATCAACGAGATACCTCGCAGCACGATGTCGTTGCTCATACGCTGTACATGAGATATATCGCGACCTGCGGTATATTCCCAACTGTATACATGTACATACTAAACATGATTACCTGAAATCTATGTAGAATGTCATTTATTTGCCGACATTGCGATCGCAGTCCGATTACTACTAACAAATAAACAGCTTGCGAGTCGGTATACTTTTTCAAATATTTTGGAAGAATCATTAAACTGTATAAAAATTTGATCCTCCTTCATAACACCAGATACAGTGAAAAATTTTTCAAATCCTGGTTGCTATGCTTTTTACCCGCATACGTTTCTCAAGGTCAAAATTCACTCTTCTTTTTGTTTAGATATTCGAAACTGGCGTCAAATAGGATTATATAAATGAATTCTTTGACTTTTAAGTCATTCATTTTCTGTTTTAAGTTGTCTTTGTACACATTAACACTTTAACTGTGTTGTAAGATAATTATACATAATATTACTTTTCTTATTACTTTTAACATTCAAACTTTGTACAACAGCGTTTTGACTCTGTTGTAATAATTCGAGTTACTTCAAATTTAATTTTTATTGAAAATGCTGGAGACTCGTATACTTCTGAACAAATATTTACAGAAAAATGATTGAAAGCAATATTTTTTAATCAATACGTTATCCGGAACGTTTTCACCTCCCTTATGTTTGTAAATAAAACTAGATTGAACGTTTCGAGGTTTCAATTTTGAATTTGTGTATCTAACCCACGTTTCCAGAAAATCACAACTTTAACTTTTTCACAGTACAGTAAATGCACCTTCGACTTATGGTAGTTTCCATTTCTTGGAATTGATGCAGACAATTTTTATTTTGCATAAAGATCCGCAGTCTAATTATTAAATATAAGGTAAAATTAGTTTATATGTACAAAGTGTCTAGTTGATTTTTACGAAAAATATCATATTTCATACGACCCCTGATTGTAATGCGTTTGGTATCTTTTTGTTTGTGTTGAAAGAAGTATTAAGTTAACATGTGACGTTATGAGTGGAACAAAAATGAGTGAAATACCGACCTATTATCCCATGATGTTTTATAGAACTATTTGTGAGGATCGTGCGTTGAATAAAAAGTGGATTATGGTCGTTGCGTTTGGGCAGCGAGTTGCAGATAGAGATGTGGTTGATCAAATTTTGCACCGTCAGTTCATGCTTCACCTAATTATCGTATCGATTAACGCCGGCTGGTATATGCAAATCACTTCCACTTCCAACAGTCGGTTTAGACGTTCGAAATATTTTCGCGACATCTCTAGTTGTTTGATAGAAGTTATTTTCGATTAAAGTATTGGATTAAAGTATTGGAATTGTTAATTAATTATATAGTTAACATATTTTATACAATTACGGCGATTTAATTCGTCCTTCGAGTTTGCTATCACGGTGAACTCGTTGAAGTACTACATTCTCTTCGATTTCAATGATGTGAAAGTATAACAAACCAATAACACCAGAATATAAGCCCCTAGAAGCCATTGAAGATTACTAAAAATATTTTCACTATATATGTACATATAACAGTGACGTAATTCAAATGTGAAAATCAGGTGAGACACCCTTTATATTATTACCATTACTTACTGCGTGCACGATCACCGAATCCACGGCGCCATCTCGATTAAATTATTCGGTTTAATTGAATCCCAAGAGTATCAGGCGCAGTTGAATTCGTTTCAATTACACGCGACGCGTTTCCCTCGTAAGCTTCTTTCGCTCTTCAACGTTAACGTCAACACGGTGATCGACGTGTAGCATACCACCGGCACTTTTGTACCGTAATTTCTAAGTAAGCTTTAAATAAACGCGAAATTACGGCGCGGCGACGGGAAAATTCCAGTAAAATATTTCTGCGAAGCAACTTGCCGTTTCCCTGGAAAATGGATTTCATCGCATTTAAAAGGAAAGTTCCCTCCCGTAACAGGTTTTCAGCCGTGTTATTTCATCGGCGTGATTAATTTTCGACTACACAAACAGTTCCGCGAGGCCGTACACCCCCATCCCCTCCGCCTCGCAGGCTGTATAAGCAAAGAATTGGAAGCGATTGGGCGTTTTCTTTTAGTAAACGATGCAATGCACAGGGTGCTTCAGGGTTTTCTGTTAGGTGTAAGGGAAAATTCTGTCGGTTTTTTACCTGATAAATCACAGTCGTTTAGTTCAAGTTTTTGTAAACAAATCAGTCTGTTATACCGGGTGATTTACGAGAAACAGAACACCTAAATAGCACCGTTAGGCTTGAAGATAGAAGAAAATGTTATGGATGATTTTTAAATGGCACCATATATTTTTAACTTCACAGTGTTGTAGTTAAATGTAGTAAATGTAGTTTAAATACTTTTCGACTTGATTTATAATTACAACCATTATAATTACAAGTATCAACTGCAACATACAAGTGATACAATGATGTTATTGAACTAATTGGTCACCACTAGACTGCGGACCTTTATGCAGAATAAAAATGCATTAATTGCAGGACACAGGAGCCAAATAAAAATTGTATTCTTCTTTTAATTATCCTATTTTGCTGAAACTAATGCATCGATGTCATTAAATATTTTTAACATGTCCACTGCTAGAAATTGTACGTACCCATTCTTCTCATAAATGCATAAAATCTGCAGTCTAGTCATCACGAACTAATTCGCATGAACTAATATACATACATATACGTACTATACCAAAAATGTTATACTTCCTTGAAAGAGTAGGATGATAAAAGGGATTGATTGTTGCATTAAAGAATAAAGTGCAATTGCACCTGGCGAGTGCATCCGTGCATCCACACAAAAAATAAGGTCACAGGAAGTTAAGACGTATTACGACATATGATTTTCTTCCTCTATCATTTTTTTCTATTTTTACTTGAAGAAGAGCAGTAGTAACTTGTCCCAGTTCCCAGATTCACTCTGTGTGCTGAACTTTCGAGTTGATCAGTTCCATTATAAATAGTGAAAAATTAAACCTGATTTTTATCGTGAGACGGAACGGTGGTTGTTTAATCAAAGGAATATCCGCGGTTTCGTTAAAAAAACAGTATCGAAAGCGTTCGTCTAGAACAATATCTTCCCGTCTATAGGATGACCTCTTTAAAATAAAGTAACTTTGTCTTCTTAAAACAAACGACGATATCGGAGGAAAATTAAAGTGGAACATCCTTATATCTCGCGGTACTTGGGAGATTGCGGCGGCGACGATCTCACGAAGCTCCGGTGAAAAATTCCTTTGGTGTCTGGAGACGAATTCCCTTTCCTCGGCTTCTTTACTTGCCTCGAGGACGACAAAATTATCCTCCGCATTCTCGCGGCCAACAGCTTCTCCTCTCGACCGGCTTCTTTCTTTTTTTTTTATCAGTTTTCACGCAATCCCACTGATATTCGTTACACGGCCGAGCTTTCTTGACGTCGTTTCCGTACACACCGCCCGAAATTTCCATAAAGCTTTCATAATTTAAGTTTATTTTTATTATTAACAAATTATTAACAAGTGATCTTTGTTCATATTTTATAAATGTTTCGAATTTTGTTACTTTTCCTCGTTCGTGGAAACGTTTTGTTGATATTAAATCTACTTGGAATACTTTACTAGCTCCGTTAAGTTTACATTTTATTCTGTTTTGACATTTTTCTTCAAGCAGAATGTAAATGCGGAGTTTCTACAGCTTAATAAATTATTCTCTTAAAATAGTAAAATTACTTATACTAAAATGTACTGTATTTATTGTGGGAAGCAGAAGTAAAACAAAAATTGATTTTATCCCCTAATGACTGTTACATTAAAAACAATTTGACAATGTTCTTAAATTTTTCTAATCTTTTACTGTTTTATATTCCACTCAAGCAAAATTTATTCATAAATGCATAAAGATCTGCAATCGATTGGGTTGCAAAGAAAGTTCGTAGCGTTTTCAAATTAAGAATCGAAGATAAAATTAAGGTATTTATTCATATGTTTATTCAATAACACGAGAAGTTACCTCGAAAATGGCAAAAAGTAATAGAACATAAATCTATGAACAAAAATCTGACTTTTATGTAGCTTTCAATTTTAATAACAAACGCTACGAACTTTCGTTCCAACCCAATACTTTTAACATTTAAGTTTATTTTTATTATCAACAAATTATTAACAAGTGAGGAGGAGGCATCGATATGTTCAATTGTACAATAGCGAAAAAATTAAATCGTGCCTACAAAAACTACTGCAAAAACTGAGTCTAGTTCTACTGACAGCATTAACTAATGTACTGTTAAAAATTATACAATGTTATAACATTGTACAACGAGTGTTATAAATTTGGTAAAAACTTCAATATTTCCTGCGGCCCTTTTTTGCCTCAGCTGCAGCGTCAACTCTTCTCGTGCAGCTTTCATATTAATTTATCAATAACCTCGATTGGAATTTTTTTGATATTCCGGTCGTAACACCTCAAACAGTTAATCTGCATTTTTTGGTGGACTTTATCTTCGTGCTCTGTCCAAAAAATCTCAAACATGTTCAATAATATTTAAATCGAAACTGTGAGGTGGCCAGCTCATAACTCCTTCACATTTCCTAAAAAAACGTGTTTTTTCACCACTTTTACCAACAACCTATGTTTAAATATTTACCAACTACACGAAAACTGTAAAATAATCGCGACTATATTGTTTGTAGGAATTTTTCCCAGGCATCAAAACAAACAGTTGCCTTTCAGTGTTGAAATAATTCTGTTTGGCCTAATAAGTTTAATTTAAGAAAATATCAGTTCGTGTGGAACTTTTACAGGAACGCTACTTTTAGAAATTCTTTTAAAAATGCTATGAACACGTTTTAGAAAGTTTTGTTTTATAATATTTTAATTGATTTTCTGGAACACACATAGAAAGTATGTTTATATACACATCAGACTTGACTAATACATAAAATATCGTACACCTTCTAATGAACTTACTTTGAGGTGAAATTGTTAGACAGCCAGAGTTGGGAAAAATTGTTATTGAAATAAAAATTTTGTCCAACTCTGCAGACAGCCGATGGAAATGATAAATAATTAGAACGTATTTTAACGAAGTACTTGCAACACGGAAGAATATGAAAAGTCTTCGAATATTGAATACTGTTTCACGTAGGAAAAGAAGGAGGTATAACGTAAATTACGGAAAAGTTTCTGGAAATTGCATTGTGCTGCTCGTAGAAAATGACATTTCGGACCAGGGAAAAACATTCGCTTGAAAGTAAATATTTATGTTACAATCTCTTTCATGACCATTCAGGCCGAGTGGCTTCCACATTTGGGAGATTTATGACGACACACATTCTTCTTCTCATCCAACGCGATGCTTTATAGAACTTCAACGCAAATGCGGAACATTATTACGGTGTCTGACCTGTATTCTAGATAGATCTCAGCAATATTCGATTAAGGGCGATATTGTGCCTTGAGCTTCGCACAAGGAAATTGCAAATTTAAAATATTCATTCCGTAAAATTGTACAATATTGTTGGAAGTATGTAAAGGGAAGTGAACACTGTAATCACTCGAACAAAATCAATTTACTACAACAAAATTTCTCGACTATTACAACGAATATACAGGGTGTCTCAAAAATGTTCCGGTTCCTTGAAATGAGAGGCTCCCGGGTTCATTTGAAGCAATATTTTCCTTTGCGAAAATGGAGACTTACAGTTGTACTATTTGTTTTTACGAAATTATCACAAATTTTTCGAGAATCAGAAACGTAGAAGTACTTCTTGAAAATTCACTGTCTATTTAGAAAAAAATTCAACGTAATTTAGAATTGAAAAGTACGTAATACATGCACACCCTCTCTCTATTTCGTGAACTACAGTCCAAACAATGCAAACAGATGGAGCGGATTAGTATTCAAGAGGAGACTGATTCGCCGGGATTCACACAAAAACATCAAACCGTTGATCACCATGGTTAATGAAGAAAAGTATTTCTTACGAAAGATGCTAATCGCATAAAAACGTGGAATAAAAATAACGATCATTAAACAAACGAACGCGAATAAAAGTACGAAAATTAGCGAACCCGCAAGTTTCTGTTGTAACGACGTTTTTCCGGTTTCTATCCGACCGATTCATGAAACGTGAATCTACTACAGTTATCTTTCTGCTGATGCAAATTTCCCTAATGAAGCTCTAATGAAGCCGTTATGTCCTTCTTCGTCTCCTATTTTATGTATCCTATTAGGATGTAAACGAAGTATTTGCATTAATGGCCATAATTATTTTTATCTAACAATGTTGACTTCTTTCACAGAGAAATTGTAACTCTGCTAGATGAAAAAGAACAATTGGATACGATGGAAACTACCTGTATAATTATACCTGTATAGTGTATTTCACCTAATTTGACCATCTTAAACATCTCGTTTATGTTTGATGAATGGCCATAATTTGTTTATCTAACAATGTTGATTTTTTCACAGAGAAATTGTAACTCTGCACACATGCAGTACATTTCTCTTTATTATATTCTATAATAGAATTATTATCTTCTCTATCCGGTACCACAAAACGTTAAGGGGGAGTCTGCTGTTCGAAATTTCATATTATAGATCATATTTCATCAAAAAACGTTGAAGAGTTAAAAAGTAAATCTAGTCGGTACTCACCGACGATGAAATTCGGGAAGCTGTAACGCATACCATCACGCAGGTCAAAGTTATGAAAAACAAGACAGCAAGGATTCCTGGCTAAAGTCCATTTTATTAAATCCGTCGGACTTCAGTGAATAAATGCAAACAAAGAAATGAAAGAGCAGAGTGTAATTAACAAAGTTCTGAGGTTCTCAATTTTAGTTGGTTCTTTATAACCTGTGTGTTGCTGTTGGCAAAGAGTTCATCTGTGCAAAACTAAGTCAGAAATGCGAAATGAATTTTTTCGTAAGATACCGATACTCTGAATGAAATTCTTTTTTTTTAGTTTGTCAATTCATGCGTAAGTTTAATGTTAATTTCACTTACATTTTTGATATTTGATGACATTTTTGATCAAGGGACAGTTTCTTGACTCCTATTTATTTTAAATAATTTTTTTTACTAACTATATTGAATATAGCTCTCAAACCTTGTTGTAATTTATATTTCTGGAACTTGTATTTGTTTTCAACTAAAAAATATGACTTAAATAAATAAAGGAGGAACCAAATACATATAAAAACATTAAAAACACGTTTCATTTACATTTTCAAAGGGGTAACTTTACATGAGGTGAAAGTGATACATTGATCCATATTATCGCCATTTGTATTAAAATACATTTTGTACCAATGCTCAATAACAAATATTCTGGATTCGAAAGTAAAAACACTGAATCGTGCTTTCGCTCGACAAATCGTTACCATCATAAATTCATAATAAAAAATAGAGTCATAAACCACGCGTCTTTAATGGTCGCACCAACCCCCAGGTCATCCCTTTTGTTAACCTCCTCATTCTCACCTTTCTGTCCTCCACTTTCCCTCACTTACTTTCTTACTTTCTTCAAGATATCTTCACATTACTAACCCTAGGAGTCCCAAGAGAGGGTTATACATAGAGTGTCCACATAGTTTTAAACTCTGCTTCTTTTCATGAAACTCTCGTAGACTGTCATTAACACATTCGCTATCAGCATCGCGCATGTATGGCGGACACGGTCTTGCAAGTGAATTAATATTATACACATTGTTATTTTAATTTGATGAAGCTTAGCGTAACGTTCTGGGGGAATCAATAATTATCTTTAATTAAGTTTTTCATTTTCATGTATTGGGAATGGGATACACTTAAAAAAATATTGTAAAATTTTTTGGTATAGCAACGAATCAAATCATAGATATCAAATCATGACTTTTGTTCGAAAATATTTTATTTAAAATACTAAATGCACTAAACAATACTTTGAAAGCAACTGATTTGAAATATTGGGTTGGAACGAAAGTTCGTAGCGCGCGGTTCTTTATTCTTTATGCACTTGGAGCAAAATTGTATTATAAAAAATTTTTTAAATTGAAGACGTCAATATATAATTTTTCCTGTATTAAAATCATTACAGGAAGAAATAACATTCAAGTTAGTTTCTATTTCTTGCAATCGATACAATTGATCTTTATTTCGCATAAACATCCGCAATCTAGTTATAACATTATGAGATTTTACTCTATGTTAATGCAATATTAAAACCCAACACAAGCGTACGAAAATTTGATTTTTAGAAAGATGTTATACATCTTTTCCCATTTTTTCAATGTGTTTAACATAATTTTGATGGCAGTTTGATTGGTATCTACAAATAAAATCATTTAAGTAGTTTGGATAAATGCACTTTTACGATTCCAACAAATCACAGCTGGTTCTTTAAAGTCCCCATTATTCGTTGCTAATTGGCTCATGCTAGTCTATTTTAAACCACAACACAAGCGTACAAAAACTTGAATTCTCGGAATCGCTAAATCAAAAGACGCCATCAGTTCGCAAGTTTTTATTGCCTGTTTGATTAGAAATACAGCACGTCTATATTTAAATTTAAAGTTTCATCGAATCTAACATCGGTTCGTAAGTGGCCTGAGCACATTAGTATGCTACCGTGAACATAACGGTTTATCGTGCAACGATCAAATTACAAGTTTTTTCGCTGTGCAGCGAGTACCGAAATTGCCTTGGTTTCTCTGAGTGATACGAAAAAATGTCGGAGGAGAAAATTGTTCCATTCTGCTACGTCGCAACACTAAAATTCATGCGAGTCGCCCCTTGAATTATGTATACGCCCTGAAATAATTTATGTCGGCTATTATAAAGGAGCTTCACGTGTTTTAGTGCAGGGAAGTTGATGCATGACGACGTAAGGGACAGCATACGTTTCGAAAAATTTTTTAAAAATAGTTTACCCTGTTGACATTATCTTTCTGCAATATTTTCCCAAAGTTTTATTTTCAAATTCGTGAAACTGCTGGATTTAAATTGAAAATTTAAATAGGAATATCTGAGACTGGTCCAGTTCAGATAAAATCTTAAAGGCTACTATTTAAAACGATACAGACTTTTGATTCGTATATTTTTTACAAACAAAAAAAGCTGATTGTGTTAAAATATTTTCTCGATAAAAGTCTCCTGTGAAAAATTTTTTCTACATTTTCGATTCATTTTTTAATGTAGAATCACTCCCTTTTCGGCTGTACCATCAGTTATCGGTCACGCTGTATAGCTGAGTTCAAATGTAACTTTTAAAAAAATTGATTTATGTAAAATCGACTTCGGCAAGCACTAACTTTTCAATCTACTTTAATGTAAATTTTTAACAATGCGTATCAGATAAAATCCCGCAGAGATATACAGGGTGTGCCAGTAACTGTCGCCACGATATTTCGGGTACTTCCCGTATCCAGATGAAAAAAGGTTTGGATCAAAATTAATTAGTAGACTGCGGATCTTTATACGCATTTATGGCCTATAAAAATTTTCAAAAAATGCTAGAGCATTAAATTCCACAGAATCTAGTACGATTATTATTTATTTTGGTTCTACAAATTCTATTACCAATGAAAATACATGCCACTTTCTTAAAATTTGTCTACAAAAATTAAAAATTGCACGAACACCCGCAGTCTATTAATTAGTTTTCAGTCGGCTACAAAATGCAGTAGCAAAACATTCAAATAAGATATTTGTTCATGAAAAATGAAGGTTGATATTACAAATATATCTATACAGAATTCTGCTTTGTAAAACTTCAACCTTGTACTGTACGTTTGAATCCACTAGAATTTAATGTGCCATTAGAACTTTAAACCTTTTGACTGCCTGGGATTTGGCACGGAACAGACCTAACTTGACTTTGTACACACGTACATTTTTTTGCTGTCAGTAGGAATTGTAACAGTTCTCGGAACAGCCAAAGTTAGACTAACCCTTGTTTTGTGTTTATAATTACAGGGTGAACAGTGAGAGTTGTACAATAGAGAAAGTGCTATCACATGGCGATAACAATCTTCGTTATAGCTGGCGGCATTTTACATTTTATTCTTTCTTGTTCTAAAAAGGTTTATTGTGTTTCTTATTGATTCGTTTTGAACTAAAAGTTTGTCAACCCTGCTTGCTTAAATATATCTAATTTGTTGGAAATTTAATGTAGTTTAATTTGTATTATCTGTATGAAAGAACATGCCAAGAAATTGAGCGGGCACAATGATTTAGAATGTTTTAGAAGTAACTCACCGCTAACCGAAACTTACCGCTAAGCGTCGGCAGACAATGCCGGTATACTTACATAGGCATCATTGACACCGCAAAATCAAACACGATCAATCATTTCTTAATCATTTGCGCAAACTCTCCCTGTCAAATACACCCACCCACTGTGAGAATGCTTATGCAAGCACTGTGATTGACAAACATGCTTAACCATCTGTAATCTACTATACAATTATTCCAACGTAGCACATGCCATGATTCTAAACGAGTTTATCGGGTTGCAAGGCTGATTACAGAACACGAATAAGTAAACATCTCTGTTGTGGTTATATTCGCAAGACTTTCTCTTTCAAAAGACGTTTCCTTCAACCAGAAACTTTAATATCCAATCATCCCTTTTTTCGTACAAGTTAATATACAGACTTCAAATTTTATATATTCATAATAAAAAATGAGTAGGGGAGAACGGGGTCAAAAGTAACAGGGGACGAAAGTAACACTGCAAATAATTCCAAATCTACTATGCTATTATCACAAATATTGTATATACATATATAACAATAGAGATGTGCAATAAATATATATGTATGTATATTGAACGAAATAAACTAATCTTCACTTTAGGGACCCAGATATTTTAAACTTTTTTTTATATAATCCTGCAGATTTTGACGAGAAAATGCCTAAAATCGAAGTTTCTATGTCAGGAATTCACTGGTTCATAAGTTATGGGTGTTTAAAGTTGAGCAGTCTCTTTTCAATAGTACAATTATAAATAATTATTATATTATTTCTCCCATTTTCCATATGAGTGAATATGACATTAGAAAACACAGCATTCCGTGTAAAAAACTGAAGGTCACCTTCGTTTCTCGAAAAATAATGTAAATATAAAGAATTCACAAAGGTTATCGTATTATATGTATATAAAATTCTTGCTGTTTACGAGGAAAACTCTGGACCAATTTACCGAGAACACCCAGTATAATAAAATACGTGAATCTCTACATACGAAACACATTTTTTAAATTTTCGTTACTAGCCCAAACAAAAAAGTTGTAAAAAGCAATTTTTCCAAAATTTTCATCACATACAGGGTATTCGACTACAGGTGGGAGAAAATTTAAGGGGTGGTTCTCCATGACAATATAAGTCGAAGATGAAGAATAAAAAAAAGTAAACTAATCCACCTAACATGGCACAAACACTGAAGACGTTTTGTTTATTTATAAAAAAGTTATTCTACTCTAAAATCTGTACATTCAATTACGAGTAGATTGGGTAGATGCAATTTAAAGCAGTGGTCAGATTAAAAATAATTAAAAATATTAATGTATCGGTTCCAGCTTGTTAATATCATTAAAAGAAGAAGAGGATTTTCTCTTGAATACTCTTACTGGTAATTGCAGCGAACAATTTTTATTTTGCATAAAGATCTGCAGTCTAATTAAGAGACCGACTGTAAGTGGCTTTGCGGAAATTCCTGAGAGCGTAGGGATTATCCGAATTGCAATTATTATACAGATTTCGCATAAATGTTACTAATTTAATCGTCTTTTATCAACTAAACTTCTTCTTTCAAAGAACACATCTGTTGCAATTGCGTGAACGTGGATTTTAGGACCGCGACCCCGACTGGGTTAATTACGAAGTCCTATTTCATGGATACAACTTCCACGGACGGCTGCCGTCAAACTTTCCTGCAATAAAAGTAATCTGCACATTTGTGCAGAATGGGGCGCTGCGTACCACGGTGTAGCGTGTTTCAATTTATGATAGGTTCGCCTGCACCTTCTTTGGTCACCCGTCACGGATACCTAATCTACTTACTCTCGACGCCACATTTCTTTCTTTCACTTGGCTCTACAAACTTCATTTGATTTGATTCGCAAACCACCACTATAAAATTACATCACCACTATAAAATTGCAAATCCTTTCATTACAATTACAAATTCTTTCTTTTACTTGGCTCCAAAAAGTTCATTTAATTTGACTATAAAGTTATAAATCCTTTAATTACAATTACAAACCCTTTCTTTCACTTGACTCTACAAACTGCATTTGATTTAATGTGCAAACATTTGTACATCAACACTATAAAATTACAAATTCTTTCATTACAATTACAAAAATTCTTTCTTTTACTTGGCTCCAAAAAGTTCATTTGATTTGATGTGCAAACAATTGTACATCAAATGACTTTGTTATTTTTAAAGATACGTCAAATATCTTAAGGATAAAGTTGAATGGTTCTATTTGAGTGGAATATGAATGAAAAATTATATTTTTTTGGAGATCACTAGAGGTCACTTTCATAATAAGTTTCTATTTCGTTCCAGTTTGTTACAATTCTCAGGCACTCATCACTAATTTAATTCGCTTTGTACAACACCCTTCTGTGTTGTATGCAAACAAAACACGATTTTTCTTTGATTGAAATCGAATTAAGTGGATAAACCTTGGCAGCTTTTAAGGTTATTCTTCTAGAGCTTTATCGCAATCCCTCCGCTTTAAACTTGAAATTCAATCTAACAGTGGCCGTTATTCAGTTATCATGCTACAGGTGGTGCCATTCAATTCAGAGTTTTCAATACGTGTATAGAAATCACAGGGCATTCCGCGATGTAAAGGGTCCTATGACGTTTCACATTGTCTTTTGTTAACGGTAGGGTTGCAGCACGACTGGCTCTATTGTATCACGGTTTGTAAGATCTTCTGCCCTACAAAGTTCGAAACGCGAAGGTAAAGTTGCGTTGCAAGATTGTACGTAACACATGGTTCCGTCATTTGTTATGCGAGCGACGAGTAAACTAAATGGGGCATAAGTGCCCGGGCCGTTACCGCCCTCCTCCGCAAACGGAAGGAAAAATCTAAGTTTGGCTCTTTCTTCTTCAAGCGAGTCCCGGGGGAGCCAAAAGTGAAGGAACTACTTTGCGATGCAGATGATTTCAAGGTGAACTCACATTCTCGAGGCAATAAGAAATGCGTTTGGAATTTCGCTAATGTTTCTGCAAGCACACGAACCTGAAAGCCTGCCCGCCTTTCGTGAAAGCGCAAGACGAACGTGTGCGAGTAAGGTAAACGAATTAACCAAAATTTATTCAGACAAATATGCAAATAATAAAGGATCTTGTTATTCTAGATTGTTATAGAACTTTGTTATTCTACATATATTGGAATATAAGGCGAATAAAATATTTTATATTGCATTTTTAAGTTGCTACATTATTTTTCTGAATATAAAAATATTCACTATTGCATAATACTTGATAATACACATACAAAAAAGTAAAGAAACGTCGCAAAAATTGATTTTTATCTTTCGAAAAAAAAACTAATGTCAGTGCTGAAGCATTATAAAACTGGTATCTCGAGAGTTTAATACGAAATGCGGCATTGTTTTCGAATTTTTGGTGTAACATAATTATATAAACGTGATACTCGGAAAACTTCAGTATAGAATCGGCAATTTTATGGTTCAGGGCTCTAAAATTTAATTTTTAGATTTATTTCCCTTCATTATTATTAACGAATTTATTCCAAATTTATGTGAAGTGTGCAGAACAAAATAATATTACCTCCGAAGCTGCGAGGGAATGAGTATGAAAGCAGAAGTTTTCACAGTTGTCACAAAACGACGTAGGAAGCATACAGCAGTGCCATCCGTGCACCCTAAATTCGCGTATGCTAAAATACACAACCAAAAGTTATATGTGTTACTTCGAGCTTCTCTTAACTCTCCAAAATGTCTAATTACAGGCATTTCCAAGCTACACGTACTACGGTGTTGTTACTTCTAATTTTTACCACTACTTTTTTTTGTTGTTTCCACTGAGAACATCCTACTATGCAATTCTCTTTAAAAAGTACTGTGATTTAGTATGTGGACACTTATCTTCAAGAGTGTACTATTTGATTGTTATTAGACGAAATTCATTGTTCACAGAGCTGGGTAACCACTGACAATGTTTAGAAACGTATTTTAAGAAGGGGTAACACCACATTTAACCACTTTTAGCTCTTGGGAATGTTAATCGATTTCGATGAAATTTTCAGCATGTGTATAACTAACATAGATCTACAGATCTACAAAACATATATTTAAAGTTTTCATTAATGATCCAAATAAAAAAGTTTTCAAAAAAGCTTTTTTTATTTTCGCATGCAAACTTGTAAATTGTAATTGTTTGCAAATCTTTTCTGCAGATCATTTAGTAAACATTCCAATTGCTTACAAAACATCAGGTGGTTTTTACAATTATAAAAAAGTTATACTGTTTTAAAGTGCGTTCAAATACTTTCGTGGGTCACTGTACATATAATACCAAGTCCAATGATGTACTTAATTTATTTTAATCACGATGGAATTTGTAATACAGAAAAAACGACTGGTACATGCAAATCGTTCTTTAAATCGCCAGCTCCTAATGCAACCCATATGAAACATTTACTAAATGCTGTGTTTGCTTCAACTTTGTTAAACGTCAAACTTGCCTTATGTGTGCGCGCGTGTCTATAAATTCGTGTCAATCCTGTCTTGTGTATCTTGTCTTTATTTGTCTTGCTGCTGCTGGTTAAGTTTGCTAGTTCCCCCCTTAATACAGTCTCCGTAATACTGCAGAAAAATGAGCGATTATAATAAGGAATTTATTCATCTACACTAACATTAATATGTAGGATTAATTAATTAGGATGTGTAGGATTTTAAGGAATATAATATCCAAAATGATTACTTCGTAATTTCATCTCGTTGGTCGACTGGGGCTGGATTTTAACGCGTTCAATTAAAATTTCAGTAAAATTCACGTTTCACCAGCCCTTAAAATTTGATTATTTCCAGAAAACTTTTAATAGCGTAAGTATGTGCTGCATAGTGATAGGTATTCGATACTCTCGCTTACAAGTTTCCGGGAGATTAAAATATATTCGAGTTTCAAATTGCTTCCATAATTATACGAGAATTAAAAATTCTGGAAAATCTGCAATGTTCGAAAGACTTGACGAATGTAATAATTTCCGAAAATCGAAAGACCTCGAAAGTATGTACCCTATAAATCAAACAGTTGAATATGAGTATGTTGCATTTTCTTCTGTTCGATGTTCTAACTTATCCATTTTATTTCCTGAACGAAAAATAGCCATTTGCGTTAAAAACTTGTAACTTGACTTTACAATTACTATTTACAATGTTGTTAATAAATAATGTTCAATCAACGATATTTTTCCATGTCTTAAAAGTTCTGCTTTTTAAGCAAGCGGTTACATTATCTTTAATTAAATAAATGTCTTTAAAAGAATAATACAATATATTTGTGTTGTTCGACTAATTGTATTAAGACTTATGAATTTCTCTGTTTACTGAAAAGGTTCAAAATTACGTTTTAGAAGTGACTTAGTCTACTTCAGTAAATCTCTAACAAGTTGTGAAACTTAATGAAACTTTCATTATTTCATTCATTGAAATCTAGAACTAAATAGATGTTTAAATAGTAAACACATAGGCGGTACGCGTTGCTGGATAATAAATTAGATATTGGACAGTGAACTTAATTGACCAATAACAAACAACACAGCCAATAACATAGCGCGCTGATTTCCTTCATTTCACATGCACATTGGATAGCACATGAATTAAATATTGACGTTCAAACACAATTTCATTACATTAGACCTAATACGTATTAGTCAGATTATATTGGTCCGTATTGCATCACAATATTGACGTGAATTCGTTAAGACTTAATCAATTATATCTGACGAAATTCGGTAAGTAGAGTTTCGACACTCATTTGGAAAATAGTTCGTTAGAGTTCACTTTATTTTTTAATCTGTTTTAATTTTAATGTGATATAAATTACAATGTATTTATTACAATGTATTTATTGCAATATATTTGTTGTTATACATGTATACCTTTAATATACGATAGTATCGAACATGAAACATTGTTAATAAAACGTGTAATAAAATTGCAATCTACCTTTGTTAAAAAAGACAATAGATCAATAAACTACAACTACTACTACAACAATATTCAGTGGCACAAAATCAAAAAGTTACAAACAGAAGACAAAAAGTTATAATGAATTTACTTAACGAGTCAGAAAATTATGCAAAGAAGGAATAATTGTGAAGATAATAAAATAAAAAAATAATAAGAATAACATCAAATTCTAAGGTGAATACGTGACAAATTGTACACAGTATTCACACAGATATTATTACGAATGAAGTGAGATGCATTTTAACAAAGTGTATGCACTTAGTAAAAAGAAAATTGTAAAAGAATTCGTATTTGAATGAGCAATATGAAATTAATCGTGTTGCAATTTACAGAAAAGCATGTATGAATCTATCGTATACAGGGTGTCCCATTTAAATCTGACGACTCTGTACCTATCCAAGAGAAGTGGGAAAAATTGCCTCGGAAAAGCACTAAAAAATATATAAATCTTCATGCACCAGAACCACTTGCTGTCGTTAAACGTAAATAAGGCGCAGACAAAATATTAAATACAAAATATCCTGACACAAACACGTTAATATTTTAACTTCCTGTGCACGTGCGCTACCATTCTGTTCCGGCAGGTTTTGGGAAAAATGTTATTTTTGTCAAATAAAGCCGAACAGATTGGTAAAATCTACTTCAAAAAGCTGTTGTTTTCGAAACTGGTATAAGTCCATTTATTTATTAATTTCTTTTGTTCTTTTCGAAAATCCTTTTATATCTATATTTGACTAAAACTACCATTAACAGATTTTTTCCTAAAATGGACTTATACAACTTCCAAAACCAACGGCTAACTTTCAGCTGCAATGTGAAAACAAATGAAAATTGTGTAAATCTGAACGTGTGCTATCTGTTTGTCCCGGAGTGTAGGAGTTTCAGATTTTAACGAAGACTCGTGTATCGTTTACATGTAAAATGTTACAACCACGCGGCTTTTATGAATGACAATGTGGCTGGTCGCGCGTCGAAATAATCAGGTGAATAACAAACTGCACGGACCAGTCTGACAACTGTACCAAGACGTTCATTAGCATAAAACCACGATCAATACAAGGCCCGAGGGTAAGTTGGAAGACAGATTTTCATATTGAAGTAACGGGAAGGCAATATGAAAAACTGTGGCACGGGGATGTACGCTCGCAGCAGGAGGTATTACATTGCGACCCCGTTTCATTTATTTGCTCTCTGAATAGCGAACAGCTGTACGCGTACGGACACAAAATCTGCGTGTGGAGGTGTGCGCCTATACGCCGCATTACGCATTGTCTTTTCCCTGGAATAAACATTCAACTAGTGCAAACACGTGTTTGTAAATATGAGTGTGCTTTTTTGTTTGCGACTTTATTCGAGCCGCCATGTTAGTTTAAGATATCGTTGGACCTCTGCAAACTTTTCGGGTCCATGCGGTATTTACAGTTACAGAGAACATAGCAAAGCACGTCGGAAACAGTGGAAATACTTGAATAAAAAAAAAGAATTTGATGAAAAACTGCAATTAATACTTTCAATATTCTATGCATACTTACTTCACATTAAAGGGTGCGTTAAAAGAGACTTCCGACTAACGAGGGAACCCCAGTGACTGTTACACGCCGATTTTGACGAAACTTTGCACAAGTCTTCATTCGACTCACCTAACAATTCAGCCGTATTTTGTTTGTGCCCGTTGTTCACTTTGAGGGAGAAATCAACCCTTTCCTTTTAGCTAAATTCTTAGATAGGTCTAATTAATATTAATGCAAAGTTTCACTAAAACAGGAGTGTATCAGTCCCCGATGTTCGCTTATGAGTATATACATAGGAAGGGGTGGCAATGAACCCCCCACCCCCCAGTTTTATATTTCTAAAATCCGATTTCAATTCTTAGATAGGTCTAATAAATATTTATGCAAAGTTTTATCAAAACAGGAGTGTATCAGTCCCCGATGTTCCCTTGTGAATAGAGGAAGGTTTGGTAATGAAGGGGTGGTAATAAAACCCCCCAGTTTTATATTCCTAAAATCTGATTTATTACTTAAATTCATTTGAATGTTTGCTTAAAATGCAGGTAAACTAATAAGGCAACCTGTGAAAAAGGTGGAAGTAAAAGAATAATAATTTCGTTGAGTTTAATATGTATACATATATTATAAAAATAAGTAATTTTTGGATCTCTTACAGAAATGAATGTAATCTGGCCTTCTAACAATAATCGTACAAAATCATTGTTTAAAGCTTATTAGCACAAAGAACAGATGGTTGTGTCCTTATACTTAAATCCTGTAGAAACAACAAATTATACCATTCTCCGCTAAACGTTTTTGTTGTAATATAAAAAAATAGAAGGGGGCCACATCACCACCGCCTTTTATTAAATGATTTATTAATATAAGATACTACTCTTCCTCTTGTAGAAATAAGGTTAGCTTAAGAGCGGCGCGAGGAGGAAAAGAGGAGGAATGAGAAGTTGTACGAAAATTGTAACCCTGAGGGGAACACATCAAGTTGTACATATTTACTATTCTCCCTCTTCTAGATGGATGTTGAATTTTTCAATTCCGTTAAAAGTTCATCTCGTTTCAGGTTAAAAACTACGTAGTATAAAATGGAAAATACAAACACCTCTGTCATATTCCTTGTGTGAGATTAATCAATAAGCGACGTAGACTGCTAAAAAAAAATAAAAGAACATGTCTACAATGTTTTTTTTCAGTTTGAAACTGTTTAGTTTCCGATGTGAAATAAATGAAATTTATGAGCGAATTCATAAAATTCGAGTAAATAAACTGTCCAGTGACATTTCAAGTAATATAAATCAAATGTGTGTATAATAAATATTTATTTTCCACGTAAAATTGCGCATAAAACGTAAACGGCATAACTTCTCTATTGACTTTGTGTAGCACTCTGCTGAATATCTGGTGAAAATGTAGACTAATCAGGGTCATATAAATAGAATGACTTAAAATTGCAACAGTTTTGCCTTTTCAAATATAATTACGACCACATTTATTGAGAGCTCTGCAACCCAACATATACAATTACATTAAAAAGATTTCTCAGTAGCGAACGAGAAATGAAAATGTAATAGCGATAAAGTGGCTTTTACAAATTCCCCACTGCAGCATTTTTAACTTTAGCATTACTCGTATGGAGTGTGGTCAGCCACAGTAGATCGTACTCAATTAAATTTTATATTGTATTCCATACGCAATAATTGGAAAACGCAAATGTGTCATCAAAATTTTAGACATTTCAGAGGGAATTTTTTAACTAAAATCGGAATTTTACGGATAAAATATTTGATATCTTTATCTGAAAGACAATTTAATTAACGGTAAGCATTGTCTGGGAAAAATATTACGGTTGTAACACCAAACAAACTTTTGATTAACTATTTGGAGCATTTGTAAAAACATTTCTCTAAAAACAAAATGTATTTGCCACAACGTTTGAATTATGTACAGGGTGAACATCTGAAAGAGAGATATGTATGTATAAATTTTGGTCCATAAATAATAAGAAATATTGGAAAAAGATGAACTTTTTGATCTTCATTATCGTGTTTAAAAAAAAAATCATTGACCCTTTAGTTCCCGAGATATTAGCAAAAATAGGGTTTTCACCCCCAACTTAGAGGGCTAATTTCACCCCCCAGATCATTGCGGCTAAAGAAAGTGTCAAAGATTTTTTAAAAAACTATATCCTGTATAAATTTCATTAAAATTGGCGTGTTTCACTTGGATAATGGCCGTTGTTAGTATTTCTAAATGGAACAGAATGTTAATGTCTTTTTATTCGGGTAGCTATTGTCGAATCGTCATCCGTCCTAGGAGTGAATCTATACTTCTGAATCGGTGGACATTTGTAAAAGAAACTCGCCGCAACATTGTTTATACCATAAAAAATGGTTGTTAAACTATTCATTTAGTATAAACTATTTTACATATTATTAAACAATAATAAAAGTGGAAGTTAATAAATCATAGTTTGTGTGGGTGTCAACGTTTTTGTAATAAATACTGATAGGTTTTGTAAGCTCGGAAAATATGCACAATCACTTATGAATTTTTGATAGGCAACTCACGATTCTTATGCATCCAATTTATCATCATTACGGACCACGGGGTGCAGTTGGCTTTAATTTTTCCTTAATTCTATTCAATAATAACTGCTATTACGCGATAATCAAGCACCTTTTCATGCACGTTAATAAGGAATCATTTGCCTCCTCAATTGTCCAAATGGAATTAACGTTACGTTTTCTTTATTATCGCGCTATGTCATTTCACCAGAAAGTTCACTTTGTCGTAAGATGAGGATGAAGAACTTTTACGACTAAAATAGACGTAATGTGAAGATAAAAGAGGTCATCGTATTTCTCGTTTATTTTACGGTAGATTTTTAAACGTTCTTGGAAACATTTCTGGTGCTAATCACCATCGTTTTTAAAGCTTGTTCGAATACGTTATCACATTTTTTCCGATCGTACATTGCAGAGAATAAAAATTTTATTATTCAAACGAACACGTTCCACCGGGAGAAACTTATTATAAAGGGTGACATGCCTAACTTAAATATTTTAAACATTCCATTTTGTATGCTAGCCTTTTGGCAATTTCATTGTCAAACAATGAAAAATTCTGGCTCGAAAGGGCAAAGTTAAGTAGACTGCGGATCTTTATGCAAAATAAAAATGTTCTCCAATTTTCAATTTCATCTTCTCAATTTTGCTATAAACGCATAAAGATCCGCAGTCTACTGATAAGCTTCGAATTTTGATAAAAATGAGGTTGAGAAAGCTCTTTTTACTTATCATTAGGTTTACCATTTATTTTCACTATTTCATATTTTGTTTACCATAAAAAATAAGCGAGGTATTTAGGATGTTCGAGTTAGGTGAGACACCTTGTGTAAATGTGTTAGGGACCGTAAAATGAAACGACTATAACTCCTTAACGTTTCGATAAAATGCTTTGATAAATTCTAACCTCGCTGCTATCAAATTTGAGTGCTGATTTGTTTTGAAGAATATGACTGCTATCTTTTTTCAAAGGAATTCGTCAGTTACCGACAAGGATAATACTAATTAATTTGTGCAGATAATATCTATTTTGAAACTCCTTCCTGCAAATACAGTAGGACCTCGATTAACCGGATCCCGATTATAAACAAATATGCGTTTAAATATGATTATATTATGAAGGGAAATAAATTTTCAAAAATGAAAAATTTATTTTGAAATATAATGTACATTTAAATTATTTCCTCGGGTCTCGATTATCCATTGGGTTTTAATTTGTCTGGGCTGTTCGTCTCCCGATCAATCCAGCTAATCGAGGTCCTACTGTACCTACGATGTGCAGTATATTTTTATAAGCCCTTTTACAAGATACCGAAGTAAAACAATCATACTACAATGCGAAAAATATTCAAGTCTCACCTGGTCCACAAATATTCCACAATGCGTGCACGCACGTTTCACCGGTGCATATAATCACAGATGATACAATGTGCACGCGTGTACATAGAAATATGTATACAAGAAAACGCATCCCTGCGCGTAACCCGATGTCTGCATGCACGAATATTCGTGGAAAGGCCGAACTAGCTGACCTGAATACGTTCGAAATGATTCATTACCAGTCAGTGCAAACATGTTATGAATTTTCAGCTTTTATTACAACGAACCGCGTGTATTTCGAGCGAGCCTTACATCACTATACAAAATCGACAGCGACGTTCAATCTATTTTCGACCCTATATTGTCATGTTACGGATCTGTCTCCACCTTTCACAATCGACGCTTTTCTGTACTCTTTCTATGGCTCAGTGCACGCAAAATTTACGCAGTCTTGTTCTTCTTGACATCTCCGAAACACTTCCACCAGCAAAGAACTGTTATTGCGGGTAAACTTTTCCTTGCGTAACCAGGAATTTTTGCCTTCCTCCTATAAATTTTTACCATTTTCCTATGTCATCCAGTAGATTTGGGCGAGAAGATGTGAGAAATCCAAGTTTAGATCCTGCAGGATCAATGGTTCACAAGTTATAAATGTTTGAAGTTGAGCAATTTCGGTGCGCGACCGTCACTACACATGGCGGTGCTAACCTGTTAAAAACATTGGAAATTGCTCAACTTTAAATATTTATAACTTGTGATCTTCTCGTCCAAATCTACTGGATAACATAGGAAAAAGGTAAACATTTATAGGAAAAGGCAAACATTTCTGGAATTATTTTATATCCGTAGATTAAATATTTTTTGTGCAAGATGAGTATGTACCTTTCCGGTATGATGATATTTTGGACTAACTGGTGAATGAATTCTTTGAGAGAACAGCTCGAGCGACTGTTAGACCGGGACTACATCTATGCAACAGCGGGCACGGTCAAATGTCGTCCGACCAGGCGAACTCGCGTCGAAAACGCCACTCAGTTTTACGATCAACCGCGCACCGCTGCGGTGACCGAAGCATGTTTGTCAAGACTAGATTCGATGTCTGATAACTGTAGAAATATTTTACTACCGAAATTTTTTACGTCCGAAATATAAATTACATTTTCCTATTCAAATGCGGATATAAATTTCCGATTCTCGAGAAATTGTCGATATTTCAACTATGATAATTTCGTTAAAAAAGTACAATAGTTTGTACTTTTGTAATTTTGTCTGTAATTCATTAAAATAGTACAATAATAAATTTGGATTTATTTTACAGCTGGAAGCCTCTAAATTCGCAGATCATCATTAATTATTCTTTCTAGGATTTTCTTTATTCAAAATAAGAATATTCTGCATCGATTGTGGGAAGCAGTAGTCAAATAAAAATTCATTTCTTCTTTCTTCTACTTCATAATCTTTCTACTTCTCTTATGTTAAAAACAACAGAAGAATATTCTTGGTTTTTTATATTTTTAACTGTTTCATATTTTACCCAGTTAATTTCGTCATACATCCATAAAAATTCGCAGTCTAATCATAACTGAATTTGATTTGATAAATTAGATTAATTAATGAAGATATTTGAGAAAGTGTATTTTTCCAAGGATAAAGTATTATTAACGTATTTTTTCTGGAATTAAAATGTTGGACAATGATTTTCCATCGCGCTGTATTAAATGCAGAATTACTTTTTTCATATACTTAATCGAAATAGTTCTAGGTTATATAAAGCACATAGCTACATTCTTGGTCCTTAATCAAACATACTTGAGAAACTGTGCAAGGAAGTTCCATTTCAAATGTGAAGGGAATCAACTGTCTGTTATACTTAGTTTAGACTTCACGGGATCCAGTTACATTTAAACAGTGATAAAACTTCCCTACTTTGAAACTGAATAGCCGAATACGCTGAAGCAACTGTATACGCGTAGGTACTGCTTTATAAACTTAAAGTTCAAATACCTCCTGTGTCTTCATTTTGATAGTTCTGTACATATATTGAGATCAGTAGTTTGAATTCTCAAATGGCTTCAGCTGAATGTGGTAGCTAATTACGATTGGATTGTTACGTAGCAAATCAATTACTTTTGCGTTTGACGTCAAGAACCGATCTGAAATTGAAATGCAATGCAGTACACATAGCACCGAAGGGTACGTAAGCATTCCCGTAAATTTCGTATTTATAATTTTAATTACGATGGCTTAGTAAATGCGCAATGCTTTGTGACTTTCTTCAGAGTTGACAGAATAAATTAATTTCTACGTACATATTTACATTTTCTTGGTTAAAACGAAGTAAAGAAATTCAGCTATATGGAGAATAATTGATATTGGGATACTAAATATCTGATTCTCGAAAAATTTCCTATTTTTAACCCCTCACCCTACGATTTATTTTACGGTTCCAGTGGTTATAACTTTTTTGTAGATCGTAATTTACTAAAAAAGGAGAAAATTTATATCTGTTGTATGCCTATTATATTCGCCAATAGCTGTACACTAACAAAACAATAGTCGAAATTAATAGCATACATATTTATTAGGCTCTGTTCAAAATCTTCATTTCGAGTCTGTGGTAATTTCATAAGAAATTACGTATGACAATAAATGTGGATTCATTTTAAGTTTCATAATCCTGCACGCTTCTCTAAACGACATTTAAGTTTGAACTTCATTTTCGGAGTTCAAGGTCATTTGATGGTTATGCGAGTCATTTCACAGTACATATTTGAATGCATTTTTTCATGAGCTGAGAAAACATTTTAAAAAATTATTTTATTTTGTCAAAATTAAAGAAGATATTCTGAGAGCCACACTTAAGTGAGACACCCTGTATACACTTAAAATACTGTAATTAGAGTGCGTAATGTGATGTGATTGTATAATGTGGTCGCTAATAACCTAAATGTTGATGCCTCCCTTTAAACAAAAATAAGATTTCTATTCAACCATTTATATTCCATAATGTACCACATGAAATATTTCATTTTCACACTCGTCTATCTTGAAAGTATATTAACTTATGTCTTGACAGCGGATTTTATGCATTTATGACAAGAATTAGTAAGTCTAATTTTTGTAGTAGTATATTAACAGTATATTATTTGCAACCAATTAAACATATTAACAAAGGAGATCAATTTCTATTCTACTCCAATTTATTGTAATTCAGGTAGAAAATGTTTATTTTGCATAAAGATCCGCCGTATACTTATGTCGTTTGTAGAAAGATCATATGTTATACAGAGAGTTACCACACTTTCCGAATATACATATAGTAGTAATTTTTAAAAAACCGACTACATTGAACACTACGAGAAAAAACAACATTTTAAACAAAAAAAAACCTGCGGAATGCTGACTACTCGATACCATTCAAATTACACATAGAAAATTTTTTATTTTGTCAAAATTAAAGAAGTTATTCTGGTGGTCAAATTTAAGCGACACACCCTGTATGTATATTGCGCTCTTAAATAGTAAATACTAGTAGTTAGCTTGTATACTTCCTCTTCTCTAGAAATAATGTTTCTAATTGATATACGAATATGGATTTAACAAGGTTTCTCTTAGCTTGCAGTATTTCTAATTAGTGCGTTCGAGCACTTTACTAGGCAATTATAATTCTAATTCAATCAGTACGCATACAGATGCTGGGGAGAGTAGCTTAATTTACTCCGACAACTAGGTTGTATCTCGCTATCATGCATGCTGAGAAAGACCACTGCTGGCAGTGTTGTTAATGGTCTCAATTTATTATGAATTATGCTTTGAGTCCGATGTAGCTATGTGTTTGCAGAAGAAAAATATTTACTGTGATAGTAATCGTATTGATTGACAATGAGTTGTAAATTAGGTTCAACTTAGAGACTGAATCACTTCGGTTATTCTCAATTATACAAGGTGTCCTGCACGGGATGATTCCTGACGTCATTTGAAATAACTTTTTCCTTTGTGAAAATGTTCTCCGCGTGGCTTCGTTAAGAAGTTATTAATGAAAAACGCGGACCAATCAGTGTAATGTTTAATTACTTCCTGCATCGACTGTATAATGCATGTTTTGAATAAATCTTGGTACAGGTAAACAATTTTTAGTAATGAAACAATATTGTAACATACAGTACATTGTTTGTAAAATATTCCGGTGAACATTCCACGAAGACAGCCGACTTTCAATGGCAGAGTAGAGAGGCAAAGCAGCGGATGAGCCTTTTATCCCCCTAGTTTTTACTTGGGCAAGTGTAATAGAATCATCAGTGTCGCTCGGCCCAGCTGTATGTGCAGTGAAGAAGAATCTTGGATATCATACTAACGCGTCATAAACCCAGGACTTCTGAAGTGTAACGTCGCTAAACTTGCCGTGACAAATGAAGTTCGTTGCAGTTTCACGCCAGGAAACATTCATTAAAGTCGCAACAGGTAATGGAAAAGTTCAAAGCAACTTAAACAATTTCACAGTACAAAATTTATAGTTGAGAAGGGAAGTCAACAGAGTTTTTAAACGGAGTAGAACAACCAGGATCCTTTTCGTATCAGTTACGAAAGTTAATGACTTGAGCTTGTTAGGGTTTCGGGTCGATTGAGACGTCGAAATTTTAATCAGAATCGGATAATATGGGTACCACTTAATTCGCGTAAGTCAAAATGAAATTAAAACATTTCTTCCGACCCAGAATAATTCCATTGTACATGATTTTTTTCATTTTACGGATATGAAATTGATATAATACCTCATACAATACTTAAGTATTTTATAATATTGATTAATAGACTGCATTTATAGAAAAATGAATAGATGAAATTCAAAATTGTTAGTAAATTTTTTAAATTGAAGGTGTCAATATATGATTTCTCCTCTATTAAAATCATTAAGACGAAAAATAACATTCAATTTAGTTTCTATTCCTTGCGAGCGATGCAGACAATTTTTATTTTGCATAAAGATCCGCAGTCTATTGATTAGGTACCAACATATTTAATAATGTAAACAATATTTTGAATAATGATACAGCAATTTTTAGTGGTGACTCTGAGTCGCCACTACAGCGCGAAGAGTTTTTGTGTTAGTAATACATTTTATTTTTTAATATTCTCTTATGTTGCATTAGATTTTAAGGGCCACCGATTTTTTTATATTCAGTACACATCATTCTCCCATAAAATAAATTAGGAATAATATTAAAATAAGGTACTAATAGTTATAAAAATCGTTTCATATAGGAAAATTGGAAACTATAAAGCTGCAATTTCTGTTATTAATCATCATTTCGGTTGATGACTAAACTGCGAATTTATGATAAAAATTGATTCATTCATAATAAAAATGAATAGATGCAATTTAAACCAGTGAAAAGATTAAAAGAGTTTTCAAGGATTTCGGTACACAAATGAAAAAAATGATTCGCGTTGATCACTTCTGAAGCATCGAGGGAAAATGCTTCGTAAAAGTCGTTTTGATATTCGCAAATATTGAAAAGGCGTATGAGCCTCGATAGTTTCTCTGTGTGTTTCTCCTCGGGCTAAAGTTTGTTGTGAACTATTCAAAGGAAGTTGAAACGAAAGATTTATCTCGTGCGAATACTTATTGGTTCAGCGTTGTGAAATGATACAAGGTGTACTCTCTTTGCACGGCAAACACTGGAGATATACATATGTGGACTTTGAATGGACCGTACGTATATCGGAAGCAGAGAAACGAATGCGGATACGGAGAGCAACGAATCGAATATACACGAAATTTGTTCGTATCAACTTGAGCAAGCTATTTGCATTAATCTATGCAGATTAAATATGTACTGCTAAAAGTCCCTTTATTGAAAGATGAATTCATCTTTTTATTAAAATTCACATTTTATGAAAATCAACTGGGAATATATTTGTTAAGCTTTGTTTTGATCGAACAAAAATAACTAAACTTAACACTTCATAAAAATTAGACAAACTACAGTTTAAAAAGATGTTGATGTTGAATAATTTCTCTCATACCCAAAGAATGTGCACTAATATTTTTGAACTTTGTATAAAAAGATAGTAATCTAATTAATGATTAATAGTCAGCGTATTTTATGCATTTCTGACAAAAATGAGTAGGTGTAGTTTAAAACAGTAAAAACATTAGACGAATTTAAAAGTACTGTTATATTATTTTCAACCTATTAAACATATTAACAAAGAAAATAAATTTCTATATAACTTTAGTTTGTTGCAATCCTGGAAAAAAATTTGTATTGTCCATGAAGATCTGCTGTCTAATGATGAACAATTAGAACTAACGCGAAATCATGTTTATGATTAAGGATTATGATCTCTAAGTAATCCAGTGATCATTAGTGAGTTACTTAAGTTTAAGGGCAAGGGGTTAATTGGTAAATCATTGTGATTGCCAATTCCAAAAGTAATCGGAAAATAATGAATTACCGTCTAACTCTGGTTTCCAGTATGCTTTCTACAAATCTGAACAGCTATCTTGGTATCCAGCAACAGAGCGCCACAGAAACAGTACGCCGCGCCGTCACGTTTCCAGCATCTAGCCGCAAATTGCGTAGTTGTTCTGCGGTTGATTATTAAGAAAAGCATCGTAACGTCAGCGACAAAGGCGAGACCTTCCGAGACAGCCGCGGCGTTAATGAATAAATTTCTCTCGCGCAGAAGGCTCAGAAATTACGTCGGCATTATTCAGTGATTCAGCTTTATTATGGGTCGATCTGGCGGCGTCTCGAGCAATTAATCGGGCCATCTGTAATTGTCACGTCCAAGGGCGTACGTCTGAAGTCGCTATTATTACATGTACACCGCGTGCATGCCGAGGACGTCATACCGCGGAAACAAAAGCCCTCGGTTTCTGAAGCCAGACAACGACTACACGCTTCTCCAGAAGAGACAGCAATCAGGATCTCTTATCACATGCGTACGGCATGGCAGTTGTTCGGTATTCACGGTTCGAGTGTACCTAGAATTCCTTCTATTAACGTACACATGCGTGAACTACGAACGCATGAACGCGCGTACTCATGCGCGAGCTCGGAAACACAACCGCGAACCAGTGTCGCCAGATCGAGAAAATCGAGGGGAATACAGGTAAATACCCCCTCTCTGATGACTAAACCAGTCTACGGCACGGGCATCGTGATCTACGTCTTAGTGGGGGACGTTGGAGTGTGCGCATAGTGCTGGAATGGGATAATGGTAGGGGAAAAGAAAGAGAGTAAGTGACGCCCGTCGCCAGATCGAGAAAATCGAGGGGAATACAATTTACCCCCTCTCTGATGACCAGGGTAATATGTGACACGTTGCGCGTGCGCGATGAGGATTGAGTGGGGCGAATGGGAGATACGTTGCGCGTGCGCCACGTCGCGTGACCAGTCTACGGTCTTAGTGGTTGGACGTTGAGTGTGCTCATGGTGGTGGAATGGGATAGTGGAAGGGGAAAAGGAGGTGAGGTAAAACCGACCAGTTTTGGTCGTTCCCGGCGACACTGGCACGCGTGAATCGTTGGAGTTTGAAGAGAAGAGACCCGAAAGGAACACTCCCACTCTACCTTACCCCTTCTACGACGCCATTTCCGCATTCCCTGGCGGCGAACAGCGCCACGTGACGAGTTTCGTCTTTGTCGTGCACGTGCAGAGTTGGGCAAAAATTGAATCAACGATTGACGAATTTCAACCTCAATCGTTAATCGCAACTAACAAATAAACTCCTACTATAGTCGTTAATTGTGGTTAACGATTACATTCTTTTCAATTGTGATCATCAATCGGATAATGGATTAACTGCTGAAATTTCGAAATGAAACACGCAATCAAAATTGTATCCATACTGAGAAAAATGTAAACTGAGTTTTTGTTGAGATATACAGTAATCTCGCGAATGCTGTCAATCGAATGCTGTCGAGCACCTACCCCATCCACTCCCAGCCAACGTCGCGCCGAGACGCACGGCGGCGATGATTGATCTCGGCTCGGGTATATCAGTGTGAACACCACACATTGGCTCGAGTGAATCGAATTTTCAAACTTCTTAATCTTCATTATTTTTTCGTGGGACTTTCACTAACTTATTTCTGGCATTTCTCTGATTAAAATGACACCAAACACGATATAATTCCAACTGTGCTTAGTGGTTTAATCGACGATCGAAGTTTCGAACGCCACGAATAACAGCAACAATGTGGGCCTTTAAACTGTGCCGGCGACGGCGACACGCTTCGGTTACCCGATCCGTATTTCATTCTGTCCTTCTCTATGTTCGGCTTTCTATTGAAGTCTCGCTCGGCGCGATCGACGTAGGAACGCAGTCAAAAAATATACCACCACTCGAACCCTGTCGCTCCAGTCCCCGGCTGCTCGACAGCATTTGGAAGATTACTGTACTGGGTGAGTCGCCTAACGTTATCACCTCAAATATCTTTGTTGTTTTAGAAGGTACATTAAATGTCTCACACAGAGTTACTTGCCCCAACTTTCTAGACCCCGACTCGACTCGACCCGATTACCATTTCGGGTACCCGAATTTTATGAACTTTCGGGATCCGGACTCAATCCCGAACAAATTTTCCGACCGACCCGAACCTGAAATTTCGAGTAGCGAGAAACCTGCCCCTCTAGCCTCTGTGCCGTACCGAGTCTCTACTCTCCAGATCGTAAGGATACGCGTGCGACGAGAACGCGAGGCGTCGCGACGCATTCGAGTGCGTGCGGAGCCCCGTGAAGACAGTCTGTAGGCGGTGCAACAGTAAGCAGGTTGGCGGAACGGAGACACTTGGAGAAGTTGGCTAGTCGTAATAGCAGGAGGGAGACAGGTGGCATCAAATTATTGCAAACAATTACGTTTAATGAGAAGGTTAA
The DNA here is from genome assembly GCA_963966675.1 of Lasioglossum calceatum. Lineage (NCBI taxonomy): Eukaryota > Metazoa > Arthropoda > Insecta > Hymenoptera > Halictidae > Lasioglossum > Lasioglossum calceatum. The sequence continues at coordinate 1,270,612 of OZ016553.1, read as the reverse complement.
CACCGCCGGTCGGGGACTGGTGCGAACGTGGATGCAAATGTGCCGACGCCGAGTAATTAGCAAACAGAGTAGTCCTCCGCCTCCACCACCCTTCTTCCACCCCCCGCCCCTTTCTGCGACTCCTTCTCTGACGCTTCAGAACGTAGAAGGTGAATCGAGTGACTCAGCTTCCTTTCGCACACACAGGTGTTTATATGTGCACGCGCAAAGATGCACGCGACATCTACGTCACAGGCATGTTTGGCCAAACTACGTCCTCTATATGTATTAGAGCGTATAGAATGCGCTGTCATCGCACCGTTCTATTAGAACCTTCGGGAAATACTGCGCGCGGAGACATTCGACTGATGCGTGGCAATTTGTTTTCACACTCTAGATCCACGGAATTCCAGAACTAATTGTAAGGAAAAGCCGTCAGGAAAAACGGGTTTATTAACAGAATTCGGCACACGGATAACCACAAGTTAACGATCGACGCACTAGCTGGGAAGAACCTTCTTTATCACTGCTAATACAAAGTGTGCAGATATTGGTAATATTAATGACTCGTGATGAAGGTTTTTATCAAAGTCTAACAAATATGAGTGTTAAAGAGAAATAAAAATTGATTCGTTTGTAATTAATATTCAAGCACTAAAATAAATGTAGCCATACAAAAAATGTACATTTTCTTTTCCCTTCTACGACATTTTTGTGCATAAAGACGTTCTAATCACTGTAACTGTCAAGAAAATGGATAAAATTAAGAAAATCATATAAAATGGAAATATTATATTTCAGGCCGGAAGAAAAATTCGGATTTCGAATTAGAATAGCTCCGAGTGATTTTTACGTTGAAAAATCACTTTTAATTATTTATAACTAGATTGCGGATCTTTATGCGAAATAAAAAAATTCTACATCAATTGCAGAAAATAGGGGCCACCTTGAAAATTTTTTTTCTTCTAAGTATGTTATACAGTTGAAACTAATACACTGATGTCCTTAAATCTTTTTAATATGTTCACTGCTTTAAATTATACGTACCTATTTTTCTATAAATGCATAAAATCCGCAGTCTACTTATAACTTTTTAATACGAACACTTGTTTTCCATTAATCCGGATATGAAAGACTATACTGTATGCATTATACATGCACCATACATCTAAATGTGTACATAAGAATCCTATTATACTTCCCAAGAATTGTTGTTTCTACAAGATCAACGATCAGACATTGATATTATATTCTATCTCTCGTATAAATAGAAATCTGAGATTCCGTTCCGCGCACCATGGCTCAGCGAAAATACGGATATCGGTTTCCGGTCCTTAAACGGGTATTCTAGCTTAGAGCATGATACTTTAGGTTAACTTTGCATCGTTTTCATCATAAAACTGCAGAATCTTTTATTATTGGATCTCTGTATACGCTTTTATTTATGTTTTTATTTTCGCCGATACTAGTACAGTTTTAGACACAGGAAAAATAAAAACTCTACTTATAAGTAGACGTTGGATTTTATGCAATTATGACAAAAATGGGTAGATAATTTAAGAAAGAAGATCAGTCCAGTTTGTTGCATTGAGGTAGAATATTTTTGTTTTGCATAAAGATCCGCAGTCTAATTATAACCTATCGAATACAGTGGATCCAAAAAGTATTTTATCAGCAAATTTCTGGTTCAGGAGAAATTGTCGATATTTACCTATGGTAATTTCGTAAAAATCAATAAGTACAGAAATAAAGGGCTCATTTTAAAGCTTGAAGCTTCTCCTTCCGAAGAACATTGGTCAGTTCCTTCCAAGATATTTTCGCATAATGTAGGAAACTGAAGACCAATTTTTCTTCAAAAATTCTGCAAACTCAAACATCTCCAAACACTCAGGTATAGTATGGTTTCAAGAGAGCTCTTGCATAATTTTAGCAAATTTTTCGACAACTCTTCTTTTTTATGATTTTTCAAGATCACCCTCAATTTTTTGCAAATACACTTATAATTTTTTTACTTAAATTTAAATTTTTTTAAATTGTTAAAGAGGGAAATTCCTGAGTGGCTCCAGTGTCTCGCAATTGATGCAGACAATTTTTATTTTGCATAAAGATCCGCGGTCCACTAATAAGAAATAAATGTATGTAATAGCATAACAATTGACGTCACTATGGCGTTAACAGCGACTAACTGCTGCAATTCACCTAACATCACAGCGATCCATATATCAAAGTTATGCTTGTTTTATTATATTTCAGTTTTCTATTGATTTTGTTCCGTAAACGAGATTTTTCGCATTTAGTGTTTGCATTTCCACCTCGAGTTGTCAAACCAATCACTTCTCTATTTACATGTCAAACACCATAGAATTCCTGTCAATCATTTCTGTGTGACGCTTGAACAAATAAATAGATAAAAATGTTGTTTTCCCAATAACCATCAACAAACTTTTTTAAACGTGTAAACATATTGTGAAATAGAAATTTATTTTCTTTCTTAGTATGTTTTATAGGTTGAAGATAATATAATAGTATTTTTAAATTCTTCTCTAATGTTTTTACTGTCTTAAATTGCACATATTCATTTTTCATAAATTCATAAAATCAGTTATTGAATTGAAGTCTATTAAACTAGAAGTGAGTACTTACTGTAGTACGTAGTAATAGAGTTAGATTTCAGCTAGGAACAATCAATAAAACATTTTTAATATTTGAAAAACCTTCTGATTCCAGTAGTGCACATCGTAAATCTCATTGAAAGTGCTAAGGAATATGTTATTTCGCCGTAACGTATTATATTGGCAACGGGTAAAATTTATTGGGTGTTAAACACACTCTTCGTCTAAATTTATGTGAACGTAAAAGCGTACACAGACGCGTATATAGAATCAGTTGAACGTCTAGTACACTCGGAAATAGGGTTTTCCACATGTAAATGTAAGCAGAAAGTACGTATACGATATTACGTAAATATTCCCAATAAACAATTTTGTTATCAAACAATATGAATTCAAAATACATCGGTACATGCGAAGTCCATTTCATGACATTAACTATGGCAAATAATATCATTTAAGTGACTTTGCCATTTAAATACAACTTCTCTTTCTGTATAGAAAAATTATAGGATGAACTGGATAGACATGTACGGAACTTTTTTCCTACATCGAAAACACATTTATGTATATAATATTTTGGAACGAGAATGGAATAATTATAACAACCAGAAAGTAAGGAAAAATTGATCACGCGGATGCCAAGAATAGTGGAAACTGTACAATATACATATAACTAATAAACGTGATACACATATATATGTACGTTTTTAATTACAGCAGAAGGACTCTTGTATTTAATAGGCAATTTTAAGATCGATTATACATATAATTCAATTTTCCAAACCACCTCGATCCCAATTAGTTCGAATAATTAATGCCTTACTGTACTTAAAAAGATGTATGAAAATCTCGGCTTCCGAAGGAAAATGTTAAAATAACGATCGTTTAATTAAAACGTTGATATGCATACAAAAACAATGACATTCTACTCGCGTTACGCGATATTCTGTATATGTATAGGTAGAATAAATCTGTCAAAAAGACATGTCATAGAATAAATCTGTTAGAAAGACAAATGATAGGATGAATCTGTTAAAAAGACAAATGAAAATTTCGGCTGCCGAAGAAAAATGTTAAAATAACGATCGTTTAATTAAAACGTTGATATGCATACAAAAACAATGACATTCTACTCGCGTTACGCGATATTCTGTATATGTATAGGTAGAATAAATCTGTTAAAAAGACATGTCATAGAATAAATCTGTTAGAAAGATAAATCTGTTAAAAAGACAAATGAAAATTTCGGCTGCCGAAGGAAAATGTTAGATTAACTCAACGTTGATATGCATGCAAACACAATAATGTTCTACTCGCGCGACGCGACATGTTAAAAAGATAAATCATAGAATAAATCTGTTAAAAAGATAAATCATAGGATAAATCTGTTAAAAAGACAAATGAAAATTTCGGCTGCCGAAGGAAAATGTTAAAATAACGATCGTTTAATTAAACGTTGATATGCATGCAAGCACAATGATGTTCTACTCGCGCAACGCGGCATTCTTTTTTTATTGCTAACGATAGCGCAGCTGATAAAGTGCGCGGAGAGGCGATTACATACACTGTTCCACGAGCCGTGCGGAAAAATGGCCAATCGAAGCTGTTATATTCTTCCGTATTGAAAATTACTGCTATTGTGCGCTCTGAATTCGCACGATATTTTTCGTATCTTGCAAATCTGTGTTCGAAACGCGTCGTTAAGGGTTAACGCAGCTTCACCGGGGCGAACTGTCAAGCGTTTTCGTGGGAAATGTTTTGACGTGACAGTTGTCATAGGCAATCGGCGGCCTTCGGTGAACAGGATCTATACGCACGCGAATACTTGCGCTGGTGGTCGGTCAACAGGATGTCTGTGTGAGAATAGTTGCTGTTACAGTGACAGTTCGTGACACGACGGTTATGGTGGATCAGAAATCACGTGCAACTGTGCTGTTAGAAGCAGACACCGCTGGTATGTGTTATCGAAGCGTTTAAGCACTATCGATTCGCAAGTATTGGTACAGAAGTACATGCGCCAAGGATTAGATATACCATATGCGATTCTTGTTATTCAAATGGCTGTGCCATCCCGATTTTCCCGCAGCGATTAGAAATACCGATCCTGTACCGTTTATTTACTCAAAACGCGAATTCACCGATGAAACTTAAATATGCGATTTATTGCGTTCCGACGTGTTTCCAATAAAACGGAGATTTTCATCTTGTTCCGATCACAGAAAATTTGATAATCACTGCTTCATACTTCCATCATAAATTAGAGCAGGCCTGGCAAATCCAACAAAGTTATTTTTAACCCAACGTTAACGTTTCGAGAAATATTATCTTTTGTATAAATTATTCTGAGGGACACAGTTAAGCGAGACACTTTGTATATTTACCTGCACTTCACAATTCGCATATTTTTTACTCTTTGCATTCCGAATTATTTTTCAATTTTGTTGCCAACAAGTCCCTACTGTTTGAAGCGGTTTATTTGAAATTTACTTCAAAGGACGGTTCCTTGACTGCTACTTATTTTAAACAATTTTGTTTACTAATTATTAGACTGCGGATCTTTATGCAAAATAAAATTTGTCAATTGTACGAAACCGAAGTTAAATGAAAATGTATATCCTTTTTAAATCGCGTTAAAAAGTCGGAAATAATATCAAAATATCCTTAGATTCGTCTAATGTGTGTTTAGTTTTCTAATTGACCTATTCATTTTTAAACGATACGATCATTTTCGATTATATTCAATTATCTTCTATAAACTTTTCTTTCGTGAAATACAACTGGAGAAAAAGAAATGTATGTCTGTATAATCTACCACATTCCCAGAAGAGAAAAAACTTTTCCAAGGAACACCTTTCGTCCGAAATAAGTATCCTAAGTGGATAAAAGTTGTGCAACCCTGTTTATTTAAAAGTTAAGCTTGTCACGAAATACAGTAAAACTTTTATTCGACATCGTGTATTGCATTCAACAAATTTCTGCGAGTGGCTTTGCGCGACTTCACTCGGAGGAAAGTTTAATCGATTTGAAGTAATCCAATATAGTTCGACTTCTGGCTGACTCAGGTTAACGTAATATATCTTCTATATGTATGTAACGATAAATGTAATCGTACGGAAATCTCGGTTTTATAAAGTTTAACTTGATACCTTAACGATTATGTAGCTACCGAGATTCCACCAAACTGCTTCTTCCATACATTTTTCATTTTTAATACATTTCATTCAACGTAACATATTTAATATACTTCTCAACCTTCGCAATAACAATTCTCCAAATACTTTTTTACACTTTCTTTTAATGATCATTAGTAGACAGATCTTTATGCAAAATAAACAACTCTGTCGCACCTTAGGTTGTTGTGACGTTATCGCATCTTCTTTCTTAATGTTTGTCACCAGTAAAGGAATAACGATGAAGCAAGTTTTTCCAGTAAATTTCTAACGTAAACTACGATCTAATACGAGCTTTCCAATCGAATTTTAACCTTGCCAATATCGACTCCGAAAATTTCGAGATTTCAATATTACTCCGATTCACTATTTGTGATGTGATACTCCTGGAAAATCTCCACTTCAAGTACGCTATGATCCACCAAATTACTTCTAATCGTAGGAAGTCATAATCATCCAAGTTCTCCACAGTAATCTTCCTTCAATATCTTCATACGAAATTGGACATAGCGTCAGACCTACATTTATGACTGCAGTAGTTTCCAGAGTGGATATGTACCAGAAATGATTCTCGTCAAATTGAAATTTACTGAAAAGTGACTCTGCAGTATGACTGTGTGCTGATGGATCATTCTCACAAGAAAGATTCAGCGATATTTAAATAAGAAATATAATTAATGGGACACACGTCTTAATAGAAAAAGCGTTTAATTTAATTTCTGCCTTTTTAAGTGCCGTAAAAATGTATAATAAAAAATGCATACTTTTAATGTGAAATTTTCTGTCGTCTGTAGTATGGAAAACGGATACCTACGTATATTATGAGTAGACAGTATGCATCGCAAATTAGAGTCCCATATGTACCGAGGCCTAATACGTAATTGCGAAACGTTACCATTGGGAAATACTCTGTACAATCCGATTGAATATTGACTTTCTTCTTAACCCATTGAATGTCAAACAATGAAATAGACGATTTTCATGTATAATTTGTAGTGTGTTAAAAAAAATCGTCGGCCAAAGTTATCGTAGGTCGAATCTGGAGTCGGTGAAAACTGTGTCGATGGAACCTGTATCGGTGATTTCCATGGGACCTTACAATTACAGCCGAGCCTCGATAACTCGAATCTCAAGGGAAGAACTATATCTTTGAGTTTACCGCACGATAATTCGACTTACAGGGGGTTTGTACATGCATGAGTTAATAATTAGCTGACTGTAATAATTTTAGAGAAAGAAAAGTTGAATTTTTGTAGATGAGTTATTTATTATATACATATAGTAAATATAATCTACTAGGCTCCTACATATTACTATTACATATCAAAGAAATCTCGGATTTTACTCAGGGTTAATGAATTAACAGATTGTTGATCAATGGTATTTTCAAGGTTCTAGAAAACTGTGTGAACCATTTACTGCTGTTTTGGCTTGTTTAGCTTCCACACTTGTGGAAAATAATTCGAGTTAAAGGAAGAACAAAATTGTCGTCTTATAGAAGTTTTCGAGTTATCGAGGTTTCACTGTACATGCTCCTTGAAATCTGTGGATAAAAAAATATGGTTTCATTGGTTCAATTTTGCTCCTCACTGTAAATACCTTAGGCATTGTACCGTTGGAGACCCGAAAAGAACTCAAAGCTACGTCGAGTAATAATGAAGAAGTCTCGCCGGCGAGATAATTATAAAAGTCGTTCGATTATATTGTGAAAATGGAATATCGGTTCGCTAATTGCAAGATCGATATCAAACACTCTCCAATAGGCCGCGCGAAAATTTTTACATCTGCTTATCACGGATGCACATTAGCCGCACATTAGCGCAATAAAAAGCTGTTCACGTGAAACGTTGGAACGGAAAGTAGCCTCTCCTCGGCAACGTTTCCACGCGATTTCAACCATCGAATACGTTTCAACAAATCAGCGATAATACAGCCAGCCTTAATGTAGACATTACCGGCTGATTTCGTCCCGATTGGAAAAAGCACAGGGGTCGTCGTTCGAGACGCTTGTTTAACGCAATATTCGCGGCGGCGATGGACCGTCGCCGGAGATAAAAGGCAAAGAGAAGAGGAAACTGGGGCGAAATAAAACTAAAGAAAAAAAAAAGGAAGAATGAAGGCGGGGAAGTCAGGGATCCGAGCAACACTCGTATAAGACCAGAGCTAAGCAGCTTATCTGTTGATGATGCACTGTATCTTCCGCCGCTACACAGCCCACCACGGCTGCCACTAGGCAGACCGGAGTGTTCGCGCTTGATAGCGTGTCGTTTTCTGCCGCATAACCCACCCTTTAACCATGCTTCCTTCTTACCAGTTGCCTGCGTTGCCTTCTCTCTTCAATGATGAGCATCGGTATCACCGTCGAGTCTGAATCACTTTTTTCTACGTCCGACGAACCCACCGTCGCCTGTTTCTCCGCCATTCCATTACTCGCCGCTCTCTTACTCACGAGGAGACATACCCTTCTCCCCTTACCATTTTATGACGTCCGACTTGCCGCTTCAATTTATGATATTTTCATTATTTCAGACATTTACGGGGCTAACTTGTGCTCCGTGCAATCCTCCCGCGAAAATAAGCCATGGACTCTGTTCCAAGCTTATTAGGCGGACGGCGCACTGTGCTACGGGCAGCTGATCAGCAGTTCATTTGGTAAAAAATGACTTGTCTCATATCGGTATTTAACCCTTTGCATTCGGAGCTATTTTCGATTGAATATTAAACATTTCTTCCGGCCGAGAATCACTCCATTCTATCAGAGTTGGGCAGTAATTAATTCTTTTGCAATCAGTTTCTGTAATTGATTGTTTAATGTACGTAATTATAGTAATTGTAATCGTTAAACAGCGGAAGTTTATGCAAAATAAAAATTTTTAACCTGAATTGCAACAAACTGGGGTAAAGTAGACATTTATTTTGTTTCTTAATATGTTTAATAGATTGAAGATAATATAACAATAGTGTTGAATTCTTCTAATGTGTATACTTAGGACAAAATTATAATTAGAGCAAGTATTTTTAAATATGAACATTTTGTGAATATGATTTTCGATCGAAAAATTACTAATTTTCTTTTGTGAATCCTGCCGAACCTATTTAATATGTCTAAAAAACTTATTTTTTAATGAAGAGCATTCTTTCATCTAGAAAGTGCATACCTCAAATTTTGACTAATGAAAGTTGTCGAAGTTATTTCCCTTTGACATGGAATATCTTTTGATGCCAAAATATTTTGCTAAAATGCTTTTTACTAAATATTAAATAACAGACTGTTTACCTATATAAGAATTTATATTATAAGAAAATTTGAATAGCATAACAAAACAATGGAACATTGTTTTAATATTTCTGATTGTGACAGTGACAATAAGCACTGCCATAAGAAACCTTCAGAGTAATTAAACTCTCCCTAAAAGCAATATTTAATTTGCTCATTCTGTATTTTGTAAAAAAACAAACATAATCATTGTTATATTAATATTTCCTTAATACATGATATGTTTTATTATCGCATTTACTATTATTGTTAATGTAAATATTTTCCACATTAAACATATGAATAATTACAATGATAAACACTTGATTTCTGTGTGTTCGAATAATTTTTGCCACGGATGGCACGCATTATTTTTTCACTAACTTTAAGTCTCGCAATTTAGAGGGAGTAAGACTAAGCTCATGATCACCTTATTTTACTTTGGCACATAATTGCCGATTCTTTTAAATTTTATTCAGTCATTTGAATTTCAGGATCGAAAGACCGCAAACAATTGAAGGACTGCAGAATTCGTTTCATCGGTTCAGTAATCGTCCACAAAACGTAGTGCTACATGGAAGACTGTCGCTCCTGTGATAACGAATCTCGCACAACCAGCACCTCTCGTTACGGTTTTATGGTGCCCATAAAATTTGGTCTACCACACGCGGATCGCACTACTAGTCGATATGTAATTCCAGCAATGCCCGATTCTGAATCACGATTAAGACGTAGAAAATTCATGTTGGCGATGCATAGTACGCAGTGAACATAGTGGATGTTAAACAATATTTCTCAACAAGCGGATTTATTGATCACAGTAATTATTAGACGCCGGATTTTATGCATTTATAACAAAAATGAGTGCAATTTGAAACAGTGAAAATATTAGAAGTCTTTAAAAATACTGTTTTATTATGTTGAACCTATTGGACATATTTACACTTTACCTACCGAAAGCCTATTCATAGGATTTCAATAATTTCTATAATTTCTATAAAAATTTCTATAAAAGCATAAAAATTATCTTTTACATTACAATCTTATTATGAAAGTATTAGATGACGTTATTGAGGGTGACTTGTTATTTCACAATGAAAATTGTTGTCACTGTTAAAGGAAATTAAGTTATTGGTACAAGTTAATGTTAATTAAGAAGTGTTTAGCCGTGAGCCATAGATTTTTCAAAATTATGCAATAAACACCGGTCGGCAATGTGTTAAGAAGGAAAATCAATTTTTATTTCACTCCAGTTTGTTGCAATTCTGGTAGAAAATTTTTATTTTGCGTGAAGATTCGCAGTTTAGTCATAATATTTCAATTGTCAAGCGTTCATAATATTTATCAATTTTATCAGTTTTAATAAATTCATAGTAAATATGCGTAGTCCTCTGATACAGAGTACTTAATAACACGAAATTCTTCCTTGCAAATATCATTAACAAACATTATGCAGAAATATATTAATATCATATTTAGAATCTCATTAAAACACGCGAAAGAAATGCTTGAAAATGTATAACTCGAAAGAAAATGCTTAGTAATAATTGGACATCTACAATGTATGTCGTGACAATCTCAATTTGTAAGTACCACCAAATATTCACGACATTCCATACTCGTATAAAATCTCGTTATACGATGAAATTTATGAATAACAATTTTGGTTTAATAAATATCCGATTCTCTCTCTCTCTCCCTCGACGATAAAAATTAATTAATATCCTTTCAGTACTTCAAAATTCATACGATACATTTTCATTAAACGATAACCATTTATTTTTCATTTTCAATTAAGAACACGCGATCGACATTGTCCACATGTGTATTTATTTAATACTCGCACACGAGTATGCTCGACGCTTGTAGTATTAATCGACCCGTTATTGATTAAATAACTCACACAGATGATATACTCTTCCGTTTCGAATTGTTTTTCCATAGTATTCCTTCAAAATGAAATCTTTGATGTTCTGTCCAAAATTCTAATTTAGCGACGTATTTTAACACTAACCGTACCGAGCACAAAATGCGACTGCTTCATTGTTTTATAAAAATGACAACACTGAATTTTTAAATTTCTCGCAACTTTTATAACAATATGTGCTTGAATGAAGAAATTCATTTAATAATTTCTAATGAAAGCATCTTTATACTTTCGATAATTAAAAACTTAAAAATGTAACACCGGTTATTTGAAATTAGTATCTATCACATGTTTCGAAGTACATTCTAAATAGAACACTTAAAATAATAATGAGTTGTTGGGAATACAGTTGAACAAAATGTCGAAAGGGTTAAAGTTTTGATGGTCCTTAATTACGAGAAATCTTTCTTCCAGGCCTCTGCAGTTGAAATGCCACAAGGAACCTACTGGTGAAGGAGCTAGAACTGCAAGGAACACTGCGGTCAATGACCTAGTTACAGCCAGGAATGGGTACGAGTGTCAGTGGGACTGGGTTACGAAGTCAGTAGGGATAGCAACATGTGGTAGTGTTGACAGATAGAAACTATCGATTTCAGATCAAGAAAGGTAATTACTCGCACACATTAGGGGTATGTGTCCTTGGAAAGACTTATGAGAACCACCAACTAATGTGTCTTGCATATAAAATCGTAACTGAATTGTTTGAAGCAGTGTTGGGCAATGAATAAAATTATTAAAATAAATAATTATTTAAATAAAAAGTTATTTATTATTTGAGCAAGTCTAAATGAATTCTTTAAAATGATATAGTTGATTGTTATTTACAAATAGAATTTCAATTATCATTTGTATTGACAAATAATGAATTGAATACAAGAAATAAAAGAAGACCAAAAACTATTTATTTGATTTTCACCTCAGTCCAAATAATAAATAATCTTTTATTTGCAAATAAGAAATAATAATATATTTACAATTAAAATCACACGTTTATTTATTATTTAAAATAAAATTTGCCCAACACTGGTTTGAAGATTGTTTACGGTACACACGGGAATTATCATTTCTTATATTTATTAAAAATTGTCATAGATGAAACAGATATAATTCTGTTTTTTATTCAGGATTCAATTCTCCCTTCAACGCCGAGATTAAAAATTATCCTTTTACTAAACATGTAGGTGTATTGTATGAGCTATCATACTAACTTCATATCCATAAAATTTAAAATCATTCTAGATCGGAAGAAATGTTTAATTTTCAAATTACAACTGAACAATTTTCCTTTAAAATCTTTTGTAGGTCGCTTTTAATTTACGAGATAATTCCAAAAAACTTTACCTGCAAAGTTTGCATTGATTTTTGACTAGATGCTTCAACAGCAACAGACTTAATCGGTTAGCGTGGATGAAAGGTTGTCGGTGAAAAACAGTGTCCGTGAAAGCTGTGTCAGTTTAAACGGGAGTCTCATTGAAAGGTCGTCCTCTTCTGAAACGCGATGGCCAGGCAGCGTTCTCTGCGCCCGGAAAAGTAATCGTTCTACACGCAACGTTTTGCCAGAAACATGTGTCGCGATGTCACCGGAGACGAAATGGGAAGAATTTAATCGGCGCGAACACGAGACGTTCCACCGATACACAGTGGAGGCTGCCTGCCCGTTCGCCAACGGCCTAGGTAAAATACTCGAAACGGCTTTTAATACCCGCGTTTCCCCGAGATCAAATCAATCCGATCACGGCTAGTGTAATGGTATAACGAGCGACGACCCGGTCCCAGCAGCCGATGTGCAGACTCAGCTGCGCGACGCGTCTCGATTTCCGTGCATTTTCGCTCTTTTGGTGGCTCGCATCGATCGTCCTGGAACGATAGCGCGTGCCAGTCCCAACCCTCTACTTTTTTTTTCGACCATCGCAACTCGCAACCCACTTTCATTCCGGACAATTTCGACAGCTGCTTTTGATGTTTTCGTATAGTAGCCGAAATGAGACGCGGCCGCGCTTTTTCCACGTTTTTTCAGGCCGCCCGTTCGCTTCTTCCTGCTTTTTTTTCTTTCTTTCTTTTTTTTTTTTAATTGCATACACAACCCCGCACGCGGCCAACGGCCGGACCTCGTTTATTACCGACCGTTTCGAAATTGTTCCAAAGTCGTCGCGTCACTCGTATCCATTCGCCGGTTCTATCGTTCCTCGGAATTACAAGGGTTGTCGCCCAGTGCCCTGACTCGAAGTGGCAGGTAAATGAACCAGACCCAGGCTCCAGTTTCCCGTTTTCCATGGTGTTTGTGTTTTTCAAAATAGAATTTGTTCACTCACCTAACGAGTTTTGTTGCTACTCTACCGGACGAAAAGTCCTCGCATTTTTTAAAGTTTTCAATTAAAAATTGATAGAAATATGTTTTTCATATTATTATTATTTTCGGCTGGTCTATACTATGGTATCATGCTTCGATCGTACTTCATTTTAATATTATTCCGAATTTAAATAATACTCCCTCTGTAGCATAATAATAGTTGCAAGTGAATATTTAAACGAGAATTATTGGCGAATGCAGCTGTAAGTTATGTTGTAGCTGATAATAATTGATTAGATACCGACATCCTCTCTCTCAGAGAGGACAAACGAGTGATAAGGGTTAAAAATACATTCTAAAAGTGATTTCGCATATGTGTAAATAAAGAATGTATAGAAATCACAAAGGTTCAAAGACCTATCGAAATGGCGCGTCATTCGCGATGCGTATATTCGCCAAACTTTAAACGGGTTTTTCTTGGAACTTAGTCTTTCGACCCCGGCTAGACTTTTCTCGGAAACTATTACTTTCATCGGCTTGTCCTTTTAAACACATATTTTATACCGAATGGGCCATTTAAATGGGAACACCTAAGTATCTCCGTCGTTTATGGTAATATAAAAAAGCTCATGAGGACAAAGTACCATCATTTTAAGGGACGCATTCAATGGTGGGAAACCATTTTTTTCCACGATTTTACGAGACCTCAAAGTCCCCACGATGTTTTGAACGATGTCCTGTGAATATTTGTGGCTTTAGTGGGAATTAAAATTATGACTATTACTAGACTGCGGATCTTTATGCAAAATACGATTTTGCGACCCGAATTCCAATGAACTGAAGCGAAATAAAAATGTATTGTCTTTCTTAATATGTTTAATATATCGAAAACAATATAACAGTATTTGTAAATTCTGCTAATGTTTATACTGTTTGAAATTTGATTATTGATTACATACAGTGACTCCCACTAATATTCGGACACTCTTAAAACCACCATAATTTTTTTAATATTGGAGTATACGACTTGAAATTTTTGGAGAAGTTAGAACAATTGGTTTGCTACACAACGTGACAAAAATTTTCAAATTGTTCAAATTGCATAGTCCAATATTAAAAAAGTAATGGTGTTTTTAAGAGTGTTCGAATATTAGTGGGAGTCACTGCATTTCTATACCAGATCTTGTAGTACATTACTAAAAATGATTCTCATTAATTGTTCTTACTTTACGAAGTTTGCACCAGATCCGGAGAAGTTGATTCAATGCAGTTTTCGCTTTGAACGTTTTCTTAATTGCCCAAGTTGTTAAGAGCTTAAGTAAAGTCAGGCTTAATAAGAGAGGACGTAGACATTTTGCCATCGTAAAGATTTCATTCCAAAGGTATCAATTAGTGAGAAACGTTGCTCGCTAATTACTCGAAGAATTGAATACATGCCAATGAAAATTTTAGTCATAGCATCGGTGTAGTCCAACGAATGTTCAAAGGGCTGAAAGTTCTGCATGGAATAACAAATTACTAGTATACAAGGTGTCTCACTTGAGTGTCACTCCCAGAATTTGTTTTTAAGCCTTTGCACTCGGAGCTATCGTTACTCGAAAATTAAACATTTCTTCCTAGCTAGAATAATTCAATTCTATATGATTTTTTCCTTTTACGGATACGAAATTGATGTAATACCTCATAGAATACTTAAATGTTTAGTAATTGATTAGATACCAACATATTTAATAATGTAAACCAGATTTTGAATAATTGTACAGCAATTTTTAGTGGTGACTCTGAGTCACACTACTAGAGTGCTAAGGACTAATTTTGTAGCACAAAGAATATTGAGATCATGAAATTTTCAATGACTTAATTTTAATTTCCTTTATCATTTTATTAGGCGTTAGCTGTAGAGAAACACTTTCTACAGATTTGAAAAGCCTGCATTCTCCTTAAAAACGAAAAAGTTTGATCTTTATCTACGGAGTTCAAAATCATTTGAAGGTCATGTCCCAGTACATGTTTAAACGTATTTTTTCTGAGCTACGTGATGTAACACGAAAATATATGTAGTTATTTTTAAAAAACATCGATGACCTTGAAAACTACGAGAAAAACAAACCTTGCGGGATACTGACTACTTGATACCATTCAAATTGCACATAAAAGATTGTTTACTTTCATGAAATTAACCCCTTGCCGTATCATGTTCTTTACAGTTGCGGTGATTAATGTGATTATTCATGAGAAGCTGTTTCTGCATGCAAGGACAACACAGATACTTATGTTATTGAATCAATCACGCTGATTCTAAATAATGTTCAATTACTTTCTAATTATACTTGATTAATTATGATAAGCTTTGACAGTAATATAACGTGAATGGTATATTTATAACCGACAAAATAATTATTCTACGTTACTATACATCTTTATTACTAGACAGCGGATCTTTATGCAAAATAAAAATGTTCTGCCTGATTTGCAACAAACTGGAGTGAAATAGAAAAGTGTTTTCTTATTTAATATGTTTAACAGGTTGAAAATAGTATAATAGTATTTTAAAATTCTTCTCTGATGTGTTCACCATTTTAAATTATACCATCTCATTTTTGTCATAAATGCATAAACATCCGCTGTCCATTTATGATATACGACGTTTCTTTCTACAAAGCATTTTTATATTACATCTTGAAGAGACATCTGGCAGTAATGGAAAAAGATTCATCAAGGACATCTTGGACGTTATTCGAAACAAGCAAGGAATGCATTCCGTTTTCATTTTTTACAATCGGATTCATGCTAAAAATTTGCATTAACGTCGAGTGCGTGCGCAGTGTACCGAACCGGCGTGGTTAATCTACTGCTGAATTAACGAGATTAGTTTTCCAAGTACTTTTTCCGCATATTAAGAATATGCTGTGTTTCTTGGCCAGAACATTGTATTATAGTATCGTCTTTTACGCCACTCATACAGGAAATACGGGAGATAACAGTATTATCTTGCCCACGGTTATTTTGCAAAATCGTGTAGCTTTAAGTATCTGACAGAAGAAAAACGTGTTTAATGAGGGAGAACCTGTGCGGTTATAAAAGCCAGCAGATTAACGAATAGCTTTCTCTCAACATGATAAATTCTCTTTCCTTAGGTCAGTTTCGAACTATGTACCTCTAAAAAGCACCGCTCATAACAATGACTTATTAGTATGTATCTTTGTGCGGTATATAATAATAAATAAACTGCGGATTTTATGCGTTTATGATGAAAATGGATATATCAAATGCAAAACAGTAAAGACATTTAAAGAATTTAAAAATATCTTTGTGGATCTTATTTCAACAATTTTGAATTTCATCTACTCAATTTTCTTATAAATGCATAAACATCCGCAGTCTACTAATAATAATACAGTAACGTCTCTGTTGGCGCAAAAGCCTCGGGGGGATTCGGTTACGTCGATCGTGGACGGGTAGCTCTATTTTTTTGAGCTTAAAAAAAACAAGTTATGCTGGAAACAATGAAGAACGATGGCTCCAATAATTTTAAGCTCACGCATATAGGAAAAGCAAAGCTTCGCCGCCAAGGGATCCTACTTACAAGTTTAAAATGCAGTAACGAAATTATTAAAAAATCCAGAAACTATCTGAACACTCAAAATAAAAATTGGGAGTAATATTTTTAATTTATTGTTTAATGTAATATATCTAGTTTTTTGATAATAAATGTTGCGTTCTATATTTATTTTCTTTTGCTACTATTATTATGGGACGAATTAATTTCATTAAAAAAAACTGCCACTATTATTATGGGGCAGAGGGAGTATTTTATTTAAATTACATTGTATTTCGATTACACTCGTGATTCGCGTAATTAGCAATTAAATGAAATGGGAGGTTCGAATTATGTAATGGAATTAGAAGGTAAATCAAATACCGTGTGTATAAAATATAATGTAATTCACTTATTTAAACAGCACAACTCTGCTTTCGGTAAGTGAAAAAAGATCGTGAGAACTAATTTATAGACCACCCTGTAAAATGTTGGACGAGCATAAAAACTGACAATCTTAGTACACCGTGTATAAGCGTTCCGGCTCGTTAACAGTTTCTGCGACGAAATTGCTGGGAACAGTGAAACTCTGATGTTTGCAGCGGGAACCGAATCCTGACAATAAACGCACCAGTTAAGCGGCGTTCGTGTAACAGTTTTTCGCTAACGAAGAAACCTGAAATGTAACGAGATCGGACAAAACGGCGATTGGAGCGGTGGGGGGAACTGTAGGGGATGAAATGATGCCATTTTGGTATGCACGTATACGCCGGGCGCGAGCGTAACACTCTGTGTTAACGAATAAAGAATGGCGTGTTGCACCGGCTGCATTGGATGGGGCCTGGGTATACTGTGAAAGGACATGCAACGGACAACGTGTCGGCGCGAACAAAAAGGAGGTCGCAGAGAAAAGGACAAAAGCGAACTGCCAAGTCAGCTGCTGGAGTTGCGGGTCATGCACAGACGAGATAATTTCGATCAAGAACTCCAAAGGAGAAAACAGGGGATTCCTGTTGCCATGATTGATTTGCCCACTTCCATGTTGCAGGCCGTTCCAAACTACGAAACTAATAACCGTTGTTACAGAACTAGACACTGTGATCTCTATGAATTTATAGGGAAACAGCGTATTTTAACGAGTCGGTCTCGTCATGAAGATTTTAACGAAGTCTAGCGAATATGAATGCTATGTGTTTCTTTTTAGATAGAATAAAATTTGACTCGTTTGTAATCAATAGACTGCGAATCTTTATGCATTTATAGCAAAACTGAGAATTTTAAGGATTGAAGATGTCAATAAATGATTTCTCTTCTATTAAAATCATTAAGGGAAGAAACAACATTCAATTTAGTTTCTAGTTCGTGGAATCGACGCGGACAATTTTTATTTTGTATAAAAATCCGCAGTCTAGTAATCACTATTTAAGCATTGAAATAAATGTAGCCACACAAAAAGTATATATGTATTTTCTTTTCCTTTCTACGACATTTTTTGGGGATAAAAACGTTTTATGTAAAGTCAAAAGTCTGAAACCGGTGATGTGATAAGTTTTGTGTTAAATATATTTATTACTCGCGTTGTTCCAATGTATATGTGACCTTTTAACGCAATAAAAAAATTCATTAAATTGTAATTAATTTTCTTTAAATCAATTTCTTTCGTTACCTTCTTTACTTCCCCACCATGTTTTTCTACGTAGTCTTTGTGTGAGTGGAGTTGAAATAACTAGATGTTTTAGCTGCCGTATAATTGGTCCTTTTGTATCTGCTGAGAAAGGATCAGACACGTCTGCACTATAGAGGATAAGGATAACTGAATGAGGATAAGAGTACTAACCCTCAACGAAGAAATGGGACGCAGGGCAACCATCTGGTTATGATCAGAATAATGATCTGGCTTCCTTGGGCACATTGCTCCCACTAAGGTGCCATAAACCTTGGGAAGCCATTGTTTTATAATGATAGCTATTGTCGTATGCAAAAGAAAATGTCAGAATTTGCTTCGCAGATAATATGAAGTTTAAAGCTTGTCTAGCACACCACTGTAATTTTGTTTTAGCACAGATGTTGAAAAATGTATAGTAAATAAAAAAATATGTTTGTACATACATACACTCAGTATGTTTTGTAATAATTGCTTTAATTACTTTTGATTTTTGACATTGAATTAATAATGAAATTTATTCTCCAGGAACATACGATACTAAAAATCGCACAATAACTTCAATCTTGATATTTTTCTACGGCAAAGCACATTAGTTATGTGGTTTTAGGTGCGATAAATTGTTAAGAATTTTGTCATATACAAAATTATAAATATTATATTTTTGATTATTAAGGAAAATGTCTGTACTTATGGTCAAGAAAGTATTAGCAAGCTGCTCGCTCGAAATATTAAAAAACAACAAAAAAATCCATTTTTAAGTGTTAGATATTTTTCTAACAAATAATAAAATAAAATAATAAAAATATAAAATATATAGAATGATAAAATATATTTAATTCTGCTAGTTAAAAATTTGTCTATGAAAGTTCAATGAATTTGTTACATAAATATAATAATAATATGCTTTCACTCTAACGATGTAACATGCACATTATGCAAAAGTTAAAAAAAGTTCAACACACTGTCTATATCGCTCAAAGTGTGCTTTTCCGAAAAAGGATTCATGATTAATGAATCTCTTTTTTATTTACCTTTTCATATTTGCCCGATTTTTTATTCGGTATTTACACGAACAAACAGAAGAAGGGGGCACGTGAGGACGAGACGGCGCGTGATTTTATTTTCCAAAACACAATGTTGCACGAAAACAGTGAACGCGTCACGGTGTGCACGTAGACGGTTCCCCGGTGTGTACTCGTGCTGCTTGCATATTTTTCAACCGTAGAACGGAAATTAAACTTTTGTATATGTGCTTTCATACGTGTAATATTTATCTTGCGATTCTTTTGTTATGTATGATCATGAACCGTGTCGGGAATTGGTACGGTTTGGATAATGAAATGTAGATGCCGGCAGTCAGTGAATGAATGCGCGGCGAATTAAACAAAAGATACTTGATGGAATTCGCAATGCAGTTTCGCAGGAATAATGCGGTCGGGAGTGTATGCGAAAATCGATTTTTACAGTCTGCCAACAGGAATTGATTTCACTCGTGCGCCTTCTGCTAGAACTACAAAGTACCAGATCAGCCAGTAACTAATGCAACTTATCTCGTATTTTTGAAAGGTACAATATTGAAACGTAATCACGACTGTTCATTTTCTCTGTACAGTTTCTGACAGAATTGTACTCCGATTTAAATAGGACTTTATTCGGAAATGTAATTGTAAGCTAATAACAGGAACGATTGACAGAGTTTTAATTAATGCAACGAACGAACAGTTTCATCGATAGACTGCGGATGTTAAGTATTTTCCAACTTTTGTAGATATATTTTCAGAAAGTGGAATGAAATAAAATCTTATTTTTAATGGGAACAGCCTTTGTAGATCCAAAACAAATAAAAAATTTATATTCTAGCCTTTTTTGAACATTTTCATACGTAATATATGCATGAAAAGATCAAAATTATATCTTTTGAGGGCGATTGCGATCTACAATAGATTGATCTTTTATCTAGCGCTTTTGACTACTGAAACAACGCAATAAAAAAAGATATTCAAGTAAATGCTATTGAGTTTAATGAGAGGTATCACAAACATAAAACGTCAATAATACATTCCATTTAAAAAAATGTTGGGGTCCCCCTTTCTCCTCCAAAAAATTACCCCAGAAAATTTAATACATACTTAACCATTTAATTAAAAACAAATTATTTAAAAAACACCTTGTAACACTTTATCTGGTACACCCTGTATACATATCTATACAATTACAATTAAATTACTTCTACTTTAAAGGATTCAGAAGTGGAAGATTCACATGTGCATAAACGACCCCAATCTACAGATGGTTAAGAAACAAATAAATGTCTAATTAGTAGACAGCCGATTTTATGCGTTTATAACAAAAATGAGTAGGTGTAATTTAAAACAGAAAAAACATTACAAGAATTTTAAAATACTATTATATCATGTTCATCATGTTAAACAGATTAAGATAGAAAATAAATTCTTGTTTCACTCCAATTTGTTGCAATTCAGGTAAAAAGTTTTTATTTTGCAAAAAGATCCACTGTCTACTACATAATTAGCTTCTGTATCTTACAATTATACTGACAATTTTTATTTCGCGTAAAACTCCGCAGTCTAATTATTGAAGTTGTCTTGTACCACGATGATTCTTTGTTATTTATAGAAACTTTAATTACAAGATGATTTCAATAACGGTACAGAGTACAGGTGAAAATTCGGGTAAATGAAAATGTCACGCTACTTGAAATCGACATCTCATGAGCACTCTATTTTTTAGAGGGCGAAACAGCCGCGAAAGTTTTTCGCTGCAACTGTGGTCAATTCGAGGAATTGAGCACGCCAGTCGTCGATTTACGAGCATGTTGTTTCACGAGTCAGAGGGTAAATAACGGGGCATCGAATTTCATCTCACATCCTAGCACTCCGACTGTCATCCCACATGTGGATTGTTAGTTTTTCCTGAACCTGATTTATGGCAGAGTTATTCCAGGTCAAATCAATTACTTTTTACAATCAACGCCTGGAATATAATGAATTTAAAATATATTATTATAATGATTTAAATAATATTATAAAGGGCGTGATATTTAGATATATAGCTCTTTTCACTCGGAACTATTTTGACACGAAAACTAAACATTTCTTTCTGACCTAGAATATTTCTTTTCCATATGATTTTATTTCACTTTATGCGTATTAAACTGATGCAATTTACTCATGCAGTACTCAAATGTTTAGTAATTCATTTGATATAAAATCATTTAATAACGTAACAATTACTGATATAGCAATATATTTAGTGGTGCCTCAGAGTCGCCACTCGAGTGCTAAGGGTTAAGATAAGAGAAGATCGTAACACACTTACAAGGGAAGTTATCGAACCCGTAAATTCAAAAAGATAATGCTACTTTGCACACAAGTATCGTAGAGTAAGTTATGTCTAGACTGCGGATATTCAAGCAATATAAAAATGCTCTGCATTGATTGTGGGCAGCAGGAGTAAAATAAACATTGATTTCAGCCCTTAATGATTTTGTTGCATTAAAAACAACATTACAACATTCTTAAATTTTTCTAATCTGTTATTGTTTTATATTTCATCCAGCCAATTTCTTCATAAATGCATAAAATCTATTATACTTACGTTCAATCAACTATGCCTGCTATAATCGTCTATAATTTCGAAAGTATTTCGAATTTTCCTCTGAAATTTTCAGAGTATATTATTGAAATATGATACCTTCTAAAAAGTCGATTTTTCCGACCCGAGAAAGTGTAGTGTCCCCTTGAAGCGATGAAATCAGCACTTGGAAAATTTAAATATTTTCTTTCCGAAATACCTCGAGAACAACAAATGATAATAGAGAATAGTTGAAACGAAAGTTGCATGGTATTATCGTGTCTACCTAACTGTGTAATAATTTTCTTCGAATGTGTTTCTCAAACAAAACAAGCATTTAAAACAATTTTTTTACACGGTTTGGTAGACACAAAACCATGGAACTTTCGTTCCAACTTTTTATAACCCCTTGCCGTATTTTAACGAGGCAGACTCGTCATGAACAACCTCTTTTATGGTAAGCTGATTATAGAGAATTTGCAATGGAATAATTCATAATGAATTGCTATAGTGTAATGCAACAGTTACAGCAACATTGTACGACGAATGCTTGGCAAGTTTTCAACGAAAACTGCAAGAAAGTCGACCAGCACTTTTCAACAGTAAGGGCATCGTATTTTTGCACCACAATGCTAGGCCACATATTGCAGGAATCCCTATAGAAAAGATTTTGGAGCTGGAATGGTCCGCTTTACCTCTCTCACTGGCGAATCTAAGCTCCACTGATTAAGATTTATTTTTATCCTTTCAAGATTTTATCAAAAATATTCGACGGTGAGGACAAAGCCATGAGATTTCAGTTTCTTTATTTTTCTTTGGGGGCGCAGTGAGGTTAGAATAAACGTATAGTTTATATGTTCATGGGTTATTAAAAAAACGATATATATGATTGGTCAAACACACGCACAATAGCGTAGTAAAAAAATATTAATCATAATAGATGAGAATTACATTTAAACATATCTTCTACAAAAGCATAATAACGTTTCAACGATGGAACGCTAATTTTATTAAATTATTACCACAATAAATACTTAACCAACCACAATTTTGTGGTTGCAACATAAAGTGGTTGCAACATGGTTCTGAAGTGGTTCTTCTGTTTTAAGAATAAGTTATTTCAGAACGCTACAATAATAAAGAACGCTAATTATTAAATTGTTCCACTACGAAAGTGATTATCACGGATAGCGTTGTTTAGAATTGGTGTCGGAGACACGAGTGTAGAATTTATGACCAGGACGTGACTCGTTTGCTATTTTTGAGCTTTAGGTTTCAGTACACGTTTTACGGTTTGTATTACGTCGATTACTCTATTTTTTTTCTTCCATTTATTGCCACGAAAGACTCTGTTTCTAATTCACGAACGGGGTGTGCGGAATTCTTCCCGCGCATTAATAGCAATTGACCTATTATAAAGCCACGTGCCCGCCTAGAAGTCGAGACACCGAGTGGAACGGCTCATGAAATTCGTAGATAAAGGCGTCCGCGTTCTTACCTGCCCAATCCATACACTGTTCTCGCGTAAGGGTGCACGAATTTTACTGGAAATCAGCTCCGAAAACGTCTTAATTGGTGTCGGGACCTTTCCCCTTTTCTGGATAACGATCCGAGAGGAGAACTTGCCGGAAAAATCTGGGCGAAATCTTCGTTTACACACTCGTGAAACGGTTGCTTGTGTAATTAACCCCTGGCCGTATTAATTTTAAGAATGAGTAAAAAAATTTTCATTATACAATATATTATAAAATTTCACAAGATTGAGAAAAAAAAATTCAGATATGAGAAGGCGCATCCCGCACCCTTGCAATCCTGGAGACGAGACTACCCCCTTAAGTTTAAGTGTTCAGGGTGTTTAGTTACCCCCTTAATAGCTTGAACATCTTCAGAATAATATAACATTCCTTAAATGCTTCAAATGCTTTCACTAATTTGCATTTCACCGACTGATTGTTGTGATAAACGCATAAAATCCGCAGACTAGTTTTAACTTACTTTAGTTTATTCATAGGAACAATTTCGTTGAGGTGTATGCGAGGATTAGCAGTGTCATTAAGTAATCATGAAGCCAGTTTATCGTAGCTGTCGCCACGAGCACACTGAAGCAGCGAGAGAGCCTTGATTTTATGATAAAACAGCGGAACGCCGTATTTCATATGCAACGATAATCTTCGTCTGCGCGAAGACGTTTACGAGAGCTGGGAAAGGAACCATCGTCGTTTATAATCTCTTCGGATTCTCGAATAGGCATTCCAAAGAATCTCGTGCACCGCTTTCGAGTTTCGTCTTGAATAGAAAGTGAAGACGAGTACGCTTCTGAATGGCAGCCATCGCGATTGCAATACTACTTCCTTCAGTTTTTTCCCTCCGCCTTTCCTTTCCCCTCTCCTCCCGTTCTTTCTCAAAGGAAAGATTGCGGTCAACACACGAATCGGGATGTTGAATGTCAAAGCAGCACTTTTACGGAACAATCGAACTCCTCGCTGAAGAAAGTGCTGCCGAGGTGATTCAAGCTTAAAGCTGCACTCGCAAAATTAGCCTCACAATCAGCCGAATATTAGCGCCGGAGGGACTGAAATATTTCGAGCCTAATTGGTCGAAATATTCTAAAGTATCTAGACAGAAATCTGTTGGAGGAAATTTGTCATGCGCTGAAGTAAGCGGACTAATTTTGCAACGTCAAAGAAGTCATCTCTTTAACTCCAGATTTACGACGAAATGCACAGGAAAGAGCATCGACTCGACTATCTTCTGCACGTCTAGCGTCTTAACGATGATAATACGTCAGTGGATTGTCGTTTCTAAGTAAATATGGTTCTTTAACGATATGGAAGAATTTATATTTTGTGAGTAAATATCATCTAGGAATCGATACTAATTAAGGATTATGCCCATCAAAAATCAATAAATTGCGGATCTTTCTGCATTTACAGCAAAATTGAGTAGATAAAATTTAGAATTGAAGGTGTCAACATAGAATTTCTCCTGTATTGAAATCATTAAGAGAAGAAATAACATTCAATTTGGTTTCCATTTCTTGCAATCGATGCAGACAATTTTCATTTTGCATAAAGATCCGCAGTCTGCTGATCAATAACGTTTCGAAAATTATATTTAGCATATAAATCTTCAATCTAGTTATAATACACAGCACGTTAAATTGAATAAAAGTGTTTTGCACAGTGGATTACTGAAACGGGAGATCTGGATCGAATATAAATAAATGTTCCAAGATTATGCAACGCAGGTACAACATGTGTATGTATATTTATGTAAATTTGTTTCAGTCGAATCAGTCGTATATAGAATTTGTTGATTTTTCAAAACTGGAGTCTAAAGCAGTATTATTAATCTGTAAAATTGAAGAATTGTCGATTTAATATACTGTAGAAAATTTTGGCAAATTCATTGAAATCTCCTCTATACAGTAGGCATAATGCAGTTCTGTGCAGGCTGTGCATGTATAATCTTTAGCTGCCGAATGCCGAAACCCGACGCAATTAATTATCTCAGTTAGCAGCCTCATTGAGTATTATTGGAATAGCAGTGTGTTATATCGCAGGGCGATTAAATTTACGATACCTTTACTAACGACATTTCTCTAAATAAAAACATAGAAGCTGATTGTTTGTTCTGATCTTCAATTTCCTAACCGCATGTGCACGCTATTGGGTCAATTTCGATTTAGAATCACTACACAATAGATTTCTGCGCAGAATCCAGCTATCCCAGCTAACTCTTTTCACTGCAGGGATAACCAAGTTGAGCTTCAAGGCTCCTGAAGACATTGCTCCTATTAACCTTGATCGTTCTGATTATCCGAGTGCTTTTTCCTCCTTTATCCTCTGTCACCACGCGGTGAAGTATCACAAGACTGTTCTGGTAATGTGCAATACAATTGACAACGAATGCACAGAGAACTTAACAATGCCAAAAATAAAAGCAAAAATTAATAAACACTGGCAATGTTTGGTACAGGTTCTTGGTGTGGGTGTCGAATATGGCACTAGGTGTCACAAGAGGGACTCGAGGTGTACCATATTAAGAACCCCTTTCGCTGGAACCTGCAAATGTCACACCACTAAAAAAATATTTCTCCCAAGCTGTATTAATTTTTGGACAAACTTGACCCCGGAATCTTATAGGGGAAAAATGCATCTACAACTGGTAATTTTTTGGATGAAAAAGAGCATTCTAAAATAATCAAAAAATGACATCAACGAAAAGTAGTTCATATTTGGGCACTTTACCCTAGTTGTATAATATAATATGGTATAATATAAATGTTCTATCGTGTGTGATACATTTAAACAAAGTACGAACACCGGTTGTTCACTCATCGTAAAATAATTATCGATTTTTTCAAGGCTAACAAGGAACCATCCGAGAGTTTCAATCACCGGAATTGTTCAAATTTTGACCGGAGTTGAAGCACCAGAAAATAATAGGCACGTATTTTTTTGAACTGCAATCGTCTATGTCGAAAGCGTGAAAACAGCTCTTAAAATTTCGGGTGGAAAACCAATTCGATCGTATATTCTGATAACTCTTATAGCAGCACATAATACTTCGATTTGAAAATAAAGTAAATACATTTTATAAAAGTCAATTTGATTTAAAAATATACTTTTCTTCGCCCTCCTATAAAACATTAATTTATTTTCGCATACACAGATACATACGTACATATATGTAAACTACACCTTACAATATGAAATAGCAAATACTCACGACATTATGGGTCAATAAAAGCATATATTAGCTTTTACTAAAAAAATTCATGATAAGAGATCATTTGGTCTAGGAAGGATCTAAATGGATTAATTAAATCGTTTTGTGTTACTATAGTAATTATAAGAATATTTTTTAAAATTAGTGTTTTACTTTCAACTTTCTGGGATTCTTTTCAATATTAAAGTTAGATCCATATGTATTCGTACGTCCCTTAAAACAGTATAACTTTTTTAAAATCGGACCAAACGGCCTGAAGTTTTTTGAGCAATTAGAAGAATTGATTTACCAAATGGCATGCAAAAAAGATTCTGAAAAATTCCAATTGCTAAGAATTACGTGAGAATATAAAAAAGGCACTTTCCAAAACTTTTTTAGTTCAGCCAAGAGAAAATGTCAAATATGCGTTTTGCAGATCTACGTTATTTATAGACATGCTGAAAATTTCATCTGCAAAATGCATACTTTAAATTTTTATTACGGGCTCAAATAAGAAAGGTCTAAAAAGTTCCTTTTTTATTTTCTCAGGTAATTCCTTCCAATTGCATACTATTTTTTTCGAAATTTTTCTGCACGTTTAGTAAACCAATGCTTCTAACTGCTCAGAAAAAATCAGGTCGTTCGGTACAATATTGTAAAAAAGTTATTTTGTTTTAAAGGGCGTACGAATACTAATGGGACTGACTATAGGTGACCGTGTTTGAAATATGTGCATTCATTATTTTAAATTTAACAGCAGAGTATACGAAGTACGTAATATTCGCGTTGTTGCAGACCTCTGTAAAATATTTCTATTTCCAAGTTAATTCTTCACATATCAGACTCGCATTTGCCAGGGTGAACTATACGTAAATCTAATAAAGTGGTTATTTGACAGTATATCAACTAGAATTGCACAATGCAAAAATAAAATAAACAAACACGGTCACTTTTCTGCAATCAAAGTTTAATTTCTGAATAAATCGATATTGAAAATTTGTTTATTGTCCGTGTATTCTACGTTGCAATTGATAGAAACGTTGAATAATGAACGGACCTTTAAACCAGGCTTTTTCGAGCATCACAGCTGGAAAAATTTTTTGCTCCAATTTGTTTGAATATACAGAGAGTATGCATAAAATTTATTCTATATTTTTCACATATGCAGAGCAGTAAAACTGAATCGAAACTCAGAATTGGAATGTAACATTTTACTTCGTATGAATATGAAATCGATATAATACCTCATGCAATACTGAAATGTTTAGTAATTGATTAGATACCAGCATATTTAATAATCTAAACATTATTTTGGATAATGGTACAGTAATTTTTAGTGATGACTCTCTCTTTGAGTCACCACTCGAGTGCTAAGGGTTAAACAATTTTACAATCTGTAAATTTCCATTACAGGTTTAGATAAAAAGTTTAAAATCGTGACCTCTAGCTCTTTCTCCGTAATTCCCATCAATAGCAATGTTTAAATCATTTGATTTACACCTTATCGAGTAAACTAATTTTTCTAATATCTTGAAGGAATCGAAGTGATTTGGTGCTCTCGTCCACTATTTAAGAAAATTGTAAAAATGGTGACGTTTTATTTACAATTAATGCAATTAGAAGAATTGGTTTACCAAATGAGCGTGCAAAAAAGATTCTGAAAAAATTGCAATTGCTAAGAATTACATTACATTATCGAGTATAACTAATTTTTCTAATATCTTGAAGGAATCGAAGTGATTTGGTGCTCTTTTCCACTATTTAAGAAAATTGTAAAAACGGTGACGTTTTATTTACAATCAATGCAATTAGAAGAATTGGTTTACCAAATGAGCGTGCAAAAAGGATTCTGAAAAAATTGCAATTGCTAAGAATTACATTACATTATCGAGTATAACTAATTTTTCTAATATCTTGAAGGAATCGAAGTGATTTGATGCTCTCGTCCACTATTTAAGAAAATTGTAAAAATGGTGACGTTTTATTTACAATCAATGCAATTAGAAGAATTGGTTTACCAAATGAGCGTGCAAAAAAGATTCTGAAAAAATTGCAATTGCTAAGAATTACATTACATTATCGAGTATAACTAATTTTTCTAATATCTTGAAGGAATCGAAGTGATTTGGTGCTCTCGTCCAGTATTGAAGAAAATTGTTAAAAATGGTGACGTTTAATTTTTTTCTTCTGAAGACGGACAGCAACGAGCAGCAGTTCCATTTGCCAGCAAGCCTGATTAATCGGAACAACGGTAAACACGACACGATTGCCATTAACACGCGTATACGTTTGATCTGTTCACCGCTATCGCGCCTCCAGGTCCTGGCTTTGGTAGGTAAACACATTTACATCGCACGCCACGAAGGGGTTAATGATAATGTAAGTTCGTGTCTGACAACCGCGAACCCAGCGTTCCATGCGTGAAAGCGCGAGCGAAGCTCAAGTTAGCTGGTGCCTGTATCTCGGCAACGATTCAAAACCCATTCGAAACCCATTCAACGTATGAAAATTGTATGAAGCTCCGAGAAATCTGTACGGCACGCGTGAATACACGTGTAACATTTACTTAAAGAGTTGGCTCAGACCCCTCAAAGTGTAAGCCGCGTTCAGGTATTTAAGCTGTACTACAAAATGATTAAATTCTGGGAAATGGTTACATGTGAGGAGACGTGACTTGTGTAGTCCTCTACTACTCGGAGATCTCTATGGTACAGCAAGTCTGTTTATTCGTGACTGATTCAATCAATTGTTTATATGAGACCGTCGTACAATTGCCGTATCATTTTTTTTACAGTTGCAGTGATTAAAACGTCATTGTCCTCAAAAACGTCGTAGAAGAGAAAAGAAAATTTATGTTTTTTGTATGGCTACATTTATTTTAATGCTTCAATATTGATATATGCTCTAATATCGATTACAAACGAATTGTTCGATCGCGAATATCAAGCGTGAACGTGACGGATCGTTACACCGAATTCGCCGATAGATCACCCGCCAAATTAATCTTGGGTAATTGATTCAAGATCTAAAGAAACCGCGTTTCGTCCCGATTCTGCTAGAACGACTCGTCATTAAACGCGTGGAAAGGCGTGACATTTCTCAAATCCTCGCGAAACGAGGTTGTCCGGCTACGATTAGCATGTTCAATCAGTTGAGTATTTCTAAAATTCTTACAGTGTTTTTACTTATTTTAATCGCAGCTTCTCATTTTTGTCATAAATCGATCGAATCCGCTGTCTATTCATAGCATTTACATTCTGAAATCGGACATTTGTTACTAAATGTGTAACAAAGTATTTATCGTTACTGAAACTAAAGTGATTGTAAAATCATGTACATACTTCCTGAAATGTTGTAATTACTGTACTGCAGCATGACGTGAGAAAGCGATTAGTATGTTACTGGAAAATATCGGAACGCAATTTTCGGCGGTGTCGAAATGGTGGACAAGACGGTAAAAAAAATTTCATGTAAAAGCAGGTTCTCAGTTGAATGTCTCATAATACTGGCTGACGCTAATCATAAATTTCGCACTATACGTTACGTATTCCCGCGTACGGGTGGACCGTGCATTGTCGCAGGAAGTCATAAAGTTTTCATACTTCAACAATACAGTTCAGTTTTATTGGCGCCGATCTGCGATATTTTGATGCAATGGAAACATCCAAGTTTCTAAAGGTATTCCACGGGAAGACTATAACGTTCTTGCGAGTTTATGCGACTACTCTTCGTCCAGGAGATATTAAACCCCAAGCGTTCTATGGAACGTTGTAGTTATTTCAATTGCAATCAAACTGCAGGCAACTACTCAAGAGCTTTTTTCAACGAACAATAAATCATATTCACAATTATGTGACTACATTAATTAACAGAAGTCTTCTAATAAATTAGCCGTTTACTGCGCTATCTTACTACGAGTCCTATTGAACATTATTGTTAATATAATCTGTCTAGAATCGTCTAGACATCGTGTCTGGGCCTGTGCTACGATCACTACCATTTTCGAATTCGATAGAACGCTACGAACCTCCGTTTTAGAACAATGTTTTTGGATTTGAACTTGAATTGGGAAATTGAATTGTAAACTTGAATTGTGAACGTGAATTGTAAACTTGAATTGTAAACTTGAACTGTAAACTTGAACTGTAAACTTGAATTGTAAACTTGAATTGTGAACTTAAATTGTAAACTTGAATTGTAAACTTTAACTCTGAACTTGAATTGTATACTTTAACTCTGAACTTTAACTCTGGACTTAACTCTGATCTTTAATTCTGAACTTTGACTCTGAACTTTAACTCTGGACTTTTTTTAACTCTGAACTTTAACTCTGAACTTTAACCCTGAATTTTTTCAGAATTTTCAGCTTCGAAACCGAACTTAAAAGAAACATTTCAGGGTTCTCCATATTTTTTTCGACGCCCTGTATAATTGGCTAAAACACTAATTTTTATAAAACTCTTTAAATTAATTTGGATTTACTACAATCTTCTTTATAAAATATGTTATTCGTAAATAGAACGAAAATTGTATTAATACAAATGGAGTAACTTAGCAATCTGTGGAACGTCCATTATTACGTATTAAATATTGCACAGAAACATCATTTTACCATTAATCTTGTATAAAATAATATAGACAGCACAGAGTACCGCAGATTATTGCAAATAATTATATCAGTGGAGAACTGTTAAAATTATTTACCGTAAAATTTAGAATCAATTATTTTATAATTCAAAACTTTAATTTCAAAATTTAAAATCAATTATTTTTTTCAGGCAGAATTTACACGATAAAAGAATCTGATTGTACAAAAGGAAACTTTTAATTCTTTATAATTGGGGATAAATTACACACGTAATTATAAACTACTTTTTATATGTATCTCAAATAACTCAGTATTAACAAAAATATATTCCGATACTAGTATAGACGCATCGTTGTACACAGATATTCTAAAAAGAATTAACATATCATTATGAATAATTTCATATTCCGTCGCATCAAATATTCGTTTCGGCCGCCAGTGATACACTGTTGTGCAATAAATATCAAAATGAAACATAAAACGCATACAGGATGTGATCGAATAACATGACATGTTATTGCATCTTATTTAGAACCCGGAAATCGATGAAAAATGACCTACTTTCCTGCACATTGTATGTTTATTTAGTACTTTAATATTTGAACAACTAGAATGAAACAGAAAAGTGACTGTTTACTGACATGTATGAATTTTTCAAAAAGAAACGTGTGAACTCGCATGTGAAACACTGTACAAGTGGCACAAAGAATATGAAAATACAGCTTCCTGAAAAATTTCTTAAACACTTGAAATATACACACACATACAGGGTGTCCCATTTAAACCGACCCAGTTGAATATCTCCGAAATTCTTGATGATATTAAAAAATGTTTCAGACGAAAGTTAAACGGTATCATGAGACACACTCCCTGATGTAGATATCTTTTTTCAAATCAAAATCTTTCAATATACAGGGTGTTCCGTACAAATCGACTTTTCCCAATATCTCTTAAATTATTTATTATA
This sequence comes from Lasioglossum calceatum, assembly GCA_963966675.1. NCBI lineage: Eukaryota > Metazoa > Arthropoda > Insecta > Hymenoptera > Halictidae > Lasioglossum > Lasioglossum calceatum. The sequence continues at coordinate 1,238,315 of OZ016553.1, read as the reverse complement.
CCGGAAAATGTTTCAAACAAAAGTTGAGTGGTATTGAGGCAGACATAATTTGATTTTTCTTTCGTAGGTGGAGGAGTACAGAGTATATGCAGATTAATTATATTTTTTTTAATGGAACCATATATTTTTTGAGCTCGACATTCTCTGTAAAAAAGTATTTACCCATGTATAACGAAAGATCGTTATTTGGAAAATATTTTACTTTTTGTGTCACGAAATGCTGCTGGTAATATAATGTTTACCTCGTTGCGATGGATACTACAACAGCTACATCGGAATTGAGTATGCTCTTGTAATAAAAAATAAAATATCTCCGAAAGTAACGGTTTTTCGGTATATAGGTCAATAACTTTTTACAGGAAAATAACGAGCTGCATCGTTCAATGCATTAAAAAATATATGTTTCTATTTACAAAAATAAAGTTGACCTTCATATGTCCTCTACGCCTCCACCTACAAAAAGACTATTGACATGATACCATTGAACTTTGAATAAATAATTTCAGAGATATCGAGGGGATATTTTTCCTATCGGTCAAACCGGAATATAAATTACTTTGCATGTTTAACCCTTTGCACTCGAAGCTATTTTAACCCTCATCCGTCCCTCATTTCACGAACTGAATCTGCCCCCCGATTTCAAATTGACACAGTGATAAAATAACGATGAAATAACAAGGTAAACAGTTATTTTTCGATGTTTTTTTTATTCAAATCGACGAGTTAACATTTACATCCTAGATTTTTCGGTTATGTGCCTCGCACTAGAAAAACAAAAGACACGAAATTTCGGAAAAATTTACCTAGAAATAACAGGACAGTATAACTTATTTCGGGAAAGCTGTGTCAAACTGACACGAGGGACGGATAAGGGTTAACTCAAAAATGAAATATGTCTTCCGACCCAGAATAATTCAGTTCTATATTAATTTTTTTCTTTGTACGAATATGAAATTGATATAATACCTCATACGATATTTAAATGTTTAGTAATTGATTAGATACCAACATATTTAATAATGTGAACAATATTTTGAATAATGGTACAGCAATTTTTAGTGGTGACTTTCCGAGTCACCACTCGAGTGCTAAGGGTTAATGCTCTTGAAGCATATTGCATGTGAATAATGCTTATCATAGTTGTACGAAAGTACATAAAGTATGCGCCTTAAGGAGATATTCTAGTCTAGAGCGTGATATTTTAGACTAATTTGACGATTCTTTAAAGATAAAACTACGAAACCCGTTATTAAATAAATATTTATTGTAGAGGTATTGTATTATTCTAATTATACTTCTACAATGTCCATAAACTTACGGACGTAGGAGAAATAAAAAAAGCGTCTAAATGCGAGCCATATCCATAAGTTAAATTTCAATATTGACTATATAAAAGCAAAATGAAACGATATTTTCTAGATAAGGTATTATAATTAGATTTCACGTATGTTGTAATTAACATACCTTAAGGAGTATACTAAACCTTAAGGAGATATTCTATGTAGTCTAGAGCGCGATAGTTTAGACTAATTTGACGATTCTTTGAAGATAAAACTACAAAACCCGTTGTTACATAAATATTTATTACAAAATTATTGTACAATTCTAATTACACTTCTACAAAAGCGTCTAAAAAAGCGAAAATCGTGAAAATCTGCAATTTTTACCATCTTTAAACGTTTGCAGCTCATTGCAACGTCGACAAATTTTGACGAAATTTTCAGAATATGTTTAATTGACACAGATCTACAAAACGTATTTTTTAAATGTTCAATATAGGCCTACATAAACAAGTTGTAAAATGCAACTTTTATTATTTTTTTACAATTCCGATGAATTGCAGTTTTTGAAAAAATTTCTTTTCACATCCTATAGTAAACTAATTGCTCTAGGTTCCCAAAAAAGTTTAAATCGTATAGTACAATATTAAAAATGTTATCGTATAATTTGGAGCGTCCTAATATTAATTCGAGTCACTGTATGTACAGGGTGTATAAAAGGTCATACGATTATGTTCTGTCTCATCGACGCGGTCAGGTGAACGGTGGTAACAGGCTTTTGTCTATACGTATAACTCCACACAATCAAATTTCGAAAAAAATTCTACAGCTTATTATATATGTATATTTCAATAACTACTTGTTTGCGACATATAGTTCCTTCCAAAATTGTTCTCTTCTCGATGACTAGGAGATGTTGATGTAGAAACAAACTTTAACAACAATTTTCTTTTTTATAAACAAATGTCCACTGATCCAGAGGTGTAGAGTCACTCCTAGGACGGATGATCATTACTTATTTTTATACACCCTGTACATAGTTTCCATCATTATTATTAAGTCATACGGCATAAAAGGACTTCAATTTTTGAAATTTAAAATGACAACGCCTGTGATGGAAGTCACGTAGTACCTACTCACAGTTTTCTTTACGCCTCCTCTGAATTTTTGAAATTTTAAGAGAGTCTAACATTTCATGGGGAGAAGTGACCGTGAAATTTGCAGGAAATGTAGAGGAACTAATGAAATTATGAATCATCTATGCTCACGTAGTCTTTTTTCGACTGCAAGTGTCAAATTATACTTGATTAGTAGACTGCGAATTTTATGCAATTACCGCAAAATGGGTGGGTGTAATTTCGGATGTTGTAAGATTATAAGAATTTAAGGATATGAATGCATTACTTACAATGTTTGTACTGAACTATTGTACACTTACGTTGTAATGAAATTCTGAATCTATTATTTGAACTTTAACGTCAATTTTCAAGGTGATGATTAATTTTTGACTGATGGTTCCTTTGAGCAATTTGTCCCTCTCGATATGTAGAGCACGATAAAATCATTTAAAAAGAGATTTAGAAAATCATTTTTGCATATCATTTTATAAACCAATGCTTCTAATTGATTATAAAAAGTCAGGTCGTTTGGTACAATTATAAAAAAGTTATTCTATTTTAAAGGGCGTGCGAATACCTTTCGTGGCTCATTGTACAATTATGGAATGTATGCTTTAGCTAGGAAAGTGGGGAACAGTATAATGATTAGACTGTGGATTTGATGCATGTCTGGCAAAAATAGATAAGTACAACACAAAACAGTAGAAACTTTAGAACAATTTAAGAATATTGTTACGCTGTTTTCCACTTATTAGAATTATTGAAAGAATAAATGCATTCTCATCTAGCTTTCCACTTGCTACGATTGATTGAGAAAATGTTTCTTTAGCGTAAAAATCCACAGTATAACAATCATGATAATAGTTAGAAAAAGTAGCTTTCACTAATTGCAAAATCCCACGTGTATACGTCTAAATGTTCGAGGAAATTTTTCTGTCGGTAAGTTTTTCTAGACTGGACGTTTTCGCCATCGTAAAACATTTCATGAATATCGCCTAGGACAGACAGAACTTTCTTCTCGACAATAAATCATTTCAGCTTCATTGGTACTTAATAGTGGTCTCGTGCACGTATTTGGAAAGAATGATTTATCGTTCCGCGTCACTTGAACTTCCTCGTAAACGGGAAATTAAGGGAGGAGACAACGGATCGGAGCATCGGTGACCATTGTGTCGTAAAAATGTTTCCTGAACGAGCGGGGCTATAATTGAATAGGAAATGAATGCGGTAACGTTGCAGCTGATATGCAACTCTCGTCTCGGATTAATATTCTGGAGATACTGCGAGGACTTAATATCCTCCATTATTGCTCCGCCAAATCCTTTGGGTATGTGCATTATCTATATATTATTCACGATCATACTTGCTTCTCAGAGCACGTTGCAAAGGAGGAAATCTTTTACGGTTCGAAGTAGGTCTCGTGATTATTATTAACCTATGCTCCAGCTGAAGGAATTTCAAAGAATTTGTAATCGTACTGAACTCAAGTTAATAATATAATAGGATGTAACATTTCTTAACACTAACCGTACCGGGTACAAAATATGTTGTTTAATAAAAATTACAAGACCGAATTTATTTAGGTCTTTCACAATTTTTATAATAATACGTGCTCGAATAAAGAAATTTATTTAATAATTTCTAATGGAAGTATAACCGAAATATTTCGTATATATCATTTAAATATCATTTCAATAATCAGCTTAGTTTATTTATCAAAATTCTCGATCATATTAACACTAAACCTACCGACCATCACAATTGACTGATGTGTATAGTATTATGAAAATAAAAAGATTAAAATTGAAAATCGCAAAAATATACTCAATAAATTCCCATGAAAACACCTTTATAATTTCAATAATTGAAAAATAAAGAATGTGATAGCGGTCATCTGACCGGTCGTGGTACGGTTAGTGTTAATAGGTTGGAAATAATGTAACAATATGTTTAAATTCTTCTGATATATTCACCACGTTGCATTCCACTTACACATTCGTCATAAATGCATAAAATCCGCGGTCTAACCGTAAGAGTTCTACGGCACATTTAAATTATAAGAATTGCATTGTTGAGAAGAAAAATGTATCAAACGTTTCTAGATATTTCAAATTCATTGTCAGTCATTTTAGTTTAATAATTAATGTGGTCACTGATTAAAACGAATTAATATAATTTTTTGAACTATTCAACTATTCAACAATTCTTCTATCATATTTATTTCATAATTATATCTATCTTTATGTAATGTAAGTATTCAGCAAACGAAACGAAACAATTAAAAACGTGAATTCGTGTAGAAGAATGACCGCAACTGTTCTAAAGGAGGAAATCTTTTACTTGTACCTGTACTGAATGTGTAATTGTACTGAACTGAAGCTAATAATATAAAAGTAACATTTCTTATAAACTGATTTTATGCATATTACATAGTTTTTATAGGAATAAAAATCTAATTTTTCAGTTCAAATGAAATAAATAAATAAAATACTGATTTAAGGAAGGGTTTAACCACCCTCACGGATTCAGAACAATTTTTTGGCAATGTCTATCGTCATCTCCGTCGCTAGATACATTAGAAAGTGTTCTAAAGTGTTCTAATTATCTTTGTTTAGATTGCGAATATTTATGCAATTCTTAATTTTTGTAGACAAATTCTAAGAAAGTGGAGTCAAATAAAATGTTATTGTCAGTGGCAATATAGCTTTTGCAGATACAAAATTAATAAAAATCTTACCAAATTCTATTGAATTTCGTATGCTAACATTTTTTGAAAATTTTCATACATCATAAATGCATAAAGATCCGCAGCTTATTATTTTGAATTTAGTAAAAAATTAAAAGAATCCATCCACTTTATTAATATTTTAAATGCAAAATAATAAAAGGATTTAAAGAATTCAAAGATACTATTACATTATTTCCAGTTCGTAAAAATGATTAAGAATGTATATGCGTATCATTTATATATAGTTAATTAAGGTAAACAATTTTTATTGTCTATAAACATCCGCAGTCCAACTCTTAATATTTTGCTCTGAATATTTTTTGCCAGGGGTAGTACGATTACATGACGAGCATCATGCGACGATACATAATTTTACTTATCAGTGAATAAAGAGAATTTCTTTCCCGATAAGCTCTGTGTGAGTGACAGAGGTCCTAGGCGTACAACGATAATTATGAACACGGTCATTTGTTCGGTAATTTAACAGATCTCGGAATTAAACGTTCGGTTCTCGCGACATTACGCGCATTACGCCGCCGTCCAATAACTTCTTAACGAGAAAGTAAGAGGTTGCTTGTGTTTTTGCTGAAAGGGAACCGTCGAGTGCACTGCAGTTTTCTCCGCGTCGATTAATTTCCGCTAGCTTGGACACTGGCACTTTATTACTCCTTGCCAACCAAGGAACAGCGGCGAAGTAACTGCACGGAAACCTGTGCAGGATTTCTTCACCTCGTTTTACACGTATACACGTTGAACGTATCGTCGTTACGAGAGGAAACTCGTCCTTTTATTTTTAACGACTCCTTTTCACACTACTGTTTCGACGTCCTTCGAACCGCGAGGAACGAATCTTTATCGTCAAACTGATTCCAAAGGATTGCATCGGAGACGGTTTACGTTCTTTTTAAAATGACGTGAAAATAGTGGGAAGCGATCTGAATTCCATACGTTCTAGAAATCCTTCGAGTTAATTAATTTTTTTATTATACGATGGGTGGAAAGCTGACCAGTTTCCTCTGGTGGGGTCGGGGATGACCCGAAGAGGCAGCCTCATAAAAATACTGGGCCCAGGGTCCTTTTCGCAATTAGAAGTCGCCAACAGCTACGAGTCGCACGTGGATGTTTATGACCCGTCAATCGCTATTGAGCGAGAAACCAGAACCCTGGAAGAGTGTTTTTCACGAAAAAACGTACCCTAATAAATTAGCTTGCAGGGGCCTGACTCCGGAAACTGATCCAAGCACGACTGAAATTACTACTGGTAAAACTTCCTGAAAAATAGCGAAACTGCGTTCGCGTCGTAACAAAGATTCTCTGAAAGATTCTCAGAATGGCATCATTTAAAATCGAACACAGCGTAGACCCCAATTGACACTCGAGACGGCCACACGCTAAGCACGTCTCAACACTTTCACTGTTATAAACTAAATCATTAATTACCCCGACCCAGCGACAATATTGAACGGACCGACGCGACACGACGCTCGAAACAATTACAAACGTGAATTCGTGTAGAAGAATAACCGCAAATGTTGGTCACCATTTTTCTATTCACACATTGTATTTGAGAAACTGTGATTACAGTATTGAATGGGTCAAGCATAGAACGCGGGAGACTGTAATCTCAGTTGCGGAACTCGGCTCTGGTACGATGATTGGATTTGCTCGTTCGGCATGTAAAGACAATACGAAAGTTGCCTGAATACAAAATATTACCACACACGGGACACAAACGTCACACCGATTAATAAAACGAACTTGTTGAATAGGCAGAAAACCTCCATATTGCGAAAGTTTCAACAGAGCTGTTGATTCTCCAATTGTTTTACGCAATACGTTTTCAATGCAATGCGAATTATTTGATTGTTCACAGCGAATATTCCGTCTGTGTAAACCTCGTCACCTGCATGAAGGGAAATTTTCAATACTCTGCAGACCATTCTTAAGCTTAAAACAATTTTAATTTATATTTAAATGTTACGAACTTCATAGAGTTCTGAAATATATTTTGTTTATTAATTTACTTTACCTTTGCGGAAATTACGAGAGTTTGACTTTTATACAATAAAAGCTGAATATCACTGATGGATTTAAAAAATGTATTTTCGATTGTATTTATATTATTTAAAAATGGGATACATTATAAATGTTTTTAAATTTCGCATTAAGCCTAGGTAAAAAACATTTCTGTTTAAATTCTGGAAAAAATAATTAAAACATTTTCGAAAAATTTCCTTCCAAAATAATATGAAAAAGACGTTTTTTAGAACGACTGGATTGGCGAAACTCGTGGAGCATTGCACACTGTTCTCGAAAATGTGTAATTAGAAAAGTCAGTACACACGTGTGTCTCCTGTTTTGCATTTTATAACATTTCCCTGATTAAAAACACGAATTTGTTGCATTTCACTTTTAATGAACTAGAACTAGACTAGTGTTTGTCATCCTGGTTCCTTAAGATGGCGGAATAATTAAAGAGATCATACTTTGACAATCTACGTTTTCAACTACATCCTATTAGTATAATAATTCAATTCTTCTAAAAATATATAAGCATTGCAATTTGCAAGTTTTGTAGACGAATTTTGAGAAACTCGAATCAAATAAAATCTCATTTTCCGTGGCAGTAGCCTTTATAGACCTAAAATAAATGAAAATCGTACTAAACTCTATCGTATTTTATGTCGTAGCATTTTTTCAAAATTTTCAAAAGCCATGATTGCATAATGATCCGCAGTTTAATAAGCATTAATGAAAGTGTCTGAGAAAAGTGTAAATGTATTGCGTTTAAAAATATTTCACCACTTGGTTATTGATAAATGATACATATTTTTCTTGACCAAAATGGTTTTTAAATGTGTGATATAAAGTATTGAATACAAATAGAGAGTCTATTAAAATTACACATACCGTTGATGCTGTAATAATGTGTATTGTTGACCGGACGCTAGGTTGTTGACAAAGGACGCGATTGACTGGCAGTTCTTGTTTGAGTCACCGGAGTAACTTTGGTTCCTTTGTCTTTGCTAATGTTTCCCGACGTAAATTCGGTAGTCACCACTGAAATATCAGTCGCAACTTTCTAACACGACGAAGACACTCGCGTGAGCAATGCTGATCGATTTTCACCAAGGCTGGGTAACTTTGCTACGAAGATGCACTTTCCGATACCTGCCGAAATAAAGTACCGAATTAGAATGTATTTATACAGCAATTTATTCGGAATTTTTACTATACCAATGAATCCTTACGAACTAAACAAAAAAAATTCCACCAAAACGCTGAAGCCCAATTTTAAGCAAATATTAACATTTACATATAAAATTAAATTGAAATATAATTTAAAATTGAGAATCTGATTAAATTTTGAGATTTAAATAGCTAAATCTAATTGTAAGCTAATGCGTAAGCAACACTATTTATTGTGCAAATCAATAAAGATTGAATCGAGTATTGTAATTCAGTAACTGTTCCATTATACGAACCTTCACGTTTCATTGTTCAGTAATTACATAATCGCATATAAATTATTCCTATGGCTCTGAAAATGATTTATTTTACGCAATTTTACTATTTTTTTTTACCATTTTTATAATCCACGGTGTTCGATTTTTCTTCTTGAAAAATCAAGATATATTATTTAACGTAGGAAAGTGCAATTATTAAATACATACGCGACAGACTGTTTAAGGAAATATTAACACAAAAGATATTTGATCTAACAAACTGGACGTTTGTTATAGCAGTTAAAATACATTAGATGAAAACGATATTTCTATTGCAGGAAGTAAAATTCGATTGTCTTTAGTGTGTGAGAGAGGTAATAATGTAAAAAAAACCGTTACTTCTTCACAAAACGCAGATGTTTCCAAAGAAATCAGAAAAAATTTTTTGTACGGCCAGCAATAGTGAAAGCTGTTGGAGGAAAATGTTGATGGACTCTACAATGTTTCTCTGGGACCTGGTCCTAAATTGAAGGACGCATGGAGAACGTAAACTTTTAACTAATTTTTGATTGTATTAACACTTTCAATGCGTTCTTGACGATCTAAAACTCGCCCCAACGCGAATTTTTATTTTTTTTGTGAAATCTAAATATTACCTCTCTGGAAATCACTTTTATGAAATAAATACATTTTTTTCTCATAAATTTTGAGCATAAATCGCTAGGTCCGTTTGTCAGTTCCAGAACTGACTCGCGTGGTCTCCAGAACTGACCCGCATTGAACGTGTTAACTTGGCAAATTTCGATTCTTGTATGCGTACTTCGCATACACTCTTTAGTGGAACATATTTATCATACTTAAGATTCAATAACTGTTACAGCAGCGCACCGGTTAAATTAACAGAGGCGAATTTATTTTTCGAACACCGATAGATTCCGTTAACGTCATAAGACTTCTTTAAACGAACGGCATTTACGTATCCTCTGGTATAATTCGTAGATATCTACGATGCATGGAATAATATTGGTAATGGAATCACTGGATCATCCACGAGTAAGCTTTAAATGTCGCATTAAAGAAGATGTACATCGAATTCCGATAAAGATGTTAACTTGCTACATACACTATAACAAGTTATCAAGTCCATTGCATTTATCGATTTTTATATTAGTGTCTCATTTATCCAAGTATGCCTTATTTTAATAGCAACGACCCGTTGAAGGAATTGGGAACGTCTTTCGGAATTAAAGTAAAGCGATACTACGAACTTTCATACAATGCATATTACAGCTATTATAGTCTAATGATTACTAATTTATTTCTTGTGTGGTCCAGCGTATTGAATGCTCGACTGTGACATCGTATTTGCGGAACATTTTGTCTCTTCATTTTGCCTGTTTAATCGCCGCTTTTGATGAGCACGGTCAATGACAGAGCATTCTGTATTTCATATTTTAATCAGTGTTGCTCCAGCAAATACTGATCCCCGTGGCGTATTTATTTATTGCAAGATATTTTGCTGAACGGAAATCCGCACCCCCATTCCTCGGGAAACCGTAAATAGAGACGAGAAACCGCCGACTCTTCGGCAATTGACGGCAAACTCAATGTACACTCAGCGATAACCACCCACCACTTTCTCCCTGACCCTCCTATCCCTCCCGTCGCTAACCTCATCCTCCAGCCATCGAGACGAAGCGTGAATCGTGCGTGAAAATGCTTTACGTCGCACCGGGGATGGCATGGTGGCACCCTCGTTCTTACGTGTCATTTTCGTGTTTTTGGCAAGAGGAAGAGTCGACTCTCGAAATCTTTCGTCTCCGCGAACTCGGGGATTCCGCGTTTTCCACTACCAATAATACACGCCGCGAAAAAAACTACAAGACATATAAGGAAATGAATAAAAAGTAAGAATTTGTTTCTTCCCCCATTCCTAATGTTATTATTTACATCGTACAGGGTGGCCCACAAATGCTGTATATTCTTGAAAGCGGTGAAGTAACATTTTCCTTTGCGATATTGTTCTCAGCAGCTTTGTTCAGGAGTTATTATCGAAAGACATGGAGTATCAGAGACAAATCATGCAACCAAATTGAAATATCCAAGAATTCAGAAACATATTATTGATTAAATATAATCTAAAATTAAAAAACAGGTAATAGAGAACGAGTTTCAAAACTGGGGGTCAATAGTAGAATTTATTAAATATCTCGAGAAGTAGAAAGGGCAGGAAACTTTTTTCCTCTTCCTTTTTTCCACTTATTTGTATTCAATTAGTTTTCACAATTGAGCGGTAGCCCGGTGATTATTACCAGACAGACCACGTAGCAGTACCTGTCGTACCTTTCCTGGCTGTAAAAGGGTGAAGTAATGATATTATAGTACAGAATAATTGCCGAAAATATTATAAAACTTTATGATACTGCCTGGAGTACGTACTAGAGTACTTCTTGCGCGAAGTAGGACACCCCAATAGATGTGATAATTTTTGTTACATGATAAAATCAAACAGTTCCGGAAATATGTATCCGGTATTTTGATTTATAGAACGAGATTTCATGAAAATGGATTAATATTTCATTACAAAAGCTGCTAAAAGACGTATTTTTCAATATAATTTTTGAACAAGAGATTTAACAACAACCTTTTTTCGATGGTTGGATTTGTAATTGAAAACCATTCGATCCATGGTTGAATTTGTAATTGAAAACCATTTAACCATTAAATTCTTTTTATCATTCTACTGTTTCACGTTTCACCTTCTCATGGATACTTTAGTTAAATTGGTCGGAGAATATTCTGATAAAATTAGAGAGGTTTAATTATGAATTAAAATAATTTCACAAAAAATTTTAATATTAGAGGGATAGCTATATAATTAAAATTTCATTTAGATTTCTACATAATTAGTGAATTTTAATCAAACAGAGTTAGCTTGTACAATAATTAAATTTAGTGGGGAATGTTTTATTGTTTTTGAATTTGATTGTTAGGATAAATTTAAAAATTGGAAGAATATGTAATAAAATATGAAGAAGCTCTTCTGGAAAATATTGTGATAAATACATAAAATCCGCAATCTAGTGATCGCAATTAGGAAAGTGTCGCCCACATACTTCAGAGCGGCAGTGTAGCAGCACGCTTTTATGCCCGTTCCCGATATTATTCGGTTAGGTTGGATGAACGGTAACGTCGATACCTCATAATCGACGGTGATACACCGGAATTACGAGCGTTACAATTTCCACAATGAACATTTAGAGCAGGCGACGAGACGAGCATAGATCGCGAAGACCGAGTTCCTTCCTGCGAGCGATCGTATAATTTTATTGTGTTCCGTCCGGAAGATTCAATTTCCATTTAGGCGCTCTAGCTGCTGCTACCGGCTGAATATTGGACTGACGGGGAGATAATTGAAACTTTCGCCAGAAACGGAGTAACCCGAAATTTTGCGTACTTCGCTACGGTCAAGTTGTTTTGGATTATTTTGTACCTCTTGTCCTCTACATATTATGTTTTTTAAGTAAGGTATATGTATCTTGCTGCATTATAGTATACCTTTTGTGCCTTGGAAGCTCGTTTAATAATTTTTCCCTAAGTAGATGAAGATTAATATAATCTAATTAATTAAAGAAGATTAATATAAATAAGTTTAATCATCATAGTTAGCATTCGACAGTGGATTTTATGCATTTGTGACAGAAATGAGTAGATGTAATTGAAAAGAGTAATAATATTAGAAGAACTTAAGAGTGTTGTTATACTATTTTCGACCTATATCTTGCAGTGAATGCGAACCATTTTATTTTAAATGAAAATCCACACAGTCTAGTTATCACGTTCCACCAAATGCAATATATCCTTGTATAAAACATGAAAAAAATATTGTCACAAAAAGGTTATAAATTCTACAAATATTGTGTTATGCGTTATCATTTCCAGTAACGACATGGACAAAATTAATTTGTTTTTCTGTTAGCGAAATACAAAATCGTGGTCGTCATACACGTGTGACTGGTAGCAAATGTGTTAATAAATACAACTGGAAAAATATGCTGCAAGAACGACAGAACGAAATTGGATTTTTCAGAACAATAACGTTGCGATCGATAATGTCAAATCTGTACGGAATTCTAATTTTCGAGGAAATGTAGCGCTATTGGAGTTACTTTTTACTAAACTTTTTGGTTAAAAAGTATTTTGTTAAAAGTTCGTCTGAATTCCTCAAATATAACCTATTTTTTACCGTTTTTAAATTGTGTAACTCCATAAGTTACTGTACTTTTTATTTATCTTTTATTTATGTCTATTATCAATAATATTTATGTTTGTTTGTGTTATTTATCAATAATATTTAATTTGAGTTTTCCAAAAAAATAACTTTTTTTTTCTTCGGAAAAACATACGGTCCCATTTAAAAATATACTGATGACCTTCATATCTCTTCTACGCGTCCACTTACAAAAAAAAATGACAAGACCAAAGTATGCATCTCTCGAAAGCATTCTTCGCTACTATAAAACTATAAACATTCTTCGCTACGAATAATAATCATGACGAAAATCGAGGTGGTAATATCTGGTGAACCACCCTGTATGTATACTATTTTAACGATATTATTTTTCGAAACACAACCACAGAATTTTTTCGATTTCGTTACGGAGGTAAAGTTAAAGTTATCATAACAAAAGTAATGTTAAAAGAACATGCTATTTGAGCATGTACATATGCACAAGAATTGTTTTCCAGTAATTGTACAATTCAAAGTAAAATGTTCCTTTTGCAATAATATGAACTATTGAACTTTTTTAGATCTTTATTTTAACACTAAACCTAGCACGAGGGGTCAAATGACCCATTTTTAATTTTTTATTTGACAATTATTGAGATTGTAAAGGTGTTTTCATGGGAATTAAAATAGACACTATACTATATTATAGTCAAAATCGCACAAAATATAAATAAATTTAATCTTGTTATTTTTATAATACCATACACATTAGTCACTTTTGATGGCCGATAGGTTTAGTGCTAAGAAGTAATATTTTGCTAATAATGGTACTGCAGGTAACGATCATTACCGATACAGCCTATGAAGAGTGAATATTGTTTGGGAACCATATTACATCAAGGTAAACGCACCATAGTATCTAGACGAGTATTATGTGCCAATCGCAGATGGGGAAGTCGATGAATACACGTCCCAGGGTATCTTGTTAGGCGTAACAAACATGAACGACTATTTGCCGAATCAACAAATTTTAAGTCCTGGGGGGCAATTTGATTGTTAAGGGAGGCAATTTGAAAATGGACTCGTCCAGAGTTTGAGTTAACCGTATGCAGAGTTGGGCAAAAATATTATTTGAATAAAAATTTCGAATAAATTGGGTTTAAAACGCACTTGGAAGAAACCCACTTTATTTTAATTAACCAACTTTTATTTAAATAAAATTTTTGCCCAACTCTGACCGTATGGCGACTCTTATTTAATATACAAGGATAATTTAAAATAATAAATAATTACTAATAATTAAAATAATATAGAAAAATCTTTCATTATAAGATTATTTCGTACTTGAATTTTAGTATGTTTAGAAAATTTACTTTTTGTGTTTCCTCAATAATTTCCTAGTGATATCTTCTAGTTTCTTCTAGTTCCTTTGAGCTTTTTCAAAAAACTCGGAAGCTAAAAATTGTTTACATTATTATGTTTTAGTTGCGTCTCAACGTGATTATTAGACAGCGGATGTTTATTGCAAAATAAAAATTTTCTCCCTGGATTGCAACAATCTAGAATGCAGTACATATTTATTTTGTTTCCAATACGTTTAATATGTTGAATATAATATAACTGTATTTTTAAATTCTTCTAATATTCTTACTGTTATAAATTGCACATACTCATTTTTAACATGAATGCATAAAATCCGCTGTCTAGTGATTATTAATGTGTATTTTGAAAGATGCAAATTCGACTTTGTCTTCAAATTTCGTAGAAACTGAAGGCGATAGGTAAAAATAAGTTTCTACGAGAACATTGGTGAAATTAAATCGGGAAATTAATTTCAGACAGTATACTTATGTATATATTTTAACCTTATATTGAAAATTATTTACCATAGCTAGAGGGAGATTTAATCTCTGTATAATCACACCGCTATTCCTACTATATCATAGGGATTTCGTGCCTTCGTTTCCTTCACTAATTGCAAACAGGGGCAACGGTCTCTGCTTTCGAAACCGATATTCCTACCCCAGCATCTCACTTTGTTTACGTCCTTATAATTGCATCTTCATCTATACAATGTAGAGGTACAAGCTGACAATAGACTGGCTTTGTTTCGATCTTGTTAACAACCGGCATGGGCAACAGAGATGAATCGACGAGAGGAACACAGTACTGAAGATAATCGTCTGTCAATTAAACGATCATAAAACTGTATCTACTGCTCATTATAACAGCGATACGAGAATAGAATGATTTAATTATGTGGAATTTTCACAATGTGAGTCTCAGGGCAGGTTTTCATTCACACCTAACCCTTCGCCGTATTTTAAAGAGTCAGATTCGTCACGAAGATTTTAACAAGGTCTAACAAATATGAATGTTATGCCTTTCTTTTTAGTTGAAATAAAATTTGATTCATTTGTAATCAATAGACTCTGGATTTTATGCATTTATAACAGAAATGAACAAGTGGAATTTAGAACAGTGAAAATATTAAAAGATTTTGAAAGTATTAATATATTATTTTCATCACATTAAAATTATTTATGAAGAATATAAATTTATACATAATTAGCTGCTGCATCTTGAAATTGATGCACAAACTTTTTATTTAACCCTTTGCACTCCGAATTATTTTTCAATTTTCTTGCTAACAACTCTCTAGTATTTTAAGTGTTTCTCATTAAAAAGGTTTTAATCACTGAAACCGTAAAATAAATCGTAGGGCAAGGGGTTAAACAGTTAGAGGCATTTTTTAAAAAGATCTTTTCAAGGAAATGTATACAATTTTAATTATCTTCGTCTGAAAAAGAAAGGGCCCAAAAATCAGTACAACAAGATCTGAAGAATGACACTTTAGACCAAAATATTATGCAACAGTATAAATAATCTAATACAACAGTATAAATTAACTGAAAACTGTCAACCGCGTAATGCAAAGATTGCAGCCGGTTATGAAATGAGTTGTAAAAATATTATTTGCATCGAGATATGTATATGCATGTTCTAGAAATTTATTGGGATTTGGGGTTGTAAAATGTAAAGGCCTATCGAAAATCAAGTTTCCTCATATCCTTTCATCCGAGGCTGGCACATGTAATGCCCCTTTCTGATAAATGTGGGCATCTGGCAAACTGGCAATCGATTAGAGCAAAAAGAGCCAGCAAGAACATTTTTCCACCTTCCAAACTTTTCGCATTACCGTGAAATAAGTTTACTTTTGTTCCTTGTTTTACCCGTGATCTCCAAATTGGAATAGCTATTTCCCGTATTTTTATTTCCCAATAGTGCCGTATAAATCACCAAAAAACTTTGCATACCTTGCTCAAGTGACTTTTTCATTTGAAATTACCACGTAATGGAAATGTCATCATTATCTTGAACGTATCAGTGATTAGACAATATTTAACCCTCGTACGCTCCTCGGAAATAGTTGCATAAAAGATTCTATGATAACTTCTATCCGTTTTTGCACGTTAACCTAACAAATTATGTTTCATTTTTGACGTCATATTTTAGAGAAATACATCTCTCAACACAGATAAAGAGAAACCAGTCATTTTATAGTATGCAAAAATAGTAAATCAGCGAATTTTCACCCTGAGGAACGTATTAGGGTAAACAATATTAGACAAGAAGTAGACTGCGGATTGTAAACATTTATGACAAAAATGAATAGGCGAAATACAAAATTGAGAAGATATTGACTCCTTGCCGTACAATAATGTGTCTGACACGTGATGAAGATTCTGAACAGAGTCTAATAAATATATATATGTTATTAATTCCCTTTAAACCGAAATAAAATTCTGTTTTGGTATTGTTAATGTACAGCTATTGGAGAACAAAATTGGGAAAAAATTAATCGGTCATATGCTGTGATTAATAATTACATCAATTTACGTGAAAATTACGGAAAAAATCATTTTAAAGGTGGTAATAAAAAATTGTCAAAGAGACAACATTCGTTATTAATGAATTTTTTGGAATGAAACAATTTTTAAATTTTTCTGGACAACAATGCGACGTATACCAGGCCTTAAAGAAATAAACAGGCCGGTCTTGATTTCGCACGGGCACAAAACACAGTGACTTTATAGAAGTATAGATCCAAATTACTTACTACAAATCTTTACGCATCGATATTCAAAAGTTACACGCCATAGTATATGCCGAAGACGCCACATAATTTCGATTCAGCCGGAGAAGCATTTTCTCTTGAAATAAAGTATTCCCTTTAAGAATAATGAGGATACTTATGCATTCAAGTTAATTCAAATTTAAGCCGATAGCGAGGTGAATGTGGAAATAGAAGTGGTGGTACAACCATATAATAGGCAGTTTCCAGCTCAGCAGAACCAGAACGCAGCCTGCGCAACTGAGTAAAATCGGGTTTGGATTGTTATTGGATGCACAAGTGTTCTATATGGCTGGGTGTATCGCGACTCGCGTTTGTATACGTGCACTTCTGTTCCGTAGAGTTGTACAACCGTCCGATATTATAGGAATTTCCTTCGTGCAACGATGACTCACATTCGTTCTTGTTACTCTTCGACGACAGACATCCTCTTAATTGTAACAAAGCTAGTTACAAGGCGCAGTCGGCGTTTGCCTTTTGTGCGAGCCATGCCGTTTCATTGTTATGCTCAGACGACGCGAAAATAGAAATATGTGTTACGTGTGCAAATAAGTTATTTCCCCTTTTTTCCAAATTCAAGATTTTATTACATTTTACGTTACTGTTTCTAAACGTTTTTTGGTTGACGGCACTGTGTCGGATTTTCGTTGAGCAATTACTCCAACTGACCGTCATCAAACTTTCTCGGTGCGCCTGAACCATCGTCGTCTTCCAAATTAAACTTTCCGGCTTTAAATCTTTGGTACCACTTTTTGCATGTCCTGTAAAATACAGCGTTCTCTCCCAGTGCCGCACAAACCTTTCCAGTAACTTCAACAGCTGATTTCCTAAGCCGGAATGCAAAGAGTAAGCAGTGACACACCACTGGAAACTCTTAGAGCCCTCATCACGACTCTTCTTAAAACTAGTCTTTAAAACTAGGGAAGTAATTCGAATTCAGTCGGAAGTTATAATCGTAGAAAAAAGGGGAAGGAACTTATTTGCACACCTAATACTTTTAGTTATTTCGTTACGAAACCTTTACCAACGGATTGGTGAATTTCTTCTGGTTAAAACGAGGCCAAACACGTTAGAATTGCGATTATATTTATTTGCTTAACACTAGGTTTACGGAGGTCTAGAAATAACTATTTCACAGTATTTTATAAACATAACAAGAATGTGTCTATCCAAACTTTTGGGCATTTTTCCAATAGTATATACCCCAAGAAATAAATTTGGTAACAATATTGTATGTGGAATCAAACTAGAAAATAGAAATTTTCAACACTAATTAATGGGACAAAATGATAAAACATGTGTTTAAAAAATGGGATGTACAAAAACAACTTCCCAGTTTTAATTAATATTCAATATTTTGTACTCTTTCGTGTTTTATGTTTTTGGAAGGAGCTCCAGACCAATCCAAAGCTAATTTAAAATGGCGAAGTTCGTTGAGGTGAACTTAACAGTTTTTACAAAGGAAAAAATTATTCAAAATATCAAGCTTTATATTTAAATAGTTGGATATGTGTCCTAAGTAAGTTATTATTTTCTCTGCATTAACAGAGCAAATTTGCAGCGACCAATCATTCAACAGTCCCTTAATAAGAGAGAACCATCTAGTAGGCCAACACGAAGAAGTATTAACCGAGAGTTGGCGTAGGTTATCGAGGATACAGACATACTTTGCCAGTTATGATAGTTCGTGAGCAAAATTGGCCCATCTGAAATATGGATATCAAACACGCGAGACAATAGCATACGGCGCGTAACCGATCTTTGAGGGGTATACTAAATCTAAAACTAGTAGTCATGACAAATGTCCTGGATCACCATACGATCGCTGTTCGTCGGTCATCTTTCAAACAGAGACATTAGATTTAATACGACGATCAATGGATCGTAGCATCATAATATCTTAGACATTTCTGGTGATCGATCATTCAAATTCGTCTCTAGTCTCTACTATTCATTAGTTCAATTTCGTGTTAAATTACGAGAGTCATTGCGACGAACATAATAAATACTTTTACATAATTTTACATAGAAAATCCTTAGGACAAGTTACTTATTTATTTTTAGTGTAATTTGCTTTTAATACAACTCGTATTTCAAACATTTTATCTTTCTTTATTTTATCTTTATCATTTGATGATTTGTGTGTTTCTGGTACGTTTATCATTGTAGCATATGAAAATCTCTGTAAAAAACCACATTACAAAAGTTAGAATAACTAAAAATCCTTGCAACAAATTTCCATTTAGCATCTTTGTAAAGAGATATGATTTACAATATGATTTATAAGATTTCCGTATTTCAATATCTGATAAATACATTAATTAAATTTATCCAAACAAACCGGTTTATAAAAATCATCCAACCCAGCATTTTACATACAGAGATCTTGTTTTTTTCATATTTTTTGCTGTTTAAATTGCATTTCTAAAATAATAATCGGCGTTCCAGTTCTAATGTCGTAACATTTTTAGATGAATGTATATATTACTCAGTATTTAGGTGAAGACACTTTAAATTACGTGATTCTGACCATTCGTAGAACTGCAATAGTGCAGACGGTATACGTGAAAAGGGTTCCCCGCCAAAATTGTCGAACCATTAGCCCAAATTGCATTTAATCAAGATCACCCAGACAGTTTTACTAATGAGTTTCAACTGACTTGTTTCCCATAGTCGATACACGCGCTTAATTTCTAACGAACTATTCACTCTACACGGATAAAGTGGGTACACAAGTACACTGCTGTGCAAAAGAAAGACGCACCCAGTATAATTATAAGATACAATGAGGAACAATATCTTTATGTAGAAATTGTATTGTACAATGATTGATTTATTGCATTTAAAGTATTGGATAATCCGCAAATAACATAACACATATTCTCAGCACTATTGAATTAAACAGCGGAATCCTTCTTCAAAACTTACTGTGTTTTTATTTGATTTTTTACGCTTTTCTATTAAATATGACCAGGTGCTTCTTTCTTTTGTACAGTAGTGTACGACTATTTGTGTAAAGCAGATGAATATAATTCAAGAAATTCGATTAATTTCAATCTGAATTAGCGACAAGTGAATGCCGAACAGTAGAATATTTGTCGCATTGATTGCGAACTAATACAATCACAACTTCGATGGTGTTTACGAGAACGTTTAGATTACTGTCAAAGTTTCAATTTCGCTCCTCTTACGGCCATCGTGCTGCGGAGAACAACGCTGTTGAACAGAGGTTAACTTTGCGCGTATGTTTTGATGGCGAGGAATTAACAAAGTTCATCAATTAATTGACCCACAGCCGTAGTAACGATTCGCGTTTAGGTTAAGTGCATGCCAAGCTAGTCGGATAAATTAGGGAACCCAGCCGGTATAACTCGGTATAATTGAATGCTGACTATACCGGTCCAAAATTAAATTTCTCCCTCGTTGGTATGTCAATCGCACTTGGGAACGGTCGACATTAAAACTATAACGTGCCCGACGTATTCAAGTTGCATTTTCGTCGTCCGAACGAATGAACTTAGACACCGATGCATTGTTAACTGTTCGCGAATATACATTGACTTCACCGAGCCAGCGTCTGCGTTACCGTTTCTACGTAATTGCAGTAAGCTTCGGATTACACGAGATTATTCTGACACGAATGCGATGCACTGACATTTCTCTGTATCTGTCTCAATTTCTGCGTGGCTGTTTGTCTTGGGAATTACCTTCTCCAATTTTTTCTCTTTACTTAGCGCGAGAATTCTCGACCTGACTCGATCAATTCCCGACAGCTCCGCCAAACTCCCTTGGAATAAAACGTACATTAAATCTTCGTTTCCGATTTTTTTTATTATGCTACCAATCGGATATTGCCAAATTATATTGGAAGTTTTTCGTTCGGAATCCACGATTAGGTATTACGTCATTACTAATGAATGATATAGATATATGTAATATATCAATGGTACACTGCGGTATACAGTGGCGTGCAAAAGTTCCCGGCCAGATGGTTTCTGCGATTTTTTTTCCAAAAAGAAAAGAATCCTTCACTGTATGATTTTTTTAATTGGGATGAAAAAATTGAAAGAAGGTCAGTTTTTGTGTTTTACTTAAGGGAAAAATATTTTAAAAAATTAAAACATTTTATCAAATGAGATAAAATGTGTAGAATAGTAAAAAAACACATTCTCAATTTACTACATATCAGATTTGTTAACTGTATCAGAGATGATACACTATGCAGCGAAGGGTTAAGAAATTTGAATTAGTATCATATAGATATAAGGGCATGTGAACTTTAGTAACGTGGGGTCTGACACAGTCCTCTTACCAAAAGGCACCCTGCCTTCGCCACTCCGTGGCCAGATCCTCATCGAACAAAGTCCCAATTCTTTAGGGCAGTCTGACCTTGGGTTGTATACCCTCGGCAAGTTCCACTCGTTACGACCTCATAAACATGACCCTCCCGAATGATAGCTGGATGGCCCAAAGTGCCCACCCGCCGTCGCCCGACGACGATTCTGTTTATTCCCATGCATCCCTATTCAGGACGTCACGTACGCCCAGGTCCTACCATAAATCCTTACAAATCTTAAGGGTCGCCTCTACACCAGCCCTTGACTCGGTGTAAAACACGTGGACGCTGACAAGCATATTACGTCAAAGGATACTACAAAATTTTTTTTGCAGAATAAGTAAATTAACGTGTTCAAAAGTTCCCGACCAGTATGCTTAACAAAAAAATTGTTTGTTTTTGGATTTATTTCAGTTTCGGTAAATTCGTCTACAAAAATTGCAAATTGCATAAACATCCGCGGTCTATTCATTACGTTACAAAAACATTCCAGCTTTTATTCTCGAATCATCGTTTCACTTTGACCAAACAACTCGTGCTTACGACCATTTTTAATCTAAAAGGGTACTCTTTTCACATATGCAACGAAACTTACTGGGCTGACAAACTTTTGATGGAAACATTTTACAAAATTTCACACGTATCCAAAGTTGTTACGGCTTGAACTGTCCGTACTGGAAATGTTTGTGCGGCGGTTACGGATGGCAGCTATGTAAGCATTTTAGGTGTGTAGCGACCTGTGTACATGTATAAAAACCCACATACTATTTCGAAAATAGCGTTCATCCTCTGTTTATTTTTCGCGTGGAATAGCAAAACGTTTTTATAGGATGCATAACAATATATATAAATATAGAGAAATAATTCTTAAACTTGTTAAAAAGGAAAATTCAAAAACTGTCTGCTTGTGATATCTTCTCATTCGAGGGTTTGGGTTAGGGTTGGTGTATTTTTTGAACGTTATACGAAGTTTCGTGTAATTCAAATATCGTGTTATTCAAGATTTTTTATGCAAAATAAAAATTTTCCACTCCGGAATTGTCAACGGGTCGAAAATAATATAACGGTATCTTTAAATTCTACTAATGTCGTTGCTGTTTTAAATTATACATCTTCCCATTTTTGTCGTAAATGCATGAAATCCGCTGTCTAGCCATTATAGTTCCGGATATTACACTCTTCGACAAAAAATAGCACACTACAAACGTGACAATTTTAATTTTTCAAGGAATATATTACATTGTTCTTGACATTTACTCTCTATTAACAATGTAAACTACTTCATTCTATAATACAATATTACAGAATTACATGCAGGGTGACTCACGAGAAACAGAACACCTAAATATCTCCGGCAGGATTGAAGATAAAAGATAATGTTCAAGAGGAAATTGTACCGTTTGTGGAGGCAAATATGACGAATAAAAAAATTTTCTGACTATTGTTGACTTCAAGGTCTTTCGAAGGTCATTACTTCGAGTGGCCTTGAGCTAATAAATTTATGATAAAGCACTCATAACCTCGAGAATGTGCAATCATGCAAAAATGACGGCCTTGAGCAATAACACAATTATTTAAACGTTCTTCAAACCAATGAATTACCCTTTTAATTGTTTCTCGTAATCGACAATTTCTCGAGAAACATTTTTTGGATGCGTTGTAAATATTTAAAAAATTTCTGTCATGATTTTCCTTATTCATATGGTTGCCATAATAGACAAGTACACGGTGTAGACACTACCACTTAGATTCGGAACGAGACCGTTTCGAACTTCCTGCAATTACAAGTTCATGAACTGTCTCCTTCGGGAAACAACTCAGGTACCGCTTGAATTGACCGCCCCCTAAACATCTTAACACCTTCTTTTTGTCTTGGAAAGTGCACTGTGTGTTTTTGTCACAAAAGACGAGGGTGAGTCGACAAATAAGTCCCGCGTCCCTGTAGACCTCCATTTTAAAACAGACATCCGTTAGTTTCGAGGTTGCCATTAGATCACTAAAATATCGTTCTTTGTTGACTTGCACATTCGACACGTTCGCCTTGATAAATTGCATACGACATTAATACATTTTATCTTGAATGTACCCGGCAACGCGCCTTCCCAACTCAGTATTGTTTCGCATCATTTCATCCCTTATGAGTGAAGCGGTTCTTAGATAGTCATGGTCTTTTGGGTTGGCAAATAAGTTCATTCGGTTTTTGTGATTTATTCCACTCTAAAAAACCGAACGAACTTATTTTCCAACCCAATATAATGGTGAGCTGTGTTTATTACGAGAATTCAATTGTATTTATGTATAATTTTGTATAATAACTGTTTTTTGCATCTTTCGCTAGCTATGAAGAAGTACAAAATTAAAGTTAACCCTTAGCACTCAAATGGTGACTCTGAGAGGCACCATTAAAAATTGTTGTACCATTATTCAAAATATTGTTTACATTATTAAATATGTCGGTGTCTAATCAATTACTAAATATTTAGGTACTGAATGAGCCATTATACCAACTTCATATCCATACAATTTAAAAAATCACAGGGAATGGAAATAGTTTAGGTCGCAAGAAATGTCTAATTTTCGTAAATAAAAATAGCTCCGAGCGCAAAGGGTTAACAAAATGACCGAAAATACACAGATCTTTAGATCTTCTTGTACTTTGATCAACTTTGTAGGTTTCTCCCGGAGAATTGTAGAAGGTACAGGACAGGGAAGTCTTATTTAACAAAGATCCATTGTTAGTTGATCAAAAGGAGTTTGTTAACTTTTGTTAACTATCAACTTCCTCACAACAAGTTGATCAGGAACATGATATACGGTATCCTCGAACTTAACAGTAAAGGGATGTGTATGAATGAATACATTTTCTTCCTGTTTCATTTGTAATTTAACAGTTTATACAGGATAATCACCTAACTTGTCCTTAAATATCTTTGTAAGTAAAAATAATAAATATAATTGATTCTTAAATATCTCGCCTTTTTCTCATGACTGGATAAATGCCAGAGGAAAAGAGAACTACACGAGACTGTGTTGAATAGTTGATAGTAAAAAATACTGGTGTACATTTCAAATTCTCGAATCTCCGATGAAAATCATGCGTTTGTTCAATGGTTTCTCTAATTCAGTGAATGTGAACGTATTCGATACACTCCCCAAAAATAACGTAAAACAGTTCGTTAGCCGATCGAAAAACGGCTGATCGTAAACGAACTTACGATCCAATTAAAAGACAGTCAGATTGCCCCGTTAACGACGCGACGCGAACTTAAAGACTGCATTCTGCTTGCTCCAACGCTTGAAAGGGTCATTAAACCTATCTCCTGAAAATCTAGGGAATGATGCTGATCATTACGAAAACCACTGACTTTGAAAATTAAATTGATACTTTTATGTCGACGATATATTGTGCATTTAGCAATGCAGTGGTTACTGTGGTATTTTTAACAATGAAGCAGAAGTTTTACATTAAGGAAATGGGGATTATCATCGGTACAAATCCCATTTGTTAATGAAATTAATCATTCCTTGTTACAAATATAACATTTCTAATTTTGAACGAGTAACTGAGAAAACCTTAATAACGATGACAATTATTCTCAGATCTCAGAGCAAAATTAGAAATGATAATAAATTTCCCAAAAAATGGAGGGTTCTTATCTTATTATAAACATTTATGGATTCTCAAATATGCTCAAACAAGTTTCAAGTGCTTCCCATATTGTATTATTGTAAATGAATCTAATTGTTAAACCTTCAAATTCTATTAGAATTAGATTCAATCATTATTATTTAATATTTAATATATTTATTCTAAATACATCTATTTATTTAATATTTAATATTTCTATTTTATTGGCCCAGATTTGTTTAAATGTTACACGAAACTGTAAGCGTAGAGTTCAAGCTCGACTGATTGGATAATGAGAAATCGTGTTCACAAGCCTCTCAGTTTTACAAACGAAACTAACAGTAACTATGCCGATATTCGGCGTGCCATAATTTGTTGGGCAACTAAACTATTATGGTTTTCATCGTATTTGGCAATGGAGAATGTACCTTTTAGTACTCACGTTGTTGAAGGTTGTTTAAAAGTACAGTAGTTCTCGTTTCTGTTACACCTGGGGCTACCCAGTTCGGATGAAGCAGGATGTTTTAGTTCCGGCTTTATTTGTCGAATGTCAGTAGCGAAATTTTCCTGTTGTTGCTTCGCATTTTGTATAGCGATCAGTTGAAACAATAATTAAATGAAGGATCATGTTTTCAACTAGTGCTTCCTCTCTCTCCGTGATAATTTATGATTAATGTCGAGCATATAATCTGGCTAACAATTATTGTGCTGTGATTACTGTGCTTGATTAAATCACGGTAAACGTGAAATAAAATGCCGCTACTCGAAATTACCTGCACCGTAACAAAATCGTTACTCGATGTTATTTTTCAGCCACATGAAAGTTTCAGATGTTGTTTGTTTTCGCTATTATTAAAAGTTTACAGTACACTAGTTTATTATACTGTTAAATGTTCCCAACCTATGCTGTCAATTGTGATTGATCTTCTATTAGGTGTAAGGGAATAGACAGGGGATTAGTTCGACTTCATTATTATCTATTCCGATGTTTACAAAGTTTTCGTAATGGAAAAAATATGGAAATTTTAGAGGAATCAAATAGACTTTCAAAGCGTTAAAAAGACGACAACTTTCTTAATATTGGACCGAACGATTTGAAATTTTTTGGGACCTTGGAACAATTGATTTGCTACACGACGTGAGCAAACTTTTTAAGAAAAATTGCAAGTTGCATAAAATCCGCTGTCTACTCACAACAAAACAAATTCAACGATGTACGATACGTTGACCTTCGCTTCGACAAGAAAATCATGAAATGTTTGCCATTAATTTCAATGCTCGTTCGACGACGGTAAATGAAGAAATGAATAAAAGTAGAGTTAGTTTTATATAAACGAGACCCATTGACGAGACCAGACCTGAACCAGGTCTCGCGCCGTGCCTGAACGAGGTACAAGCTGCTGCACGATACATTTTATACTGATTTTTCAAATGAAGCTAATGGAAACCGAATTTGAGTTGACATGCTTGACATACTTATGTCGATTCAATGCGAGTTCCGGGGTTTTCCAGTCTCAAATTTCTGTGAAGAGGGCCGTTCCGAGGTTTTTATAGCAATCAGGAGAAATCGCACGTTTTCGGTACATTTTTCTCGGAGTCGAGCATATTTTCACGTAATTCAATGCGTGAGAATGTGACGCTTCAAATATTACTGTCCAAATTCAACTTTGCGTTTTGAAAGTAAGTACGGTAACTGAACGATCTAAGGGTATAATACCGATTTTCATAGCAGTGAAAGATACAATGTATACAAATTGGGTCTAGCAGACTAAGAGTGGTCCAACGGCCCCACCCACAATTTTTATTGATATTGGGTGGAAAACAATGGTTTTAGGTTGAAAGATAACCCCCTCAAATTTTAAGTCGCTAAGGAAGATATGAGGGTACATACCTTAACTGTGTATCATTTTTTCTCGGTTGTTAATTAAGATATTCAGATTTAAAAAAACGAAAATAATCGAACTCACCTCCTTCACATCATATATTTTTTTCACAATTGTGATTAAATCATTAAGGGTAGAAAAAAATCATTTCAATTTTGGGGGTGGGGATTGTAAGCAACCCTTCGAATGACCAGTACCAAAACATTCAAGAATACTGTTACCTATCTAATATTTACAAAAGTTTCAAGATGATCGGATTGGTGGAACATAATATTTAATAATAATAATAATAATAATTTTTTAATGGAATACTCAGCAGCGGCTGCTGGCAGTCAGTCGTCGCGTCGGTCGATGCAGAGCGTAAGCTAACGATTTACTTTTTTAACCAACTGAGAATAATATCATATATCACCTTTTTGGATTTGTCTCAGTACCTGCTATTATTTTCTAAAGAAAGATACAGAATTACATTTTTTTAAAATTATTATTATTATTATTATGTTCCACCAATCCGATCATCTTGAAAAGTATACTATATTAGATAGGTAACAATGTTCTTGAAAGTTTTGGAAGTGGTCACTCAAAGGTTTGCTTGCAATCCCCACCCGCAAAAAGTTAAATGATTTTTTCTACCCTTAATAATTTCATCACAATTGTGAAAACAATATATGATATGAAGGAAGTAAGTTCGTTTATTTTCGTTTTGAGGGCGATCGCAGCCTAAATTGATGTTTTATCTAGCGTTTTTGACTAATGGAAAACCTCATCATTGCATTATCGAGAAATGAGAAGGCGCATCCCGCACCTTTGCAATCCTGGGAACGAGTCTACCTCCTTAAAGTTCCATACAAACTAGTGATCCATTTCTTGTGCCTAATTCCATCGGCTCTGTGATACTCCCATCACTAATTGCACGAGGTCCCGCGAGGATTTGCTGTCTTGAACGATTAGATATGCATGACAGAATCGCACCGAAGGACCTAATTAAAGGAAATAAGCTTACTAATCCAGAAGCGATTACGGTCACTTTACCGCTATCCTGTTCGAATATTTCCGAAGTGAAATTATGCAGTCATAATCTTTTTTCTGTAGACCTATACGTTCAACTAGTAACGATTTAATCGATCCAGATATTAACAATTTTACTGTATGAATAAATCACTTTTTTCGGTTAGGTGGACCGTAGTACATAGTAGGCTTTTGTCTACTCTATACGTATACCTAAATTTCGCAGAAACTTTAACAGCTGGTGGAATTAAATCTGGACACTTTGGAAAACAATATTCTTTCTTTCATATTTGTGCAGAAAATGTATATTCTGCTACGCTAAATATATACCGTAATATTTTTATTGTAATCTATAATGTTTATATTTCCACATGATTTGATTTGTAAATGTTTTAAAATTTTTATTTTAAAAAGTCTAAACTGTGTTATTTTTGCTTTTGCGCCTGGCAACACGAAACGTTGCACGATGTGAAATAGCCAATCACAGGATGCGTGGGTTCATTGTAACTACCAATCCGAGAAGCCTTGACGGTCTTCACAAACAGTTTTATTATTGTTTTAGTCAGGCATTGTGTTTTCACAAGTGAGGACCTTAGTAAAGTTTTTAAAAGTATAAATAACGACTAAAATGGCTTCGAATACCTCGTGTTGAAATTGTAATCTTTATTGTATATTAAAAGTATGTCTGCAAATGGTCCTTTTACTGATTTTTTTATATAAGCGACGCCCTAAATTTACAAAACAATTATTAGAATATAAAATAGAAATGATTATATTTTAGTAGGTGTTGCTATAAAAAATTCCTTGATAAGAATTTTCTTCGTTGTAAACAATTTTGCATCAAGTTTCTTTCACAAATGCCCACCGATCCAGAGGTGTAGATTCATCCGTAGGACGGATGATCATTACTTTCTATACACCCTGCAACGATTTTCGTCGTCCACACTCGAGTACTGACAGTTTCAAAAATTGCTAGGTAGGTACCTATGTAGCAAATTCTGTGTGATTTGACGTGGAAGAGGTCTTTTGTCTACCACGGCTGTTAACCTTTGCGCTTCTATTGTCGCTTGTTCCTTCTTGATGGGAGTTCGACGGCTTCGTCGATGACTCGCGGGTGGATGGACAATTTTTCTAATTGGCTCACCTAGCGAACTGCCAGACGCTCGTTCAGACACACACGCGTGCTCCGAGATTTCATCTCAAACAGCGGTCATAGACCCTGCAACCATCGGCATCGCGTTTTTGAAATATTGAAACTGAAATTGACTCGCCAATTAGCGCAGGTGTTCAGAATAGTACCAGAAATGTGTACTGTTAAATTCAATTTTAATCAAATTTAAGCCTTACCACTAAAAATTTGCTGTACCATTATTCAAAATATTGTTTACATCATTAAATATGTTGGTATCCAATCAATTACTAACATTTAAGTATTGTATGAGGTATTACATCAATTTTATATTTATTAAATGAAAAGAATCATGTAGAATTATTCTAGGTCGGAAGAAATGCTTAATTTTCGAGTTCAAATAGCTCCGAGTGCAACGGGTTAAAACTAATCGACGAGGATTAGCTTTTGGTCTAGTTTAATACAAGATTTTAAAAAATGTGTGCTAATGGGGACATCGACTTAATTTTTTTTTTAGATTAAATGTTTAAGGAGGGCTAATATTATAGTATGTATTAAATTTTTTGGGAGAGAAAGGGGGGCCCCAACATTTTTCTATATGGAAGGTATTATTGACGTTTTGTTATTGTGATACCTCTGATTAAACTCACACAGCATTTACTTGAACGTTTTTTTTTTATTGCGCGGCTTGTAATACTTTATCTGGCGCACCTGCATAACCATAGTGAGTGAAAAGAAAGCACCGAGCCACTGAAACGCGTTTGTGTAAATTACAGAAACCCGAAATACGATTTTTATCTTCTTCCATTGACTCAACGCATTATGTGTCAGTTGGAGAAGTAACGTAGTACATATTAGTAACTGCGAAATACATTTTCACATAATGCGCAGATGTTCGAGAATCCCAGTTTACGATTGTTTGACCTGTGTGAGCTGGCTCGATACGTCGATGGTTATAGCAATTCTCGAATTCTTGGACTGGGTCGTAACCGTGCAGAATTCACCTATGAATTTCGTGACCTCAACTCAGGAGTGTGCTGTATCTTTACTACCTTCGAACATGTTTCCAAACTATGCTTAAAGGGATAATTCCGACGGGACTGTAGAAAAAGTTTGTCACTCGAACCATTTACTCGCTCTTTAATCATAGACCGCATCTTTGTACGGCGGGCCATACTTCATGCATCGGAATACTTGGCTACGTACGTTTATGACACCGCTCCGTATCGATCAGAGGCCAGATTTTAGTAGTTTTAAAAAGTTTGTTCTTCTTTTCCAGCTGCCTGCCCATGCCCGTCAGATGCGCCGAAAGAAGAACTAAGAAATGCTCAGACGAACGTAAACAGGTCACAACGCGTATAAATCTAAGAACTTTATTCTTCTTCTCCGAAATAAAAGGCACGATACTAAAATTCTTGAGAAAACTTGTCAATCTTTCGCTCCCATACTGTATTTTAATTTACCTCCTTGCTAGTAACAATTATTTTAACCCTTTGCACTCGGAGTTATTTTAACTCGAAAATTAAACATTACTTCCGACTTCCGACCTAGAACATTTCCATTCACTATGATTTTTAAAATTTTATGAATATGAAATTGGTGGAATAGCTTATACAATACCTAAATGTAGAGTAATTGATTAGTAATTGAGCGAAGGCTGTCTACTTACTACACAATAAAAATTATAATACATGGACCATGTTTACTATATTTAATCAATATTTATTTTCTTGAACTAATTTCTAAATTCAGTCGACTTATAAATATCCATCAATATAATAAGTCTTTTTAATTTATTTTTTCAACTAATTTTAAATGTATTTAATAAGTCAAAAAGATTTATTGTAACACAAAAGTGAAAGAGTAAAAAGTTATATTGTTTTTTCAAGCAATGTAATCGTGTCTGTATTTTATTTTAAGAAATGCAGGCGACTTCAATTTTTTAAATGGAATGCCATGTAATTTTGTCATACCATAATATGAAAGTTATTCGAGACAAATATTTGAAATTTTCATTAAGGACCCAAATAAAAATGTTAAAAAAATGCTTTTTTATTTTTGCATGTAACCATGTAAATTATAATTGTTGGAGAATCTTTTTTGCACATAATTTTATAAACCGATACTTCTAATTGATTATAATTTTGAGTGACAATATGATGTAAAAATTGATGTAACAATATTAAATGTGCGAAAGAAACTTTGGGGACAACCTATGTAATACTATCCATTGAAAGAAATGTTGGGGGGCCCCCAAGTAAAATTAATAAAACGTTAATAAAACATTAGCCCTCCTTAACCATTTAATTTAAAAAAAATGGAGTCAATGTCTTGATTAGATTCCAAGAAAACAGTTTGTAACACTTTATCTGGTACACCCCGTACACAGTTAAAATATGTCCACTTTCCCTGTCGGACTCTATGTACACTGTATACAATAGAATCATGTCCTATTACGCTGATCTGTATTCAGATAACACCTGTTGATAATAATTTTGGTCGCAGTAAAAAGCTTCGCGGCACGTTTAGGTGTAAATAATCTTCGGAGACTTTGCCGATAATCCATAAATTAAATGTTATTAGGCGAATAAATCGGTAGTATCGTTACGGCCACGATTAATTCCTAAGACACGTCGTTGAAAATAGCAGTCGTTCTAAAATTTACGAACGGTCCACAGAAGCTTGTTATTAAAATACATTCGTGCGAATGCTGGCCGGCGTTTCATGTAGGAATGGGCAAACGCGATTAGTTTTACTCGAGAACTTCGTTTCGCTTCGGTGGCAACTTCGCTCATTGTGCAGTTTTAATTAACGCTCTGGAGTCGAACGCACGCTCGCCGATTCGGAAGAACATTGGAAAATTGGAATTTTTAGTGCAGCGACCAAAACTCGGCACGCAATTCTGTGACAGATAGGATCGTCATTGCACGTGTGCCATGATAGAAACTGTGACATAAGCTGAATTGCATCTACATTATTCCCTTAGTTTTATTCAACAAACCATTTTTCTTGCATGCGGCCCGGATAATTCGTTGCCAATCCGATTTCTACAGTTTAAATATCTCCAGCATTTCTTGCAACACCGAATTTTTATGTTTCAGTGAGTCAAATTTTGTCAAGCAACAACATTTTAAACAGAATTAATTATTGATTCGCATTCTTAATTTTCAAAAGCACCATTACCAAATAATAAACAATATTGTTACAATAATCAATTAAATTAATTAGCATTGCTAATTGTAAGACATGATCAAGATCACAAGATCAGAATTTAGTAATAAAATTACATTTAAGCTGATTCTCTCATGTATAAAAAACTTTTGCAATAATTTAATACTATTATGTATGTTAATGAATGTTGTAACGATTTATATCGTAACTGAAATGGTCGTTGAAAATAGTAATGCATGAGCAGAAACAGATATAACTTTTGAAAATTAGATTTAGAACAAGGCAGAAGGATGGAATGCGACATCCGTTGCACAAGTCACGCTTGTATTTTCTTCTGGAAACGTTTCAATCCCCTGCACTGGTCAGTGAGAAATGCAATTCTAGCAAGTGTGTGTACAGAAGAACCGCAAAGGCTTAATCAGACTGTTTGTTGTTCCGCTTTGAGAACGGGAACGTAAGCAATCGCCGTCCGTTGACTGTGCTCGCGATTGATTGATCATTGTACTCAACGTTTCTCCCCCGGACTGTGACGTCTGTTCGGTGTGAAACTTCACTTTACCGTTTCTGTTTAACGAAATATGACGCGTGTGTGCCTACGAAACAATAAAAACCTGTTTACATTTTATTAATTTTGAGACAGAAATTCTGTAATAATAAGGATTTTATTATTGTGAACAGTAGCTCATATAGTTAACGCGTTGAACGCCATGGGGGTCATCGAAATAATTATCATAAAATTAATGACACTATACATATGTATGTATATCGATTTATTAATGCTGAAATTAATTTGATTAGGGCAGTCGTATATGCACTAGCGCCACAGTGATCCGAATTCCATAATCAGCTGGAGCAAATTAATTTTCTCATCAACAAAAACTGACAGTGTCAATATAATTTATATGAACTGTATACTCAATATAATCAATTATACATATGTATATGATCATTTGACTATATCAACTATACATATATGTACAGTTAATATAATCAATATTATAGATCTATAATCTATAGTAACTCTTACACTAAAAACTTTGACATGATAACAGACAGCGAACTGGAACTTATTCGACCACATCCTCATAATCAATAAAAATATTATGCAAATTTATTAAAATGCACTCAAATCTTAAGTGAAAGAAACTCGTCTTTGAGTTTCAAATTTAAGTTTCATCCTCATCTTCGGAGTTCAAGGTCATTTGAATGTATTTTGTTTTATTATGATGAAATACAAGTAATAAAACTGTTATTTTAAAAAGTATCGACTTGCGGTTTCCTTTCAAATAGGGCACGAACTTTTGCAATCATATAATATTTCTGTTCGGCACTAAATGAAACCACGTAAGTAGTCGACATTTCCCTAGTGGAAGATGAACCCTGGCATTCGCTTTTACTTAAACTGGCCAACGTAATAACCTGCGCAATATCGGTCAGATCGTCTGCTTCACCGCGTAAAGCCACCTTTCCTCCCACGTAAATTCTGCTTTAAAAGCTTCAGCTCAAATCCGGCAGCTGGCCTTCTATGACGTTGTTAGGAAGCATTTCCATTTGTTCTTTATTGAGAAACGTCATTGCACACACTGAGGCAACATGTCCAAAACAATCAATCGGGGTTACTGGAATACAGTAGGTACAATACTGAACAATGTATAGTTCGTCCATCAGACGATCTAAGCAAAGCATTCGATTTCACTCTATTCTGGAACCACTATCATGGCAAGTACTATTGCAATTGGTGACTTGTGAGTTAAGGGGCCTATTCACGATCAAGCATTTTGCGCAACAATGCCTATTGCGCAACATGATTGATCGTGAATGACTGATTGCGCAACCTGTTGTGTAAAATCAGAATTTCCTGATATTTTGTGCACAACAAACGGGTTGCGTTTTGTACTGTGTTGTGCTGCGAATGGCAGTGTTGCACAAATATTGTCAGACGAGTCTCATCGCAGAGTGAAAAACTGAACGATTGCTCAAATTATGTGTCAACGTGAATACAATTTAGATCTGCGTAACATCATGCTGCACAATAATTGTTGCGCAAAATGTTTGATCGTGAATAGGCCCCTTTACAGTAGTGAGATACATAAATATTGATTACAAACGTATCAAATTTTATTTCTGTTCCAGAACTCTTCCAGAGAATTGTCCCTCGACAGATCGAAAATGTTTCAATTTTCCGCGAGCCACATACCTTGCCCCCCCCCCCCCCGACCCAATCACCAATCAACTACCACCTAGCGGCTCTGCTCTGCAAAGACACTGAAAAATGCACAACTTTAAGCAAGCATAACTCCTGAACCATTGATCCTACAGGATCGAAACTTCTACTGGACTAATCCAGTAGACGAAATCTACTGGATTACGTATCAAATACATTAGAATTTATAGGAGAAAGGCACAAATTTTGAGTCCGGTAAAGTAAAGAGCAGCCATTCATTTTGTTTTCCAAAATGTTTAAAACGTTGAAAATAATATGACCGTATTTTTAAATTCTTCTGATGTTCTTATACTGTTATAAATTAAACCTACTAATTTTTGTCATAAATGCTTGAAATCCGTCGTCTAATTATAATAGTGTTCCTTGATTAAAACATGTTCTTTGTAATTCGTGTAAGCAATTTTTGCTGTGCATATAAATCCAGAGTCTAATTTTCACCGAGTAACAGCTCCAATATTCGCACAGTCATGTATCCATGTTTAGTTCGGTTAATCGAGGTTCTACTGTATCATTTTAGCAAATTCTCTCTCTCTCTCTCTCTCTCTCTCTCTCTCTCTGTCTGTCTCTCTCGGTCACAGGTAGCGTACTACTTTCGCGATGTAGGATATGATTGCCAGCAGCGTTCAGGACGGAAACGTTATCTGAAACGCGATAAGGGCTGCAAGGTCGCGCACGAGGTTGATTATGATCGTAAATAACAATCGGTCGCGACATCGACGTTAACCCGATGTCGTGCGTGATGCATGTGTGTAAGCACGCGTTGCGCCGGATTCACTGGCTGGTCGCCTCCGAGCACAGAAGGGATTATCTATCAATCATAGCCATCTACCAACACGATCCGCCGTGAACGCACACACGTTTACAACTGTTTCTCTCCCAGTTTCGTTTGCATCCACCGTTTATTCCCGCATCAAGCTCAGCAGGAACTAAGCGATGGCTTTGGCAGCCCGAATTTCATTAACATATGAACAATATGACGCTGTAACAACACGCGGCTCAACTTCGCGATAACCCGAGCTCCTCGACATTCGTTTCGATAATGCTCTGCTGCATCAACATCATATGTAATTTATAACGAACCGCGATATCCTTGTACCCCCTATCGACGTGAAATCATTTCAATCCGGAATTACAGGAATTTGTTGGAAGTCCATTACGTTCACTTCTCCTTCCAATAACCGTTCAAATATTTTCTCAAATATTATAATTAGACACCGGATGCTTATGCAAAATAAAAAGTTTGTGCATTAATTGCAAGACGCTATTAGGTGTGCAAATTAGTTCTTTCCCCTTTTTTTCTAAATTAAAATGTAATTCAATCTTGTCTGGTGACTCGCAATCTTTCTGCCAATTCTTCTTCCGTCTGGGTCGGATTTTTATTGGGTAATTCCTCTAACTGACCGTCATCAGACTTTCTCGGTGCACCTGAACGATCGTTGTCTTTCAAATAAAAATTTCCGGCTTTAAATCTTTGGTACCATTTTTTGGATGTTCTGTAAGATACAGCGTGGGACATCCCAACTTGGGGCACGTTTTATTTTTTAGCTATCAAGGATGAGAATTATTTATATCGTTGTGAATAATATGAATATTGAATAATATCGTTGGAAAGGTATAGTTGCTGGCTACATTTTCGCTGCAGTAAGTATAATGATAGCGTTAACGGATAAAAAATTATAGCCAATTTTCTGAAATTGAAAACTATCAAGTATGTACAGTGACTAATAAAAGAAAGGTATGTACAATGTTAAAAAATGTCGTGGACAATTTTTTATGCTGGCGTAAGTTTTAACGTGCATCTACTTGAATCTACTTTTATGAACATTAACGAAAATATTAGAGGGGAGAGAAAAATGAACACGGACAAAATACCGGTCGAATATGTCTTAATAAGAATCAATTCCTAACGTGAATGAATACAAATCAGTTTTTAACAATAATTAGTAGACTGCGGTTCTTTATGCATTTATGAAGAAATTCATTAAGACGAAATATAAAACACTGAAAGATTTAAAAAATGCAAGAATGTTGTAATGCTGCTTTCAATGTAACAATAAAATCGTTAAGGGATGAAATCAATTTTTATGTTATTCCTGCTTCCCACAATCAATGCAAATCATTTTTATTTTGCATACAGATCCGTAGTCTAATGATTAGTAAGAATCAATTAGTCTAAAATTCAAAGCGAAAAACGTTCTTTTTTTTAGCTGGGTCGCTGCTGCTTTAATAACGCGTCATCGGAACTGTTCGCAAGTAGTAATCCAAGTGTTCTATCGCTGGAATTTATAACATTGTAGTGGCAGACAGCAACCCTTGGTAAAGGGATTAAAGGGATCACCGACTGAGTGCCCCGTCATAAACCGACATACCGATCACCGCGTCGAGCTACCATCTAGGTGCCCTAAATGTTGCAGCTGTGTATCACATAGTTAATTTCCAAAACGCTCTGTTAGTTTGCGAAAATTTATTGCTAAGAGCGTTCCCCTGACACGTGTGCTGCTCCCACGCGATCTGCATATTTTCCTTTCCTTCCACCTCGATCAAAATCAATCCATGATCAATTATGTTCGACGTAAAGGCGAACAGAATGTACCAAACCCACTGCTAAGCTCTGCAACAGCTAAGCTCTACCCACTACAAGTAACAAATAATCATTGGTTTAGTCCAATTTATTTATGTCTTGCTAGAACTAAATTGTTTGGGAAAAGCTTTATCAAGTCCGCCCCTGGGTTGTAAACTTTGATTACTACACTGCGGAGGTTTATGAAATTTTCAATTTTTGTAGACGATATTTAAGAAAGTGCAACAAAATAGAATGTTATTTCCAGTAGAAGTAGCCTTTGCAGATCAGAAATAAATTAAAATTGTACTAAATTCTGTCGAATTCTATATTCTAGCCTTTTTTGAAAATTTTCAGAAGCCATAAAGATCCGCTGTCTATTGCTTACTATCAAGCTGTAAATATGCGTTTTGTAAGCTGACACGATAGTACACGTGTTAAGAGGACTTATTAATATTTAACGTATTAAATAATTATTATTTTTAACGTATTGAAATGATTAAAAAACGAAATAAATGTGTGGTTAAAATTCGCAGGCTAGTAATTGCATTTTGTTAAATTTAATTTTATTCGTGCACTTTTTTACTCTATCTATCGTGGATATGTTATTTATTTTGTTAAATATATTCTTAGAAATCGGATGTGAAGTACATATCTGCATTCATGTCGTAAGCAACTGTGTCGGTTGGCGCTACGTTGACTCTGAATCAGATTGTTTGTATCACTGTATTTGTCACGCATCGCTTAACGTTAGATACCAGAATAACTAGTGGCAATACCAAAACATCTCTGTTTCAACAATAGACCCTTCCATCGTCAGTTTAACATTCCAAAGTGTACCTAAGACAGTTGAAACTAGCGAAACTCGGAAGGTAACCTGAGGCAATTACACCAGAATATCAATTCTTAGTTTGAAAGACTTTCTTGTACATATTGAACGCCGACAGTTCTCAGGATTGTACTTAATTAATACTTGACGCCAGTCATTGAATTATTGGGTTGATCTAAACTAATGTAAGTTCGTGCGGTTTTGTCAAATGAGAAAAAACACCGTTTCTCTCTTAAATATTAGGTTGGGGAAAAAGATTCTTCGTATTCTCGCGATAGATGGAGTTTCCATGTCATAACTCTGTTAATATTAATCGGATCTGGCATTACTTGAGTGCATCTGAAAGATGACATATCAGAGTGGAATTACAAATAAAAAATTGTGATATTCGTTTATTTAGTCAAAAGTTATAACGTTTTGAAAATGAGTGAAAACTAAGAAGAAATTCGATACAATTTGAAATTTTATAACAAAAAACGAGAGACTGCGACCCAAGCTGCTAAAAAAAATTTGTGATGTTTATGGACACGATACAGTATCAGTACGTGTGGCACAAATTCTCATTTTAAGACTGTAAATGAATATATTAAGATTGAAAGGTTAAGGTTG